>JADWQK010002449.1:0-1211366 GCA_017933935.1 Sesamia nonagrioides
ATACGACATGAACTCAAGTACTACACTTGCAGTCATAGATAAAATGTGTGATTTCATGTCAAGGTTTGGGGTACCAAATACTATTGTAACGGACAACGGTACCGCTTTTTGCTCACAAGAATTTAAAAAATTCTGTAACTTGAACGGAGTCTCTCATGTGACGTCACCAGCATACCACCCGGCAAGTAATGGTCAAGCAGAATCTTATGTAAAAATAGTTAAGCGAGGCATCAAAACTAGTTTACAGAGTAGCAGTAATTTAAGAAATTGTAAATTAAAATTACTAAAATACATTTTCGATTACCGAAATTCAGTTCATTCTTTAACGGGAACATCCCCCGCACAACTAGTGTTTGGCCGTAAACTACGGTCACGACTAGACCTACTGCAACCACCGTCGTTATCGCCCGGCTCCACCGCTGATGCACATAGTAACCGTGTACGTCACAAACAGTATTCGCAGTCTGAAGGCCACGGAAAAACGGACAGATCATTTAACGTAGGCCAATATGTATGGTATAAACGGAATTACAATAACAATGAGTATAAATGGATGAAGGGTGTAATAGAAAAGAAAATCGGAAAAATGTTATTCGTAGTAAAGGATTGCAATACTACAGAACAAGTAAGAAAACATAAAAATCAGTTGTTACACTACAAAGGCATGACCGACCAGCGACCAGGAGATAGTGCAGTGCAGACCTACACCGGCCATTCGAGTGAAAGTTCCCAGGTAACACAGTCACCCATGCACAGTCCGGCCAGAAGGGAGGTTTCTACTCCCGTGGAGGAAGAAGGTGGACGGGATGTGTCGACAAGCAACAGCCCATCGCCGAGTAGGGTGACAACCACTCGAGGAGTTCGAAGACCACCCTCATCGGAGGACGATGATTTCTTTGACCTGGAGGGTGAAACATAAATGTAATTATTTTTATTGTAAGGTTATTATTATTAGTTTAGTAAACCCTAACTTATATGGGGAGAAATGTTATATATGTAGGTAGTTACATATAAGTAAGCGCGGCTGCGACTAGGGTTGCCAGATGGTCGGGAATCGTCTGGATTCTCCCGACTTTTTCAGTGAACTCCAGACTCCAGACAAATCTCAAAATCTTCCGACAAACGACTATTTCTAAAATTGTTTTATGAAAAATAATTCAAAAATTGAAAGATACTAACGATCATCTAATTAAAGCAATTTGTAATTGCCATGTTATAAACAATTGCGTCAAGTATGCAATAAAACCTTTGTGAGTAGACATTGAAAGCATTGTCATTGAGACATACAATGAATTTAGCTACCTCTACGAGAACTGAAAAATTAAAAGAATGTTTACTATTTGCTAGTATCGAGTATAAAAATCTTCTTCGGCATGATCTAACAAGGTGGCTATCTCTTATGCACGCTATAGATCGTTTACTGCATTGCTGACCTGCCGTAAAACAGTATTTTTTGTTGAAAGGCGAAGTAGAAGTAGCCTTTTAGATAATAGTGATGGGGTTGACGGAAGCAAACATGAAGGTATCTCCGATTCCCGAAGTGTATTTATACTTCATACACAGTATAATCAATCTTAGCATTGGAAAGTGATCATCATCCTCATCATCATTTCAGCCGAAAGACCTCCACTGCTGGACATAGGCCTCCCCCAAGGTTCTCCACGACGACCGGTCCTGCACCTCCCGCATCTAGCGGTTTCCGGCGACCTTCACCAGATCATCGGTCCACCTTGGGCACACCGGGGGCCTACCCACACTGCGTCTTCCGGTGTGTGGTCGCCACTCGAGAACCCGTCGGCCGCATCGGGCATCGGTCCTACGAACAATGTGCCCAGCCCACTGCCACTTTAGTGTTGCAATTCTTCGGGCTATGTCGGTTACTCACGTTCTTCTGCGGATCTCGTCGTTCCTGATACGATCGCGCTGTGAAACCCCAAGCATATCCTTCTCCATTGACCTTTGAGTGAATTTGATCCTTCTTATAAGGCCCATTGTTACCGACGACGTCTTCTCCGTGTGAATTCCATAAGTCATCACTGGCAACACACACTGATCGAAGACTTTTGTCTTGAGACACTGCCGTATTTCGGACGGGAAGATTCTACGTAGCTTCTGGAAAGCAGCCCAGCCGAGTTGGATTCGACGATTGACCTCTTTCTCGAAGTTGGACCATCCTAACTGAGCAGTTTGTCCCAGGTACACGTAACTGTCAACAACTTCGAGAACAGAGTCTCCAATCTTTATAGGAGTCGGTACAGCATGGGCATTAGACATAACTTTCGTCTTGTTCATGTTCATTTTAAGTACCGACTCGCTCGAAGGCTCTACTGAGGTCTTCGAGCATTGTACTCAGGTCCTTCGCAGTCTCAGCCATGACTACGATATCATCAGCAAACCGAGGGTGTGTAATGAAAAACTCGCCATTGATGTTGATGCCCAGTTCTTTCCAGTCCAGAAACTTGAAGACTTCCTCCAATGCAGCGGTGAACAGTTTCGGGGAGATAACATCTCCCTGCCTGACACCACGCTGCAGAGGTTTTGGTTTCGAGGTCTGGTTGGAGTTACTGATTAGGCTTATTGTCTTGGTGCATTGTTAATTATTTTTTAAATAAATGTAATTTTTCTTATTAATATTTTATTTCTCCCGACAAAAATTCCAAAATCCCGACTTTTCTAATCGTTTTCCAGATATTTTGATATTCTGATCTGGCAACCCTAGCTGCGACCGCGCATAAGTTTAATTAAAGAGCAGTGCGTTGACAGCCGTCTAGTGTTTCACTTGTCCTTCGCACGCATACCTAACAGTTACGCTGTAGGGCAAGGTTGCCTTGTTATTTTTTATTATTGTTAGCTCTAAGTGACTTCATATTGGTTCCAATGGTTATGCAAGACCAAGATTGCAACCTCTCTGAGGACCGACCGGTATTTAATATGGGTTGCCTAGTTTGGGGGCAAATAATACTCTAAGCCAAAAGTGCTTGTCTTTCCTTCATTCTGTTCAATATTTTTGCAGCAGTGGTAATCCTTTTCGGGAAAAGTATTAATTTGTATTATGAAAGTAATGCAAGATCGCTTAATAAAGGTTGCCTACTTTCAGGGGCATAGGTGATACGCATCGTTTGACAGCCTCCAGACTTTGTTTGTCAGACAGCGGACGCGGCCGCTGCGCAGGGTGGCGCGGGTTCGATCCCCGCACAGTGCAAGTATTTGTATGCATGAATATGAATATTTGCACTGGTCTGATCATGCCTCGGAAAGCACGTTAAGCCGTTGGTCCCGGTTGCCATACGAAGATCTAGTGCCAGTCGTTACGGGTTGTTGGAGCCCTCAAAAATCCAACAATTGGTCTAACTGCAATGCTTCGATGTCGCCTTCGGGTTGTGGAGGTCAGACGGCTGTCGCTTCACGGAAAATGTCGAAGTTTGGCCATATCAGCAGTTGGACTGGTAAAGCGGACCCCAGACTCCAAAGCTGAAAAAGGCTTCGGATGCGACTGGGATTAACGCTGGGATGATGATGAGGTGATACGCATCACCTCATCGCATGCTTGAAATCAAAATTTTACTTTAGATGATAAGAAAAATGGATTTTTTATTAAAAAAAAAAAATATAATTTCAAGCAATTGCACATTTTTCAGCAAGAAAGATTAGTTTAAAGGCTTAAATGAATGTTACTTTTTTTAGGTTGCAACATTTTAGCATGTGACGTCTCTTCGCATGGCCCTGGCCTACACGTTATCACCACCGCAAACTTACTTACGACTTATGGGGGTGTTAGAAGACATCATCATCATCATCTCAGCCACATGAAGTCCACTGCTGGACATAGGCCTCCCCCAAGGATTTCCAAAAAGAACGGTTGGACGCGGCCTGCATCCAGCTCTTTTCTGCGATTTTGGCCAGATCATCCGACCACCTAATCGGTGGGCGTCCGACGCTGCGCTTGCCGGTACGTGAGCGCCATTCAAGAGCCTTAGAAGACATCTTTAAGTACAATAGCAGCCTTTTGCGGTGGAGTTAGGCGGAGTTTTTTTTATTGTACATGTAAAGCGCTCTACACACCACAGCCGGCAGAAAAAGTACTGATCTTCTGTGACACCTGTCAGCGTCGCAAAAATAAAAAAGCAATTAAGTAGGTAAGCTAATTTGGACGTAGTTATGCAAAAAGGATCCAACCAGCAGACTTGCTTTTGGAAAATAGAGTTTGAAGTAAAATGTCTATATTAAAATAACATGACAGTAGATTTAAATTTCCTTTTAAATAATGGGTATTTTCCTGTATTTTTTACGGCTTTGGTATTTTTGCAATTATACTAAAGTTGATATTGTGTAGATTTTAAACATTTATGACAGTAACTCAAGAATTTCCATCTTTACTAACACATTCTTCCCCAAAGCTATTCGGAGCTTTGATGGATTTTATCCGTATTAATGACCATTTTTTTGTGTATTTGTCTATGTTCATATTTATTATATCTAACCATAATATATCTAACTTTTTTTTAAATGTATTTTTTTTTTGTCACAGTGTACCTACTAACACTTGTATACAAGTTTCACATTGAACACAGTGGTTTTTTTTTATATTTTTTATTTTATTTAGCTGCCTTCGCACGTTTTTTCATATCACATTGGACATTGGCAGAATTGTCGACATCGGCACCATTGCCATAAACAAAAATAGAATAGAATAGAATAGTAACTCAAGAAACAGTTTTTGTGGGTTGGATCCATTATGCATAACTACGTCCATTTATGAAGCGTCATTTTAATAAAGTACAGAAGCCAGCGTACGGTTTCACGCTTACCAAAATGTGGTTGCAGATGTTGCTGTTGTGGTGCGTTCAATTGTTTCTACCTACCTCCGTGGAAAGAAGGTGTGAGTTCAAAAGTACAAATAAATAAGAAAAAAAATATGTAGTCAGATCATCAATTAAATACTTTTATAACGCAAAACCATTTAATCAATCTTTTCGTACGAAAGGCGTCTTAGGAGCCATATTTAAAAACAACCTTGGTCAACACTAGGAATTTCTGTTATATCGTGGGTGCGTTAACAAACTTTAAGCTCACATTCACAAACAACCAGATTCTGAACAAGTACTGACCATACAAATACTTGTTCATGCGGGATTCGAAACCCCGAGACGCAGCGCAGCAGTCGGTCGCTCAGCCCCGGACCACGGTGCCAACTGCCAACTCGTTATGACATCTAACTCATATTTTTCCAATTTCATGCTTTTAGTAGTTGCTTGCTCTCATCTGCTCGTACATACATACTTACTTAATGATAGAAATATTTTTTGACCATTGTTGTCTTTTAATAAATAAATAATTATTATAGAAAAAAATGGAACGTACAGACGACAGCACATCAAGCTACTACAATCCGTCAGATTTCTTTATTAGATTTTTAACTTTATCACTAGAGATTAAGGCTCAAAGTGGATTGGGAACATTTGACAGTTTCGGGTAACTTGACCTGCTGTCGTCCGTACAAATTATAATTCTGTGAATTTAGGTTATGTACACATACGTCGCATACGTCCTAAACATCATAATGCTGCCAAAGGGATTAAGGTCATAGCATACTTAAGCGACTCAGCTACAACACCGCTCTAAAATAAGGCGACTGCTCACAGTCCGCGCGGCGACAGCTAGCAGGCACCCAGCAGTCCACGCCGAGACTGCTAACAGACGCCCAGCTGTCCACCCGTCGCCCGCTCTAGCTTTTCGCGATTGATACAGATTGTGATCGGTTTCTATTGAAGCATCTCGTCTTTTATTACAATCTCCCGATTCACAACCCGCGAAAGATCAGAAGCAGTCTGCTCGCGGACGCCGCCGCGCCGTGCTGACCGCTCAACTACAATGAGCGGCCAGCGAGGCATCAGCTACCACAGAACAGATGAAGTAATTAGAATGGAAATAGTTCTGAATCAGTATTAGAACGCGTGTCGCCGCTTGATTCCCCTCTATAACTCGCCTGTATGCAAGAGACCAATACGGAAGCGCATTACGCACACAAATAAATACTCGCACTTCGATTATAAGTTTGTAATTGGTGATCACACTAACGTAAACAGTGCATTTGACGTACACTCCTACATTCACAAATTTCTCATACACGCTATAGCGACCAAAAGGTCGATATTTATATCGATAGTTTATATCGATAAAATTGACAGAAAAGGATTAATTGTGTTCTCATTATGTAGTTTCGTAAGAATTAGGATCTTTACATATAAGTATACATGAGATTCCAGTTATATGATTTTTAAGTAATTTATAGGGGATTTAAAAAAAAAGAAATGTACTTATAAATTTACGTAACTTGATAATGTGATTTTTTGTTTATGGTGCTATCAACATAAAATTAGAGTTGAATGAAAGGTTTAGGTGTAAAACAGTTTTACAAGAAGTTTTCAGGTGATAGGACTTTTCGAGATTTTAGCAAAAATGTGTAATAAAATGTCGTACCTACCTAACTTTACTTATTTTAAATATTTTTTCCTATAAACAAATATATTTCCTATAATATATATATTTCCTATAATATATATATTTCCTGTAATATATATATTTCCTATAATAAATATATTTCCTATAAAAAATAATTTATTAAAAGTTGTGTTGTGTCTGTTTAACCTTAAGGATCAAATTTGTTCATAATTAACGATAGTAGAAAATAGGAATAAAATACGGAACCTAAGTCCAACAAATATCAGCACAACGGTTATGACAAAACTTACGAAAGAACAAATCCGAACTATTTGCTCTCTTGGGACCATACCTGGTTTTAGATACCTTTTACCCGGTTTTTTAATGATATAATCATTTTCGATAAAATGTTTAGAGCAAATAGTACTTACTAGTCTTTGTCGGAATCCTATTTACTCTACCAGTCACGTCAATCCATCGCTCTCTTATAACGCTAGGTTGTTTAGGAAACCTAAAATTTATAATTTATTTATTTTTATTTGCAATTTATTAAAATAAATATTAATATTTATATCATTCCATTACATTTATTCGATAAGATAAAATATTTTATTTTGCACATAAGGGTGCAAACATGGCGGTACATAATATTAATACGAACAGCCATATTTCGGCAATTAAAAGGCACAATTAAAATGTTCACAATTTAAAAATACATCATATCACATACAACATATACACAAATTAAATCATATAAGTAGTTCTAGTTCATTGTTTGCTTAATAATATAATTCCATCAATTAATACAATAATTCTATTTCAAATTCATCAGTCAATAATATAATTAATGTCAGTTTCTAATAATTAAATTATATAAAATAGCCAACCAAGATGTTTCTAAAACAAAAAGTCTGCAAAACTATAATAATAAGCCTTGACCACATAAAAATTATGAAGGCTTTTCTTAAACAATTAGTAATATATTATTTAAATATGTCTAATTAAAAATAAAATATTATTAATTTAATATAAAATGATTCAAACAATATATTTATCATACTCGTATATTTCTGAATTCTATCGATAATTTTAATTAACCACATGGTCACCTCACTATAAATAAACATGGCGCCCGGCATTTCGGCCAATCAGGGCAAAGGACAAAATGACAATGAGTAAAGTGTAAAGGACGCATTGGATTCACTACATCGTACGCGGACTTTCTTATTGTTTTTCCAAAGCGAAGACAAACCGAGCAATGTAATTTTTTTTCTTCCTTGAAGCAATAATATCATGGATGTTTGGAATATCATTGTTTTCAGTATGTTTTTGTGTTTTTTACAAATTTTACTACAACATAATATTATTTTCGACTTACCGGTGGAAAGATATACCACTTCGTTGTATAGTTGAGGTCTGGCTTTTTGCCCTGCATGTTATAATTGCACAATACGACATTTTAAAGCGGAGCTCCGACTCGCGAAGTACTTTTAAGAATACTAAATGAATGTTTCGGACGTTCGGTCGACATAAGATTTGCGTCTCACATGTGTGGCACGGCGGCCACGCCTACTCGGCCTTTCCAGTCTTATATTAACTATTCCGTGTCAGCTACCGAGCAGTCTGACGGCGGTAAGCTCGCTGACAGCGAGCTGTCTGCTAATTTATGATTCCAATGTAAAATATATCCAAAGTGCAATATTTAAAGCCCATATTTAAATAATATTCTTTTTGCCGGGTGGGAGCAGAGTCGTTTAAGTGTGCTATGACCTTTATGGCCAAATGGCTACTGCGCCGTGCCGCGCTGAATCATCATCAATCTTTTATCGTCCCACTGCTGGGCACAGGTCTCCTCTCATACAGAGAAGGATTGAGCGTAATCACCACGCTTGCTCAATGCGGGTTGGCGATTTCAGACTTAAAGTCCAGGTTTCCTCAAGATATTTTCCTTCACCTTTAGTCATTGGTGTCCAAGATATACTTAGAAAGTGCATATAACTTTAGAAAAGTTCCATTGGTACTTGCCTGACCTGGAATCGAACCCGCGCACTCATACTTGAGAGGTTGTTGTTTTAACCACTAGGCCACCACGACAAATAATATGTGCTGCCGCGCTGAATATGTGCGGCTTAACTCGAGGGCTCCTATGTACCTAAATAACCTAGGTAGATACAAAAGTGCCACCTACATAAATATACCAGCGGTTACTCCAACCTGGGACTTGAATATCTTCTCTATGATCTATCCTACAATAGTTTACAGATGTGAAACTTTCTATGGAAGTACATATGGTTGTTTGTTACTGTTTCACGTAAAAACTACTAAATGGATTTGTATTTTGGCAACAGATGGCTTATAGGATAGTTTTTATCTTGACATTCCTAAAAGATTAGAACTTATGTGGGTGAGACCGTGAGGCGCATATAGTACGAAATAGAATAAGTAGGTGACAGCCTCCGTAGCGTAGCGGTAGCGAGCGCGGCCGCTGCGCAAGGAGGCGCGGTTTCGATCCCCGCGCAGTGCAAATATTTGTATTAGGGTTGTAACGGAGCTTCGCCTCCGCTTCCGTTACTGCGGAAGTTCCGCAAGAAATCGTATCTTCGCTTCCGCCTCCGCTTCCGCACAATTTTTTGCGGAGTTATAACGGAGGTTTATTTACGTATTTATAAAATAAACAAGGCGCAAGCTGCGACACTCGACAACCATCCGGCCGCGTTTGAGCGCGAAATGGTCAAGAATCAACTAGTGCGAGACGGCAATGCAGCAAATACAATTTGTTTGTCCTTAATTTTCATTGCTATACTCTGTTTTTTAATCTAGTAGACTAAACTGACATTACGAGTGTTGGCAGTTTATTGCAATTAGGTGCAATAGTGCCGAAACTTAGCGTTCATAAAATCAAGTATCTTTTTTTACAATAAGTTATCCTGAAATAATGTGTAGGTACTTATTAAAAACGTAATAATACAAAATTAATAATGTAAATTTGACATTTGCATGTGTCAATTTAGTCTACGAGATTAAAAAACAGAGTATAGAAGGTAATATTTTTTTACTAAGTGTACAACTATTAATGTACGTATTTAAAATATAAATATTAAAAATCATAAATATTTTTTTTTTATATCTACTTTCACCTCCGCCTCCGCTTCCGTATGAAGAATGTAACAAAAGCAAAAACCTAAATGTAAATAAATAGACCTATAATAAGAAAGTAATAAATAGAAGTAAAAAAGAATAAATAACTGTCATGTAGTACTAGTATATAAGATAATGATAGTTAGTATATTATGTATGTTAAAAATCAACAAAGATAAAGATCGGGCTAGCCGAAATGGAATAAAATAAATAAAGTTAGGAGATCCCCTCCCGTAGTAGTACAATCCTGGAAGGAAATCCGGGTTCCCCAAGTAGCATAGCTCATAATGCCCTGTGATTATACTGGGCATAACTTAAAAAAAGGTGAGACTCATCGCCTCCGCATCCGCCTCCGCCTCCGCTAAAAGGCCTCCGTTACAACCCTAATTTGTATGCATGAATATGAATATTTGCACTGGTCTGGTCGTGCCTTGGAAAGCACGTTAAGCCGTTGGTCCCGGTTGCCATTCGAACATCTATTGCATTTGTCCATACAATTTTGCGTATTTTAATTACTTTTAAATCAACTGCATAACACATGCGTTGTAATACTTTCAAGTATGGACTAAGTGTAATATAGGTAGGTATATGTATCAAAAAATTTAACCTATTAGGAAATTAGCTTACATGTGTGTCATATTTCATTCAAATGCAAATAATAAATATCTAAACATAAATAATTTGTTTAGATTAGTAGGAAGTAGGATTATTACTTTTATGAAAATCATCTATGTATGTAGAAAAGGTTGTTAACTTCTGTCTTTTAAGCGTAAACTACTCGTTGCCTAGCAATGGTTTGATTGCCTCTATTCTTTATCGAAATTGACTCAAATATAGATACACAGTCTCGAACAAAACTCTTATCAAAAATGGCGACAATTATTAAACAGTCTAAAGTAGTCAAAATAAATATACATTAATTTAAAATCAGCCTTAAGTGGTGTCTATAGTTCTTTTCACAAAGCAGTACAAAAAGCCATTTCAACCAAATTCAACCTTACACGCATGCATTGAAGTCAGAATTATAAAGTAAGTACTAAGGCCCGTATTACTGAACGTCACTCAAAACTCAAGCTCTACTTGTGTCTCGTTTCAAGCCATTTGATTGGTTGAAACTAGTTTTAAGTAATGCTTAAGCAGAGATCAATGCTTGAGTTTCGTTCTGGAATATGCACACGGGCTGCGCTGTGCACTTCTTCAGTTCAACCATTTTTTTACGTTGATTGTGAATCTAGTGTATAAGTGATCGATGTTAGACCCTCATTAATATGTAGATAGGTACCTATTGTTATTAATTTATACTCTTTGTTGGGTACTTTCATGGGTCCAAACAGAAACTGATAGATATTTTTAATATTTTTAATTTTATATTTACTTAATGCCTTGGAGATAAAGTTGAAAATCGAATAAAGAAATCTGACAGATTGTAGTAGCTTGATGTGATGTCGTCTGTACAACAAATCGTCAATAACAATGCCTATACCAAAACCAAAACCCATACAGATAAATAAGTAGGTATAGGTACCTAATCTATAAATAAGTTATGAGTAGATAAAATGTTCATAAATAGTAAAATGTATCAAAACCCGTTCTGTCGAGATCCGGTTTGCATCATTCTAAGCCTATTGTATCTATCTTTACCTGCTGGTAAAGGTGGGTGTATTTAACAAGCATTTTACAATAGATACCTACAAGTCAGACTGCATAGCAAAATCGCTATTTATTTTTCAGCGCAGGGCTCAAATTGTAGTATACAGGATATCCAGTGCGCAAACATTGTCAACTTATAGCTAAATAAGTTTTATAGATAAAAATATTATTACTTTGGTATGTTTTAGTACAAAACAAATAGTTATTGATAACGAAAGATGTTTATTAAGAAATTGATGTTATGGTCACCGCACGCGGTCCCATTCATGGTCGGCGGAGTGGGGACGGCGCGGCGGGAACATCACAGCACACCCGCGCGCCTGCGCCTCCCGCATGTTCACTACGCGGCCATATGCTAATACTACGATATTGATATGAATAATAATTGGTGTCTCTCATTTGCTGATTTTAGGGCGGACAAAAACATGATTTTTTATTTTAAACTAATAATGCAGATTTGTTCTGTTATTGATTCTGAGCCACCCATTTGTTTTTGCGCACTCGAAAAAAAGTTTCCCTGTATAGTTTGTATTTATTTTTATGACTCTACCAGATTATTATGACGAAGTTCTACAAACTATTCCTTTCCTAGAATTTCATGATAAATGAGTCATCATTACACAAAAGAGGAACTTATGAGTGCCTAACTGCTTAGCTTGAATTATTGTAAATAGTTCTTTTTGATTCCCTTGTTCACAAGCACAACTATATTTGAGCCTTTGAGCCCATCATCTCTTCTGTGTTTGAGCCTAATTCGATAAAGAAAAGAGGTAAGCAAACCGTTGCTAGGCAATGAGTAGTTTACGCCTAAAAGACAGATGTTAACAACCTTTTCTACATAGATGATTTTCATAGAAGTGATAATCCTACTTCCTACTAATCTAAACACTTTATGTTTAAATATGAAATATGACACACATGTAAGCCAATTTCCTAATAGGTTTAATGTTGTGATACATATAAGTAGGTATATTCCAATTAGTCCGTACTTGAAAGTATTACAATGCATGTGTTATGCAGTTGATTTGAAAGTAATTAAAATACGCAAAATTGTATTAACAAATGCCTCAACTTTATTCATTAGTTGAATTCCAGAAAATTTGTTTAATACCTGTATTTCATCCATCTTTCTTTTTTTGTAGGGCTATCACGTAAAATTAATGCCGACTTTTTAATGGTTTATCGCTATACCAAGTTATTATGCTTTTTTTTTTTTTGATGTGGCATCTCGTAGGTCGCCATTAGAGGCCGTAACTACTTTTCCGGACTTTCCTGTGGATGCCTTAATTAAAATTAAAGCCTCCAGCCAGGGACACTTAAAACTAAATTAAAATTGGGCGACTACGCACTAAGGGCACCCCCTGTGGGGTACGAACCTCGGCTTAGGTTAGGGCGTCGCTAGAGAGGACAGCAAGGGACGGCTGGATCGAATGTAAGTTATTATCCAATGTTATTATGCATGTTATTTTAGTGATTCTATTAAAATATGCTGCAATAGGAATTGTTAATAAAAAACTAGCATGTAAAAGTCGATAATCACGTAAATAAAAGAAGATTTGTAAAACGTGAATTGTGATAACCCTAAATTGGTTTGTTTGCCTCTATTCTTTTTGGAGCTGGGCGATGTTATATTTAATTTTAGTGCATTTTTATATTTCTATTTAAATATGAAAAAGACAGAAGATAAAATATTAGTGCAGTCATAAATCAAGCAATAAATATATACAGATAAATAGTTTAGACGTGATTAAAAACATGGAGACCAAAAATAAAAACATGCCAATTTACATGAGGCGTTGACTAATTTGACAAGAATAAAAAAAAAAAATATCTTCTGCCCTGAGATAAAGAGAATAAGATGTATTGGACTGGAACATATTCTTTTTTTTTAGTTTATGAATTACTTCTTCTTCTTTTTTAAGTTGAGATTCAACCTCAACTCTTGAACAACGGCCTCTGTGGAATAAATACCACAATTTTGCCAATAACACATGTACCTAACAAATTATAGAAATTCTTTGAAAATTTTATTTCACAATAATGGCGGATATTGCCTATGACAGTTGAAAAAGACGGCCGCGTGAACCGTCTAGATCTAGAAGGAGATTTGAGGCAAACTCATGATAATCCACTATGCTGTGATATTTCAATGTTTTTTTTATGAATTATTTACTGAATGCACTTTTTACTACATAAATCACGCGCTTTTATTTAGTAAACAACACTATAAATTTGACGTCCTCCATGACGCAGCGGTCAACACGCCTGCCTGCGACGTGGAGGTCCCGGGTTCGATCCCCGGCCAGGTCATGATGGGAAACGATCTTTTCCTGCTTGGCCTGGGTCTTGGATGTTTATCTATATATGTATCTATTATAAAATATAGTATCGTTGAGTTAGTATCCCATAACACAAATCTGGAACTTACTTTGGGGCTAGCTCAATCTGTGTGATTTGTCCGTATATATTTATTATTATTATTATAAATAATTTAAAAGTTCAATGAAAAATGCACGTGACATTCATCTTAGCTTTCCCGTCACAGCAATTGACCTACCTACCCTCTCCACGGGTACTATTACGCGTTTATGATTTTAAAGCACAACAAAAAGAAAAATATTTTTTTAATACAGTTGCTCAAAAAGTGGTGTATTACAGGGACGTATAGCGTTCGGAAAGTGGGCTATTACACATTCGTGCTTTTTCTTTACCTTTTACGAACTAGTGCGTTCTCTTTCCCAACTGTCAAAATATTGTCTATTAAAAATAAAAAAAAACCAACCATGAAGTTTTTACTTTTAAAAAATCATAGAAGTTTTTATGATTCATGCAAATAATTCTAAAAAGAAGCTACTAATTTGTTTCAATATCAGATTTAATGATTTAATTCAATGAGTTAGGTTAGGTTTTATTTAATTTCATCTCATTTCATTTTCATTTCATATCAATAAAAAAATTCTACTGAAGACTTGGCTGTATGGGCATAGTTCCCTTTGCCTAATCGAATGGGTGAAGAAAAAAAAAATCTGCTTAATTCTTTTACGGTTTCCGCCATTTTTCCAAAATTTTCTTTGCGAGTTTAGTTGTTTGTTGCACAACATGAGTAATTTCGACGATATTTTATTTGAATTAACACCACCGGAACTCAGTATAATTGCACAAAATGCTTCGGAGAACATTTTACCGGAAAAGTCAAAAAGTCGCTACATATCTATATACAACGAATTTATTGCGTGGAGAGAAGAGAAAAAGGCAAATAGTTTTTCAGAAAATGTTATGTTGGCATATTTCTCCGAACTGTCAGCAAAATTAAAACCTTCTACATTATGGTCGAGGTTTTCGATGATAAAAAGTATGCTGAAAATAAGAAACAACGTGGATATAAGTCAATACCCAAAACTAAATGCTTTCTTAAAACGACAATCAGACGGTTTTACAACTAAAAAGTCGAAAATATTAACATCGAATGAAGTGGAAAGGTTTTTAAACGAAGCTCCCGATAATCGTTATTTAGCCACAAAGGTAATTAATTAATAAGTACTTATATTTTTCTTTAGGATTCAGTTTACGAAATCGCAAAATACAGTCATTAAATTATTTAAAAAAATATTAATCAAATCCCTTTTTTTTGTAGGTTGCGCTGATTTTTGGCATTGTTGGTGCTTGCCGCAGAGAGGAGTTATCCAATATTACTTTAAAAGATATTGAAGCCCATGAAAAAATGCTACTAATCAAGATTCCGAATACAAAAACAAAGATACCGAGAAGCTTTGTTGTTGAAGGAGATTTTCTTAGAATAGTGCAAACATATATAAATCAGCGGTCCCAAAAAGGAAAATCCGACCGTTTTTTCCAAAATTATCAAAAAGGAAAGTGCACATCTCAAGCAATCGGGATAAACACATTTGGTAATATGCCAAAAGAAATAGCTACGTTTCTTGGTCTGCAGGATGCAGAGTATTATACTGGGCACAGCTTCAGGAGGACCTCTGCTACATTATTGGCAGATTCAGGAGTCAATTTGACGTCCTTAAAGCGACTAGGAGGTTGAAAGTCAGACAAAGTTGCAGAAGGCTATATTGCTGATTCATTACACAACAAACTAGAAACTGGGAAAAAATCACACAATCCATTAATTTAAAGTCCAGTCCGTCACCTTCACATGACAATAGTGAAGAGAAAGTTCGTCCATTTACCTTCGTTGATAATGATAAGTCATTAGATCCAATTCCATCAACTAGCAAACGCCATTGTATAACACCTTTGACAAATATACATGAACAATCATACGAAATTAATAATAGTTTGTCTCAAACAGTAAATATGCAACCTAAAACTTCCCCAGTTAGTATAAAAAACTGTACCAATTTCAATGTATATGTGAATTATAACTTTTCTAAGAAATAAATTATTAGTTAGTTGAGTTTATTGTGTTTTTATTATTTTAATAAATTGCTTAATTTATTCGCAACTGTATTAAAAATAGTTGTTCAGTACACGTGCGGAACCGTCATTGCAACTTGTTCCGACTGTCAACCCTCACCTTCGGCTGCGCCTCGGCTCGGGTCGACATTTGTCGGAAGTCGGAACTCGTTGTAATGACAGGCTTGCGAAGCATGGTTGGCTCTGTTCGTCACAGTCCCGGTTCGCATTAGACATCCGTGGCGAACACCAGGTTCGAATCCCACATCCGTTTATCAGACCCCGATGACCCCATTACCCTCCTCCAAGAGGCCAATAGGGCCACCAGCACAGTACACAAAAACAGACCGACCTACCGACCTCGCCGCCGAGGTCTATCGCGACGCGCTCCCCGTAGCAACCCCCTCCCCCGTCCCCTGTCCGATGAAGGCCAGCCCGCGCCGCAGCTGAGCCAGTAATTATCATAATGTCCCAACAATGACCTTTGAGTTTGTTTCGGCGTTTCTTCTCAGAGCTAGTACTAGGAAACGCCGTGGTCATCAAACCATTAAGTATAACTTTCGATCCAGCCGCCCCTTGCTGTCCTCTCTAGCGACGCCCTAAGCCGAGGTTCGTACCCCACAGGGGGTGCCCTTAGTGCGTAGTCGCCTAATTTTAATTTAGTTTTAAGTGCCCCTGGCTGGAGGCTTTAATTTTAATTAAAGCATCCACAGGAAAGTCCGATTAAGTAGTTACGGTCTCTTATTAGCCACCTACGAGATGCCATTCTAATTCATATAATGAAATTCATGAATTATTTTCTTTCATGTAAAAAAACATTCGACGCCTGGCGCTCGCCCCGAGTGCACGTCTTCCCCCGCTCCGCTACGTGTCGTTCCTGCCACAGCGCCGCTCTCGCCGCCCTGCCGCTCGTGCCACGACCGCCACGCTTGCTCGTGCCGCATCGCCGCGCTCTTTTGAATCGCTCCGCCGCGTTCGTTCGTGCCGCATCGCCGCGCTCTTGCTCGTGTCACGTGCGCCGTGCCTCTCGTGCCTCTCGGGTGTGTCAGTGCATTGTGATAGTGTCTACGCTGCTACACCTACCGAGCAGTGTATCGCCCTGCATCTAAAGCTGCAGCAACGCTATATCCTATTTCTACAGAATTGGTCAAAAACGTACATCCTATTCCTAGCGGAATACTGGTCAAAACGTACAATAGTCGGTCGGATTGGCTCGCGAAAGTGAGTAAATCCCTCCGACTACAGGGCGAGTAGTCACTCCCCGCATCAACGCGCCCCACTGAAACCTAACGGTGCCAACGAAACTGGTGGCGTCGGTACTCCTGTCCGATCCTCGCGTGTGTGTGTGTGTCGTGTAGTGTCGTGTCGTGCACCGAAGCTGCTCGGCGCCGGACTTGTCAGGTAGGTACACACCTCCCTGTCGATAGGACAGGGAGGGTTACACACCCTCCGGGCCTCCAACTCGGAGGACTAGGAGAATGGATAGCCCATCATCTTCCCTCGACCAGGCGCTACTAGCCCTGCTCAAGGAGCTCCTCCTAAAGGACCCAGATTTCATCGCCAAGTATGGCGATAAATTAGCTGCCCTCCAGCAGCCAGCCCCCGCCCCCCAGCTGGCCCTTGCTGAAACCGAGGTGTCCATGGACACCGAGGTATTCTCAGCAAAGCGCCCTATTCCCGACTCCTCGGATTCCTCCGAGGAGTCATCACCCTCGTCCCCGGACGATGAAGCCGACGGCTTCATCGTTGCCACGGGAAAGAGGAGGAGGAAGAAATCCTCCTCAAATCCGGCCCTCAAACTGGCGGCCGCTGCCTCCGCCAGCGGCTCACCCACCCCCGCCCCTGCCCCCTCAAACACTGCCGCTGCCGCGCGCGCCGCCACATCCAACCCCGCCCGCTCAGCCCCCCGAGCTGCCGCCAAGATCCCTCCTCCCCCGCCTGTTTTCATACAGGTCAAGGGGAAGTGGACTCAGATCTCAGCTTGGTGTGCCGAGCTAAAAATCGCCTTCACCAAGGCCCAGTCTACACAGACTGGTATCAAGGTGACAGTCCCGTCCTCTAAGGACTACCGAGAGCTGACCAAGCTCCTCCGTAATAGATGTGTGGCCTTCCACACCTACTGCCTCCCGGAGGAGCGCCTCACCCGGGTTGTCATCCGCCGCGTGCCTAAGGAGTTAACCTCCGAAGACATTAAGGCGGACCTCATCTCACAGGATATCTCTGTGAAGGAAGTCCACCGCATGCACAAAGCACGCGGTAAGGTACCATATGATATGGTCCTAGTGATCTGCAACCCAGCAGAAGGATCCGCCCACCACCCTATCTTCCTAGTGAAGAGCCTCTGCTCTCTCACAGGAATCTCTATAGAGAAGCCCCACAAGAGCGGCATCGTCGGCCAATGCCACAGATGCCAGCTATATGGTCACTCGCAGGCTTACTGCAATGCCAAGCCTAGGTGCGTCAAGTGCCTGGGCGATCATGGCACTTCAGAGTGCCCTCGGCCTAAGGACCGCGCGCTCTGCAAAGAGCCACCCAGTTGCGTCCTCTGCGGCGCGACCGGCCACACGGCCAATTATCGCGGGTGCCCCAAGGCCCCCAAGTCCTCCTCCTCTAAGTTAGCCAACAGGGCTAACGCACGCCAAAAGCGCGAAAAGCCAGGGAGTCAGATCCCAGAGCGACTGAGCCCTCAAAGGCCCAGTCCCTGGTATCAGCTGAACCACCAAAGGGCATTTCCGGCCCTCGCGGCGACCGCTCCCCAGACCCCCCCAGCCACCCCCGCCTGGTAGGACAAGGATCCTCGCATCCGTCCGACCACGGCTCAAAAGGTGGCCCCATCACCCCCCGCCCCCGCCACTAAGGCTGCGGCAGCGAACCCCGCACCCCCTCCCTCAACCCCAACGGTTGGGAATCGTCCCATGGATGCCTTTAATGTCATCTCGGGGACCTTCCTCATTTTTATGATTCCCCGCGCCAAACAAATGGCGCAGGAGCTACAAGCCGCCAGGTCAACTGGCAATCTACATGCTACCCTTAGCATTTACAATGCGTATCCCGATATTACGCAAGCCCTTTCCTCCCTCGCATCCCACCAATAATGGATAGCAGACCTTCCCAGCGAACCAAGCCCCGATCCCTTAAACTAGCTCACTTCAATGCCGACGGCATTAGAGATCAGAAGTTCGAGATCTCAACCTTCCTTAGAGAGCACCAGATTGACATCTTCCTCGCTCAAGAGACCTTTCTCAAGCCTAGCCACCGCACACCCCTAATTGCTAACTACCGTGTAGTTCGCAACGACAGGCTGCGGTGCCACAAAGGCGGTACCCTTATTTATTGTCGTCCTCCGTGGCGCAGCGGTCAACACGCCTGCCTGCGACGTGGAGGCCCCGGGTTCGATCCCCGGCCAGGTCATGATGGAAAACGATCTTTTCCTGATTGGCCTGGGTCTTGGATGTTTATCTATATATGTATCTATTATAAATATAGTATCGTTGAGTTAGTATCCCATAACACAAGTTTCGAACTTACTTTGGGGCTAGCACAATCTGTATGATCTGTCCGTATATATTTATTTATTTATTTTATTTATTTTATTTCAAAAAGGCTCTTCATTGCATCCCAATGGACCCCCCACCCCTCTCACGACTCGAAGTTTCAATATGCCGTCTCGGCATGACAGGCCACCAACCTATTACTATAGTGTCGGCCTATCTCCCACCCATTACCGCTGCTGAGAATCATCAACTCTTAGCAGACGACATTGCCCTACTTCTTGGGTTGAGTGATTCCGTCATAATAGCAGGCGACCTCAATGCCAAACACACAGCCTGGAATAGCACCAGGATCAATACCAGAGGCAGACTCTTGTTTGACCTCTCCACCAACTTAAACTTCGATGTCGTGGGCCCCATGACCCGCACTCACATCCCTTACGAACCCGACCACACCCCAGACGTTCTCGACGTAGCGCTCCTAAAGAACGTCAACCTACGGTTAGACTCTATAGAAGCACTATCAGAGCTATCGTCTGACCATCGCCCAGTCGTCATCCGACTGGCTCCCCGTACTGGCCTCTCTGACCCAGGTCAAGCACCTCAGACGAAAGTGGTAACGGACTGGAGGAAAGTAAGCGATCGGCTGAAATCCACCACATCCCCCCACTTGGACTCCATACCTGCACGCCTCGACTCTATCGCTGACACGACAGCCGCGATCGACTCGTTCACAGATCACGTACAGTCAGTCCTGAACGAATGTTCAAGGGAGGTTACAGTGACAGAAGACTGCCGCTGGAAACTCCCTGCTGACTTGCGTGAACTGTTGACCGAGAAGAACGCGTCGGTCCGTGCATACAGCAGCTTCCCCTGCGCGGCTAACAAAACCCATATGCGCTATTTACAGAGAACTGTAAAAAGACGCATATCGGAGTGGCGTGAGGCTGGCTGGGATAAGATGCTGGATGAGCTAGAGCCCACTCATCAAGCCTTCTGGGACCTTCAGAGGAAACTAAAATCCAACGAAGTTGTGACCATACCCCCCCTAGTTCGTCCTGACAATTCCATCGCCTTCGATGACGATGACAAGGCTGAATGCCTCGCCTCCTGCCTGGAAGCCCAGTGCTCCCCCAGTCTCCTACCAGTAGACCAAGCTCATCTCCTTGAGGTTGACGCTGAAGTCCAACGTAGAACCTCCCTCCCACCCGTTGACGACCCTGAGGATCCCCTGCCTCCCATCACCCCTGATGAAGTGCAGGACATCGTCAAAGGTCTTCAACCCAGGAAAGCGCCCGGCTCTGACGGCATCACCAACAGAGTGATCCGCCTGTTCCCTGCCCACTTAATCATCCTCTTGGCCACCACCCTCAATGGTGCACTGGGGAATAACATTTTCCCACAAACGTGGAAAGAAGCCACAGTTATAGGCATTCCCAAGCCCGGTAAGCCTAAAGCCGAACCGTCCAGTTACCGTCCCATCAGCTTACTCAAAGTTCTCGGTAAGATTTATGAGAGGCTTATACAGTATGTTAAATAACAGAGGGCGTTCCCTTAAACTCGTTAATATATATCATTAATAGATTAAAATAAAAATATCAGCATAGAAAAATAAGCATAAAAAAATTCCGAATAAAAAAAATTATAATTGAAAATAAATTTGAAACCTCCTGTTTTAAATCAAAATAGTAGTCGTCATGTATAAATAAATTGCGACGTTGCCGTCTTTCAAGTTCGCGTGTACAGTGTGTTTCTTTTACATGTCAATTTAAATTTTTTATTGAATATTTTCATATTGGAAAATTTTTTAAAACATTTTGTTTTCGAATGGAAGTATTTCTTTTAGCATGTATGTATGCTATACTATTTCAGGTTAACGGGAACGCCCTCTGTTAGTTAACATACTGTATATAAGCGTCTCAGAGCCTACGCCGAGAACAAGGGCCTTATCCCATCAGAACAATTCGGGTTCCGTACCCAACACTCCTGTCCGCAACAGATCCTACGCATCACTGAACATATTCACGCAGGCTTCCTGCGTGGTATGTACACAGGCGTAGTTTACTTCGATATAGAGAAGGCGTTTGACAAAGTCTGGCACAACGGCTTAATCTATAAGCTGTACCAACTCGGTGTGCCTGATCGTCTCGTCCTCATCTTACGGGACTTTCTGTCAAACCGCACCTTTCGCTATAAAATCGAAGGAGCGCTCTCCTCCCCCCGCCCCATCCGTGCAGGTGTTCCCCAGGGCTCTTTACTAGCCCCACTCATTTTTACGCTCTTCACTAGCGATATCCCGAAAAGCAGTAAGGCTCAACTCGCTCTGTTCGCAGACGACACAGCCATCTACTGCTCGGGACGCAGTCCAGACTGGATTCGCCTCCATCTTCAATCCGCGGTCAACAAGCTCGCTGACTGGTTTAGAAAATGGAGAATTGAAGTCAACCCCTTAAAAAGCCAAGCGGTACTCTAGGAAACCGCGGGTCAGTGTCACCCTTCCACGACCCCTCACCATGGACGGCAAGCCGATCCCTTGAGAGAAGCAAGCCAAGTACCTAGGTGTGATTCTCGACCAAAACCTTCTCAGAGCACATTGAGACGGTCCGCGCTCGCGCCGTCTTCGCTCTAGGTCGACTCCACCCCCTCCTCAACCCGCATAGCAAGTTATCGCTCAGGTGCAAAATGCGCTTGTACACAGCTTGCATACGCCCGATAATGACCTACGCTTGTCCAGTCTACGTACATGCCAAGCCACGTCATATCCATAGGATGCAAGTAGTCCAAAACCGATTCCTCCGTAAAGCCACAAACGCCCCTTGGTTCGTCCGTAATGAGATCCTCCACCTTGATCTCAAAATCCCCACCATTCAGCAGTTCATGAAACGTCTCTCCAAACGCTTCTTTGATACTGCCACCAAGCACCACAATCCTCTTATAGCAGCGGCCGCCAATTACACTCCCTCCACCATCTCCCGACTTCGCCGTCCTCGGCATGCCCTCACAGACCCCAATGACCCCATTACCCTCCTCCAAGAGGCCAATAGGGCCACCAGCACAGTACACAAAAACAGACCAACCTACCGACCTCGCCGCCGAGGTCCACCGCGACGCGCTCCCCGTAGCAACCCCCTCCCCCGTCCCCTGTCCGATGAAGGCCAGCCCGCGCCGCAGCTGAGCCAGTAATTATCATAATGTCCCAACAATGACCTTTGAGTTTGTTTCGGCGTTTCTTCTCAGAGCTAGTACTAGGAAACGCCGTGGTCATCAAACCATTAAGTATAACTTTCGATCCAGCCGCCCCTTGCTGTCCTCTCTAGCGACGCCCTAAGCCGAGGTTCGTACCCCACAGGGGGTGCCCTTAGTGCGTAGTCGCCTAATTTTAATTTAGTTTTAAGTGCCCCTGGCTGGAGGCTTTAATTTTAATTCAAGCATCCACAGGAAAGTCCGAAGTAATTACGGGCCACAATCATATAACAATAAAACGTTTGACATGGCTGTGGATTTTGATTGACATTGACATGAGTTGGAGTTTTGAGTTTTTGACATTTCTTGAATTTGTTTGGAATATTGAGTCTTTTTTAGACTTACATTTCTAATTTATTGTCGTATTTATGAATAAATATCATGTGTTTACTGTGTTTTTATTAATGTATGATAAATAAACTTCATTTATATAATGTTTCAACCATGATCGTGGTAATGGTCGTTTTGTAAACACAGCTTCTGAAAAAACTATGATACAGTGTTAAAAACTCGGTAACACTGCAAATAATTATTTTTTATGCAGTTCAAGTAATATTTTATTATGGGAGACGTACAAGTGTGCCGCATTTGTTTAATAACGGATGTTAAAATGCAGGATTTGTCAGCATATCCTTTAGAATCTTATTTTGCATCATTCATGATTGAAAGTAAGGTGAGTTAGTTTGAATGGAAGGTGGGATCTAGCTAGTTTAATTTGGCAAGAGTTGGGAGTAAATGGGGTTAAAGCCAGCAGGGGTTGGGTCCCTGATTATAATGCTATTACTTACTCTTATTAGAAGATAACTAATGCATATTTAGAAAAAGCAATTTAAAAAATGTAACTGTTAATCAAATAAAAATCTACATCAGTGCATTAAAATGGTGACGATTAAACCTGTCTATATATGTACATGCATAATCAGCCTATAATGTTCTCACTGTTGACTGTGGAGACACAGGCCTCCTCTCAGTGAGAGGGAGTGAGCCATGATCTACCACGCTGGCTTAGTGTGGGTTGGTAGATGCACATAGCTTCAAAGTTAGGCTGTAGGACATCCCGGTTTCCTCAAAATGTTTTCCTTTACTGTTTTTGGAGAGCAGTGGTGATGACATAGTTTAGATAAAGTAAAGCGCCTGATGGGTTTCGAACCTACAACCTAGTACCACTAGGCCGCCACTAATCCAATGTCATGAGGAAAAATCAAAGTGTAAAACATAAGTTTGTATTTTTATTTGTTTTAAAAACATCCAAAAAGAAACTGCTTAGAACAAAGTGTAATTAGTGTAGTGTACTGATCATATGTTTTTACTAAAAGGCAATGTTAGTCTTAACATTGTATTACTAGTTAGGATGGAAGAGCGAAAATCATGTACCTGGGGACTTTTGGAACTTGGACAGATTAGGTACAAAGGGTGGTTATTTTTTTTAAATCATTGACCATTCCGACTATTTCCGACGTTTTCTAAGCAACTTTAAACAGTTTTAATTAGTTTTTCTCAAAAATGATGCTTTGTTTTTTCATGGGAGTTGCAAGGGAGACCCTACTTGCCCTCGTCTAGCCAAGAGGTCATCTTTATTGATATCAGTATCAAATTATGTTAATGTTTCTTACTCCGTTTATTTCCAGCCCCTGTACAACAACTTGCCCAAATACGCCTGCTATGAGTGTGCAGCACTTGTGAGGAAGTTTTATTTATTTAGAGAGAAATGTCTCCTAAGCCAGGGGCTAATGTGTGCAATAATTGATGACTGTGGAGAGGTATATTAATAACTGTTTATGAACCTTATTATTACCTTATTTACATAGCTCGTAGAGCCGATGTCCGATGGGGCGGAAAGGGTCTTGAATGGCGACCACGTACCGGCAAGGGCAGTGTCTGAAAAAATCGCAGGGAAACGCTGGATGCAGGCCGCGTCCAAACATTCTTTTCGGAAATCCATGGATTAGAAATAGTTTCCGTAAGATGGTACTGATGTTATAACTTGAATGTATCAATGAATCTTGAAGTATCATTAATTATTGAGATGTCAAAGTTTTAAATGCTTCTCCCGAATAATTGCATTTTCTCAAATGTCCAACAATTGGTCTAACTGCAGTGCTTCGATATCGCCTTCGGGTTGTGGAGACATACACATCAGACGGCAGTTGCTTAACAGAAAATATCGAAGTTTAGCCAAAATCAGCAGTAGGGACTGGTAAAGTGGACCCCAGACTCTAAAGCTGAAAAATCTTCGGGTGCGACTGGGATTAACGCTGGGATGATGATGATGAGGAGTTGTAATGATTCCACTGTTAGGACATAGGCCAGCTTTTTTCAGGAGGTAGTGGACCGTGAGTGACGATTTCGGGTTCTAGGATATATTACTCATGATTTTTTTCCTTCACTGCTTTGTAAGTAGTGGTGATGAAATTATTTACATAAATTTACCTACTGCCTGTCTGGATTGTAACTCTCAACCTACAAGTTTGTCAGAGCTGCTACTATTGGCCTAGCACTGCTCTTGTTTAATACATTATTGCTATAAAATAATTTAAAAAGTCTGTTGGCTGATTAATAAGTAAGAAAAAAGTTTTATATTCATTCTTACATATACAACATTATATTTTTCTATTTATGCGAAACACGAAACACTTGTCCAGTATTTTTAAATAAAGAATGTAGGTATGTACAAAATTTGAAAAAGATATAATGAAATTCCACAAAGTGATGGGCTTGCTATTCTACTTGGTTGTCTTAACAAAAATATGGTCAAAGCTTCGCACGGACGGGTGAGGCGGTTCGGTGACCTCCGGCGTCAGCTGTGGCGCAAGTACTATGATAACATGGTGTAAAAATTAGTGGAATCGATTCAGTTGCTTATTCTGAATAAACTATATACAGGTTTCGCATAAACAAAAACTAATGTTGTATAAATGTTTTTGTCAGAAATATTAAAAGCAACAATATTAATATGTATTTAATTTATCCATTCTTCCAGTTAACACATGCGGCTATAAAATCAATTGCCAGAAAAGATCTTCTCACAATTTCAAATGTCACTAATATCAGTATAGTAGAAGACAGTACAACAAATACTATCAGCACAGAAAGACCTGGGTTTGTTGTAGAAGTTATTAAAAAAGAAGATCACGATGAGGTTGATGTTCCTGATAATGTCACTCCTGATGATAGTTCTAGTGATGATGATGTCTGTGAGAAGAAAAATAAGAAGAGAGTTCATGAAGTAGAGAAGGTTGAAATTTCTATGAAGGTGGACATTCAGGAGGAGTCTGATGATCCTGAGGTACTTAATATTGTTCTGTTTTTTATATTATTTTATTTTATAGAAGAAACCTGTTCACTATTTGAAGGCTGAAGTAACAGTCTCGACATTGATAAAGAAACTGTCTCAAACTACCGACCGTTAAAAGTATATAGCCCACTTACACGATTCCCAGCCGACAAAAAGAATATGGGCTTTTTAAATATTGCTCTTTAGATATATTTTACATTAGCATCATAAATTAGCAGAGCGAGTCTACCGCCGTCAGACTGGTCGGTAGTTGACACCCCGCTGTCCGCACGTTGTAGAGTCACCGACCGTTCGTCTACAATGTAGACGAACGGTCGGTACGGTGTCCGCGCGGCGCGCATAGGGGTATTTTGCTAATCTAGCCGGCCAAAAACATTTTTTGGGGTTTTTGAGTTAGTAATGACGGAAATAAAACAAGCGCAATATAAACAGTAATTAATAATGCTTTTTTTAATAATTTACATAATCGGAGAAAAAAAAATAAAAAAAAAGTAATTAAAAAATTAGGTTCGGTCATATGTCTACACTAATATTACATAATGATGGTTATGACACATATGACTAAGTATATTAATGTTACTATAAGTATTTATTAAATCAATCAATAATCAGTTTATCTCATCCTCACTTTCTGATTGAAGTGCATCCGCTGGGTTTGGTTTGGTTGTTGCAGATACAAGCATATTCAATGTTTCAGGAAGGAAAGAACACTTCTTTTATTTCTTTATTATCCTTGAGGCACTAAAAAAGAATCTGAGCTTAAAATTAGCTTATTGAAAATGTCTGTTACAGGTCTCTACTTTTCTTGAGTAATCCTGTCTGTATGACTTAAAATGCTTTTTGCGTGCCTCTACTGCTTCTTCAGATAGTTGTCCTATAGGTAACAATGAATTTTTTATTATGTCTGATCCGTGCATAAGTACTTTGTGCAGTGTGGGTGTCATTGGGTGCCACGGGTAAAGTTTCACGTGTTAAATCTGCATCTATAAACATTTTCAAAGCTTCTATGAGAGTTAGACGCGATGATTTTCCTCACTTAGAGGCATCGAAAGCTTTTTTGTACTTCGTTGCAGGGTTTTATCGCGTTTTTCCGTTTTACTTCATTTAACTTCGGCTGCGTGAACTATAATACCATCTTCGACATTAGAACGGATCTCTGCAGTTTTTCTTATTTTGCTCCTGTCGCTAGATTCACCAAATGATTGACGAAAGGGCGACCTTGACGATTTGTAGTTGTGACTGGAATTTTGAAAGTACCTTTCAACCAAGGTTGTTTTTAAGAAAACCTCTTCTTTTTTAGTGCAATTTAATCCACCTTTGCTTTATTTTTGTTTTGAAATGTGCTAAATCGTGTTTCAGTTTACTTAACTGACTTTCTGTAAGTAGTCTTGGGTGAAAAGATGGTCTCTCAAAAAACATTTTTTTTCTAACTACCTCAATTTTCATTCTTCATCTTGTCAGAGAGTGATTTACGAGTCACTATTTTGACTTCAGAGGTACCCCCTGAACCTAAAACAAAATTTAAACATAAATTAAAATTTCACTAATTTCGACCGTAAAAGATCAAAGTACTCTGCTTAGTGCATCTGCGCTATTCTGCGGCTAATTTATACAGCATTCGTTACTTAAGAATCTATACTTTAATCGTGAATGCCAAAAAAAGCCGGATGTACCTGGATACTAAAACAAATACATTTTTAAAGATAAATTTCTTTAATAAATTTTCTCATTTTAGACATTATTATTCGATCACTAAAAATATAATAAACGGAATCAAATTTTATTAATTATATTATTTTTAGATTGCCACATAACTGTAGTCTCCGAATCCATTGCTTCCTTTTACCAGGTTAACACAGAAAATTGCTGTTTAGCTCACAATGTTAACGCTTTCCAAAAATCGCTGATAACTGACACGTACACAAAGTTCAATGATCAAGTACCGACTGAGTTTGCCGGCTAACGCGCAATGGGAGAGGGGTTGTGATGGCGGCCCATGGTTCGTTGGAGTGTCCCCTGCCTCAGGAAGTCGAATGCAGTCGTATTTCTTTAACTTTGTTATTCTGACTTTTGGCCGCCTAGATAGTTAAAATACCCCTATGTGCGTCGCCTCACAGTCGGTTGCTTACGGTATTTTTATGCACCTAAAATCGTCGTCTGTTATTTCTAGAACTTCTCTCTTTATCCTCAAGTGCAACAGCAATAATTACTAGTTCGTGCGTTGTGACAAAGGTAGTAAAAATATACTATACTAATATAATAGAAGCTTTAATGGAAACCGATCGCGGACTATGTTTATCGCGAAAAACGAGAGCGTTCGACGGGTGGACAGCTGGCCGTTTAATAGCTGTCGCCGCGTGAACTGCTGGGTGCCTGCTAGCTGTCACCGCGTAAACTGCGAGCGGTACTTAGTCTTAGTTTAGGGCGGCCGACTCGTGAGTGGGACCTTAAATATTACCGAAAACAATCGCTTGTCGTAACGATCCTTACAATAAACAGAAGTCTCTATTCTGCTTTTTCAAAGGCAGGTTATTGGTTGTAACTAAATCTCCTTGAATGCAGGGAAAATTGCCCATTAATTATTATAAATAATTATTTTCATTACGAAAATCGTCAACTTTGCTCAAAAGTTCAGTAGAATACTTACCAATGATATAATTGATATTTTTGAGAGTTGAGATTACTAAATGTTGCTACAAACTATAGACAAGACTAGACTAATATCACAGTCTAAAAAATCATACAGTCGTCCGACGAAGACGTCTAGACAAAGCAATCGCGCGGGGTGTGAGGGGCGAGACGCGGGTAAGCGGCACCCGACTTGCGAACAAAACGATGTTCGTAGCTCGGTATCTATCATTAAGGGCTAACGCGTGTTTGTTTTTTTATTTGTTTGTTTTATAATTTGATACGAGTGTCAAGTTTGAGTATGATTGCGGTGCTTGTTTCGAAAAAGCCATCCTTTTTAACATCCAACATGGCGGACGTAATTTTTTTTATAATTTGATATGAGTGTCAATTTTGAGTATAATTGGGGTGCTTGTTACGAAAAAGCCACCCTTTTTGAAATCCAAGATGGCGGACGCCAATTTAAATGTATATTAATATGATATGGGTGTTAATTCCGAGGTGGATTGGGGTGCTGGTTACGAAAATGCCATCTAAATAACTTAAATCTGTCTCGAGTTGTTCCCTTAGTAAAAATAGCAAATTAATGAAATATAATACAGCTATCGATGTTGATCTGCAATAAATAAATAATTTCATAAATTTTGTTTATTTTTTTTACAACCCTGGCCGATGCGTTACTGTCTAGACGATGTCGGCATTTTACACGAGATCAAAGGCGTCGACCTACTGTATGATTTTTATACTGTGCTAATATGATCTTTATTTTTTTTTTTACATATTATAAACCAGCGCTTGACCGCAATCCTGCCTGATGGTAAGCAGTGACGCAATCGTTGATGGTAAAGCGCACTAGTTCATTAAAAGCCTATTCACTCTAGCCTTGAAGACACTCAAATTGTGGTCCGACGGAAACACCGCCGCTGGCAAATTGTTCCAGTCCCTCGATGTACGCGGTATAAAGGAGGAGGCGAAACGCTTCGTCCGGATCGTAGTGGTGTTAACAACGTAAGGGTGGAAACCAGCCGTACGACGGGTCGTCCGCTGGTGGAACGCAGATGGGGGAATTAAATGATGCAATTCCCTCGCACACTCCCCGAAATGCATCCTATAGAACACCGAAAGGCTGGCTACTCTACGCCTGTGCTCTAGGCTTTGGAGACCAACTCCGAGTCAGTATATCGACGATATCAGATCAGTATAACTCGAGTCAATATGATCTAAGATAATCTTCTGTCCTTTTCTTATTGAAGTAGAGAGAAACAGATGCATTGAACTTACATTTAGTTTATTTCAGAGAATCAGGACCAATGGTTTTATCTATCTGGATATAGTCATGATACATTAACATTTTACTCGTGTCTTTTCTCAAGTCGTGTAAACCATGCGAAGTAGGAGCTGCTCACTAGTGTTTTTTATAAACATTATTTCAAATATAGTCATCATCATCATCCCAGCGTTAATCCCAGTCGCATCCGAAGCCTTTTCAGCTTTGGAGTCTGGGGTCCGCTTTACCAGTCAAACTGCTGATATGGCTAAACTTCGACATTTTCCGTGAAGCGACTGCCGTCTGACCTCCACAACCCGAAAGCGACATCGAAGCATTGCAGTTAAACCAATTGTTGGACTTTTGAGGGCTCCAACAACCCGTAACGACTGCCACTAGATGTTCGTATGGCAACCGGGACCAACGGCTTAACGTGCTTTCCGAGGCACGACCAGACCAGTGCAAATATTCATATTCATGCATACAAATATTTACACTGTGCGGGGATCGAAACCGCGCCACCTTGCGCAGCGGCCGCGTCCGCTACCGCTACGCCACGGAGGCTGTCAAATTATTTCAAATATAGTATTTTTTTTTCCGCAGGTCATTGAAACAATAGTCGAAACAGAAAAAAATCCAGTCAAACAATCCCGAACAGCTCAACCCAAGAAGCATGTAAGACCCAAGCGGGCTCGTACTAACGTAGCAAAGAAGACTCCTTCACAAGTTAACAAGGATGACACACAATACGAAGACCAGACCGATGATTTGATCAATGTTATTACTTTGTCGGTATGTGGATTGAATACAAACTTATTATAAAACGAAATCTAACTTTAGTTCTAGACTTCTTTCTTTCTTTTTTGGCTTCGCACGGTTTTTGCATTTAGCCAATGTCACGTAATTAATTATTCATGTCGAAAAAGACGGCCGCGTGAACCGTCTTACGAGGGAGGTTTGAGGCAAAGTCATGATGTGGCCACTTATCATCATCTCAGCGTGTAATCCCGGTCGCATTCACGGCTTTCGCGTTGGAGCCCGGGGTCCGCTTCCCTACTCATACGTCTCCATTTCGCACGATCACTGGCATCCCGTGGTGTAAGATTGTTGGCACGCATGTCATCTCTTACAACGTCAAGCCAGCACTTCTTTAGTCTACCTCGCTTGTTCCGGCCCGGCGGAGCCGCCATGGCAAGGCATTTGTTACCCACGTAACCTGCCGGTTTACGTAAGACGTGACCGTACCAGCGCAGGCGACTCTCTTGCAGTTTGTCTGCTAAAAAAATTTATTTCACAATAATGGCGGATATTGCCAATGAATGAGAGTTGAAAAAGACGGCCGCGTGAACCATCTAGAGGGAGATTTGAGGCAAAGTCATGATGTGGGCACTATGCTGCGATATTTCACTGTTCTTTATGAATTATTTACTGAATGCACATTTTACTACAGAAATCACGCACTTTTATTTAGTAAACAACACTAAAAATAATTTTAAAAGTCCAATGAAAAACGAGCGTGACATTCAGCTTGACTTTTCCGCCAAAACTCTAGTTCTAGACTTAATTTTTGAGTCAGTATTTATATTTCGAACTTTAATTAGATGAAGGCAAAGTTCTTAATACAAAAGTTACAAGTACCGATATCTGTCATTTTTAAACAAAGAACTACATGTCTATAGTGGTTAGGTGCATAATTCCATACCTATTTCATCATCAACCTTTTTATCGTCCCATTGCTGAACACAGGTCTCCTCTCATACAGAGAAGGATTGAGCGTATCGCATGCATACTTATTTAGGTGGTTTAAATAAAATACTCTTTATAAGGAGTAATGGGTTTTTTTTTGCTTCCGTGGTGGAAAATCCTCATGGATATCCGCCGCCCTGGGGCGGTCGCCGATTTCTGTCGGACTCTAACTAAACACCACTCCGGTGTTCCATCTCAAACGTACACCGGGTTAGGGAAGAAGTGAGGTGTATGACTCCCCCCGTGACGTCTAAGAGTGGCGCACGTGGAACACTTCGCACCGCCACCTCGGGTCCTGATGTTTGGGGGCGACATATGTCCCGGAGTCTGTCGCCCCTGGACCCATTTAGGGGGGGGCTGGAGGAGGGCGTTATCCGCTCTCCGCCGACACCCGGTGCGCGTGCTGCGGGCCGGGTGAGAGGATGAGATCTTCCTCTCCCATTCCACAGCCTCCTCCGAGACGACTGTTTCGAAAGGAAACCACTGCATATTTACCACACTTTTTTTTGACGCTGTGGAAATGAAAATGCATTTCCACAGCGTCAAAAAAAAGTGTGCGTAAATACGCACCATACGCCGAAGGGCGTGTCTCGCCCAGCCGAAGCCGGGAATACCCACTGAAACCACAGCGGCACAACGACTTCGCCTGAGTGGCGGGGTCATGGGAAATAGCAAGCCTGCCTACCAATCCCTCGTCGGCGATTTCCGCCTTAAAGGCGGGCCCACAATGGTCCCCCCATAAGGAGGGGCCGGGCTGGGTACGTCTTCTTGTGCGAGAAGACGCAGCAGCCAAGGGTTTTTTAGCGAGGTGTCCTTCCTCTTAGCCCCACTCGTTTGCCCGGAAAAAAAAGGGGCCCCCAGCTCCTCTCAGTGAGGAGACCAGATTGCCTGACGGTGACCCGGGGTTTGGGTCACGTCAGCCACATGGAGTGCTGACCGACCCGCCGCACATGTGACCGCCGAAGCGGTCCCCACATCTGGTTTTAGTCCGCGCCGGTAAACCGGTAACCCCCATATCTGGGGGCCGTTCCCCTATCCGCCACCTGGGGACGCGTCCGATGGCAGGCCAGAAACTGCACACGGAGCATATTTACCACCCTAAGTCAACCTAATTCGAGCACTAAAGGCCCGGAGTGGTCTTGATCTACGTATAGGAGGTCACCCATCCACAGACTAATGCAGCAAGCATAGCTTAACCTGATCGATCCAACCTAGCGGCTGTTATTACTAAGCTAGTAGATCCCAATGTATGTTCATCAATATTTTCTATAATCCCAGACTGATTTTAAAAATTCTTTACATGTTTATGTTGGCTAAATAGCATCTGGCTCTATATGGTACCCATACTATATAGATGACAACTAATGAACACACAAAGGCATTTGCATTCCAATGCAAATGCCTATGTGTGTGTGTGTTCATTAGTTTATCTTCTTCACAGATTGAGGATCAAATGGAAGAGATGAACAAACGGAAACAGTCGTCGAACTACCTAGAGTGTCCATACAAGTGCCACCAGTGTTACAGGGGGTTCAACAACACGCACGCCTGGAAACATCACCTCACCAAACACTCTCCGGTAAAATATATAGTTCTACAAGGATCTTTAGGCGCGTGGCCGAAATCGGTACTAACACAACCATTTAGGTACTACATTTTACTCAGTAATGTTTGCCAACAGCGCTTCCCTGGCTGCGTTATTCGGGCGCTAAAAGGTCCTTAAAGCATTATACGGACGACAGCAGGTCAAGCTACCCGAAACTGTCAAAGATTTCCATCCAACCTTGAGCCTTAATGCTTTAGAGATATAGTTGAAAATCGAATAAAGAAATCGTGATAGATTTTAGTAGCTTGATGTGCTGTCATCTGTACGTGGCAATCTATACTTGATGTCTATGATTAAACGTCATTTATGTCCCGTGATTAGCAACGACTATACATGTTTAAATACAAACTTCGATGGCTAACTATCTTTGAGAGTAAATGACCGAGTCCCGAACTTCCTGACGTCATATATAAGCTAGCAAGCGGTTGTTTTCAAAGTTTTGAGATTTAAAAATAAAACAAGTGTAACTAGGTTCCTTATTTGCAAACAACGAATATACAAATTGAGATATGTGCGCTTTTTTCGCAGAATCTTGGCGATATAGAGTGCAAAATCTGCAAGTACAGGTTTAAAACGAAACGCAATCTTCAAAGACATGCCCTAAACCACGGGAAGAGATATGTTTGTAATTTATGTCCATATAACTCTAGTAATATGTAAGTATAAGGCAAATGTTATTGAGTGAAGACGCTATTTTAACCAGGTACTATATGTGTATTAACATAAGGCTCATATTTCTCAGAACTACTGTGAAGCAGCATCAAGGGTCACATAAGGGCGTTACGCATAAATGCAAATTCTGTGACGAAGTTTTCAAGTAAGAAATATTTTCACTTAACTAACGTCAATAAAACTGACTTAGATGATATAACGCTTCTTAAAAATTAGCATTGCCATTCAACGTGGTAACCAATGTTATGGACACATTTCCATATGGCAGCGAAAATTGAAGAAATTAATGAAAAATTGAGGAAGTATCGTCAGCGGATAATTTTCAATATAATGGGTTAAAAAAAAAGTGGCAGTCAAATAATTTACACTAAGAAGAGGAAAGGGCCCAGTATCGAGCCTTGTTGAACACCCTTTTTATATTTAAACCGAGTGAACTTACATAATTTATTTGAAATTTCTCTTGTCAGTCATTTAAATAAGATAGTACTAATGTGAGCATAAGTTTACCTAGTCTCTAATTCCCAAGTTCCAAGAGGAAGGTTTCGTATTTATGTAGTCAAATGACTTGGAGAGGTCACAAAAAATTGCTATGGTATCTTGGGTTGCCGGCGGCGTCACACCTACAACGTCTTGTAGTTACCCCCGTTACTGATTGAAAATTCGTGTGGTTACTAAAAACTTCTGCTCGTGACCACTTTCCTACTTAGTATTAAATCATTCTTGGGGAAGAAGCCAAGAAAAGTCTATAAAATACAGCTTTATGGATTATAATATAAATGTTCTTGTATTCACTAGTGTAAGAACAACGTATGTCAGCCATATGCGAATCAAACATCCATCCGAAAATATCTGCGGCTTTTGTGGGTACTCGTTCTACAGCAAGCAGGGGCTCGTGGTTCACAAGAATATGATGCACAAGGACATTGAAGTAAGTACATTGGAATTTTAAGCTTATATCAGTGTCATTAGACAAATTGTCGTTTGAGTAAGTTTTGAACTAAACGTTTTGCATTTGAAATCTTTTTTTATTTACTTTGGGCTACTATATGATTTTTAGGGTCCCGTAGCCAAATGGCAAAAAACGGAACCCTTATAGATTCGTCATGTCTGTCTGTGCGTCCGTATGTCACAGCCATTTTTTTCCGAAACTATAAGAGCTATACTGTTGAAACTTGGTAGGTAGATGTATTCTTTGAACCGCATTAAGATTTTAAAGCAAAAATAATAATAAATATTGGGGGCTTAGAACTGAAACACAAAATTATTATTTTTTTCATCAAACACATACGTGTGGGTTATCTATGGATAGATCTTCAAAAATAATATCGAGGTTTCTAAAATATTTTTTTTTCTTACCCTAATAGTGTGCGTGACAGACGCTTCCAAACTAGAAAAAAGTTGCCCCCCCCCCTCTAACTTCTAAAATAAGAAAATGAAAAATTTTAAAAAAGCTACCAACGAAAATTGTTTTGAACGAGATCTAGTATGTAGTTTTTTTTTTATTACCTCGTAAATCGTAAACCGCTTATTACCGCGTAATCTTTCATACAAATATATCCTTTAATTTCATAAATCAATGGTACGGAACCCCTTGTGCGTGAGTCCGGCACTCACTTGGCCGGTTTTTTTGTAACGATTTTATTTGCGCAGAATAAACTATTGGTCCACATGTACTTTTTACCAAGAGACCTATCCATAGATAACCCACACGTATGTGACGTGTGGGTTATCTATGGATAGGTCTTCAAAAATAATATCGAGGTTTCTAAAATATTTTTTTTCTTAACCTAATAGTGTGCGTGACAGACGCTTCCAAACTAGAAAAAAGTTGCCCCCCCCCCTCTAACTTCTAAAATAAGAAAATGAAAAATTTAAAAAAAGCTACCAACGAAAATTGTTTTGAACGAGATCTAGTATGTAGTTTTTTTTTTATTACCTCGTAAATCGTAAACCGCTTAATCTTTCATACAAATAACTTAAATCCTTTAATTTCATAAATCAATGGTACGGAACCCCTTGTGCGTGAGTCCGACACTCACTTGGCCGGTTTTTTTGTAATGGTTTTATTTGCGCAGAATAAACTATTGGTCCACATGTACTTTTTACCAAGAGCTTAGGCAGAAACTCTAGAACGTCTTCGATTCTCATGAACTCAATTTGAATTGTTTACGGTCTTTCAAACTAAATGATTGCATGTTTAGGCAAAACAAGAAGAGAATACAGAAGAAGGTCCCTACTGCGAAGATTGTGACGTCAAATTTACATCGACGGAGGCGTACAAAAGACACATGGTCATGTCAGTCAAGCACACTCGAAGTACAGACTCTATGTGAGTTGTTTTACGGTTCAGTTTAGTTTGTTCAATAATCATTATAAATCTATATATTCATGGAAAACTGGCACTTTGTGTTGTCCGAAGAACCAGTTGACACCATCAAGCTGTTTGTGATGGTCATTTTTGAACTCTATATGAACAAAGTTTAATTTCTAATTGCAACAACTGACGTCAAATCGATAGTCTAAGTTGTAATTTTGTATTATAAATTCTACTGTGTTCTTGATAAAGTTTATAATAAAATTACGAGCTCGAAGATTTGGGCTGGACTAAAGTTAGAAGGCGTTTTGTAATCAGACGGTATGTGCGTTGACGTACGGTTCAGTTTCGTTTGTCAACAGGAACGGGTGTCGTGTTTGCGGCGAGATGTTCACGGATCCTGAAGAGTTACGTCTGCACAACCGTGAGGAACATCCCAAGAAACAACCGAAGCACTACAATTATCAACGGAAGAGTCAAGTTCGGACCAAATGGCCCGCCAAGTGTCAACATGTTGGTATCTACACTTTACAATATGAACCTTATTTCAATTTTGTATGGTTTAGTTTTTATTGTAGCTGAAAATGATCCATGAGCTGCTCAGTATCTAAGCTTTTTTCTGCTGCAACTCTACTATACTAAGATTAGACTAAACAAACTTTTTTCACAGTATGTTCAACCGATTTTGACTCATATTGCGTTGATGGCACAATGAATGGTAGCTGCAGTAAATAGTTGGCATTGTAATCACTTTTTTCTTTTAACCCCATCCTTATGGTTATGTAATAGAAGTCAAAATCGTTGGTACGGACTGTAAAATGATTTGTTTATTAGTAAAGTAAGGAGATCCGCAGAAGAACGAGAGTAACCGACATAGCACAAAGAATTGCAAAAAACTAATGTGGCAGTGGGCCGGGCACATTGCTCGTAGGACCGATGCCTGATGGGGCCGACGGGTTCTCGAATAGTGACCACGCACCGGAAGACGCAGCGTGGGTAGGCCCCCGACAAGGTGGACCGACGACTTAGTGAAGGTCGTGGAGATCCTTGGGGGAGGCCTATGTCCAGCAGTTGAAATCTTTCGGCTGAAATGATGATAAGTTATCTCCATCTTGATCCGGAGTATAGTTCTTTACTGTTGGCCGTTTCTATCTCTCACCATGGAGAGGCATGTGTCTCAGTAGTGATAAAGTTATAAGGCTGATTTCCCTTGTCCCCACATCTAAAGTACCTACTTACGGAATTGAATTCACAGTGTCCAGAAGAATTCGCCACCCCGCGATCATACTGGAACCATTACCGACTCAAACATCCTGATAAGTACGAGCCAGTGCGGAAGAATTGCATCTGTGATATATGCGGCAAGAGATACGCGGTAAGTCAACAGTGGACAATAAGGCCCGATTTATTTTATTGTTTTGTGTTGTGACGCAGTCCTAGCCAACCAAAACTATTTTGTACTTGACTCTTGATTGGTTAATCCCTAAATCACAAGTCACAACACACTAATGTGGCTGGGGCTTAAAGATCTTTCCATTAATCGATTCTTTCGTATTAATAAACCTTTACAGGTATCGATTTCAAAGAATCTTGTATGTTGTACCTACTTAGTAATCCATACTAATATTATAAATGCGAAAGTAACTCTGTCTGTCGGTCTGTCTGTCTGTCTCTCTGTCTGTCTGTCTGTCTCTCTGTCTGTCTGTCTGTTACGCTTTCCCGCTTAAACCTCTCAACCGATTTTGATGAAATTTGGCACAGACAATCTTTAGACCCTGAGAAAGAACATAGGCTACCTTTTATCCCGGAAAAATTTGATATTCCCGAGGGGAATCTAAAAAGCGCGATATAACCGAACTCCACGCGGGCGAAGCCGCGGGCGGAAAGCTAGTATATTATATGTTTACTTATTTTTTGTAAAATCAATATGATTCCGTAGACAACGGCGTGGGTTATTTATGTGTTTGTTTATTCATACTATTCATACTAGTATTCATACTAATATTATAAATGCGAAAGTAACTCTGTCTGTCTGTCGGTCTGTCTGTCTGTCTGTCTGTCTGTCTGTCTGTCTGTCTGTCTGTCTGTTACGCTTTCCCGCTTAAACCTCTCGACCAATTTTGATGAAATTTGGCACAGACAATCTTTAGATTCTGAGAAAGAACATAGGCTACCTTTTATCCCGAAAAAAATTGATGTTCCCGAAGGAAATCTAAAAAGCACGATATAACCGAATTTCACGCGGGCGAAGCCGCGGGCGGAAAGCTAGTCGTATAATATAACGTAACGGGCTTGTGGCTAAAAAATAATAGCCGCACAGTACGCTTCCCGCGGTTGGTCCTTGGATGGGTGACCATCTCTACTTATTAAGGCCCCTCTGTGACTCGAAAAGCACGTTAATCCGTTGGTCACTGTCATTCAATCTCACATCTTTCACATTCGTTGTGGATTTTCAAAAGCCTGAAAGTATGACAACAGGGTGTCGTAGTACCCAATAATTGGTTTGTGGAGGTCAGATAGCCAGTCGCTCCATGTCTCAAGGTTGACTGGGAATATTTGGCAGTTTGGGGTAGCTTCACCTGTTGTCCTCCGTACTTTATGGGAGTTGGATATCGATACTTGTGATATTTTTCCCAACTATGTTGGGGTAGGAATCCAGTCTGAATACAATTAAATACCAGTATTTTGGTATATCGATACCCAACTCATATAAAGTACGGATGACAACAAGTCAAGTACCCCAAACTGCCAAATATTCCCAGTCAACCTTGAGCCTTAATGGGTTAGAGATAAGGTTGCAAATCTAATAAAGAAATCTGACAGATTGTTGTGAGTTTTGAGTTACGAGTACGAAATCGAATATGAATGAAATTTATCGAGTATAGTTTTGTTTAGTACTTATTGCTTGAAAATTAAAAATGACAAAATAATTTTTTGTTACTATAAAATTTCGTCTTTCCGGTTATATTGTGCACATTTATTGCTGAATACTGTCACAAAAGACATGGCTACACAGAAGTATGGAAGATACCCCGCAATGAAAACCCATGTATAAACATGATTCCTAGCAATATACAACGTGTAACATAAAGGGTATATACATACCAAGGGCATGGCATCTTTAGATGATATCAAACAATATCGGATGGGTTTCAACTCAAAATAAAACACTCAAAAAATTATACCAAATTTTCGGTTTCGTATGTTTTAAAATCAAATCATAACGAACGTGGCACCACACTACATACGTTAATAACTACTCTTTACACGTCAAGTTACGTGCCAAAATCCGATAAATGTCTTCAATAACTCTGTGCGCCTAGTATCGTAGTAGCCCATCACAGGCGATGTTTTTCCTCATAACTTCCAAAATTAAATAAATAGGATTAAAAAACTCTTCCAATATCGTTTAATATTATGTAAAGATGCCATGTCCTTGTTATGTATATACCCTTTATGTTACACGTTGTATAATGCTGAATAGCTTTAGTATTTAGTAATGAAAAAGATTTAGGAACTTTTTATATCTACACAATACTGAAAATAATATCGCGTAACTCCTACAACAAAGGTACAAAAACTCCAAACAATAATATTGCTATAAACTTATATCTAGGCTTCTAAGTGTCTGCGACGATTTTTATTGATAACTAGCTTTCCGCCCGCGGCTTCGCCCGCGTGGAGTTCGGTTATATCGCGCTTTTTAGATTTCCCTCGGGAACATCAAACTTTTCCGGGATAAAAGGTAGCCTATGTTCTTTCTCAGGGTCTAAAGATTGTCTGTGCCAAATTTCTTCAAAATCGGTTGAGAGGTTTAAGCGGGAAAGCGTAACAGACAGACAGACAGACAGACAGACAGATAGACAGACAGACAGACAGAGTTACTTTCGCATTTATAATATTAGTATGGATTGTGTTTTTCACTGGTGATTTTGCGCCAAGGTACTTGAAATAAATATGTACAAAGAGGTAATTGCAAGAAAAGAACTTGATACAGCGGATTTACTATACTCCCTGATCTTGACATTTCAAACTAAAATAATGTATTTAAAACAAATGAGAAACTTTTTATGTTTACTAGTTCACGAAAGTTATAAGGAATTTTTAAACACTAATACAATATGTAAAGAAAACCCCGTCCGACCCAAAAGGATAATAAAGGTTAGGTATACACATGACCAAATAAAATATGAAATTTTACATAATCGTCATAGTAACAATACTAGTGAATTTTGAAATAAAATTTTTTTTTCCGCGATTTAATTCCAACTTCCCTCAAAATTTGTTTTTTTTTTTAAAGTGACTACACTATTTTAGACAATACCTATTGTGTGATGAGACCACGTGCCGCGTGCTCTGCCCCCCTACGCCCCTGCATGTATGCCTACCGCACATCTACTAAGTTACCTCGCTTTTTCGAAATATTAATTTTTTTAGGGGATTTTTTTTAAGTTTAACCCGGCTTTGTAGACATTAGTAGAATCAGTTATCAATACCTAACAATACCTTCACGGGTCGGACAGGGTTTTCTTTACATATTGTATTATGTATACCATTTATGAATGCATATTTATGTAGGTATAAATATTATGTGTTAGTGTGAAATTCCTATTCGTTTAACCGAGCTAGGGCAGCCGTTCGGCCATCTCTTTTTCTACGACTATCATTACCTATCACTTATCTATACTAATAAATAAAGCTGAAGAGTTTGTTTAAACGCGCTAATCTCAGGAACTACTGGTCCGATTCGAAAAGTTCTTTTTGCGTTGGATACATCATGTATAACATCACGCTGCGACCAATAGGAGCGGAGCAGATAAATAAAAACGCGTGTGAAACCGTGTGGCGCAGCTAGTAGATTATCTATACTAATATATAAAGCTGAAGAGTTTGTTTGTTTGTTTATGCGCGCTAATCTCAGGAACTGGTCCGATTTGAAAAATCCTTTCTGCCTTGGATAGCCTATTAATCCAGGAAGGCTTTAGACTATATAGCATCCCGCTATGATCAATTGGAGCAGAGCAGTAATAAAAAATGTTGCTAAAACGGGAGCTAACGCAGACGTACATATTGCTTCCATTAGCACTATTAGCAAACTAGCACTACAAGCACTATTAACACTATTTTAACAGGCGCTTATTTTATATCAACTCAGCTCTTTTTAATATTTTTCGGAACGGGACGAACAGCGCACTCAGCTACCATTGAACTTAGCACATGAGGAAATGCAATATTAGTAAAAGCATGGAACGCGGAAGAATGTTACAGCAGTGTAAGTTGTTAGTTTGGGATGAATGTGATGATATTCCACAAAAGGGCAATTGAAGCACTAGATCGCACAATGGGGGACATCAAAGGCAACCAAAATATCATGGGTGGTACTTTTAGCTGGTGACTTTAGACAGACCCTTCCGGTGATTACTAGGGGTATGCCGCCGGCAGATAAAATAAATGGCTCTTTGAAAGCATCTGCATTATGGGTTCGCGTGAACAAGTATTGTCTCACCACGAATATGCTAATTGCAAGACGCTTAAAGTTGCCGGAGTTCATTTAGAAACAACATGTTTTTCATGGGCAACTCTATGTGGCATGTTCACGTGTATCAAATCCAGAAAACCTTTATGTTTTGGCAAAAGACAGCAAAACAAAAAAATATTGTTTATAAAACCGTACTTACTTAAATGTGCTCATATTTTATCAAGCGTAATAATTTTAACCCTTATTTCATAATATCCTAAGCATGTCCAAAACACCAACCAACGCAAATAATTAGAAGTATGATATTTGATGCTTCTTTCCTTTGCTAAACCTTTAAACCCGGTAAAATTAACGTTGCTATAGAACTTATGTATCTTTATAATCCTACTAATAATATAAACACGAAAATGTGTGGGGATGTTTGAAACCTTGCACTAAGGTGGGCCTTTATCTTGGCATTCCCCCGGAAACGGGAACCATCGCGCGCTGTAAACTGAAGTCTACGCGGACAAAGTCGCGGGAAACAGCTAGTAAATATATAAAGCTGAAGAGTTTTTTTTTGTTTGGTTTGAACGCGATAATCTCAGGAACTACTGGTCCGATTTAAAAAATCTTTTTGCGTTGGATAGCCCATTAATCCAGGAAGGCTTTAGGATATATAACATCACGCTGCGACCAATAGGAACGGAGCAGGTAAATAAAAACGCGTGTGAAACCGTGTGGCGCAGCTAGTAGGTAGATTATATGGGTCAGCAATATCCAGATGACTATAAGCACCGCTGCAAACAGCCTTCCTCTAAAGATGAGACGTTATGTTGGCGTATTTGAGTTTACTATTAGGTTTTGCAAACGGTCATATTGACGCTCCCGAACTCGTTGCTAGCGTCATCATCATCTCAGCGTTAATCCCAGTCGCATCCGAAGCTTTTTCAGCTTTGGAGTCTGGGGTCAGCTTTACCAATCTAACAGCTGATTTTGGCTAAACTTCGATATTTTCCGTGAAGCGACTACCGTCTGACCTCCACAACCCGAAGGCGATATCGAAGCACTGCAGTTAGACCAATTCTTGGACTTTTGAAGGCTCCAACAACCCGTAACGAGATGTTCGTATGGCAACCGGGACCAACGGCTTAACGTGCTTTCCGAGGCACGACCAGACCAGTGCAAATATTCATATTCATGCATACAAGTATTTGCACTGCGCTGGGGATCGAACCCGCGCCTCCTTGCGCAGCGGCCGCGTTCGCTACCGTTACGCCACGGAGGCTGTCCTGCTGAACTCGTTGCTATCATTACGCACAAATCTGATGGGATTACGTCAGCGGTCAATGTTTAATGTTCTTAAAACAACGACCAATAATTAACTTATCTACTCTAATTTTATTACTTGTTTGTACTTTTTATCGACTGTTTTCTTACCTATTTGTGAAGGTTTGTTTTGCTGTGGCCCCGATTCGAACTAAGTTAAATTTAAGTTCAGTGCATCTCTTTTCTTTCTATCTCACTAAGAAAAAAAAAAAAAAAAAATGTTAGCTTAGACCTGTTAAATTAGTCCGCTCCTGAAGTCCTGACGTAAAGTTTTTGGTCGCCATGTTTGTAATCGTGTCTAAACCGTCAAGTTAAGTTATAAACATGGCGATCAAAAATATGTCAATTATTATCTGATAGAAAAAGATGCACTTAACTTAAAATTAGTTTAGTTTGTGAACAAGAGAATCGATCCCTATATATATATATATATATATATATATATATATATATATATAATAATTTATTTCAGGCAAGACCCATAACTTTACACAAGCAAATGCAAAATACAAACAAAGAAAAAAAAAAAAGAACAAAGAATAAAGTAAAAACTATCATTAAATTATTATAGGTACACAATAAGTTATAGTTGACATCGCATCAAATACTTACATAAATCATAAAAATAAATCCAAGGTAGAAAATGTCAAATAAAATTAAATTCAATGTCAAATAAATTAATAATGCAATAAACAATAAATTAACTAATAAACTACTTTATTATTATTAATCAGAATAAATTTCAAAATAAAGTCATTAGGTAGTTTATGTCATTAGTATGATCCTTTTGTCCTTATACCAATTTATTTGGGATCAGCATAGCAACTCTCTTTCACAACTTTCAAGAAGCCTACATCTATGAAGTCACAAATGCCAAGAAAAATAAAATTGCTTTATTTATCCTCAGTGCAATGCCGTCCTCTCTATGCATAAACGCACCCACTTCGGGGAGCGCCCCTACAAATGCTCTCAATGCGACAAGGCCTGTTTCTCTGCGCACGACCTGAGAGTTCATCAGCAGAAACATTCCGACACGCGACCTTTCCCTTGCAGCGTATGCTCACAAGCTTTTAAGCGGAAAGAAGCGCTGGAAAGGCATTTGAAAGTAAGTATCTTTTGGTGTTCGTATGACGTTGACCGTCGACGCTGTTGGTAAACATTCGAGACATTAGAAAAACAAGATGGGGAGTTAGTTCTGCTTTTAGTAAAGTGTCTCTAGATCCTTGAACAGGACTAATGGGTTTAACAGTTATCCTTGCCTTATTTAAACTGTTTGCAGTTAAGCATTGAAACGGGGAGATTTTTTTCAGGGAGATATTGTCGTAGTGAATGCAGGATGGGCCAAATCTCGCATCTCTATCGTATTTTCTTAGCCACACAATACACATGCTATTCTTAACCGAAATAGAGAAAATAGAACAATCGATAGTACCTAGTAAAATAAAGTTTTGGGCAGATTTCATTATGAATTTTAAATTTATTTTTTAATGTCAAGCCAATGTATTAATTTATTGATTGTATTATTAATTTCATACTCATGATCTCTATTGGTATTTTGTTTTTTATGTCATCAGCAAATAGGATACATTTATGCTTGGTTATTTCTGTAATGTCATTTATGTATATAAGGAATAATACTGGGCCAAGCACACTTCCTTGTGGTACGCCGTATTTATTATGTCTATATTCTGAATAGTAGGGTGTAATGTCTCTATTTTTGTTAATTCTATTGATAGTAACGCATTGTTTCCTATTACTCAAAGGAGACATTATCCACTGTAGAGCGGGCCCCCTTATTCCAATAGCTTTCAATTTTTCTAGCAATATGTCATGCGATATCAGGTCGAAGGCTTTTGATAAATCAAAATTTATGTATGTTACCAGTCTTCTTCCCTTTCAGATTCATTCCGGCGACAACCCATATAAATGTGAGATTTGCGGCGTGGCTTTCGCCAAGTCTTGCACGCGAACGCTTCACGTACGTACCGTACATACTAAGGAACCACCGCCGCCGCGCAAACGACGGAACAAGATCAATAAGTAAACAGTGTTATTGTCTTGATAGATGAACACAACCCAGCGGTATTCGCCTTTCGCTTGCGGATAATATGTGGAAGCGAGAGGCATGTATCGATATTATGGCAAAACAGTGTTGTGATCTGTTGCAGAAAAGAAAAAGAAATTTTAGACAGGTGGATAGAAAATTGATTAGTGAGGCGATGATGAGGACAATTTATACACACTTGGACAGTTTTTGATGTTGAATATGGCCGGAATGAACTTGTTTTTTTTTTTTTTATGAAATATCATCAAATGATTTTTTCCACTCTGACACACTTCACACACCCGTGTTTCTTCACTTACCTTTGCCAGGGCCACGCTATCTATTTCGAACATCCCGCGGTCCTGGCAGGATGAAATTGCGACTTGAATTTAAAAATGTTTAAACGGTTTTATAATTATAACATCCCTATTTATTTTTTAAAGTACGTGAACAACATGAAAACTCTTATTGATGGAAGATTGCCGTTACTGTTTGCCGGCGATTAATAAATGTCCGTCCAGGCTCTTGCGCAAATGCTACAAATTCTGAGGAAAGCGTCCGTGCAGTGACTCGGACCGAGCGGGGTCGATGGGTCCTAAGTGAGAAGAACCTGTCCGCTACCAAAGTGCCGACGGTGAGGAGGGGCCGAAGTCGCGCGTAGAAATACTTGTGGTCACTTCAAGCGGCCTGGTACTCCGGGAGTCAGCCCTGGGATCCCATGGCGACATGGCGTGCCGCATGCGTGATTCATGGCCCACGTTTTACAATACAACAACACGTGTTACAATTGTATAAGTCACGATGGGACTGACATACGCTATGCGTAAAAGCGCCTATAAACCAACAAAGAAAAAAAAAGACCAACAGGCCGGCGATACGTGGCCAAAAAAGAGTCGAGAGATCCGTATCCGACGAGGTCGCTGATTTGGTCCGTCTGGCCCGGGAGCGCCGGTCTTCCCAAGCAAGCAAAGAGGATTCTCTAATTAGCGTGGCGTGTCACAGTGCTTCGCGATGTTATAACAATTGAACAAACTTAGACTCGTTGTTTGAACAAATAAACGAAATCTAATGATAACAAGTGTTTCATTGCAATATAAAAAAATATCAAACTAAAAACTTAAAAATAATTTTTAAAAAAGCGTGAGGCGCTTTGTGCCATATTTTTTGTATATTGAGCGCCTCACGCTTTTTAAAAATTATTTTTAAGTTTTTAGTTTGATATTTTTTTATTTTTTATACTATATTTATTTTCAACTTTTTAGTTCGTTATTCTTATTCAAAAAAAAAAACGAACAAGCGAACGTATTGAAAACGGTGAGACATTATACAGTAATGAGCCGCTCACTCGTAGTCCAAAGAGTTAGAGACGGACAAACAAACAAACAAGCAAGCAAACAACAATTTGAGTGTCTTCAAAGCTAGAGTGAATAGGCTCTTAATAAACTAGTGCGCTTTACCATCAACGATTGCGTCACTGCTTACCATCAGGCAGGATTGCGGTCATGCACTGGTTTATAATTTGTAAAAAAAACAACATACAAGTGAAGCTAATAAAAGCATGTAAAAGTGACAACTAATATCCCATAAGCAATCCTATGTGTGTGGTACTGTATGATCACGCAAACATACAAGTGAAGCTAATAAAAGCATGTAAAAAGTGACAACTAATATCCCATAAGCAATCCTATGTGTGGTGCACTGTATGATCACGCAAACATACAAGTGAAGCTAATAAAAAGCATGTAAAGTGACAACTAATATCCATAAGCAATCCTATGTGTGGTGCACTGTATGATCACGCAAACATACAAGTGAAGCTAATAAAAAGCATGTAAAAAGTGACAACTAATATCCCATAAGCAATCCTATGTGTGGTGCACTGTATGATCACGCAAACATACAAGTGAAGCTAATAAAAAGCATGTAAAAAGTGACAACTAATATCCCATAAGCAATCCTATGTGTGGTGCACTGTATGATCACGCAAACATACAAGTGAAGCTAATAAAAAGCATGTAAAAAGTGACAACTAATATCCCATAAGCAATCCTATGTGTGGTGCACTGTATGATCACGCAAACATACAAGTGAAGCTAATAAAAAGCATGTAAAAAGTGACAACTAATATCCCATAAGCAATCCTATGTGTGGTGCACTGTATGATCACGCAAACATACAAGTGAAGCTAATAAAAAGCATGTAAAAAGTGACAACTAATATCCCATAAGCAATCCTATGTGTGGTGCACTGTATGATCACGCAAACATACAAGTGAAGCTAATAAAAAGCATGTAAAAAGTGACAACTAATATCTCATAAGCAATCCTATGTGTGGTGCACTGTATGATCACGCAAACATACAAGTGAAGCTAATAAAAAGCATGTAAAAAGTGACAACTAATATCCCATAAGCAATCCTATGTGTGGTGCACTGTATGATCACGCAAACATACAAGTGAAGCTAATAAAAAGCATGTAAAAAGTGACAACTAATATCCCATAAGCAATCCTATGTGTGGTGCACTGTATGATCACGCAAACATACAAGTGAAGCTAATAAAAAGCATGTAAAAAGTGACAACTAATATCCCATAAGCAATCCTATGTGTGGTGCACTGTATGATCACGCAAACATACAAGTGAAGCTAATAAAAAGCATGTAAAAAGTGACAACTAATATCTCATAAGCAATCCTATGTGTGGTGCACTGTATGATCACGCAAACATACAAGTGAAGCTAATAAAAAGCATGTAAAAAGTGACAACTAATATCCCATAAGCAATCCTATGTGTGGTGCACTGTATGATCACGCAAACATACAAGTGAAGCTAATAAAAAGCATGTAAAAAGTGACAACTAATATCCCATAAGCAATCCTATGTGTGGTGCACTGTATGATCACGCAAACATACAAGTGAAGCTAATAAAAAGCATGTAAAAAGTGACAACTAATATCTCATAAGCAATCCTATGTGTGGTGCACTGTATGATCACGCAAACATACAAGTGAAGCTAATAAAAAGCATGTAAAAAGTGACAACTAATATCCCATAAGCAATCCTATGTGTGGTGGACTGTATGATCACGCAAACATACAAGTGAAGCTAATAAAAAGCATGTAAAAACTGACAACTAATATCCCATAAGCAATCCTATGTGTGGTGCACTGTATGATTACGCAAATAAAATTGTTCGTTCAGACTTTATTCTGTTCATTTTCTTCTCGTTGTTCTTAGGCGGTTTGCTTGCTTCACGGTTGACTCTCTCTGTACTAACTCCGCTTTTCGTAGGCAAGCCATCGGTTTATACAATATGTAAGGAAAACCCTGTCCGACCCATAAGGATAATAAAGGTTAGGTAAACATCAAGTGTTTACCTAACCTTTATTAAACCTACCAAATATAATATAAAATTTTACATAATCATCATAGAACCAATACTAATGAATTTTGAAATAATCTTTTTTTCCCGGGAATTAATTCCGATTTCCCCGAAATTTGGTAATTTTTAAAAAAGTGACAACTCCGGTATTATTATAAGCGAATAGCGACGCGACCACGTCACAGGTGCCGCGTGCCCTGCCCCCCGCCGCACGCGGAAGGGGTTGCTTATCGCACATGTATTAAGTTACCTCTTTTTGCGAAATAATATTATTTTTTTTAGGGGGATTTTTTTTTTTAAGTTTAGCCTGTTTTTGTCGGCATTAGTAGAATCAGTTATCGATACCTAACAATACCTTCACGAATCGGACAGGGTTTTCTTTACATATTGTATTAGGCTGGGGAAAAAGTCTTTACGCGTTATACTTAGTATGTATGGACTTGTAATAAATTGTCTTTGGCTACACAGGCTACACTATTTCTATTAGGTCCTTACATATGAAATTGACGTTTTGTCGTCATAGTGAGTGTGTTACGCGATTAGGGTGCTAATAATTTTGTTCACGAGTTTGTTCGCGTGAAATATCTTTTTCTCCGAACCACCCCATCGCGCCTGCCCTATATGACTTCGTTTTTCATTCTTTCTTATTTTTTTAGGGTTCCGTACCTCAAAAGGAAAACCGGAACCCTTATAAGATAACTACATTATCATTCGAACGCGGAGAGTTTCGAGTTAAAATTAGTATCGTATACCTACAATCCGGCTGCAATCGCTTGAATCGTGGAAAAAAACAAACTTCAAAGTCAAGATACGAGAGTTTACGTTCCGTTTATACCGCATATTTTGACACTCCTAAGGGAATCCAAACAATAATAATGTAATATAATACAGAGTGACTGTACCTATCTGACCTCCCCAGTCCAGTTACTGATAAATAATAATAATTATTTATTTCGGACAGTATTCATATTCGGTTACTACCTACCTACTACAAAAAATTTTAAGCCTTTTACTTTAACTGTACTCTTTTGAGTTTAACGTTCTTTCCGAGACATGGAGGTAAAGTATGTAAAGATGGTCACCCATCCACGAACCAACCGCGGCAAGCGTTGCTTAACCATCGACCCGTGCATCTATAATTATTTGGCGAACAAGTCCTGATTTACTCAAGATAAATATAATTGTATACAAGCTTGCATCATAGCTAAATAAGTAAATATACGCTGGAAAGATAGCGACCAGAGGCTTGCACCAAGAAGACATCAAACAACAAATGCAATTAGCCTAATAGGGATGTATCCAAGGTATGAAAATCAAAAAAGTAATTAGTCCGTCTTATAGATAATAAAAACAATTAAGACCCGTATTTTGTATTTCGTCGAAATTACCAAATACTACTGAGATATAGCGTATTAAAGTTACGGAGTGGGGGCTAATTACGCCACGCCGTGGTATATTTTGTACCACGGCGTGACGTCATGCGACATTTAAAATCAATATATCTTCCTAAGTATTTGAATGAAAGAAAAAATAAAAAATACGTGTTCAATATTTTTTATAAATCTATCTGATGGACATTAAATTATTTTTTAGGATACAACCCAATTAATATCTGTTTACTTTAGTACTAGTTTTTGGCTGCGACTACGCCCGCATGGATGTTGGAAAGATCCTCCGGGATATCCGGGAAATCCTATACCATCGGGATTATAATGATGGGTTTTGGGGGACTGTCTTATGTAATATTAATAACGTTCAAAAAGTGCTGATTCTCAGCCTAATCTGAATAAATGACTTTTGATTTTGATAAGTAGGTACCCTATAAATATAAAATGAGGTTAAAAATTATCTGTGTGCTAAATTTTATCCAAATCCATTCAGCCGTATTTGTGCCAATTCAGAACATACAAACGGACAAAACTGAATTATATTTACGGCACCAGAAAGAAATAATTAGTCACTTTTTTCAAAAATGTTCAAAGTTAAATTTTTACTTGGTTACTATTTTATTATATGTTATATTATTATATGTTACTATTTTATTATATGTTATACTATTTTATTATATGTTTTATTATATCTATATTATAACAAGTGAACTATACGTGGGACACTCAGAAAGTATGCGATAATAAAAAAAATGTTCTATAGGTACATATATTTTTATTACATCTTTTCTAAGTACTCTCCACCAACCTCTATACAAAGTTTCATGCGTCTTTTTTTTTTTTTTTTTGATGTGGCATCTCGTAGGTGGCCATTAGAGGCCATAACTACTTAACCGGACTTTCCTGTGGATGCCTTAATTAAAAATTAAAGCCTTCAGCCAGGGGCACTTAAAACTAACTTAAAATTAGGCGAATACGCACTAAGGGCACCCCCTGTGGGGTACGAACCTCGGCTTAGGGCGTCGCTAGAGAGGACAGCAGGGGACGCGACGGCTGGATCGAAAGTTATACTTAATGGTTTGATGACCGCGGCGTTTCCTAGTACTAGCTCTGAGAAGAAACGCCGAAACAAACTCAGAGGTTCTTGTTGGGACATTATGATATTACTGGCTCAGCTGCGGCGCGGGCTGGCCTTCATCGGACAAGGGACGGGGGAGGGGATTACTACGTGGAGCGTGTCGCGGTGGACCTCGGCGGCAAGGTCGGTAGGTCGGTCTGTGTTTGTGTAATGTGCTGGTGGCCCTATTGGCCTCTTGGCGGAGGGTAATGGGGTCATCGGGGTCTGAGAGAGCATGCATAGGGCGGCGAAGTCGGGAGATGGTGAAGGGAGTGTAATTGGCGGCCGCTGCTTTATGAGGATTGCGGTGCTTGGCAGCAGTGTCAAAGAAACGCTTGGAAAGGCGATCATGAACTGCTGGATGGTGGGGATTTTGAGATCAAGATGGAGGATCTCCTTTCGGACGAAGTTTCATGGCTCTGAACCAGTTTTCGAAACACTTTTTCCAGCCCACTGCAGACACCTCGTTCACAACCTGCTCGAACGCTGACAGCGCATCATCCGGCATCGAAAATTGTACCTATCGCTTTGAGCTGATCTTTTATTTTTGGTAATAAGAAGAAGTCACACGGTGAAAGGTCAGGGCTGTGACCCAGGAGTTTGTTTTTCAGTGTACTAACCAGGAAGTCCCTCGTTTTGGTTGTGGTGTAGGCGGGCGCATTATTGTGGTGAAGCAGTACCCGGCGGAGCCCTGTTTGGTCGCTTGTTGCTCACAAAAAAGAAAACTTCTGTCAAGCCTTTGGTAGTATATCATTCAGGGTTAATGCTTCTTTGATTTCGTAAAGGAATTGACACGAATTAGCCAGTCAAACTGAAAAAGCTCGCGATCAAAATCTTACCCCCGCTTCCAGATCGCTTCACTTTGGTGGGCGTTGATTCGTTTTGAAACACCCAAACCGTCGACTGTTTCTGGATCGTATTGATAAATCCAAGATTCATCACCTGTACCGATGTCGTAAACACAAGCCTGCTTCAAATTTGTTTATCATGGCACCATTCCAACCGTGCCTGCTTTTGAGCATCGGTGAGATTGTGCGGCACCCAGCGTGAATCTATCATCCGCAACTGGAGCTGCAAGTGTAGAATCTCGTGGAGGCTTCCTGATCCGATCTACAGTTTATAACTGAATTTCTTGATATGTAATTCGTCTATTGTCTTGGATCAAAATTTTCACTGCTAGCACGTTTTCTTCTGTAACTGCCGTCAAAGGGCGACCACTTTTTTCTTCTTCCCCCAAAGTTCGACCGCGCTTAAATTCATTATACCACCAGTCATGGAGCAAATATAGTCTCTATAATTGATCCATGCCACCAATATACGGTTGTCTTAGAAGGTCCTTCATCCATGAATGTTATTTGAAGTCTATCGTACGATTCGTCTGGTTTCAGGTGACATTTGAAATCGTAAAAAATCATAGCGCGGAATGGTCTCGACGCATATCCATTTTTCAAAGAGACACGATGATTTTAATTAGCTCGCAAAAAATGTGAAGGGAAAATTTGAATTTAGAACGTACCTATTATTAGTTATACATAATCTTTTTTTTTTTTAAATAAATTATAACTGGCAAGTTTCTCATACACAAAATCTTATTGTCGCAATACTTTCTGAGTGACCTGATATACAAAGCATGATAGTAATGTTTATCCACCCCTGAACTCTTGAGATAAGATAAAATACATCATTGGAACATTAATAAAATCATTAAGGTTCATGGTAGTCGCACTGTCTCGAGCCATCTCTACCTAGTAACTCCTAAGTTTTGTAACGAAATGGTGAAAATTGCTGTAATAGGCGCCGGAGTGAACGGACTCGCCTGTGCTATTAAAATTAAAGAAAAATATAAGGATTTTGATGTATGTATATTATTTTCTAGTGTATGTAGTTAACAGATTCCTGTGTAGCTACCATGAGTTTTCATTACGAGACTCGATCGTCGATATCGAGCGCGTTTGGCGCTCTCATTCGTTGAGAGTTCATACAACCTTGAAGTGGGCCAATCCATTAGTCAAACGCGCTCGATATCGACGATCGAGTCTCGTAATGTAAACTCATTGTAGCTACACTGTTCTGACCAGTAGGTACGGACGACAGCAGGTCAAGCTACCACAAACTGTCAGATATTCCTAAACAACCTTGAGCCTTAATGCTTTAGGGATAAGGTTGAAAATCTAATAAAGAAATCTGACAGATTGTAGTAGCTTGATGTGCTGTCGTCTGTACCTACTACAATTTAAGTAGTTTTTAAACCCAGATAGTAATCTGACATTTCAAGAATTTGAATGCTAAAATTGCTATCTGGGTTTAAAAAATTCACTTGCCTGTGCGACGGCCAGGGCCACGGTTTCTTTTTTAACCAACCCACAAGCACAACCCTGATCCAGGATGCATCCGTCTTCGTGGACCCCGTCACGAATCACGATGTGTTGACATCGCTTTGAGGCGCGCGCCTTACCGGGCGGCGAGCTGCCCACTGCTCACCGCCCGCAGGCCCGCGCCTTCGGTGGCTGGGAGTTCAATGTCGTCTCCCGACCAGGGCGTCTCCTGCGGCGGCTAGTGGCGTGAGGGCGCTGGGATTCCCGCTACATCACGCGCTCCGCCTCCTCCTTTGCCAGCATCACTACTTCGCAGAAGGAGATGATGGCCTGCCATGCATTCTCGCTCCGGACCATGACCTGGACCAGGGTCAAGACATACAATCCATTGCAGCCGATCGCCGTTACGAGGACACGTCGGTGCTCTACCTAAACCGGGCAGACCTCCACCGTATGCTCCACCGTGTCCTCAAGGCGATCCAGACAATGTTGACACCCTGGCGTTTCCTCCCGCCTTATACGGAACAGGAACCTCCCGAAACCACCGTCTCCGGTGAGGGCCTGCGTCAGGCGGAAGGTGAGGGCGCCGTGGCGCCTCTCTAGCTACTCCTCAAAGAGGGGACTTACCGCCGCTATTGTGGCGTGCCCAACCTTGCTCTCTCCCAAAGTTGTCTGATATCACCTATGTACAGACGACAGCACATCAAGCTACTACAATCTGTCAGATTTGTTTATTCGATTTTCAACTTTATCTCTAAAGCATTAAGGCTCAAAGTTGATTGAAAAAATCTGACAGTTTAGGGTAGCTTGACCTGCTGTCGTCCGTACTTATATGAAACGATTCTCTGGTGCTTAAATTTCAGGTAGTCCTGATTTCAAAGGAATTCTCTCCGAACACAACTGGAGATGGCTCGGGCGGGTTGTGGTACCCGTACTTATGTGGAAATACTCCCAACAACTTGTTAGAGTATGTACCGAGCTTTACTAGACATTTCTATCTAAGAGTATAACAATAATGTACTTATTCATAAAATTTAGTTAGGCTTGGGTTTAAATAAAAACTAAGCGACTCCACGATAAGGCTTACCCCATGTGGTAGACCTCGGCTTAAGGCGTCGCATCGCTAGGAGAGGGCACAAGGATCAGGCGGGTACGGAATTATGTTGGGATAGGTTTAAAACAACGCTCAACAGCGCGGACTGATTCGAGCAAGGTCATGGGCGGACATGTCATACTCTATATTATACTACAACCATTGATATAATATTAAACAGATATGATATGCTCTAACAAATTAACCAAAATAAATGTGCCGATCGGAGCAGCAGCACACGGATGCAATTTTTTTATTCTGCGTACATTTCACACGTTGGCACAGTGTGAGTGAGATGGGGCGCAATCTAGAGTTTGTCGAGTTTGTCGTTTGCGCTTAAATAGAATCGACGAAAACTAAAGCGACTTGCTGGACTTACCTCGTTTTGTACGCTTCATTTTCAGTGCGCTAGTGACGTATCTACCTTAGTTTAATATTATATCAATGTCTACAACATTATTTTTTGTTTATGTGAAACACTTGTCCAGTATTTTGAAGTAAAGAATCTATGTACAAAATTTCAAAAAGATATCATGAAAAACCACCAAGTTATGAGCTTGCTATCCTACTTGGTTGTCCCAACAAAAATATGGTCAAAGGTACGTACGGTCGGGCGAGCGCGGACGTTGACTTCGGGCGTCAGCTGTGATCTATCGTAACCGCTCGGTAACCACTCTGCGGTCTCACTCTAAATGTATTTGGGAAAAAATATAACATGGTGAACTGATTGGAATCGATTCATTTGCTTATTCTGAACAAACTATATTCAGGTTTCGCATAACAAAAAATAATTGTAGGTCTATATAGGATTCCACAAAAAAAACAAGCTTTGGAACTCGGAGACTGTCGCAGTAAAGCTATTGCATAGGTCACTCAAAGGGCAACGGAGAGGGTTATGGTTAGGGTTTCACTGCGTGTACAAATCAAAAATAAGGAGATCCGCAGAAGAACGAGACTAACCAACATAGCCCGAAGAATAGTGGTTTTTTGGGTTTGGTCGATCGCCGTGGCGCAGCGGTCAACCCGCCTGCCTGCGACGTGGAGGCCCCGGGTTCGGTCCCCGGCCAGGTCATGATGGGAAACGATCTTTTCCTAATTGTCCTGGGTCTTGGATGTTTATCTATATATGTATCTATTATAAAATATAGTATCGTTGAGTTAGTATCCCATAACACAAGTCTCGAACTTACTTTGGGGCTAGCTCAATCTGTGTGATTTGTCTAAAAAAAAAAAAAATAAAAAAAAAAAATAGTAGTAGGGGGAGGCGGGGTACATTGATACAAGGGGCACATAGATACAGTCAGTATTCGTCGAAAACAAAACGCGTTAGAAGAGCCATACGCCACCGATAAGGAGGTATATAGTAAAGCCTACACGCACACTAGCACAGAGCAACGTTCACTCGACGACTAGCGACTAGCACGTAAAAAACAGTTTCTGATGTTCGTAACAAAATTTTCGTACTTTACTTTCGGATGTAATTCTTCTAATTTATTTAGTGTTACCTGTGTTATATTAAGACATTTGGTAAGTATATATCTATCATCACATTAAATAGACTTAAATTATTTAATTATTTATTGCTTTAATTTTTATAAAATGTTGATTTCGATTGTAGTAGGCAGGGGCACATAGATACAAGTGGTCTTGGGGCACATTGATACCCCAATATTTTGTTAAATATACATGTATGTGAGACTTAGGCAATATATTTTATTTTATTTATAGAAAAATGGTTTGAACATTTAAACGCAAGATGAATAGAAGTTCCATCAATGAAATTTCCGTGGCTTCTGCGATATCTGATGTGTTGGAAGAAAAATTATAAATAGCAAAAGGAGCGACTAAATATAATTTAAAAAAATCAATAAATAAAGGTTAGAAAAATCAATAAAACTTGTTTAATTTATAGGAATATTTCTATGAACCAAAGTACCAGTGTATGTACCAATGTACCCCGCACGTGGGGTACATTGATACAAATTTCATTTTTTAGTAAATAGGCTCTAATACGTTTTGTGATTCAATCTATCGGTTAATTTGTATGTAACAAGTTAACTGAATATATATTGAATATATTATGGTTAGTAAATTGTATGTAACTATCATTAGATCGTCTTTTATTGGGTCTAAGTAAAAACTGTATCAAGGTGCCCCACTTCCCCCTAATATTTTTGTTTTATTACTTAAATGAGTAGTTAATATTGTTTAAAATATTTCTAGTATCCTACAATATACATCGACACACAATATATATCGATTATTCAGTATTTTTATCATCGATACTATAGGTTTATGATAAGTAACTGAAATAAGAAATCAAAGTTTTGAAACTTGATATCATCTAAATATCTCTCACAAACAGCTGCTTACGTATTCGTCCGATTTTGGCAAAGCTCTCCTCGTTCCGTGCGAGCTTCGTACACTCGTACCATACATGTACATTTACATTAAGGTTCAACTAGTCGCGGGCTCGAACTTGAATAAGGCACGCTGTCTCGCCTAGCATCGTGTCTAAAAGAAATACAATCAGTTATGATGAGCTGTTAGCAGATAGTCTACACACATACGTCTAGTCGCACGCACACAAACATCGTGCCGATGTCTGCCTAACTAAAATGACGTTAGACGATGCACGCTTTCAACGCCTCGCCGCTGTGACAGTCGGAGTGGGAGGTGTTAGGTTTTACTTTTGTTACGGAATTTCTAGATTCGGTCGCCGCACTCAAACCTCGCGGTAAAAGCTATGCAATGGCTTAAATAAATGAGTCGACTAGAGAATCTCTTTTTTTTCAGTCGTTTTACAAGAAACATATATTTAAAGACTTCGACCAACGGTGGTCTTATTGAAAATAGATTGTTTGCCAAAGAAGCAAACCACTAAGTTGAAGGGTCTTTTTAATCTGTTAACTATCGGCTTCTACGATTTAATTATCAAGAGTAATTAAAATACAAGCCTCTGACTAAAACTAATAAAATCATTTCAGAAAGTGGGGCGGTGAAACTTACAGATTCCTTCATGATCAATGGAAAACGGGTGGCCGTGGTATTGGTATGATGCCCATATACAACCTATATAGGACTAAGGAAAAATTCTGTAAGCCGGAGTGGGCTCATGTCGTGTTTGGCTATCATGTGCTTGACAGGAAAGATCTGGATGATTATAGTAAACTCTTTTCTGGGAAATATACGTAAGTAATTCAATAAATAGAAACACAGAAATACACTTCTGTCTTAACAGAAGTGTATTTCTGTGTTTCCTTCATTACACGCATGCCATTAAATTAGGTCAGAAACGCGGGAGCTGGATGACTTTAGCAGAGTTTTTGAAAACCCTTAAGCCCAGGCCACAACGCCAGCTGACGGACGAAGCGAACGAAGGAACCTACGCGAAATATTGGCGAGCCATAGACAGTAGGGTTCACACCGAAAACTGGCGGGCGGAGCGCACAGAGCGCGCGAAACTGGCGGGGTGCGGATGGGAGAGCGAGAAGATAACTATACACTGCCATTTGAAAGACAAGCGTCGACTAGTCAGAATACTCGAAGCGGGGAGGACGGGCGAACGAACTGAGCAAGCTAAGCTAGCGAAGCGGGCGGGCGCCCGAACCTAACGAGACGGATATTTCGTAGCTTCGCTCTCGTCGCTCGCATCGTTGTCATAGCTTAGCTCGTTAGTCGGTGGTATGAACCCAAGTATGAAAAGAGGTGAAACGATGTCGTCCGCTTCGGCCGTCAGCTGGCGATGTGGCAGTAAGGCGTTACTGATCCACGCGCATCGGATCGAAACATAAAATAATTAAAAATTCGAAGACGTGATATTTACCCGCAATGGGCTCACATGGTGGGTTATGGATTAATACCCCGCTACTTGTCACAAAAGGGGAGGCTTGTGCCCCAGCAGCGTAACATTAAAAGCTGATTGATGCTATAAATAAATAAATCGCCTCTTCTGTCGTCACGTAAAACCATATCTTCTGTCTCCTAAGTTAAAAGATTACCTATCTAGTTTTGGAAACAGGGTGACATGTTCTTTATGGCTCCGTGTAGATATTTTATGTCATATTGTATGTACATACATCTGCTCTTATGTATTATGAATCATGTGTTTGTCATAATATGATTATTATTATTATATTAGGACTAATATTAGTATGATTTGCTTTCAGTGCTGGCCAAACATTCACAACATTCGTATGCTCTCCACCAACCGTACTTGCCTACTTACTTCAACGGTTTAAACAAGCTAACGGCAAGGTCAAACAAGCGAAACTGTCATCCTTACAGGATCCATTATTGAAGCAGTATGACGTGGTAGTAAATTGTAGTGGTATTGCAGCCAGGTACCTCGTGCCTGATGATAGTGTCTTCCCTATCAGAGGACAGGTTTTGAGAGTAAGTATGTTTTGAAAATGTTTTAAGTATAGAGGCACTGTAGAAAGCTCCAGCAGGTGGTGGACCAGTGGCCTACAGCGCGACTTACGAGTTGTAGGTCGTGGGCTCGAACCCCGACAGGCGCTTTACTTTGTGTAAATTATTTAGTCATCACTGCACTCAAAACGAAGGAAAACTTCGATCGTGAAGAAGCCGACATATCTTAGGACCAAAAATTTGAAGACATAAAATTAGACAAACCCGCACTAGGCCCGCTTGGTGGGTTACGGTCCACCTTCTCTCACGAAGAGGACATCTGTGTCCCAGCGGGGGGAACATTGTTTTGAGAAAGAGATCCCCGCACGGAGCAAATATTTGTATGGCCTACAGGTAGTTGTTCCGGGTCTGACTGTTTGTGTATGAGTTTAAATGTTTGTAAACGCACCCAGGACCGATGCACGATGCCGACGGGTTCTCGAGTGGCGACCAACCGGAAGACGCAGCGTGGGTAGGCCCTCGACAAGGTGGACCGACGACCTGGTGAAGGTCGCGGAAACCGCTGAATGCGGGAGGCGCAGGACCGGTCATCGTGGCGAACCTTGGGGGAGGCTTATGTCCAGCAGTGGACGTCTTTCGGCTAAAATGATGATGATGATGGAACGCACCCACGATACGGGAGTAATTCCTAATGTGGGACAACGCTTTAAAAAATATAAGTATAAATCGAAAGAATTTGAATGCTGATGTCAATTTTCATATCCATTCATCAGATGGGGTTCGAAACAAGGATGATGTTTAAACTATTTTTCGCAGGTAAAAGCGCCATGGATCAAGCAAGTTGTTATTGATGAAGAGGCTGGGAACTATATCATACCGAAGTAAATTGCTTTTTATTTTTTAATCAATAGTATTGTCTGTAGTTAGGTATGTATAGACGACTGCAGGTCAAGCTACCCGAAAGATTGAACCTTGAACTTTAATGTTATAGAGATAAAGTTAAAAATCTAATAAATAAATCTGAGAGATTGTAGTAGCTTGATGTACTGTCGTCTGTACATTTGACCTAATGTCAGTAAACAAAACGTATCTGCTGTTACCAGCACCCTTATTAATTTACGAAATAACTTATTTTAGTATAAAAAATACAGCTGTTCTATCAACACCTTTAATCGTTCATCTAGAAATCTTTTAAGAAGAGCGACATGAGAGAGTTTTGGCGGGAAGCTAAGATGAGTGCCACGCTCATTTTTCATTGGACTTTTAAATTATTTATAGTGTCGTTTACTACATAAAAACGCGTGATTTATGTAGTAAAAAGTGCATTCAGTGAATAATTCATAAAGAACAGTGAAATATTGTAGCATAGTGGCCACATCATGGCTTTGAACCAAATCTTCCTCCGTGTTCGGTCCGCGCGGCCGTCTTTTGACATGAATAATTCATTACGTGACATTGGCTAAATGCACAAACCGTGCGAAGCCATAAGAGAAAGAAAGAAGAACTTTTGAAGATTTTTATTTTACTTGACATTGGCACAAAGTCATAACTAGTGCCACACTACAAAAAAAAAAAAAAAAAAAGAGCGACATGAGATGGTGTTAAGGTCATAGCCCACTTAGACGACTCTACTGAACTCCTACCCGGCAAGAAGAACATCATTTAAATATGGGCTTTAAATATTTCTCTTTCTTAAACAACGTTATTTTTTTATGCGAAACTTAAATATAGTTTGTTCAGAATAAGCAACTCAATCGATTCCAATCATTTTTACACATGTTATATTTTTTCACAAATACATTTAGAAATTGTTGCTGTTTAGATACCGAGCGCGCGTACGTAGTTTTAGTTTAGTACTCGCGCCCGCAACAGCTGACGCCAAGAGGTCATGAACCCGCGCTCGCCCGCACGAGCGGACCTTTGACCATATTTTTGTTGGGACAATCAAGTAGAATAGCAAGCTCATAACTTGGTAGTTTTTCATGATATCTTTTTGAAATTTTGTACATAGATTCTTTATTTAAAAATACTGGACACGTGTTTCGGGTTTCGCATAAACAAAAAATTATGTTGTACATATATGTATATTTCCTTTTCATCATAAATTATCAGATAGCTCGCTGTCAGCTCACTTACCGCCGTCAGACTGGTCAATAGTTGACACCTCGCTGTCCGCACGTTGTAGACGAGCGGTCGGTGCGGTGTCCGCGCGCTCAATGCTAGCAGTCGCCGCGCCGTCGCCTCTCAGTCGGTCTTTTTCAACATTTTATGCACCCACAATCTTTGTCAGTTATTTCTAAAGCTTCTCTCTTCATCCTCAAGTGCAATAGCAATAATTGCTAGTTCGTGCGTTGTGAATCGGTACATAGGTAGTAAAAAATACGAGTTGCTTTGATGAAAACCGATCGCGAACTATGTCTATCGCAAAAACCGAGAGCGGTCGACGGGTGGACAGCTGGCCGTCTGCTAGATGTCGACGGGTGGACAGCTGGCCGTCTGCTAGCTGTCGCCGCGTGGACTGCTGGATGCTTGCTAGCTGTCACAGCCTGCCGCAGTCGTCTTAGTTTAGAGCGATGTTGGAGCAGAGTCGCTTAAATGTGCTATGACCTTTATTCCTAAAATATAGGCTATTGATTGTCCACATTGGGAAAATTTAACAACAGTCTTAATAATTATGCAAAACTGTAAACGATTAGGATAACTATACAGCTACACAACATAGGATGTTAGTTACATTTTCACCTCCATTTATGTATCTGATATACCTATAATTAATTTTAATTTTTTTAATAAATTAATATACTATAATTTTCAAGTTGCGTGTTATTTGCAGCGATGAAACAGTTGTGCTAGGAGGGACCCATCAAAAGGACTTCAACACGGAAATAGACCCGAAAGACACCGACTTCATACTAAACGGTTGCAAGACTATGATGCCTGGACTTGAAGTAAGAGAAATTAATCTTAAATGAATTCACTGTCAGAAAACCCACAGCCTAAACGGCTAGGTCTAGAATCATAAAATTTTGCAAGAGTTCTGTATACTATAACGAAAGTGAAGCCGAGGAAAATTATCGCCAAAGGGGTTGAGAACAATCTTCTTTTCCTGAGAAATAGGTGAGCACGCTTCCACTCCCCTCCAATTGTGTCTCTTCTCATATTGACACTAAGGAAAAATACTTTGTCAACTACCTTGATCTTGTAAAAGTATTCGACACAGTTTCACCTGGCCTTCTCCTCAACACCGATGATGGATAGGAATACGAGGAATTCGCCTTCAATGGTTTAAAAGTTACCCGACAAACCGGAAACAGTACACAAAAGTACGCTCCCTCACAAGTGATCAACTCCTCATTAACTTAAGAGTTCCACAGGGTAGTGAACTTGGTTTCATACTATTCATTGTCTATTTATCCACATGGTAAGTACCTTTATGTGAATAATGCTGAAATTATAACTTATACAGATGCCACCATCGTAATATTTCAAGAAAAATCATGGAGACATGTTAAAATACCTTATTAATCATACTATAAAACATAATTCCAGCGAGCAGAAATAGTAAAAAAATGGGCTGGACTAAGGCCCGCACGAGATACGGTCAGGTTGGGGGGAGAGCAGAAGAATGGAAAACTGTACATACACAACTATGGACATGGTAAACTTACTATCACTTTCTATAAAGCAAACATACGAGTTTACAGTATATTTGAATAAAGAATTGGAGATTATTTTCAAATTATTGAACAAAAAAACTGAAAGTTATACTAAACAAATTTCAAAATCCGTTACAATCAAAAACTTATTAGGACCGTTTTGTTACAAATGGTCACTCAAAACAAAAAACTTAGCCTTTCGAAGATTCTGAGTGAGAATCGAAGATTATGAACACTGCTGTTTAAATTTCTGAATACCTTTTTACAGGTGGAAGCGGTTTCACACTCTTTTGGGGTTGCGCCGAAGAAGTGTTAGAAATACTAGAAACATACTTAAACAAAAATAAAAAACCATACATAAATTCAAAACTTTAATAAAACTTTGTATTGCAATAAAATATATTATGTACATCAAATAAACATACATAATAATAAATTAGAATATATTTATACAAATAATATGCTGTTTGTTCCTTTCTTATTTCTATTGCATTAATTAAATTGCCTTAGGCCATTTCTACAGTTTCTCTAATTATTAAATATACGTATACATTTACGTATACTTCCTAAATAAAAAAATACAAAATATTTTTACTTTTTGTATTTCAGAATTTAATTAAAATAAAGGTACCTTATCATTTTACGGAATTCCTTTACCCGTCATATGCACACGCCCTTTTTTACTTTTTTTTTTTTTGACGATATCTGCTAGAAGTAAACTTCGATACTATGACTTGTGGTGCCTGATGGTGTCATAAATATCTGTTCTCCTTTGACTTCTCACTGGTATTTGACTACGAACTTCTTCTACTACTTTCAGATCTGAAATTAAGTAAACGGTTTTGTTTTTTTTAATGGGATAAAACCCGCCACACATTTCCCACCCACTGCAACTCCTGAAAGCCAGAATCCACAGTGGAGACCGTCAGTAAAACGCCGAGCAATGAAGCTCGACGAGTCCCGGAGAAACGATTCAACTGTCTTGGGTCCCGCAACGAAATTAATCGGCAAAAAAGCGGAGGAATAAGAAAAAAGATATTTTTTCCACTTCCCTCCATAACAAGCAGGAGACAGAACAGAACTAGACCAATCGGCACAAAGAGACATTATTGCAACTAGGAGAAGCCCAGATTGCCAAGAACCACGGAATAAAATTTGATTAAGTTAATGGGTCCTAAGTAGGTATGTGCTGTTATAATTGATTCCAATAATAGGTATGGCAAAAGCGCCCGAACGCACGGAATTTGGTGAAGTAAATGTTTACTGAAACATCGATAACTATTTGTAGAAGTCCAAGTCCCTTCGGTCGTTTAGTCGGGCCCTTGACCTCAATCTCCCTTTTAAAGACCCAAACACGAAACATTTATTTAAATAAAAATGAACTGGATTGAAAACCTCCTCCGTTTTTAAGGGGTTAAAAACCAAATTACAAATACTTGAATTGTCAAGGGGTTAGGTCAGGGTTGCGGGTTGCCCAGCGGGCATCGCGGGCCTACCGCACGGTGGGCTTCGCAGCGGCGTGCGCTCTGGCGGGCACCCCGCCTTGGGAGCTCGAGGCGTGGGTGCTCGCCAGAGTGTACGAGTGGACGGCGGGGCGCAGGGCGCTGGGCGAGCGTCCGGCCCCAGAATTGAGGGAGGCCGTCCGGCGGGAGGCGAGGGTCGCTCTTGTCCAGCAGTGGACGCAGGACCTCGCCTCCGCCGTCTTCGGCCGCCGTACCCTCGACGCCATCGGGCCGGTCCTGGAGGACTGGCTCGACAGGCGTCACGGGTTCCTCTCCTTCCGTCTGGTGCAGGTACTCTCCGGTCACGGCTGCTTCGGCAGGTACCTGCACCGGATAGGACGAGAGGAGACACCGTCGTGCCACGGTTGTGGCGCGGCGGAGGACACGGCGGAACACACCCTCGCGGTGTGCCCGTCGTGGGCCGTGCCGCGCCGCGATCTTGTCACGGCGGTTGGAGGGGACCTCTCGCTGCCCGCCATCGTCAGAGAGATGGTGGGGAGCGAGGAAGCTTGGGTGGCGATGGCCTCCTTCTGCGAGGTCGTGATGTCGCAGAAGGAGGCAGCGGAGCGCGAGCGGAAGGAGGATCCCCTCGCTCCGGCACTCCGCAGGCGGCGTAGGGGGAGGAGAAGGCGGGATTTCGCCCGCTTTCTCCCTCCCTGAGGTGAGCGGCGGGCATGAGGCCGACGCCCGCCTTACCTCGCTCACCATGCGGGAGCCACGGCCCCTCCCTAGGAGGGGCAATTGAGGGCCCGCCTTACTAGGCGGGTTTCGCCGGCGGGGGAGAGGTAGCTCAGGCTGCGCTAGTTTCCCACTCCCCCGCCACTTTGGCGATGCCGGAGTGCCGCTGTGGGTTTAGTGGGTATTCCCGGCTTCGGCTGGGCGAGTCCCACACACGCCCTTCGGGGTAAGGTGCGTAAATGCATTCCCACAGCGTCAACAAAAAAAAAAAAAAAAAAAAAGGGTTGCGGGTTGGTTTGGAGGGGAGAAGGGCGTCAGGAGACCGACGCCCTTCTCCCCTCCACCACTCCGCCCAACCAGCCGTGGTCGGAGGTGGTGAAAAGGGGCAGGAAGAAGGCGAAAAAGGCCCCGGCTGCCCCGGCAGTTGCCCCGGCAGCTGCCCCGCCGGCTGCTCCGGCAGTCAATAAGGCTACGGTCGGCGGGAGGAAGTTGGTTCCTCCCAAATCCGCGGCGGTCACGGTGACCATCGTCCCCGAGGCCGCCGAGAGGGGCGTCACCTACGAGTCCGTCCTGAGACGGGCTCGTGCCGTCGCGGACCCCGCCGATTTAGGGCTCGGCAACTGCCGTCGGACCCAAACCGGAGCTCGTCTATTCGAGTTTCCGGGGAAGGACGGCGGCAAAAACGCCGACTTGTTCGCCGGCAAGTTGAGGGAGGTACTTGCCGACGTGGCGAAGGTCGCACGGCCGACCAAAACCACAGCCATTGAGGTGACCGGTCTAGATGACTCGGTCACCAAGGAGGAGGTGGTGGAGGCGGTCGCGAAGGCCGGTGGGTGCGAACCCGCAGCGGTGCTGGCTCGGGACATTAGGCCCGGCCGCGGTGGACTGGGCTCTATCCGGCTGGAGTGCCCAGTCGCCGCAGTGTTGGCCGCCCAGGCTAAATGCCAGGGGCGGCTATTTGTGGGCTTTAGCCGGGCCGTGATCCGGGTGCTTGAGGCAGCGCCGATGCGCTGCTTCAAGTGCTTGGGAATCGGCCACACCCGAGCCATGTGTCCGTCCACAGTAGATAGGGCGGACACGTGCTTCCGCTGCGGGCAACAGGGGCATAAGGCGGCCTCGTGCGAGGCCGCCAAGCCGCACTGCGCGGCGTGCGCCGACAGTGGTCGCCCTGCAGACCACGTGATGGGGGGGAGCTTATGCCGACCCCCCTCAAAGAAGGGCAAGCCGCAGGCGGCTATAAGCCGTCCTGCCGCTGCTGCCACCTCCCCCGCTGATATCCCAACAGCGGCGGTGACCGAGGGTGATGCGATGGTCGAATAATGGGTATCGACCATCGCATCCTGCAGGCAAACACCAACCACTGCCGGGCTGCCCAGAACTTACTGGTGCAGTCAATGGCCGAGTGGTTGGTGGATGTGGCAGTGGTGGCCGAGCCGTACTTTACTCCCAGCAATTGGCTGGGAGACAGTGACGGCTCGGTGGCAATCGTGGCGCGGTCTTCCTCGGACTCCCCTCCCCTCTCGCTCTTAGAGAGGGGACCGGGATACGTGGCCGCCGCGTGGGGAGGGTTGGCCCTTGTGGGGGTCTACTTCTCCCCAAACCGCCCTCTCCAGGACTTCGAGGATTTCCTCGGGGTCCTGACGGCGGTCATCGGGAGGACGGCGCCACGTCAGGTCTCCGTTTTGGGAGACCTGAATGCCAAGTCGGTGGTCTGGGGAAACCCGGCCACCGACGCTCGCGGACGGGCGGTCGAATTGTGGGCGGCCACGTCTGGTCTCTCCCTCTTGAATAGGGGGAGCGTCCGGACGTGCGTGCGGCGGCAGGGCGGGTCCATAGTGGACCTCACCTTCGCCACGCCCGCACTGGCCGCCCGCATTCGAAACTGGAGGGTGGAGCTGGGGGAGACGATCTCGGATCACCGTTACGTGCGATTCGAGATCTCCCCCCAGAATCCACGGGGGCGCCGCAGCATCCCCTCTTCGTCGGGCCGATCCCCGTTTCCAAGGTGGGCTCTGACCCACCTGGATCGGGAGGCGGCAAGGGAGGCCGCGTTCGTCCAGGACTGGCTTTGGCCACGTCCCGGCGTGGACGTCCTGGACGTGGACGCGGCGGCGGCCCGACTGAGGGGGTCATTGACCGAGGTGTGTAACGCCAGCATGCCTCGGTCGAGACGTCCGCCTCCCCGACGCGCCGTGTACTGGTGGTCGGAGGAGTTGGCGGAGCTGCGGGCCACCTGCGTGGCGGCACGGCGGGCCTTTACGCGATCGCGTCGGCGGCGCCGACGGGACCAGGCTGACGAGGACCGCCTCTACGCGAGGTACGTAGAGGCGAGGGCGGCCTTCAAGTCGGCCATCGGCGCCGCCAAGGACGCGGCGAGGGCCGAGCTGCTGGAGGGTCTCGACAACGACCCATTCGGGAGGCCATATAAGGCGGCGCGTAACAAACTGCGCCGCATTGGTCCCCCGGTTGCCGAGACCCTTGAACCAGCGCTCCTGGATGGGGTGGTGCGGTCCCTGTTTCCGCGCAGGGATCCGCACTTCACCCCACCAATGATGGGCCCGCCAAGGGGAGCGGTCCTACCGGAGGAGGAAACTCCTCCTCCTCCGGTCTCAGAGGAGGAATTTGGCGCGGCGACTCTTCGTCTCCGCGCCAAAAAGACGGCTCCCGGCCCGGATGGTGTCCCCGCACGAGTGGTGGCCATCGCGGCCACCGAAATGGAGGGCAGGTTTCGGGACCTCTTCAGCGCGTGCTTCGCGTCGGGGAGGTTCCCGAAACCATGGCGGGAAGGCCAACTGTGCCTCCTCCGGAAGGAAGGGCGGCCGGCGGACTCCCTCTCGGCTTGCCGGCCCATCGTTTTGCTCGATGAGGTCGGTAAAATGTTCGAGGGGATTATCGCCGGCCGTCTCAAGCGGCATCTGCGGAGCGTGGGACCGGAACTGTCGGACGCCCAGTTCGGATTTCGTGCTGGTCGTTCGACAGTGGACGCCCTGGCCCGTCTAAAGGGCCAGGTGACAGAGGCGGTGGGAGTGGGGGATGGAGTGTTGGCTGTGTCATTCGACATTGCCAACGCCTTCAATTCCGTCCCCCACTCCACCATCCTGGAAGCGCTCCGGTTCCACGGAGTGCCCCTGTACTTGCGGGGCCTCCTGGCCGGCTACTTGGAGGACCGTGCTGTCCTCCTCGTAGACGGGGCTGGCCAGCTCCGTCGATACGCTTTCGGAGCCGGCGTTCCACAGGGGTCCGTTCTAGGGCCTCTTCTGTGGAACGTCGGTTATGACTGGCTCCTGCGGGGAACCCTCCTTCGAGGCACGAGTGTCATCTGCTATGCAGATGACACTCTCCTCACTTCCCGCGGGAGCACCTTCCGGGAGGCGGCCAGTTTGGCGTCGGCGGGCGGATCCTTAGTGGCGGGAAGGATCCACCGCCTGGGCTTGAGGGTGGCGCTGCACAAAACAGAGGCCGTGTTCTTTCACGGCCCCCGGCAGCGCCCCCCGCCTGACGCCCACATTTATGTGGAGGGGGTGAGGGTCGGGGTTGAGGCCCAGATGAAATATCTGGGCCTCATCTTAGACAGCAGGTGGCGCTTCGGCCCGCACTTTAGCGGGCTGTCGTCGCGCCTGCTGAAGGCTGCGGGAGCCCTCTCATGGCTGATGCCAAACTTGGGAGGGCCCAGCATGCGGTGCCGGCGTCTATACGCCGGCATACTGCGGAGTATGGCCCTTTATGGGGCCCCGATTTGGGCGGACTCCCTCCATAGGAGGGAGAACCTCACCGCCCTTCGGTCGCCCCAAAGGGCCATCGCCCAGCGGGCATCGCGGGCCTACCGCACGGTGGGCTTCGCAGCGGCGTGCGCTCTGGCGGGCACCCCGCCTTGGGAGCTCGAGGCGTGGGTGCTCGCCAGAGTGTACGAGTGGACGGCGGGGCGCAGGGCGCTGGGCGAGCGTCCGGCCCCAGAATTGAGGGAGGCCGTCCGGCGGGAGGCGAGGGTCGCTCTTGTCCAGCAGTGGACGCAGGACCTCGCCTCCGCCGTCTTCGGCCGCCGTACCCTCGACGCCATCGGGCCGGTCCTGGAGGACTGGCTCGACAGGCGTCACGGGTTCCTCTCCTTCCGTCTGGTGCAGGTACTCTCCGGTCACGGCTGCTTCGGCAGGTACCTGCACCGGATAGGACGAGAGGAGACACCGTCGTGCCACGGTTGTGGCGCGGCGGAGGACACGGCGGAACACACCCTCGCGGTGTGCCCGTCGTGGGCCGTGCCGCGCCGCGATCTTGTCACGGCGGTTGGAGGGGACCTCTCGCTGCCCGCCATCGTCAGAGAGATGGTGGGGAGCGAGGAAGCTTGGGTGGCGATGGCCTCCTTCTGCGAGGTCGTGATGTCGCAGAAGGAGGCAGCGGAGCGCGAGCGGGAGGAGGATCCCCTCGCTCCGGCGCTCCGCAGGCGGCGTAGGGGGAGGAGAAGGCGGGATTTCGCCCGCTTTCTCCCTCCCTGAGGTGAGCGGCGGGCGTGAGGCCGACGCCCGCCTTACATCGCTCACCATGCGGGAGCCACGGCCCCTCCCTAGGAGGGGCAATTGAGGGCCCGCCTTACTAGGCGGGTTTCGCCGGCGGGGGAGAGGTAGCTCAGGCTGCGCTAGTTTCCCACTCCCCCGCCACTATGGCGATGCCGGAGTGCCGCTGTGGGTTTAGTGGGTATTCCCGGCTTCGGCTGGGCGAGTCCCACACACGCCCTTCGGGGTAAGGTGCGTAAATGCATTCCCACAGCGTCAACAAAAAAAAAAAAAAAAAAGGGTTGCGGGTTGGTTAAAAAAGAAACCGTGGCCTTGGTCGTCGCACAGGCAAGTGAAGAAACACGGGTGGGTTTTAGTCAGTAAAAGTCTGACACGCCCTTCCGCTCCGCCCGGAGAGGGAGGGGCATTTCTCCAAAAAAGAAAGGGGTGGGGAGTCGGTGAGTGAATAAAAAGAAGCTAGATGCCCATTTCAAAGCGTAGTAGGTACCTATAGAGAAGACCGGACAAGAAACTCCGTGGATACTTTTAAATAACAAAAAATTGGTTATAACCAGCCCCCTAATCGGCGAACACATTTTTGTCAAATGATTGGAAACTAAAGTGTTGATAAAGGGCGAAGAATTGAAATCTGAAGACAGCACAGTATTCTTGGGTATAACTCTGGATGCTAAGCTTCAATGGGGTCCACATATAGAAAAATTGTCAAAAAAAACTAAGTTCTGCTGCATACGCAGTTAGAACAATTCGTAATTTGACTGATGTTGAGACGGCCCGTTTAGTGTACTTTGGCTATTTCCATAGCGTAATGTCGTACGGCATTCTGTTGTGGGGAAATGCCGCCGATATTCAAACAATATTTGTTTTCCAGAAACGAGCTGTTCGTGCAATTTATAAATTAAGTCCGAGACACTCTCTCAGAGAAAAATTTAAAGAGATTAATGTACTGACCGTGCCGTCTCAATATATTTATGAAAATCTTTTGTATGCTCATAAAAATATAAAATTGTTTAAAAAATACAGTGATGTCCATAATATAAATACTAGGAACAGGCACAAATTTATTGTACCTACAACAAGGCTTAAGAAAATAGGTGGCTCTTTCAGATGCCAATGTATACATTTTTACAATGGACTTCCAGAGGTGGTTCAAGATCTGAGCCTGAATAAATTCAAATCCTTCATTAAACGTAAGTTGTGTCAGAAAGCATTTTATAGTGTGAAGGATTATATTGAGGACAAAAAGGCTTGGGCTTGAGCTGCGTCCGATTATATACACTGATTGTTCTCTGATTTTTCCTCTTGTAGTTTTAACATGTAATTGTTTATGTTATTAATTCAAAGCCTGTATTACACACTATGTAGCCAAGCATATTGTACGTTACGGAATTGTATCGCTGACAGAGGTGTTCGGCACTTGTACAGCTACAAAGGAGCTAAACTTTCCACAGATTCGGGAACACTGTTGGAGCTGCTGAACCTTGGACAAAACTATCTTAGCATTGTGTAGATTCAATTTCTTAATATTGTATAATTGCATGGCAAACGTGTGAGCACAATGTACGAATGTGCTGTAAGGCATTTTTTTGTTGGGTTAGTCTTTTTTATTGACTTGATAGTGCTCTGGCTGTTGAGAGTATGTCATGCTCACTCAAATGTCTCGCTGATGGTGGCGTGTGTGTTGGGTCATTAGGTTCCCTTCAATATGGTTGAGCTGAATGATGCTGATCCATTCGTCATGTTCGTGAACGGACGCCGTCAGAGGGGACTGGTCATCTCTTAGCTGCCACGGCGTATTTTAATTTCTGAATTGATTTTTGTGTGTTTTCCATAATGGACGCTCTCGGCGTACAATTTATTTCTGCATCGTTTTCACACGGTTGATTTCAACATGAATGATGTAATCAAATATTTGTAAAATTAGCTTGAAAATTTAAAAGAGTGTCCATGGAGTTTCTTGCCCGTTCTTCTCCATAGGTACCTACTCTTTGGAATGGGCGACTAGCTTCATCTTATTGACTGACCGACCTTCTGACAATTCAAAAGTGCCTGTAACTGGTTTATTTGAAATAAATGCTTTGATTTTGATTTTGATTGCGACTAGTTGGGATCGTTTGGACCGAACGGACCAATGGGCGGCCCGAACGATACCAACTGATGCCAACTAGTCGCAATCATTTGACAAAAATGTGTTCGCCGATTAGGGGGCTGTTTAAAGCCGTCCAAACGATTTGACTGTTCTACATGAATAAGGATGGCACTAAAAGAAAAAAAAAATGATTACAAAGCAACTATTATTTTATATCAAAGCAATAGAAGTCAAATTCATAAAGTTTATTATGCTTTGGACAAAAAAAAAACCCTTTAATTCCATTCCATGGCTATACAAATTCAGCCTTAGTATGTATCAATCCAGCAGGCACCATCAGTAGCAATGGGTTTCATTTTGACAGGTCAACCACGTTCATTGCGTTATTTACGTTGTAAAGCAGACACATTAGTCGAAAAAATTAAGCAATGGACTAGCAATATGCTTTAGGACCCATTAACTTGCCGCCAAGCGATTCGTCGTGTTCCGGCATGATGTCTGGTGAAGCCGTACGGAGGACGGGTCTGAGCAGTTGTGTTGCGATGTGTACCGGGTACGATGTGCCTAATGTTGTTGTGTCGGGAGTTTGGTCGTGGAGGGTCTCCAGATCATCCTCTGGCGCAGCATCGTTGGTCGTGTTGTTGGGTTAAACATTGCATCACCTCGCTCAACTGCCGTCTTCCTTCCTATTCACTCAGTTTCTTTGAGTGAATAGGCTTAATAAGCTAGTGCGTTTTACCATCAACGATTGCATCACTGCTTACCATCAGGCGGGATTGCAGTCAAGCACTGGTTTATAACTAATAAAAAAAAAAAAAAAAACTTAATCAAATGTTATTCCGTGGTGCTTGGCAATCTGGGCTTCTCCCAGTTGCAATAATATCCCTTTGTGCCGATTGGCCTAGTTCTGTTCTGTCTCCTGCTTGTTATGGAGGGAAGTGGAAAAAAATATCTTTTTTCTTACTCCTCCGCTATTCTTTTCTGATTAATTTCGTTGCGGGACCCAAGACAGTTGAATCGTTTCTCCGGGACTCGTCGAGCTTCATTGCTCGGCGTTTTTCTGGCGGTCTCCACTGTTGATTCTGGCTTTCAGGAGTTGCAGTGGGTTGTGAACAGTGTGGCGGGTTTAGCAATATGCTTAAAGATCATTCCAATTGATAGTAGTAGTATGTTACGTAATTAGGGTGCAGGGGCCCTAGTCTGTTATTACAATAGTGTCAGAATGGTCGATCAGTGATCTCATAATGATCGATTTTGACAAGTTTCATAATCTAATAACAAAATGGCGTCATTATAACTTTCTAGTGATCAATTACTTCTTTTCCACTTCATATTAATAAATGTTCAAATTGAGTAGTAGTATTATAGTGCATTACGATATTAGTGCGTAATGATGGTTATAACATGCGAGGCGGAATTTCAGCCCGAGCCGAAGGCGAGGGTGTAATTGAGCCGAGCATGTTATAACCAATACGCACGTATATCGTACGACGTTTTTTAACACACTTGCGAGGAAACAGAAATAGAAGTATTTTATATTTTGTTCATTTTAAATAAACTCAATCTGTGAATGCACACTGTTGCTTTCCCTCCATTAGTATTATTATTTGCCATTTCAAATATGGAACAGCGCGCAGCGCGAGTCGTGCGGCGGCGATCAGTTCCATAATTACTTGAAATGGAAAATAATGCTGTTATGGAAAATAATGCTGTTATGGACTATAACTTAACTATTTGCTTTGATAAAACACGCGTTTGTTGTGGCCTGCTTTACATATTTAAAACCGGTGGAATTACATCAGCTTTACGAGCAAGGGTGTTAAAAAGAAAATTATTTCTACTAACGGGTTTTATAATAATGCCAATACGGCAATATCATTCTATCACCATTCCATTACGAGACGATCGTGATAATTGAACGATTATTATGAATTTAGCAGATTACGTAACTGTAAGCACAATGACAATGGAATCGTGTTGGAATGGCAAATTTATAAAAAACTAGCTGTTGCCCGCGACTACGTCCGCGTGGACTACAGTTTACAGCGCGCGGTGCTTTTCGTAAATTAAAAAGAATTCAGTTGATATAAAATAAGCGCCTGTTAAAATAATGGGAGCAATATGTACGTCCGCGTTAGCTCACGTTTTCACAACATTTTTTGTTACTGCTCTTCCCCTATTGGTCATAGCGGGATGTTGTAAAGCCTATGTTCTTTCTGTCTCTAGACTGTCTGTGTACCAAATTTCGTTACAATCGGTTCAGTACTTTTGGAGTGAATGTCGGACAGACAGACAGACAGAGGTACTTTCGCATTTATAATATTAGTATGGATTGCAGACTTGGGCCCAGCAGAAGTGTCGAAGAGCTTTCGATATTTTAAAGCACTTACCAACTTCACCATATAATATATCAGGGTTCTCATCCAACTGCTTCACCACCGCTCCCCATGGGTCAATCAGCATCGTGTGTCCCCACGCCACATATTCAGCGTTGGTGTCTCTGGCGGGACTGACCAGCGCCACCCACAGTTGTAAGTCGTTGGCTCGAGCTCTGCCGAGCAGCTCCCAGTGACGAGGTCCGGTCGTCATGTTGAATGCACCAGGGTAGATGAGGACAGAGCAGCCTGGAATGGTTTCGGGTGTATATTAGTTGTTAGTTGCTTGCTACTAATAAGTTAGGGTAACCAACCAATACACATCGAAGCTCCTTCGTGGCTTGGAAAGCACTTTAAGCCGTTCGTCTCTTATTTATAGATCTTTGGTATTGGTTACGCCATATGTGTAATCAAAAGTAACTTTGACAACCACCCCTGTTTTTTTTTTAATAATTATAAACTAGTGCTTGACTGCAATCCCGCCTGATGGTAAGCAGTGATGCAATCGTTGATGGTAAAGCGCGCTAGTTTATTAAGCCTATTCACTTAAAAAACTTAGGAATAGGAAGGATGACGGCAGTTGAGCGAGGTGATGCAATGTTGAACCAAAGACCAACACGACCAAACGATGCTGCGCTAGAGGGAGATTGATCTAGAGACTCTCCACGACCAAACTCCCGACACAACAACATTTGGCGCATCGTACCCGCCAAACATCGCAACACAATTGCTCAGACCCGTCCTCCGTACGGTTTCACCAGACATCATGCCGGAACACGACGAATCGTTGTCGGTGGGTGGTAACTTCTGCCGGCAGTCGATGTTATGGCCTACCACCGATCTTACTAAATAAGTCGCTCCATGTAAAATTCAACATATACAACGTTATTTTTTGTATATGGGAACCCGAAACACGTATCCAATATTTTTATGTACAAAATTTCAATAAGCTATCATGAAAAATCACAAAGTTACGAGCTTGTTATGTTACCTGGTTGTCCCTACAAAAACATGGTCAACGCGCCGCTGGCCCGCTCGCGCTTGCAGCCATAGAATAAAGAGAGGAAGTACGTTATCTTCATACAAACGGACCGCGCGCGGCTTGTATGTCTGCGCCATAGTATCTATGCGTCGCCGCACGCACACCTAAACACAATATTAGAGTGCCTATGACTGCGCTAGTCGCGGCTAGCACGGAACGAGGTTCGCGCGTCACGGCTTTTCGGCACATTATACTCTGTTTTTTAATCTCGTAGACTAAATTGACACATGCAAATGTCAAATTTACATTATTAATTTTGTATTATTACGTTTTTAATAAGTACCTACACATTATTTCAGGATAACTTATTGTAAAAAAACGATACTTGATTTTACGAACGCTAAGTTTCGGCACTATTTAAGAATTGCAATAAACTGCCAACACTCGTAATATCAGTTTAGTCTACGAGATTAAAAAACAGAGTATAGCTTTTAAAAAATGATCACATAAACTGCAAAGTTGGTATGTCTATTTATGAACAAATAAAAGACTTATATTTTTCAAATTATATTTCTAAAAGTTATTTACAAGGATACGGATATATTACACATTAAAGTTTAATAACAACGCGTTTCGTAATAGTCGAAACCGAAGAAAGTAGGTATTTTTCTGTAGCTAATTTGTAATTTTGTATTAAATGTGTGATTCAATAGATGTTATGTTTGTATTATTTATATTTGTATTAATTAAAAATAAAAATAAATATGGTTCTTTATGTGTACAAAACTAAAAATAAAAATTACAAAAAAAAATCTGACTAGTACATGTAAACTAAATACTAAGCAAATAATTTAAACATACGCTCTTAGTCTATAAATATTTGTTAGCGGTTTGGGCGACAACCGTAACCGACGAAGCGCGGACAGTTGTCAACCCTAAGACAGTAGGCAATTAAATCGCGGATTGGGTCGCAGATAACCTACTTCCTCTCTTTATTCTATGTTGCAGCGGTGCAGCGCGACGTGGGCCCTAGGACACTATGATCCGCTATGAACTGTGTAGTGTGCTCGGTAACCACACTGCATCATTTTTTAAATATATTTGGGAAATAACATGAGGTACAAATGATTGAAATCGATTCAGTTGCTTATTCTGAACGACTATATTCAGGTTTCGTTTACATAAAAAATAACGTTGTATACGAACGACTTCAACATAGTTGGGACAAAAACCAGGCAGACAATAAAATTGCAAATTTTCTTTATTTTTATAGCTGAACGGATGCCATCAAAGGAACCTGTCACAATACCTCCTAGTGGTAGGGGATACCCACCGTGCTAAATCGGGATTTACTCGAGCGTCATAGAGACTTATTGGGTGCGAGGCTTAGATGATAAGAAAAAAATGTCATATGCATATAAATATGTAAAGAAAACCCTGTCCGATCCGTGACGGTATTGTTAGGTATCGATAACTGGTTCTACTAATGCCCACAAAGACAGGTTAACTTAAAAAAAAAATCCCCCTAAAAATAATAAATATGAGTTCGCAAAAAGAGGTAACTTAATACATGTGCGCTAAGCAACCCCTTCCGCGGGCGGCGGGGGGCAGGGCACGCGGCACCTGTGACGTGGCCGCGTCGCTATTCGCTTAAAATAATACCGGTGTTGTCACTTTTTTAAAAATTACCAAATTTCGGGGAAATTGGAATTAATTCCCGGGAAAAAAGGATTATTTCAAAATTCATTAGTGTTGTTACTATGATGATTACGTAAAATTTTATATCGTATTTGTTCAAGTGATTACCTAACCTATATTATCCTTATGGGTCGGACAGGGTTTTCTTTACATATTGTATATATCCTACAGCGCTCTCCGCGTTCAATATAATAACGCGCTGAGGGCGCTGCTGCGGCTGTCTCGCTTTTGCAGCGCGTCGGGAATGTTCGCGAGCGTCCGCATTAGGGTTGCCAGATCGCCGGGAAATCCGGGATTGTCCCGGAATCTTGCCTCTTGTCCCGGAGTGACCTCTTGTCCCGGAATGAGCGGTAATTGTCCCGGATCTTTAAGAAAGATGATAGTAAGAATTTACGAGTGTTGACGACCTTTTTTCCCGGATTTGATTTCGAATGAGTTTTTTTTTTTTTCTTTCTCCGACTCTCCCGGATTTGATTTCGAATGAGCTTTTTTTTTTTTAGCCGTTCTTTCTCCGACTCTCCCGGATTTGATTTCGAATGAGCTTTTTTTTTTTTTTAGCCGTTCTTTTTCCGAGAGAAGACCTCGATGGCGAGTAGAGTGCGGGACAACGGCAACAGTCTTCTTACCGTTGTTGCCAACAGATTGGACGGGCCTTTCATGCAGCACTGGCAGGCCTTACGTGCACCCGTTTATCAATCTTGGGGCAGGTACACTTAACATTATTATTATTTTGTTTTGAGTTTGGACATTTTGTATTTTTGTATTTTATATTTTGACATTTTAATTAACATTTTATTTTACGATTTAACAATTTCAATATTTTAGATAAATCAAAATTGGGACACTTATCGGGGCCATCAATTGCGCTGTTGAAATAATTTTAAAATGTGGGGTTTAACAAGAAATGTTTTGGACTGTCAGTTTGTGAACCGCTGCTGCTTTTGTTTTTTGTAAATGTATTACTAACATAGTTTGTAGGCACATTGTAACTAACACTATGAGTCTGGTTGCTCGAAATAAATAGATAATAATAATATACTTACCCTTTTTATCGGCGGGGTGAGTAGCTACAGATTTTCAAAAATGTAAAAAAAAAATTGCGTGGACATACATCAGTTTAAGGAAGAGTGAGTTAGCTACATTCTAAAACGTGCATATTTCTCTAATGTGACAATTTAAGGGTGACCTAAAGAAAGAGGAGGGCTACGAAGTTGAAAAAATAAACCGTCATCTAAACATTCTCGACCGTGTTTTTTTTTTTTTATTGTGAAGGGAATAGATCAAGTTTTACGAGAAATATATAATCTGACGATTTCAACAAGCCGAAGTAATAAAAATTATTCAATAAAGATCTGATCCTTTATCCTTGACGGGCGTCCTTATAAATGAAGCTCATATCTGGTGGATGTAAATAGCCGGGTACAAGGTATCTTACCGTATATTTATCTACCGCGCTTTAGTAAATCCCGAAATCCCCTCTTGGGCTCCCCTACTATAGTCAACTACGTCGACGGCGTGCTTACGTGCCCTCAGTGTGCACGAAGTTTCGCCGCCAAGATAGGCTACATAAGCCATCTTCGGGCGCATGAGCGCCTAATCATCGGCTAGGAGTCGAAGTGGTCGCCGTGGCCGAAATCGGTTGGGATATCATCATCATCATGATGCCTGATGGCATGGACTTAGCCACATGTTACCTACCGTTTTCAAAGAGTTACGTAGAAACCAGTCGTGTCCCTGGAGTAGGTATATTAGGGCGATTAAACGGTTTTGCTATTGTACTTTACGTCTGCGATCGGCTTCAGAGCACCATTACTATCACAAAATAAAGCTTTTCTCTTACCTTCTTTAGACATAACTTGAGCCATTTCAAAGAATCGCAAGTCATAACAGATGCCGAGCCCTATCTTCACGCCGAGGTACTCGAAGGTGGTGATCTGATCCCCGGCCGAGAGCACGTCCGACTCCTTGAACTTTATCTTACCAGGGATCTCTATGTCGAACAAGTGTACCTGGAAACGAGGTGATGACTTAATTTTGCTGATCTATTCAGTAAAAATCCCGACCTTAGAAGCATTAGGTCGACAGCCTCCGTGGCGTAGCGGTAGCGGCCGCCGCGCAAGGAGGCGCGGGTTCAATCCCCACACAGTGCAAATATTTGTATGCATGAATACGAATATTGCAATGTGAATTTACCAGCTCGGTGTAAGAGTTTCTTTAAGAGATTTCTTTAAAGATATTGGCATTCTCACGGTTGCTTCGCAATTTGTCTTAGCCAACATCTTATATGTTAGGCAAAATATTCACATGTACACCAAAAACAGTGAGATTCATAATGTTAACACCCGAAATAAGGACAAAATGCGAGCCCCTTTCCACCGACTTCAAAAGGTTCATAACTCTTTTGTTGGGCTTGGCATAACTTTTTCTCTGCTTTGCTAGACTTGCTGTACAATGCATTTAAAGTACAAATCGAATCCAAGCTTTGTTCAAAGGCATATTATTCTGTAAATAACTATTTAAATGATAAGAATAGCTGGTCACTCTGATTAACTCAAGACAATGTTTGTGTTCATTTGGTTCCTTTTCCAGAATTAGCTTACTGACACATTATATGAGTTGATATAATTTGCTTTTTACAATGCACAAATATGTGAGGTGTCACGCCCTGTATGCCAGGGGCTTTTATTTAACGTATGTTAGTAGGTGCCTAATACCTAATCAATACAAATCTACACACAATTAACACACTCCACCCCTGCTCAGATGAATGAGCATAATTGATCTCGCAACACATGGCGTCCAGTGAACCTACTGAGCAGAACAGTGTCGTTCCTGTCGCCAATCATCCTCAGAACTCCATTCGGGCTCCCCGTACTCGTCGCACCACCATTTCAACTTTTACCTTGTATTGCTGTTACCTTTCTATGCTGCGCGATAAGATTCCCGCAGTCGTCCCACACAGTGCACGTGTTATACAGGTGTTCCCCGCAGCGCTCGGGCAGGGTGCCGCCCACCACGCACACGCCGGCTTCCTTCGCCGCGCACTGAAGAGCCCTACACGAATCGCCGTCTGGTACACTTTCCGCGTATTCTTTGAAGTATTCTAGAATGTTATTGCCGTTTTATTATCTTAAACGTCTTTGCCTAAATGATGACGAAATAATAGCAGTTTTGATAAGGGAGTATGATGACCCAACTTTACTTTAATTCTACTTATTCTTTCTCTTTACTTTGATTAAAGGAATGTGGAAAATCATGGCAACACATTTTCCCAGTAGTGGGAAAAGATACAACGATATTTTTCTTTTTACGAAACCTGAATATAGTTTGTTCAGAACAAGCAACTGAATCGATTCCAATAAATTTTACACCATGTTATATTTTTCCCAAATATATTTAAAAAATGATGCAGTGTGGTTACCGATCGCAGGACACAGTTCACAGCGAATCATAGTGTCCTAAATCATCCGTCGCGCCGCGCCTCTGTAGGCGCGAGCGGGCGAGCGTCGAGCGGCGGATTTCCATATTTTTGTAGACGAGCAGGTAACATAACAAGCTCATAACTTAGATTTTTCTTGATAGCTTTTTGAAATTTAGTACATGTATTTTTTATATAAAAATACTGTACACGTATTTCGAGTTTCGCATATACAAAAAATAATGTTGTATAGGTATATATGGCACTAGCGGCCGCCAGCGACTTCGTTCGCGTGGTTTAGTTATGCTCCGCTCCTATTGGTCGCAGAGTGATGTTATATAGCCTAAAGCCTTCCTGGATTATTGGGCTATCCAACGCAAAAAGAATTTTTCAAATCGGACCAGTAGTTCCCGAGATTAGCACAAACAAACAAACATACAAACAAACTCTTCTGCTTTATATTAGTAATAGATAGAGTATAGGTTTGGTAGTGGAAAAATAATACTAACTGGTGCCATAAGGTGCATTAAAGAATTCTGGCAGTGCCACTAGTTGGGCACCATTTTCTTTGGCCTTATGTATTTGTTGTACTGCTGCAGCTACATTTTTTTTCTTGTCCATGCCCACTGCCAACTGGACCAGGGCAACTTTTAACCCTGGAAATTAAAACGTAATATAATGTCTGGGTAAAAATCCTAAATGTGTTTGATTATACTAACAAAAATAGAAGAAGAAAGAAATATGATTTTCTAAATGAAGTATTAATCAAAATAGTTTAAACTATTAATGAAGAGCTAAATGATAAAGATATATGATATTCTTTTGTAAGTAGGTTTATACAAACACTTAGGTATATGTCAAACATAACATAAAAACTAGATAAAGTTGGTGTTTTAATACTACAATAATGGGCTTGATGGTTTAAGCCTGGACTGAAGCTAGAACCCTTTTCAATATAAAATAAATAAATAGTTAACATTAATCTAATACCTACTTAATAAGTGAAATTATTAAAACAAAACATTATTACATGCTGGCCCACATTGACCACAACAATCCATTGAATAGTTTTGTGTTAAGAAAGCCTTTAATACACTATTTTTAGCTGGAAGAGTCAAAGGTAATGCTGTAACAATGAGTTAATTAATAAAAATGAATTATAATTTCAATAACAGGGCATAAAATTCATGCCCAATTCAAAGATTTATAAAAAATCAAAATATGTGCATAATAGGTATTTATAACAAAGTTATCAAGTTATAACTTCCTTTGATAAACATGTAATGTGTTTAGTGTTCTCTAATATTGGCACTAAAAGATAAAATTACCCTTGTTTCAATGCAATTAAAACTTTATTACAATGCTATAAAGTTTTTTATTTTTTCACTATTAATTCTGGGGTTATCATGTCATAATAAAAAGATAAGTGTAATTCCCATTGCATATGTGCTTTGTACAATCAAGTAGGTAAATTTTCAACCATTATTTTAGTGAATTTATTTGGAACAGAATATAAGAAAATTGCCTACAAAATCCCTCTCACTGAGAGAAGGCTCGTTTCCCAGCGGTGGGAATATTTTAGACTGGTTATGTGCATATAATTTGCTAACAACTGCTCAGGATCGAGCTTGTTGGCGTGCCATGGGAGAGGCCTATGTCCAGCAGTGGACGAGTAGAGGCTGATGATGATGATGATGTACGTATAGGTAAACAGAATTAAAAATGAATAATTTATTATAATTATTCACCACCAACTATTACAGGTTAGTTGGTTTAACCCAAAATATGTGTGAACAAAACGTGCTATTAGGAGACTAAAAGAACAATAGTGTTATGGAGAAAGATAGAAACCAACTGTAATACTGTACCACCAATATTTAAAATAGGTTTCTTTAAAAATCGAGGATGCGCTGCATCGGTGCTCGACAGGGACGCAGACATTTTGCACCACGCTTAGACTTTAGCTACTTTATCAGTTGTTTACCTCTTTTGAACATGCTTCGTATCGTGCGATAGTGGTGTAATTATGATTATTTACTGTATTCTCATTAACAGCACAAGTCTGTGTTGTTTAAGTAAATGTCACAATATGAAATAAGACAGCTGATGAACTGACACAACTGAAGTGTCATTCTGTTGACAATCAGCTGCATGCACAGACTACGTTTTTTTTTTTTTTGTAGTGTGTTACTAGTTAAGACTTTGTGGCAATTTCAAGTAAATTCATTAATTTTTTTCTGAAGTAATCAAAAGTTTCTTTCTTTCTTTTTTGGCTCCGCATGGTTTATGCATTTAGCTAATGTCACGTAATGAATGTGAACCGTCTACGAAGGAGGTTTGAGGCAAAGTCATGATGAGGCCACTATGCTGCGATATCTCAATATTCTTTATGAATTACTAGCTACCCGCCCGCGTGGAGTACGGTTATATCGCGCTTTTTAGATTTCCCTCGGGAATATCATTTTTTAATAAGTACCTTATAAAAAGGAATAAAAAGTACCCTATTATTTAATCCAGACTTCTAACTTTACGTCTGCAAAATTTCAAAGCAATCGGTTCAGTAGTCACGGCGTGAAACCGGAACAAACAAACTCACTTTCCCATTTATAATATATGTAAGCATTTACTGAATGCACTTTATTACTACATAAATCACGCACTTTTATTTAGTAAACAACACTGTAAATAATTTTTTAAGTCCAATGAGAAATGGGCATGACACTCAGCTTAACATTCCCGCCCGTTTCCCAGTCTACGTTTACATTAAATTAAAATGGAACGCCTTTTATTATTGGTCATTTCCTTATTATTTTTTTTGTGTCACTTTTGGGCAAGTGTTTTTTTTTTCTACAGTTATTTTTAAGGCGCTGTGCTCAGTAAAAATAGACTTCAAAAAACAGTTTTTTAGCCAAATGTATACATTTCAGAGCAGGCAAAAATTTATATGTTAATCTTGATTATATGTAGCAGGAAACCATTGTTTTCAAAACACGTTTTGAATTAATTTTCTCGATAGAAAAAAATCCTAAAGAAACCACTAAAATTGAATTTATAACCGTTGTAACTGTATTATTAATCATCAAATCTTGATAAAATTGAGAAGAGCGATGTAAAATATAATAGTAAATGAAACCATTGTTTTTGTTTATCGATTTAACTAAGATATTCTAAAATAAATAATGTATTTAATGATAAATAACGTGAACGAAACGTCGCTCCATCGCGGCGTCCATTGCCTTCTCTTTCACTTCTATGCTTAGCGACAGTGACCGCTGAGGCGCGCTGCTTGACGGACTTATGTCAGTTTTTGCTTTGCCCCGTACAGAAAATAATTATATTTACGTGTCTGTTTGTTGATGAATAATCATATTTCGTTTTTGTCCGGGTTCAAACCCCAGGTTTACATTATATGCTTTTTGTAGGTTTTAATTGAAATAAATGATTTTTAATTTACTGTTGTATTTTTTCCGATATTTTATTTGATTTTTTTTCTGTAATTAATCTTTCTTTTTATTTTTTCGCGGCAAATTTTTCTTCACCTGTATGTGTTCGGGTTCAAACCCCAGCTTTACGTTGTATGCTTTTTGTTGGATTTCTTATTTGCAATAGTTTCTTTTTTTAATTATAATTAATTTAGCCGATTTTTGTAGTAATTGTTCCATCTTTTTAAATATATTCTTTTTGTAACAATTATAATGCAAACTAATATTTAAAATCAATTCGTTATAATTTTCTTTCTACAAATTTCTGGAAATTAATAATAAATAATAATAATAAGCCTTTATTTAACCATGAATTTCTTAGTTATCGAAGTCGGCCTTGTACTAGTGCTTAGATCAAACTAACAGTTTCATGAAAAAAGGACATAACACAAAAAAATTAAGCAGAACGGACAAAGCGCATTATAAAAATAAAGAAAACAAAAGTAATAATAAAAAATGAAAATATGTAAAAAATATACATTTTCGAAAATCGCAAGGTAAAATAAACGTATGTGGGATTCGAACCTGGTGCTCGCCGCGGATGTCTAATGCGAACCGGGACTGTGACGAACAGAGCCAATCATGCTTCGCATTTGGGTTGTGAAATTACGCTTCTAAATATAGATGGAATAGAGAATAGTTGGTATAGATTTAATAGAACGTGCGTATTTCTCGATGCACGACGCATCACGCATTGATGTACTCGCGCGGAGCGCCCCGCAGTGGGCGGGGCTAGTCGTGTCCCACTTCGTCTGCTTCACCCCCTCAAATACCTAAAAGTTGTCTATTCACGGCGTCTTAATACCTCTTTCCTTGTGCATGTGTTCTTCTAGAATCTATCGAATTCAAGTCCAGGAGCAGCAGTTGCAACATTACCTACTAACGATGCTTTCGCAAACTACCGATCATTAAATAATACCGAAAATAATCGCTTGCCGTAACAATCCTTATGACAAGTGGACGTTTCTACATCCGAAATACCGATATGAGTATAGCATGGAGCGTTTCATAGTTCCGTTTTTCAAAAGCATATTATTGGCCGTAACTAAATCTTCTTAAATACGAGGGAAATTGACCATTAATTATTATTTTAATTCATAATCGTCAAGTTTGCGACAAAGTTCGGTAGAATACCGATGACATTCTATAATTACCTACCAAATATCGCCACAAACGTATCAACAGGACTTTGCGCCCAATATCCATCGTAATCGTTTTCAATGTCGAGACTGCTATTCCAGTCATAATGTTATTTAACATTCCTCGACCCCGTCTTACCAACGTGCTAATATTATCATCATGGGTGTTGAATAAAACAGCGGAGCACGGTCCTGATATTGTGCGGCTAGATCTTTCATCATTTCAGCTCAGAATCACCCATTGCTGGGTACAGGCCTCTTCTTTCTTCTTCTATGTCTAGGGTGCTGTGGGAAGAGAGGTTTTAATCAGTAAAAGTCTGATACGCCCTACCGCCCCGCCCAGAGCGGAGGAGATCATTACAAGATTTTCCATAAAAAAAAAAGGATTCTGTATTACCTTTAGAAACGTAGACATAGACCATTAGGAAGGGATTATTACCGTTTGGAAAATAGAGAAACAAATTTATATGAATATTATATTTCCTATAAAGCACATGATTTGAATATGTCTATTCACAATCAAAATTATGTCTTATTGCAACTTTAATATTATAATTTACAACATAGGATGACTGTTGTTTAACACAAATAATACTCAAGAATAAAAATATCAATCTTCTCACATATATCTAATGATATACATCTATGTACAAAATTGTTGCATAATTATGCTATTACTGATATATGGTGGCTGTACTCAAAAATGAACTTTAATCTTCAGTTCATAAAAGAAATTAACACAACTAAGAAAATAACTATCATTATTTTGTTACATATAAACATAATAATGACTAAGGCGGTACAAACATGAGCCAGTTAAAATTTTGTGAAAATGGAATTTCCTTTCTAGCTTTTTCCAGATCAATAGTTTCAAAAAGGCTCCGTGCAGAACAATGAAAACTTTATTTTCAATGCCATAAAATGTAAAATTGTTTGAATATCGACACAGTCTAGGTGATTCAATAGTCAAACATCTTTCCATACTAGAGCCTTTTTCTGTGAGTTCTGCACTTTTATACCGTCATGATAAGGTGTTTCGAATGTCCTTAAAATAGTTTGCTGTGTTGCTAAAATTCTTAAAATTCTTCTTAGAGGGACCGGCGGCTTCGAGCCGCACGAGATTGAACAATAACAGGTCTGTGATGCCCTTAGATGTCCTGGGCCGCACGCGCGCTACACTGAAGGAATCAGCATGTTCTCCCTGGCCTGGGGGCCGGGCAACCCGCTGAAACTCCTTCGTGCTGGGGAATGGGGGTTTGCAATTATCCCCCATAAACGAGGAATTCCTAGTAAGCGCGAGGCATACGCTCGCGTTGATTACGTCCCTGCCCTTTGTACACGCCGCCCGTCGCTACTACCGATTGAATGATTTAGTGAGGTCTTCGGACCGACACGCGGTGGCTTCACGGCCGTCGGCGTTGCTAGGAAGTTGACCAAACTTGATCATTTAGAGGAAGTAAAAGAAAAAAAAAATTTTTGGAAGTTCATCTTTAGAATTAAAGAAAATATAAAAGAAGACAAATAGAAGAACAAAAAGACGACGAAGAAAGATATTTCTAAAATTATTATAGGTATTGTAAACATAAAACCACATTACTGACACGCCACGCCATAATCTCAGAAATATATTGCTAAATACAATGTAAGCCCCAATGTTACCCCAGACTCGATTCGAGCCATATTCAGGAGTAAACCTACTTTATATTCTAAACATAATTCACGATTTCATTATAAAAATAATACACACAATAAAGCGAACATAACTTATGGGCACATTAAAATTCGTTGCCTATATGTATAGAGAGTGGTGCTGACAATACGACAATAAATGAAAACACAGACCATGCTGGTTCGTAGGAATAATCCTGAACCATAGAAAAAAACCTAGCATCAAAAATAAAAATTTCATATAAACTAAATCGCATAAAATTGCAAACGGAATACAATACAACACCTTTAAAATATTGGTTCAATGACCTCCGATCAGCGGGCGTCAGCGCGTTTCTGTATAGACTTGCTTTTTCGCGCCATTATTATTAAAGTTTAGTGCCGCTGGATGCAGCGGCCATCAACCTGTAAGCGCTTCCTTATCAACATGTACATCATGTAGAAAATGTGAAAAATGAAAAATAATTTTCTGTGACTAAACTAATGGATATATTTATATAGTTTTTTTATGGGTAGACTGAGAATGTGTTGAGGTACACGATGTTTAATTTATTGTCGTATTGACAGCACCACTTCTTTATTAAATATAAAGAAAAATATGCACTGAACTTAAATTTAGTTTAGTTTGGAGGCATGAGGAACAGGGAGTAAAGTTCACTCATCCTCCATAGAAAAGGAAGGATCCTCCGACCAGACGGGTGTTATGTCTGGTGGGCCATTTGCCCAATGGTTGAAATTGGCAAGTTGTATCTATACTAATTTCACGGTAAACTCTGATTGCGAGATGTAGAATTCGTGTGACGTCACTATAAATATAAATAAATACGGACAAATCACACAGATTGAGCTAGCCCCAAAGTAAGTTCGAGACTTGTGTTATGGGATACTAACTCAACGATACTATATTTTATAATAGATACATATATAGATAAACATCCAAGACCCAGGCCAATCAGGAAAATATCGTTTTCCATCATGACCTGGCCGGTGATCGAACCCGGGGCCTCCACGTCGCAGGCAGGCATGTTGACCGCTGCGCCACGGAGGACGACTACGACGCGTTGTTTATGTTTGTGGCATTTGTAGGTACTACTACAAGTTTGTGAATAAAGAATCGGGAGCAATGTCTTTTATTTTTCGATCTCATTACAGATGTATTCCTTGTCTTCTATGTTTATTACAGTCTTTCAATATATAAACTGCTGCGGCGGCATTTCTTTAGGGCCTTGTTTTCTTCTCTCAAGACGGTTGCGACTGACGTAAGGTGCGGGTTGCTTCAGATGTACCGTGCGTACGTGAAGTTTCCGACTATTTGATTGAGAAAATCCTTTACCACAGACTTCGCATTCGTATGGCTTTTGACCCGTGTGGCTCTGAAACAAGGGGTAATATGAATAAATAAGCAATTTTTCATATATTTTCGCTAAACGTAGCTATGACATACAGTTTAAAAAAGAGCGGCGGAAAAAGTGATTTTGAACAAGTTCAAGACTTATGACGTCTTCATCATCATGTTTTCATCCACTGCTGGACATAGGCCTCCTCGAAGGATCTCCACGACCTTCACCAGGTCGTCGGTCCACCTTGCCGGGGTCCTACCGAAGCTGCGTCTTCCGGTGCGTGGTCGCCACTCGAAAACCCGTCGGCCCCATCGGGCATCGGTCCTACGGGCGTCTTATGCCGTATTAAGTAGAATTCATTTTCCATTCCGGTAAGTAGTTTAGGTATCAGAGCATAATATTAAAGTATGAAGTTCCTCTTCTGTACCTGTGTGTAAGGGCAGAAATAAAAATATTGTTACGAATGGACCTTATGTCGATGGCATAAGGTTCAAAATCGCGTGACATGCAGTGTGTCACTTTTAAGCCCTATTTCCCCAGATCTAGACATTTTCTAGGTACAATATAAAAACGCATTGCTAGACTTAGCATGGCCTATCGAATGGTACAGGTCTCAACAATTTTGTCAACAAAGTGTCGACATCGAAATTTCTAGAAACCCGTATCCGGGAATTACCGTAGGTACTTACTCGGTCGGTGTCCTCGAAGGTATGCGGTATTATTATTACGTCTAGAGGAATCTGGAATGTTCGATCAGCTGACCTACATATAGCGCCGTGACGCCGGCGCAGAGTCAGTCTGCATTCGACTAGCGATACAACAACAAGCGACAGTTAAGAAGCGATCTTCGAGAAGACCTACTGCGACAACTATAACGAGAACTTTGAGTACTACGTGAAGTAACATCTGTAGTGTTATTGTGTGTTTACAACGCGGACTTCATGGACTTCAAGCGAAGACTTCGGTGCAACGTCAGCGACATTCTACTTGTCATTGCCTACAATCGACTGTACCTTCGTTGCCAATAAACTTCGCAACCCTTAACCGGCGTTTTAGTACCCCTAGCCCGTAACAATATACAGTATGTTAAATAACAGAGGGCGTTCCCTTAAACTCGTTAATATATATCATTAATAGATTAAAATAAAAATATCAGCATAGAAAAATAAAAAAAATTCTAATTGGAAATAAATTTGAAACCTCCTGTTTTAAATCAAAATAGTAGTCGTCATGTATAAATAAATTGCGACGTTGCCGTCTTTCATATTCGCGTGTACAGTGTGTTTCTTTTACATGTCAATTTAAAATTTTTATTGAATATTTTCTTATTGGAAAAATTTTTAAAACATTTTGTTTTCGAATGGAAATATTTTTTTTAGCATGTATGTATGCTATACTATTTCGGGTTAACGGGAACGCCCTCTGTTAGTTAACATACTGTATATACGTTATTTTTTGTTTATGCGAAACCCGAAACACGTGTTCAGTATTTTTAAGTAAAGAATCTATGTACAAAATATCAAAAAGACATCATGAAATATCACAAAGTAATGAGCTTGTCATCTTATCTCGTTGTCCCAACAAAAATATGGTCAACGCACCGTTCGCCCGCCCGCGCCTGAAGCGGCGCGGCGCAGGGGGGCTTCTAGTACTATGATCTACCGCCAGCTATGTTGTGCGCTTGGTAACCACACTGCAACAATTTCTAAATGTGTTTGGGAAAAAATATAACATGGTGTAAAAATTATTGGAATCGATTCACTTGCTTATTCTAAACAAACTACATATATTCGGGTTTCCTATAAAGTAAAAATCCGAGTCCTCGAGTGGAGACCGCGTCTCGGCAAACGTAGCGTGGGACGCCCTTGGGCGAGATGGAGCGACGACATCAAAAAGGTGGCTGGTAGTGGCTGGCGGAGAACTGCTCAGGATCGAGCTTGTTGGCGTGCCATGAAGGAGGCCTATGTCCAGCAGTGGACGAGTAAGGGCTGATGATGATGATGATAAAGTAAAAATAACGTTGTATGTCTTAGCAATATATCGATAGTTAAATTACATTAATTAGCGAAACAGACATGATAAGTATACGGTATAACAGAACAAAGAAAAAAAGGAAATGTTAATTAAGCAATAATAAGGTGCAAAATAGAACACGATAACAGCCTGCAACGTAATCAAAATACTCACTAAAGAGTGTCTATCTAGCGCTCCTTTAAACTTGAACGTTTTGTCACAGACAGAGCAAGGGTGGGGCCTGATGTCTGAGTACATTTCCACATGGACCTGCCGGCAATGATATTATATCAACCATGGGCGTAGCCACTCTGGGATAAGCTGGGCCGCTTGCCCCACCCTGGCTCTGATCTATCACCATCATCATCAACAACCTTTTTATCGTCCCACTGCTGGGCACAGGTCTCCTCTTTTACAGAGAAGGATTGAGCGTTATCACCACGCTTGCTCAATGCGGGTTGGCGATTTCAGACTTAAAAGTCCAGCGGCCCTAGCCAATGTAACATCGCTTGGTAGCGAAGCGAAATCGAATACCAAGCCAACCAATGGCGGGAATGATTGACCACGTGATTTGTCGCGTCGCGTGGTCAATCGTTCCCGCCATTGGTTGGTATGGTATTCGATTTCGCTTCGCTATGAAGCGATGTTACATTGGCTACAGGCCCAGGTTTCGTCAAAATATTTTCCTTCACCTTGTAATCAGTCATTGGTGGCCAAGATATACTTAGAAAGATGCCTAACTGTACTCTAATCCATAAGGTGCTTAATTACCCAAAAAAGAAATAAATACCAGGAAAGGGGGGGGGGGGGGGGGGGGGATAGGCTGACTGCTGCCCCACCTTGAGCCCAAGGCTGGCTACGCCCAAGATATCAACATAGGTAGATTTGTCCCACACACTAACGAGTCAACCATATGTATATCCTTCTCAGTTTAACTTATAGTTATATCCTTTTTCTACCCAGACTTACAACAATAATAGTAATGACGTATTTACCTCATATAATATCATTGCCTCTTGGTTAGTTGTTTTTGTAGTCAACTGCACACCAATGGTAACAGTTTGATTTGGAAAGCGTCTTTATTACAAAGCAGAAAGGGTGATTTTCGTAATTTAAGTGACGTGCGTGTTTTTGGTATAAATCTATACTAATATATAAAGCTGAAGAGTTTGAACGCGCTAATCTCAGGAACTACTGGTCCAAATTGAAAAAATCTTTTTGCGTTGCATAGCCCATTAATCCAGGAAGGCTTTAAGCTATATAACATCACGCTGCGACCAATTGGAGCGGAGCATAACAAAAATTTAAAATGTATGCTGCATATTTTGGGCTTAAATTAAATGTTCAAATAACTAACTCCACGCGAATGAGGTCGTGGGCGGCTGATAGTAACACATAAAATACTTACTCTAAAATGCCTGTTGAGGGCTCCTTTACCCTTGAAAGCTTTGAAGCAAACGGAGCAAGGATATGGCCTGTTGTCTGAGTGCGTTTTCTCATGAACGTTCAAGTTCGTTCGATTGAAGAACGCTTTGTCGCACTGCGAACACTTGTATGCACGTTCTTCAAAGTGCGTGCGTTTGTGGTATACCAGGAACGCGTTACCCTATTGATAGAAAAGAGAAAAGTTAATTGAAAGATATTGATGCCCCTTTTTCTTTTTTGTTTTATAAATTATAAACCAGCGCTTGACCGCAATCCCGGCTGATGGTAAGCAGCGATGCGATCGTTGATGGTAAAGCGCGCTAGTTTATTAAGAGCCTATTCACTCTAGCCTTGAAGACACTCAAATTGTAGTGTGACGGAAACACCGCCGCCGGCAAATCGTTCCAGTCCCTCGACGTACGCGCTATAAAAGAAGAAGCGAAACGCTTCGTCCGGATCGTAGTGGTCTCAACAACGTGAGGGTGGAAAGTCGCTGTAAGACGGGTCGTCCAATGGTGGAACGGAGATGAGGGAATTAAATCGTGCAATTCCCTCGCACAAAGATCCCCTGCTGGACAAAGGCCTCCCCCAAGGCATTCATTCCATTATGGCATTGCCATAATCCCCACGCTTGGCAGGCGGGTTGGGGATCGCAGTAATTTGTTATTCCACAGTAGAAGCGCTGCTGCCCGCTTTCCTGGTGAGAGTTCCCTTAGTCGCCTCTCTAGAGACTCACGGGAGGATATGAGATGGTACTATTCTATGCCCGGTACCACACGAGTGAATGGGGTACCACACGGGTATGTAGAATAAGATTAAACATTAAATGTTTTTACAGTCCGTTTAACCGATTTTGATTTCTATTGCTTTGGTGGTAGGATCAATGGTAGCTGCAGTAAATAGTTGGCATTATAATTCCATTAATTTTCAATGCCATCTGCATTAAAAGGAAATATGTGGTTACAATTTCAATGCCTATGTCTAGTATCTAATCTTGGTCCGAATGGAGTTAAGTTAATTAGGAAGAAGTAATGTAAATTGCTATTATTGAATTTTTACATCAGAAATCTCTCAGTTTGGTGTTGCGGAATTGATGGCAACAGGCTCAATGGTATTGGCTCCAACATTACTGGCGAAATGTTGATGTCATATTTGTTCTCCTGTGCCCTTCTTTGTAACCCTTTTTTGGATGAGGAATCATCAAACGACCTCTCCCGCTCTGAGCGGAGCGGAAAGGCGTGTGAGAATATTATGACTAAAACTCGCCTGTGTTCCTTCACTAGCCTGGGTCATGGTATGAGCAATAGGCATTATAGTTGAGATTTCTTATGAATTTGAGTCAACCAATTTAAACCCAGTCAACTAACTCAAATCCAAATCTCGCGTTGAGTTAGCGCTGATCTCAAAGTATTTATTTCAAATAGGCACATATTGATTCTAGTCGGCCTTTGCAAAGAAGAAGAAATTCCAGTGTTACATTTAAGCTACATAACATTGGGCAGCTTTTGGCAGATTAAAGTGTCTAATATGTCCATGTCAAAGTTTTTTAAATTTGTAAACATATGCAAAGAACAAAAATGAATAAAATTGACATACTCTGAAACCCTTCCCACAAATATCACATATATGGTTCTTCTGAATGGGGTACTTCTTGTCGGGATGTGCTCGGCGGAAATGTGTCCAATACTCGCGAGCGTTCGGGATCTCTTCTGTACACTGGAACAAATAATGTTTTTCTATGATAATGAAATAATTTCTTCTCGGTGATAGGCCATAATATCGGCTGCTGGCAGAAGTTACCACCCACCAGACAAAGTCTAGCCGCCAAGAGATTCGTCGTGTTCCGGCATGATGTCTGGTGAAGCCGTACGGAGGACGGGTCTGAGCAGTTGTTTTGCGATGTGTGCCGGGTACGATGCGCTAAATGTTGTTGTGTTGGGAGTTTGGTCGTGGAGGGTCTCCAGATCTATCTCCCTCTGGGTTTATCATTGCATCAACTCGCTCAACCAGCGTCCTTCTTATTTTATACAATATGTAAAGAAAACCCTGTCCGACCCATAAGGATAATAAAGGTCAGGTAAACACTTGACCAAATATAATATAAAATTTTACATAATTATCATAGTAACAATACTAATGAATTTTGAAATAATCCTTTTTTTCGGGGAATTAATTCCAATTTCCCCGAAATTTGGTAATTTTTAAAAAGTGACAACACCGGTATTATTATAAGCGAATAGCGACGCGACCTCGTCACAGGTGCCGCGTGCCCTGCCCCCCGCCGCCCGCGGAATGGGGTTGCTTACCGCACATGTATTAAGTTACCTCTTTTTGCGAAATAAAATTTATTTTATTAGGGGTTTTTTTTTTTTAAGTTTTGCCTGTCTTTGTGGGCATTAGTAGAATCAGTTATCGATACCTAACAATACCTTCACGGATCGGACAGGGTTTTCTTTACATATTGTATATATTCTTTATTGTGCACCAAAAACATACATCGAACAATCCTATTCACTTAGTTTTTTTTTTTCAGTAAATCCGCTCTTAATAAACTAGCGCGCTTTACCATCAACAATCGCATCACTGTTTACCATCAGGCAGGATTGCGGTCAAGCACTAGTTTATAATTATAAAAAACTAGCTTTCCGCCCGCGGCTTCGCCCGCGTGGAGTTCTGTTATATCGCGCTTTTTAGATTTCCTTCGGGAACATCAAATTTTTCCGGGATAAAAGGTAGCCTATGTTCTTTCTCAGGGTCTAAAGATTGTCTGTGCCAAATTTCATCAAAATCGGTTGAGAGGTTAAGGCGGGAAAGCGTAACAGACAGACAGAGTTACTTTCGCATTTATAATATTAGTATGGATATGAAAACTGCACATCACAGCCGCAACGCATCACATTTCGATACGAAAAGAGCGAGGTTGGGCTGTGGTATACAACCTTATTTGTACTTTATACAAAACCTGAATATAGTTTGTTCAGAATAAACAACCGAATCGATTCATTTTTACACCATGTCATAATATTTTTTCCCAAATCATTTAGAAATTGTTGCAGTGTGGTTACCGAGCGCGCCACGCTGCTTATGGTAGATCATAGTACTTGCGACCGCGCAACAGTTGACGCCAGAGGTCAACGCAAAGCCCGCCCGCCCGAGCGGGATTTTTGTTGGGACAACCAAGTAAGATAAGAAGCTCATAACTTTGTGGCTTTTCATGATATCTTTTTGAAATTTTGTACATAGATACTTTACTTAAAAATACTGGACGTGTTTCGAGTTTCGCATAAAAAATAATTTGTACATAGATGCTTTACTTAAAAATACTGGACGTGTTTCGAGTTTCGCATAAAAACAATAACTTTGTATACGATGGCTCATACAAAATGGTGGGGCCCGCCTAAATATCGGGCAGTCTTTACGACAAGCAAGTTACTAAACTTTGACTTATAAAGTTTTGTTACGAATGGACCTTATGTCGATGGCATATGGTTCAATATCGCGCGACATGCAGTGTGTCACTTTTCTTTTAAGCCCTATTTCCCCAGATCTAGACATTTTCTAGGTACAATATAAAAACGCATTGCTAGACTTAGGATGGCCTATCGAATGGTACAGGTCTCAACAGTTTTGTCAACAAAGTGTCGACATCGAAATTTCTAGAAACCCGTTTCCGGGAATTACCGTAGGTACTTACTGATTGACCTCGAAGTTATGCGCTATTATTATTACGTCTAGAGGAATCTGGAATGTTCGATCAGGTGATGTATACATATATAGCGTCGCGACGCCGGCGCAGAGTCAGTCTACACTCGACTAGCGATACGAAAACAGCGACAGTTAAGAAGCGATCTTTGAGAATACCTACTGCGACAACTGTAACGAGAACTGTGAGTACTACGTGAAGTAACATCTTTAGAGTTATTGTGTGTTTACGACACGGACTTCGTGGACGTAAGAGAAGACTTCGGTGCAACGTCAGCGACATTCTACTTGTCATCGCCTACTACCGTCTGTACCCTCGTCGTCAATAAACTTCGTAACCCTTAACCGGCGTTTTAGTACCCCTAGCCCGTAACAGTTACTTATGTTGTGGTCTCAAATCGAGACCAAACAAGTTTGCCTAAAGACCAAATAAGTGATACGGTAGTAAAATTGTAAAAATAAATCGACTGAAAAATAATGATCTGGTACTAACATGTTCGCATTTGGCAGGCCAACTTAAGTTAGAACGTTTCTTCCCGTAGTTCTTCGGTCTCTTCCTCGTATGTTCTTTACGATGATGCAGTCGTAACTCTTCGGAGTTCTCGAACGTCGCGCCACAGGTCCGACAGCCTTTACTGTTGAATAACAACTCGTATTGAGGATCGAACAACACTCAACTTTATGTCAACTCGCATACAGTCTGTTCACAGTGCGTGTTTGATGGACATCACCATATTTTTTGTACGTGAATATTGATGTAACAATCAAGTGCAAATGAAATTGAACCGTATATGTACTCACATAGAGTCTGTAGTCTGTGTGTGCTTGGTAGACATGACTATGTGTCTTTTGTACGCCTCCATCGATATGAACTTGACGTCACATTCTTCGCAGTAGGGACCTTCTTCATCGTTCTCCTAAACATAAAATAACTCTATATAACATTCAAACGCATTTGTCATATGTCAGAGTAAAATAACAAAAAAAAAAGATTACAACTAAAACGGCTCACTTTTTAAGCAGTTTGAAACATATGGTGGAAGTTCTTCTTGTTCTTCAGCCTATAGAGGTCCACTGCTGAACATAGGCCTCCCCAAAGGCTTTCCACGATGACAGGTCTTATGCTGCCCGCATCCATCGGCTTCCCGCGACCTTCACCAGGTCATCGGTTGGGGACCTCCTTACGCTGCGTCTTCCGGTACGTGGGCCACTTCAGAACCTTACTGCCCCATCGGCCATCGGTTCTACGAGCAATGTGCCCCGCCCACTGCCACTTAATTTGGTGGAAGTTGTTTTAGTTAAATTATAGTAGATATCAGAAGACGTGAGAAAGTTATCGATATTAGAAAACGAGTTATAGAATTCAAATAGAGTTAAGTGGGACAGCTGGCAAGACGCAGTAATGACAAGTGGAGTGGGGCAGTCTCCGAGTGGTGTCCGGGACTGCAATACAGAGTGCCGGACATCTGGTAGCGAGATGGGAAGGTATCGGAAATATTGTTGCCGTTGCTGGTGGAATCTGAATAAGACTGGTAGGAGGGCATGGAGATTGACACAAGAGACCTATGCTCAGCAGTAGGGTGGGCAGTGCGGGCAGCTGCTGTAGTTTGTAGGACAAAATAGCCGGGGACGATTCGACGCTAAAAATCTGAGGTGCCCCAGACTAGAAGCTGGTTACGCCCATTGATGGTGACCCAATATTTAGGTTGATATCAGATAGGTAGTCACTCAATGAAAATATTGATATTCAGCTGCACTCGTTAGACTAAAATTGCAATGGAGGCGTACAGGCAGATGACCTAATTATTAAGCCCTTTGTATGCAGCACACGGTTTTTCTACAGTGCGGTTTGTAGCACCATAGAAAAACCATGTCCGTCTACAGCTTTCTGTAGTGATCCGTACAACACTGACAAGCCTAAACACAGTGAATAAACCGGAGTTATTCATGACACGAAAAGCTTGCCTTTACAGAGGACGGTAAACGTGTTATATTTTTGGCAACGTGAGGGACTTTTCCAACCAGGAGACAAGGAAGAGAGAGTCAAAGACACAAGGAAACCCTCTTTTATATATAATTAAGTGCTTAACCCCATCCCGCCTGATGGTAAGCAGTGATGCAATCGTTGATGGTAAAGCGAGCTAGTAAAGCACGTAAGTAGAGCTAGTAGATGGTAAAGAGCCTTTCACTAAATAACTGAGTCAGTAGAAAGGAAGACGGCAGTTGAGCGAGGTGAAGCAATGTTAAGCGCAGGAACACGACCAATGATGCTGCGCCAGAGGAAGATTTATCTGGAACCCTCCACGACCAAACTCCCGACACAACTACATTTGGCGCATCGTACCCGACACAGATCGCAACACAACTGCTCAGACCCGTCCTCTGTACGGCTACACCAGACATCATTGCCGGATCACAAAGGGCTTAAATCTATACTAATATATAAAGCTGAAGAGTTTGTTTGTATGTTTGTTTGTGCGCGCTAATCTCGGGAACTACTGGTCCGATTTGAAAAATTCTTTTTGCGTTGAATAGCCCATTAATCCAGGAAGGCTTTAGCTATATAACATCACGCTGCGACCAATACGAGCGAAGCATAAGTAACTCCACGCGAACGAAGTCGCTGGCGGCCGCTAGTGTGTTATATTTTTGAAAACGTGAGGGATTTTTTCCAACCACGAGACAAGAGAGAGAGAGAGAGAGCCAGAGAGACAAGGAAACCCTTTATATTGATATACGTGTGATAAACATAACCTTTGCAGATAATAGCTGTAACACTTACTTGGACATCCTTGTGCATCATAGTTTTGTGCATGGCGAGGCCCAGCTTGCTGATGAATGAGTACCCGCAGAAGCCACATATGAACTCTGACGGATGTTTGATACGCACGTGACTCATGTAAGAAGTCCATATTCTGGTTAGAAAAAAGTTATATTAAAAAATCGGCACAATAGGGTATTTGACTAAAACAAACTAATTAGTCCGTCGAGTCAATTTCCAAAAAATACTAGTATTTTTTCTTTTTTCATATGTATAAACAAAAAATGAAGACGACACAGCGCGTTGAAAACTCGTGTGACGTCACTGCACGCTACACTTTTTAGCGGCCAGAGACGTCAACAACCACCACTCCTGATCTTTGATGCCTTTTATATTTGTCAATTTTTATTGATTTGATAAAACAAAGTATACGTATCCAATATTTTTCTATAATCTGAATGATTTCTATAATCTGACTAAATAGAATCTAGAATTTTTTTTTTTTACCCATGATACATCCCTTTAGTGACGTCACGCAAATCCTACTCATAAAGACTTACCTTACCTTAAACTTTACACCCTGTTCTTGATACTTTCAACTAAGTACACAAAACAAGCCAACATTAATATTGATAGTAAGTACCCAATGAGTGAGAGTGCGACTGTGAGAGAGGGAAAGAAGAAATAGAAATAAGGCGGTATGCACGCTGTTGCATTATGACTTAGAAATAGTCAAAATAATTTTAAATTTAAACAAAAATTATAGTTCAATCCCTTTTTTTTTGTTCTGGATGGGAAATCATCAAATAACCTCTCCCGCTTTGGGCGGAGCGGAAGGGCGTGTCAGTCTTTTACTGACTAAAACCCACCCGTGTTTCTTCACTTACCTGTGCGCCAGGGACACGGTTTCTTTTTTAACCAACCCGCAACCCTGACCCAGGAGCATCGGTTTTCGAGCCGATGTTGTCTCCCGACCAGGTCGTCCCTTGCGGCGCCTAGAGACGTGATAGTTCAATTCCGGCGTTTGATTTTCGACATGTATTTTATTTTCCAACACTACAATATGTTAGATAAATAGTTTACCTATTCATCTTTTGACTGTTTCTTAAATAAAACTAAACTCACGTAAATATTTCATCGCAAAATTTGCATTTGAATGTAACTCCTTTATGCCATCCTTGATGCTGCTTAGCTTGAGTCCTGGAAAAAGATTATAAATAAATTAAGGAGCAACTTACAAAGAAATATCATTATTCTTTTGTTTAGCCCAAATAGTGTCCCGGCACTACTGGGCAAGGGTCTTCCGTTTTTCATTCCAAACCTCCCTGTCTTGTGCTATCTCTGGCCATGTTGGCCCTGCGAGCGTTACCATATCATCACACCAACTTCGCCGTGGTCGACGATGACTTCCCTCAGACGTCCAAAAGATTGATGATCTTTGCCCATCTCGATAACATTCAGCGTGGAGCATTCACGGAGACGTCTCGAGCCTACTCCTACTTCGGCCTGGTTTTTTTTTTTCACCAACATCCGCTACTTGAGTTATGAATCGCAGCGTGATTTTTCTAACACGATGATTCTCTTTATCTCAATTTATTTGTGTTCGGCGCAACTCAGTCTTTTCTTACATACTTCCTTATTATTCGTCAGCTTAATTTTTAGCACATATGACCATTCACATTTACTATGGGATATATGACTTAAAAACGAAAAACCATTTCATTTATTGACTTCATAGAAGCTTTTGACTTTGTTCACAACTATAATTATGTATTCGGAGTTTGTGACAAATGATAGGGATGTGTTAGTGTGTGTGTGCTATTACTGTTATTGTCACAAATTAATATCTTAGTTTAAAAAAGTCAAAATATGCAGTTATAGCCAAATTTCAGCCGAATTTATAAGTTTCTCGCAGGGAAGCAATTTAGGGCCACCACCTTTTCAGTATTTTTTTCCAAGTGTATATTCCAGTTTGAATAAGCAGAAAATACTTACGTGTTAGTAGATATGTATGGACAGGATTTACACGCATATTTCTTCTCGTGGTTGGATGCATGTTTCTGATAGGCGCGCTTCGTTTTAAACCTAAACTTACAGACTTCACATTCAATACTACCTGCACTCTGGAAATAGAAGAAAAAATAATTTTGTCATTTTTGAACCTACATAAAAATTTAGTATTTTAGATCGTATTTGGATGTTACATGATACGATTGTTGCGGGAGCTACGTGTCACACTGACGTCACGCAAGTCATGCATTGCGCAACCAGAGTTTAGCACACAACCAGTATACAAACTACTTCCATACATCAATCGTTAGGCTGTTGCCCGCATTTTTTATTGAGAACGAGTGAACTTTATGCTCTCCCCTATATGTATGACAAACTTACCACAGCATGTTTGCTAACATGGTGATTCCAGGCATCATTATCTATGAACCCTTTAAAGCAGAGATTACACTGGAATGGAGAGTTCAAGTAGTTGGAAGATTCCTTCCGTTTCTGTATCTCTTCTTTCTGCTCTTCCAACTGGAATATACAATAAACTACAAATGAAAATTTCTATTGGTTAAATCTTTGTGAAAGTGTTTCGTTTCTCTTTTTTTTTTTAAAAATTATGATTTTGTACTTTACTTTGATCCATAGACTTGCTTTATTTAATGGCTTTCCAACTTGACTCAAATGACATGGGTGTACAAAGAATGCCTTAAAGAAACCGGTCAAGCTGGTTCTATACCATTATCTATTAAAACTATTCTGATTCAGTATTTGTTATTACAACAACAGAAGTTACCACCCACCAGACAAAGTCTTGCCGCCAAGCGATTCGTCGTGTTCCGGCACAATGTCTGGTGAAGCCGTACGGAGGACGGATCTGAGCAGTTGTGTAACGATGTGTGCCGGGTAGGATGCGCCAAATGTTGTTGTATCGGGAGTTTGATCGTGGAGGGCCTCCAGATCAATCTCCCACTGGCGCAACATCGTTGTTCATGTGGTTGAGTTTAACATTGCGTCACCTCGCTCAACTGCTGTCTTCCTCTCTAATCACTCAGTTTTTTGCGTAAATAGGCTAAAGCCTATTTACGCAAAAACTGTGGTGCCAACGTTGGTGGTAAAGCGCGCTAGTTTATTTTAATTAACTAGTGCGGTGTTTCCGTCGGACTACAATTTGAGTGTCTTCAAGGCTAGAGTGAATAGGCTCTTAATTAACTAGTGCGCTTTACCATCAACGATTGCACCACAGTTTACCATCAGGTGGGATTGTGGACAAGCACCAGGTTATAATTATAAACAAAAAAAAAAGATTGCATAGTCCTCATTTAGATACATTTCCACATACCGTCAAAGTTATAACATCGATGTACTGTGCAAAATCATTCCATTTGCCATCATCATCCAAGCATGGATTTAACAACTCTTTTTTATGCTTAAAATTTTCTTTCTTCACCCCACGTTTCTTTTTTCTAACTACTTTAGGTACTTCAATTGAATGTCCAGAATCTTCTGTGCCTACAGCAAACTGTAAAGAGTTTTTATTGTTTATCTTAAAACATTCTTAAGACTTTTTTTAACACTTATTTATCTAAAAGTAAAACCATCATGAAAAAAGTGGTAAACATCAGAATATTTTCCTAAGTTCAACTTACTTCGAGACCTTCAAACTCCACTTTTAAGTCCACCTTCTCATCATCTATATCCTTATTTAGAACTTTCTTCTCCTTATGAAGTGATAAAGGTTCATCATCATCACTGGAGATGGAGGGATCCATTGAATTAAAGGAAGCATAGTTATGATCTTCAATTTTAAACTTTTCATCTTCATCCTCACTACCTGGTTCAAGTTTTATTTCTTGGTTTATTTTATCCTTTAGGGGCTTTAATACATCAATATTTGGCAAGACTGTTATTGTGAGGTTAGAGGCGATGTGGAGACCCTTTCTGTCAATTGATTTAATATCTGTAGGTTTTACCTAAAACATGGATTTATTTTATTATTTTAGTACACACAGTTTAATACATAGGGATATGACAAAATTAAAAACCTTACTGATCACAGAAATGACATTGTAGTTTATTTAATATGTTTACCTCGCCAAAGGCATCTGTAGCACCGTGAAGCACTGCCTGATTACGTAGACATTTCTGTCTGAAGAAATAAAACTTCCTCACAAGTGCTGCACACTCATAGCAGGCAAATGGTGGCAAGTTTTCATACTGAGGCTGGAATAAATTAATAATACGTAATCAATAAACCAACACTATCGTAAAGAGTGACATCTAAGTTGCTCAGGCAAGAATAATAATTATGAACAACTGTTGGGGTTGCTAGCTAACCACATATTGCAATCAACTCAATAAAAATAAAAATTGAAGGAGTAGATTATGTCAATGATTTAAAATAAAATCCGCAATTATATGACCTTACATAACCTGTCAGTAAGCTCGTTGTAGTGAAAAAACAAGAACGTTGTCTTGAATTAACCAGATCAAAACGACTGTTTCTATAGTTTTTGTAGTTGTAGATGGAATAGTAGACCTTTGAACAATGGTTGCATTTTACTTGAACTTTAGGTAGAAGGAACTTGTTATAAGATAATACCAAGACCAATAATATAAATTATAAACTTTATGTAATCAGTAAAAGGGTGCACATAGTTTATTGTTATCTCTTACATTAACACAGGTTTTAGTGTGTATAAGTGTATTTTATCTAATATATAAGATATTGGTGTCGATAAATTAAGATGCAGTTGCGAGAATACCATCACTTTTAAATTAATAAAGAAAAACATGACACCTAGCTGGTAAAGTGCCTCAGTTTGAAGACACTAGAATTAATTATAATAAATGCTACAAATCTAAAATAAGAAACTGCTATCTACATCATTGCTGGATGAGATTGCCACAAAAGCATCAGTAGTAGTAGATTCAAACATTAACTAAAGTTGATATAGTGGCTTAAAGACGGCTATGGGCCTTCAGCCAGTAAGATAGAGAACCCACTTTGGTAAATATTTTTTATACTCTTACTTGCTAAAATACTTCCCTACCATTTTATTTTTATTATATAAGTACCTAAAACAAGTGTGCTAGAAGGCCGTTAATTTACTTAGGTGAAGATTTAACAAAAGTATAAATATTTATTATCAAAACAAATAAACAAAGGGTCAACTTACGTTGGTACCTATTACAGACTCATAATATGATTCTAATGGGTATGACCGCAGGTCGTGTAATTTCACGTCCATTATGGAACAAATACGACACACTTTCACGACTTCCATCTTACAATTTTATTTATTTATTTCATTATAATAGTTACAAATTGAATTTCATAGATTCGCGGCGATATGGTTCGATAGAGTTATAAAATATTAGAACTTCTACGCGATAAAGACTATCTTCGCTATTAAAAACGAGACGGATATTTATCAAGAAAACATCACAACTACACAAAATATATCAAAGAATAACTTATTAAACATTAAATATAACAATCAAGAACGCTGTATTTAATTATCAAAAAATTCATAGAATGTCTAATTCTATGAAAGACGCCAACTCTGCAGCCATTTTTGTTGTTGACAATTTGATTTGACAATTGACATTAGGAGAAACGTTTTATTTCTTTTGTTTACTAGAAAGAAATTACAAAAAATAAAATTGAATATGTTTTATAGGTATGTGTAGAATAATATATGGGAAAACCTAAAATAAGTAATAAATACATAGGCAAAACATTTTAGCTTTTTACCAAAAAAATAAATTTTATTTCCAATGAAGTGTGTAATGCGTTATCTTTAAAATGTCAAATCAAATAAATGTCATTAATAGATTGTCATTTGTCAGTGCCAAAGTCAAACCAGTCAAAGGAAAAAGGGCGGGAAACTTCGAGTCGAGCGGACGCGGTTTTTTCTCAGCAATTTAATTTTTTTCATATTTTATGAGAAGGATTGGTTTATAATTGTATTTATTTGTAGTTTTTGTTGTATATATTTATAATAGTCCTAGTTCCAGTTATTTGGTAAGTGGTAGTTCGTAAGTTACATATATTATTAAAAATCATGGGCGATCCGCCCGACGATCCCGGAGGGACAAAAACTTTAATGAATGGAGATAGCACAAAAACATCAATGGATGTTTTAATTGATGCCCTGGAGTCGTCAATGGACACGGACTGCTCTTTATCGAATAGTAGTAGTAAATTAAAGCGTAAGCGAGCAGTCAAAACGTTATGTGGTACATGTCACATGAAAAAAAGGCGGCAAGGATCTAGGCGAGAAAGTCCTGGTGATTGCCAATGTTTAAAAGAATGTGAGCCTACAAAATCTAACAACGATCACAATACACATAATGAAATCAACAAAATAGCTCATGGTAATAATGTACAGAGTGAAAATGATACAGTCAAAAAGCCGATTGGGCGTGCGCTGTTTCAACGTTCGGATGTCGCCCCTTTTACTGTTCATGTACAAAGGGTTACTCAAAATGCAAACAGTAGTGATATTCTTCATCCCATCACCTTTGGCAGGTTCTTAAAAAGAAATAGTGTAAATGGTATAGCTAATGGTTCACTTAAGCGCATAGGTCGTAACCGTATAACGTTAGCGTTTACAAACTATAGCGATGCAAATACGTTTTTAAATAACAAAAATCTGTGTAATGAAAATTACAAGGCATTCATTCCAACCTTTAGCATCACACGATTAGGTGTAGTAAGAGGCATACCTACAGAATGGTCTGAGGAAGAAGTATTAGAGAACATCACATTGCCAGTAGGTTGTGGCCCAATAATAAAAACAAGACGAATTAAAAAGAAAGTTTTTATTGATAATATAAAACACTTTCAAAATACAGACATACTGGTATTAACTTTTGATGGTCAGGTGTTACCGACTCGTGTGTACATGTGTTACAACATAGTACCAGTTAAATTATATATTTACCCAACAGTTCAATGTTACAATTGCTGCAGATTTGGTCATGTCAAGGTGCAATGTCGTTCAACACCACGTTGTTATAAGTGTGGTCAGGGACATTCTGGCGATTCTTGTGATGTTGAGGAGCAAGACTTTTTCTGCTGCCTCTGCAAGGGATCTCACCAAGCCACCAGCAAAAAATGCCTGGAGCTTAGTCGGCAAAAAGCCATTAAAGAAACAATGAGTAAAAGTTGCATTTCATACATGGAAGCAATGAAACAACACCCTCCAGTCTCAAAAGTTTCGTATGCAGAAGCACTGTTGTCCTCAACCCATTCACCTACAAATAGCTCTGGAGGTTCTACTAATAATATGCCAATGAAAATTACACATACAAGTAAAACAGACTCATATAAAAAAACAGTATTTTTAAAACCTAAATCTCCTCCTAAACATACTAAAAGTTATGATCAACTTGCCCATAGGGAGATAGTTCGAAGCCCAACAATAGAAAAATCACAACCGGTTTTTAATAATGTAGACAAAAATGATAATGCTATTTCAGAGACAATAAAGTTACTTATTAGTCTATTAAATCAAAATATTAAAACACTACCGTCCAACGTTGCTGTAATTGTAAACACTTTACAAAATTTAAATAATTATGGATCAGAAATCCAAAGTAATTCAGTGGAATTGTCGCAGTCTGATTAATAAAAAACATGAGCTTGTATATATTGTAAATAAATATAACCCTTTTATTATCTGTCTTCAAGAGACTTGGTTAAAGCAGGAGTTTAACTTTAAATTTCCTGGTTTTTCCTGCATAAGATCTGATAGACCTGATGGGTATGGCGGTTCAGCTATCCTCATTAGGCACTCTCTTCCTTATTCTTCTCTTCCCCTTCCTTCTCTTTGTAATAATATATCTGTATCTGCTATTGTAGTAAATAAAATTTGTTATGTATCTATATATTTTTCTCTGCCCAGCATGGAAATTTTCAATGAAATTGATAATTTATTTAGTATTTTACCTAAACCATTTATATGTTTAGGGGATTTTAATTCTCATCATCAGACCTGGGGCTGCTCTTCATCTTCATACTATGGAGAACAATTATTAGAAATAATCGACAATCATAATTTATGTATTTTAAATAATGGTTTGCCAACCCGTCTTACAAGAGAGGCTGTAAGTGCTCCAGACCTTTCTCTATGTACACCTGATCTTGCTTCTTCCTTATCTTGGTCCCCTCTTGATAGTACTTATGGTAGTGATCACTATCCTTTGTTGATCACCTTTCCCTTCAGGACACCTACAAAACCATTAAAAACACCTCGTATAAAACATAAACTATATAAGGCTGATTGGCATCAGTATAGGTTAAAGGTGGAAGAAAAGATATCTGAGCTTCCTGAGATATCACACTTAAATATATCTGCCTGTGCTAATACACTGGCTAAATTGCTGATTAAAGTAGCTGATGAGACATTCCCAACTAAATGCAATAGGTCTTGTACGATTCCTTCTCCCCCTTGGTGGGACAGGGAATGTACCATTGCTGTCAAGCAGAGAAAGGAAGCTGAAACACAATATCGTAATTCAATGAGTGATGAAAATTTTGATTCTTATTTGAAAATAGCCAGCTGTACTAAAGAATTGCTTAAAAGAAAGAAGTTTGAAGGGTGGCGTCGCTTTTGTACATCACTTTCACCAAACGTTAACTCTTCCATTGTTTGGCAAAATATAAGACGATTTAGATCTGCTTTTACTGAAAACCAACAAAACTTGATTCCTTTAGAACTTGCAGAGAGAGTAATAGATCGCCTGGCTCCTCCTTACGTCCCAGAACAGCTGGAGTGTCCCCAGTACACAAATATGTTGCCATTGATTTATAATGTAAATGATAATCCAGATCACAATTCACTGTTTACATTAAATGAATTGAGAGGTGTTCTTTCTGACATCCGGGATACTGCGCCTGGGGAAGACGGTATAACGTACTCGTTTTTAACACATCTTGGTGAAGAAAGTCTTCAATATTACTTAACCCTAATAAATACTGTTATGGTTTCTGGGAAAATTCCGGTGTCGTGGAGAACACAAACCCTCATTTTATTGTTGAAACCACAAAAATCAAGTTCTGATCCATTATCATATCGACCAATAGCACTAGCATCAGTATTAGCAAAAATAGCTGAACATTTAGTAAAAAATAGGTTAGAATGGTATATCGAACACAATAATATTTTTTCTAACACTCAATTTGGGTTTAGAAAAGGTAAATGTACACTTGACAGTTTAGGGATCTTTACCACAGATATAAGATTGGCGTTTTCTAAAAACGATTTTGTGGTTGCTTCGTTCCTAGATATCACTGCTGCGTATGATAATGTCAATATCACAATATTAAATGAAAAATTACGTGTCCTAAACGTCCCTGGCCTTCTCTCTAACTTTATCATCCACATTTTATCTGAAAGATTCATCAAATATTCTGCAGATCCACATAATAATGAACTTATTTGTAGAACTGTTTGGAAAGGTCTGCCTCAAGGTTCTGTGTTGAGTCCTATTTTATATAATATTTATACCTTTGACCTAGAGCCTGCTGTTAATAAACATGTCAATGTACTGCAGTATGCAGATGACCTTCTTTTATACGCTTCAGGACCTTCTATAGATAAAATTAGTAATTCAATGTCTTTAGGATTGACTCATTTAAAGCTATGGTTGGATGGTAATGGTTTAGAATTATCGGCGTCTAAAAGCACAGTGGTTTTATTTACCAGAAAACGCGTGGTACCTGAAGTTAATCTTGTATATAATGGTGTGCGTTTAGAAGTAAAAGATCAAGTCAAGTTCTTGGGTGTAATACTAGATTCCAAAATGACGGGAATTCCTCATTGTGACTATCTGCACATGAGATGTGAACGGAATTTGAATATCCTGAAATGTCTTTCTGGAGTTTGGTGGGGGTCACACCCAGTCACGATGAGGCTCCTTTATAATACTATAATAAGAAGTGTTTTAGATTATGGTAGTTTTTTATTGCACCCAGGCAATTCAGTAGCTTTTAAAAAATTAGATGGAATTCAATCCAAAGCATTGCGTTTAATTACGGGTTCTATGAAGTCAAGCCCTATAACTTGTTTACAAGTTGAATGTTGTGATCCCCCTCTGCATTTACGGCGGCAGTATTTATGTCATAGATTCTTTGTCAAGAATTTGGAAATTAAAAATAACATCCTAATTGACAAAATTGCATTACTTGCAGCAGAAGTAGAGTCCTCTAGATACTGGGCTCGAAAAAATACACCTCTATTAGTAAATAGTCTAGTGAAGTTTAGTTCCATTAAAGCTAAAACTCACCAATCTAATACTCTTCCTCTTTATCAATATGATTACAGTGTTCATATTTATAGTCCGCAGGTGGAATGTGATTTAGGTTTATGCAAACAGGGTAATAACCAAAATGTTGAATTTAATAGACTTATTAATCTTAAGTGGGAAAATTACCACTATATTTATACAGACTCATCCAAAAAATCGAATAATAGTTGTGTTGGTGTAGGAGTGTATCACTCACAGTACAAAATTCATGAAAAAGTTAAGCTTCCACCTGAAACATCTGTATATACAGGAGAATGTTATGGATTATTTAAAGCCATTGAATATGTTCTTCTTATGGGCTTGTCAAGGGTGGTGGTATTTAGTGATTCTCTCAGCGCCTTGCAGGCAGTATCACGTTTTCCTTTTAAATCCCACAAGCAACATCCTATAGTATTCAAAGTTAGAAATCTCTTATTTCAGTGCTTTTTAAAGGGTTTCCGCATTGTTCTAGCCTGGATTCCGAGTCATGTTGGCATATTGGGCAATGAACGAGTAGACCGGTTAGCAAATGAAGCAATTTGTGATGGTGATGTGTTCCCCTTTGTAAATTACTGTCATGACTTAATTAACATGCCCAAAAGAATTCTATATGAATGTTGGGATCGATTGTGGAGGGATAGTTGCCAGCAAAAAGGGAAATACTATAGGTTTGTGCAGGATCATATCTCACATAAACCTTGGTTTTCCAGGTTAAAGTTTGATAAAAAGTCAACATCGATTTTATGCCGATTACGTTTAGGCCATGTGTCGACTCCAGCTCATCTGAACAAAATTAATATTTTAACAGATCCATCATGTCCTTGTGGAGAGTACGGTGACAGTAACCATATTTTCTTTTCCTGTACTTTGTATGATAGAACTCAGTTTATTTCGAACATGATATCCTTATCTATTCCATTTCCTACTTCTATTACTTGTTTGTTAAGTTTATGTAGTCTAGATGTATATAAGTTATTGATTCAGTTTGTACATATTAATAATTTAAAACTTTAAATTATTCTTGTAACTTTCCTATGTACCTACCAATCCTTTCATCCTAAATTCCCGATCCCGTGATTAAACTGTTTAATTTGTTTCCCTAACTTTGATAATTGGCTAAAGACATTAGTCATAGCCATTAAGGAAAAAAAAAAAAAAAAAAAAAAAACCAGTCAAAGAAAACTTGACTTCGCTAAAGTTGTACGGGCATGTTTCGATTAGATAAAAATAAAAGCCGAATGCCCGTCTGATATTATTTACCCAATTTACTAAACAAATATAAATTTTAGCTAATTTTCTGACATGAAGTACGTAATTAAAATGTATAACAGTAGAATAATATTAATTCTACAGTTTAAAAGTAACTTTTGATGTTTTAATGTGTGTATTTTGTTATTATTTACAGGCTCACAGTGGACGGTCTTCTTGTTTATTTCCCTTACGATTATATTTATCCAGAACAGTATGCTTATATGTTAGAATTAAAACGAGCTCTAGACGCTAAAGTAAGTTATTCACTATTATTTTTTACATACATTCCTAACATTTACCAAAATATTACGTTCCTTCGCGATATCAGCTCATCGAGAATTTAATGATCCTCCTCAAGCACTAACTACACATAAAATGCCGTTAGATAAAATAAAATCAATGTATTGAGGAGTGCGCAACTAGTGAACATACTACAAATCCAGTCCTATTTACATTTTAGGTTATGAATCGAAAACGAAAAACAAACAAACATTAGCAATCAATATCTGATAATATAATGAATAGACAGTAAAAAAGCATTTTGATTTTTCAGGGCCATGGATTATTGGAAATGCCTTCAGGAACTGGGAAAACAATATCACTTCTGTCTTTAATTGTTGCATACATGATTCAAAACCCTCATCATGTCAGGTGCTTAGAAAAAATAATAAGTGTCTATATTTGTATTGGTGATTTAAAATTTTATTGCATTGTTTCTTCAGAATTGTCTGACCTATGTCAGACTGTTAAAATTGATGGACTATTTTTGGTAAAAATTAGGATTTTTTTGCATATTATCATTAATACCAGTAATGAAGCAAAGATTTTGTAATTTTGCATAGAGTACTAGACCCTCCTATAGGTATGTAAGATTTATATAGCCAGCTTGACTGTAAAAATGCTGCCATTGGAAGCAAAATTTGGTTTTTATTTAAAGAAACCAAAGGTTACTGGCAAAAAGTTTCATTTTATCATGCCAAAAACAGGTCTATAAATGACATTTATGAGCCATATTTTTAATTTTATTTCAGAAAGCTGATTTACTGTTCTCGCACTGTGCCAGAAATAGAGAAGGTACTAGAAGAGCTAAAGAACTTGATGAAGTACTATGAAAAGTGTCAAGGAGAGAAGCCCAGTCTTACTGGCGTAGTTTTGTCCTCAAGAAAAAATCTCTGCATACATCCAGATGTAAGAAATTTAGTTTTAATACCATTTTCTTTAACTCTTTAATCTATTCTTTTGTTATACAATATGTAAAGAAAATCCTGTCCGACCCATAAGGATAATATTACGGTTAGGTAAACACATGACAAAAAAATAATATGAAATTTTACATAATCATCATAGTAACAACACTAATGAATTTTGAAATAATCTTTATTCCAACTTCCCTAAATTTGGTAATTTTTGAATAAGTGACAAACACCATTTTTGACGGTATTATTATGAGCGAATGGCGATGCGACCGCGTGCCCTGCCCCCTTTCGCCCGTGCATGTATTGCCTAGCGTACAATTATTAATTTACCTCTTGTTGCGAAATAATGATCATTTTTTTAGGGGGATTTTTTTAAAGTTTAGCCCGGCTTTGTAGGCATTAGTAGAATCACTTATCAATACCTAACAATACCTTCACGGATCGGACCGGGTTTTCTTTACATATTGTATAAATAAAATTGAATCAAAGAATAAAATTGAACAATATCTTTTAGGAACAACAGTATGTATTATCTCTTTGGTTAGTTCTTGTGTTAGAATGTTCATAATAGTCTAAATTAGGTTTTATGGAAAGAAAAATTGAATATGTTTTTAATTTATTAATTCTTAAATAAACTAATTTGAACAGATTGTTCTGTCCAATTTTTTTTTCCTTTATTTCTTATTGCAATCTGTCTGGGAGACATTCAACAATACTTCAGAAATGATGTATGGTATGTGAGGTACAGGTCCTGTGACAAGCCCTCTAAAATTGTGTTTTAAACAATTAAGTCTTGAGAAACTCTCTTCTTTAGTCTCCTTGCGATTGGAAGTAAATCGTCCATAAGGTGGTGTGCCAATATGTTAGGGTGCTGCTGCAGTCTGTCTTTATATGTTGTAACTCTCTCTTTTATTTCCTCTTTTACACTTTTGATGCCAAGCTCTCGGTGAAGTCTTTTGTTAGTGACATACCATGGTGTGTCAACTATCATCCTTAACATTTTTGATTGAAACCTTTGTAGGATTTCCAGATTGGAGTTGGCAGCCGTGCCCCATAGTTGTATTCCGTATGTCCATATTGGCTTTATTATACCATGTATAACAAAAGTTTATTTTCCATTGAGAGCTGGCTGTTTCTATTCATCAACCAATACATCTTGCGTACTTGTTGTCCCATTGCTAGGCGTTTGGTAAAAATGTGTTTTCTCCATGTTAGGCGTCGATCTAGATACATTCCAAGATATTTAGCTTCGTCAGATTGTGGAAGCTGGACAGCATTCAGTGTGACTGGGGGACAAGTCTGTCGCCGGGTAGTAAATGTTACCTGAAGTGATTTTGTTTCATTGGCTTTGATGCGCCAGTCCTTTAGCCATGCCGTGATCTTATCCAGGCTGCTCTGTAGTTTGCGAGAGGCTTGAATTGGTGAGTCATCTGATGCCATGATAGCTGTGTCATCAGCAAACGTGCCCATAACAACATCGTCAGATATTGGCAAGTCTGCGGTATAAAGAAGATACAGAGCAGATCCCATTACACTACCCTGCGGCACTCCCGCTTGAATTTCTTTAAGTTCCGTATTTGCTTCATCGTGACTAACGAAAAAGTGTCTGCCAAGCAGGTAGGATCTTATTAGGCTGTAAAAGTTGGTTGGCAGTGTCTTTTTGACTTTATACAAAAGTCCATCATGCCAGACTCTATCAAAGGCCTGTGATATATCAAGGAAGGAAGCTGTACAATATTCTTTTTACCCGACTGCCAGGAGGGTTATGTTTTTGTTCGAATGATTTTGATATACCATCAACGAGTCTATGAATTTGCTCGATTGTACCATGTTTTTCCCTGAATCCAAATTGGTGGTCGGGTATGAGGTTGTTTTCCTTAATAATTGGATTTAACCTTCCAAGGATCAATGTTTCCATTACTTTGGATGTAATTGGGAGTAGGCTAATTGGCCGATATGATTTGGCATCTTCTGTCCAAATTAGTTTATCCAAAAATTCCTGTTTGTCTGTCAGGTCACTTGTGAAGAGTGAGTGTATTTCCCAATCCTTACTTACAAAGGTTTTACTGGTTTAATCGTAAAATCTGAATATACTTTGTTCAGTATAAGTAACTCATCATCATCCCCGCGTTAATCCCAGTCGCATCCGAAGCCACCAGTCCAACTGCTGATATGGCTGAACTTCGACATTTTCCGTGAAGCGACTGCCGTCTGACCTCCACATCCCGAAGGCGACATCGAAGCATTGCAGTTAGACCAATTGTTGGACTTTTGAGGGCTCTAACAACCCGTAACGACTGCCACTAGATGTTCGTATGGCAACCGGGAACAACGGCTTAACGTGCTTTCCGAGGCACGACCAGACCAGTGCAACTCTTCATACTCATGCATACAAATACTTGCACTGCGCGGGGATCGAACCCGCGCCACCTTGCGCAGCGGCCGCGTCCGCTACCGCTACGCCACGGAGGCTGTGTGTTCAGTATAAGTAACTGAATTGATTTAAATAATTTTTACACCATGTTATATTTTTTGCCAAATACATTTAGAAATTGTTGCAATGTGGTTACCCAGCGCCTAATACAGCTGGCGGTAAATCATAGTACTAGGAGCACAGTGAGACAGGCGGGCGAACAATGTGTTGACCATATTTTTATTGAGACAACCAGATAAGATAGCAGCTAGCTAGCTAGCTTAGATAGCAGATAGCTTTGTGATTTTTCATGATATTTTTTTAAAATTTTGTTTATAGATTCTTTACTTAAAAATATTGAACACGTGTTTCTGGTTTCGCATATACAAAAAATGACATTGTATATTTGTGATTCGCCCAACATATATTTTTCCATACTCTTTTATTGGTCATCATGGTAGCTAATCCCTTACTAGCCATACCATCTTTCACACAGGCCATCAATTACATAGAAATACACAATCATACTCAAAACTTCCGTCACAACATATATCTTATTAGTTATTATTATTATTATTTCTTTTCTTAATCTCCACGTGTACAATACATTGGGATCAATGCTATGCCCCGCAAAACCGTTTTCACGGTTTGTCTGCGGGAACGGAACAAACAGTGCATCAGCAATAATTAAATATGCAACAATATTATAAAAATGTTACATCCACAATATCAGGTCTTACAAAATTGCTTACAGACTACTGAGTAAGAACATTTTAAGTGCTCTGGCAAATTTTCTTTTTGTTTTCTGACCTCTTATGTCAGCAGGCAATTGGTTGAGCCAGTATGGTACTCTTTTGTCCAGCGTTCGATCGCCAAAATAATTACTAACTCTTGGTACATTAATTTACCTGCTGACACCATCTTAGTTGCGTAGTTATGGGTTATTAGCGAGTGACGCTCCGAGCTACCATAACTGCTGACCAGAAGTTAGTTTAGCCGTTAGTTTAACGGTTTAACGTATTGTTTGCCAGGTATCCAGAGAGAGGGAAGGGAAGCTGGTAGATGGTAAATGCCACTCACTGACTGCCAGCTACATCCGGGAAAGACATGAATTAGACAACGAAGTGCCTATTTGTAAGTTACAAATGTTGCTCTTTAAAGCTATCAGCTACCCTGTACCTTTTTAACCATTGAATACTTCATATAAATTAGACATAAATATAGACATTTTACAAAGGGTGGTACAATGGCGGTCTTATTGCTAAGAATGAGCTTTTATGGTAAATTAGTAGCCAAGGGCTGTAAAGCATCAATTGCAGCCCGAGATATTTAGGTTATAGTTTGAGGGTGCAATTGATGCTTACACCCGAGCTAACTACTCTGCTTTACATCTCGATTATGAGGTAAGTAGGAAAAAACCGGCATTACAAGAATAAAACATTTTAGAACTTTCAGGCAAAATATTGTTAATTGCTGCATCAGCTTCCATTTTCATTAAATCCGGACTAAAGCTTATATCTTCATCACTTGCAGAACTTATGTTTTTTTTCCTAATTATCACCTAATTGTAAAAAAAAATCCTATATCTTACATTCTATTATTAAAATTACGATGCAGACTCAATTTTAAGAAGGGGTCCCAACAAATTTTTATACGTGCCCCGTTTTAACCTACTACTGAATTTAATATCATGTTAGTCAAACATTAATAAGTATTTTAAAAAGTAGTGATATAGCATTCAGCACGTTGGTCAGCGGACCGGAGCCCATTGTGCCTATCCTCTTTATTCAAATACGCAGATGGCTACAAAAGCATACCTACGAACAAGCGGAGAATCGGTGGTCCTCGTTACCGGGCTGCAGGCAGTCGTGGGAGGCCATGCCATCCCTGGATGACAGGCTAACCAAAAGGTTGCTGCGCCTGGATAGGAGGAACCTACGATTGATGACGGGGCTCATCACGGGCCACTGCTCGCTGAATAAGCATCTCCACACAATAGGCATAACAGACAGCCCTCTGTGCAGAGCCTGCATAGAGGCTGACGAGACAGTTGCGCATGTACTCTTCGAGTGTACAGGCGTTACCCAAATTAGAAACGAAACCATAGGAGCACCAAGATCTTACACAGATGTTCTCAACAGGCTAGGAGACCTGATGGGCTTCTGGAGGGAGGTGGGCTGGTTGGAATAACCGCCAAAGGCCGCCATGGTCCACGCACAATGGTCCGCTGGAGGGACTGAGTGCGGAAACCAAACCAATAACATAGAACATAGAAGTAGTGATATAAAATTGCAACCTTGTAAATACAGATGAATGTGTTACTAATACCTATTACTGACTGCAAGAAATGAAACTTAACAAAGAGTTCGATAAATGTACACAAAACCCTTTGTTTACACTTTGAACAGAAACCTTAAGAACAGACATTAGTATAGTCAATTCAGTAAGATTCTGTGATATGAATTTACTGTCAGCATTTATTAACAAGTATACCATCGTTCTTCGAGTCATAACAGAACATTCAGAACATTGCTCGTAGAACCGATGGCCGGTGGGGCAGTAAGCTTCTGGAGTGAGACCACGCACGGAGAGAAGACGCAGCGTAGGGAGGCCCCCAACAAGGCGGACAGATGACCTGGTGAATGTCGCGGGAAGCCGATGGATGTGAGCAGCACAAGACCGATCATCGTGGATAGCCTTGGGCGAGGCCTTTGTCCAGCAGTGGACCTCTATAGGCTGTAGAAAATTAAGAAGTAGACCATTTTACATTCTTTAACTTTGTATAACTTTTTCAGGTCAGTTCTATGAGGGTTTCAACCGGGAAGGCAAAGAGTCCATGTTACCTTATGGAGTGTACACTCTCGATGATATGAAACAGTATGGCGCCGACAGGAATTGGTGTCCATACTTCCTTTCCAGATTTGCTGTAAGTTGAAAATAAAATTTATATCTATGGTAATAAAAAACATTCAGGGGACTTGTTCTTCTTGCTAAATCTTCCTGGTATGTGTTATAGTTGGTAAATAATAAAATAAAATGAAGACTGGACATCTTTTGATAATTATCAAAGAATGTGCTGTGTATTTTTCTGTTTATTTTTAATATGCTTAATAAAGCTGAAGAGTTTGTTTGTTTGAATGCGCTAATCGCAGGAACTACTGGTCCGATTTGAAAAATTCTTATAATATTACGCTGCGACCAATTTAAGCGGGGCATAATACAAATTTAAAATGTATGCTGTATATTTTGGGGTTCTAATAAAATGTTCAAATATCTAACTCCACTCACAAATATAGACTTTTTAAGACTGCTTTTTATACTTTCGTCATAGCCCAAACTGCATATTTCAAGTCTTATTTTATTTGATCACCGGACCATATGATTTCCCAGGTAACATGTACTTTTTCATCAGATAATCCACGCTGAAATCGTAGTCTATTCGTACCACTATCTCCTCGACCCGAAGATTGCCGAAGTGGTCTCGAAGGAGCTGAACAAGGAAGCAGTGGTGGTGTTTGATGAAGCCCACAACATTGACAACGTGTGCATAGACTCGCTTAGTGTGAAGGTGACCAGACGGACTATAGATAAGAGCACATTGGCGTTACAGCAACTTGAGAAGACTGTTGCTCAGTAAGTTTAATAAAAACATTCAAACAATATTCTGAAGTATACAATATTCACCATGTAGAGATAAATTTTCATGTTTGGAAAGGCGTAGTCACACGTTACATATACCTACCTACCGTAGCACCTTGACAACGTGTGACTACGTCTTTCCAAACATGAAAATTTATCTCTACATGGTGAATATTGTATACTTCAGAATAGTATTGTATGACATTATTCGCAATTTACAAGGAAGGCATCTTGGTAGAGTCTACTGTGTCCATTTACTTGCAACTACATTAGCAACTTTGTTCAGTTCAGTATTCTGAAAATCTTGTTTTATACTTTTTCAGCGTGGTTTTTTGTCGTAGTTGGGTTTTAGTTTTATTACTTTTTATTATTCTGACAGTTGTTTGTCGCTAATAAAGCGACTTGATTTTGAACGTTTTTAATTAAGTACGGGAAAGTGATTTTCAGTTCAGCAGGGTAATTACATAACACACTATCATTAGCAATGGGTTTCATTTTGACAATTCAACAACATTCATTGCGTTATTTACCTTGTTGAGCAGACATACCTCTCGCACATATGAAGCAATGGATTGGCAATAAGCTTCAAAATTATTCCAACTGATAGTAATAGTATGTTACACAATTAGGGTGCTGATTCTAGACATAGGTTGACAGGTATTTAGACATTTTTTTCTAATTTGTAGGAGATTTGGAGCAATACAAAGCAAAAAAGCACCTTACCCACAGTTACTTCTTTTATGTATTGTAAAGGGCAAGTTACAGAATTTCGTTAGCTAAACCTGTCTTTTTTTAAAAAAAAAAAAAGCTGCCCCACGCTGCCCCACTAGGAATTTCTCCTACAAACATATAAAGTCACATACAGAAACAGCCACACCCAGAACAACTAATTGTAGGCCATACAAATATTTGTTCCATGCTTGGGGTATCAACCCGCGATACGCAGGCAGCAGTCGATCGCTCAGCCACTGCGTCAATCGTGTCTTCAAGCACATTTCACAGAACACGCTTTCATGTGAGAAATTTCGATCCTCCATAAATCATCCAATTGTTTTTGTATGTAGGATCCGCGAGGCTGACGCAGCGCGACTTACGGTGGAATACGAGCAGATGGTAGAAGGTTTACGACAGGCCGCCGTGCAGAGGGAAACTGACGCTGTCTTGGGCAACCCTATCTTACCCGATGACGTACTTAATGGTAAGCTATTTCAGCTTTGATAATCTCTGCTAAGAAACATATTGGTTCCCATATGTATTTATTATTTATCCGTTTATTTCAGTTATCAAGGCCCATATAAACATATACAATACTATATAAACATACTAACATCGATCACTTATACACTAGATTCACAATCAGCGTAAAAAAAATGGTCGAACTGAACAAACTGAACAAGCGCACAACGCAGCACTTGGGTGCTTCTTTCATTTATTACTTTATAATTTTGACTTTAAGGCATGCGTGTAAGGTTGAATTTGGTTTGATGTCAGACTCCGGTCGTAAAAAATAATGGCTTTTTGTACTGCTTTGTGAAAAGAACTTTATACACTCCACTTAAGGCTGATTTTAAATTAATGTATATTTATTTTGACTACTTTAGACTGCTTAATACTTGTCGCCATTTTTGATAAGAGTTTTGTTCGAGACTGTGTATCTAGTGTTCAAGTGATCGATGCATAAAAACCATAAATACTTAAATACATAATAGCCAGTGATAGTGTCCGCAACTTACGAATTGTAGTTCGTGTGTTCATAGTTTGTAACCAAATACCAAAGTAAGTAGAACCGGCAAACGGTTTGAACATCAAATGGTTTATCATTGAGTCAATTTATTTTGTGAAAATTATTTCATCATAACATCGCAACACAAATGCTCAGACCCGTCCTCCACACGGCTTCACGGGGAATCGCTTGGCGGCAAGACTTTGTCTGGTGGGTGATAACTTCTGCGAATGTTATTGCCTACCAGCGAGAATAATCCGGAAATCTGGAATTTCATGAACAACTTGACGACTGATGAAGGAAACGATTAAAATAGCATTCTTTTTGCAGAGGTGGTGCCCGGCAACATAAGGAATGCGGAACATTTTCTCAGCTTCCTGAAGAGGTTTATAGAATACATAAAGACTAGGCTCAGGATACAACATGTTGTACAAGAATCCCCGGCAGGTAAGCAAAAGTATTATTTAATTTTTATCCAGAGTCAAAATTACATAACACTCCCCCAAAATCCCTTCACCACATCAAAGTTCTTTCGCTGGATTAAAAGAAGTTTATTACAATACAGCTCTTGTCGACTTAGACACCTGCCTCCATCATAGGGTTGATTCTTTCCATGATATCCGAAGTCATACTAAACAACTTTCCTAGTAAGACGCGAATCGAATTTGTGAAAAATATATCTTACATCAGAGCGAAAATTTTGATGCTTGTATAAAAGTTGATGGTCAAAAACAGTCATAATATGACTAGAATATTATTCTTTCAGGTTTCCTCAAAGACGTGCAAGCGCGCGTTTGTATAGAACGCAAACCTTTGCGTTTCTGTGCCACTCGCCTGACTTCCCTAATGAAGACGTTAGAAATACCAGACCCGTCAAACTTTGCGTCGCTGACTCTCATTACACACTTGGCTACACTAGTATCCACTTACACAAAGGGGTTCACTATTATTATTGAGCCGTTTGATGACAAAACTCCAACGGTTTCCAATCCTATTCTACATTTTTCGTAAGTATTATTATTATTTCCTTTATTTTACGATATTTACATATGAATTATATTTTACCGGCATCGTGAACAGGGTCCAAGCTACCAGTGGTCAGGGCTCCAGAGACAGGAACCTCCTGACAATGCGAGTTGTGTCTAAAAGTACCTCTTTCTGAATCAAGGCCTTGAACCAGCTGCCTAACGAGAGCCTCCTGAGGTGTTGGTCGAGGCTCTTGGCTATTAAGCCATTGGCTGTCACGACTATCGGTACAATGGTTGCTATATCCACATCCCACATGTCGACAGTCTCGTAAGCCAAGTCTAGATATTTGATTTGTTTATCATTCTCGGCTTTCACGAGGCAGGGGCGTGCACAGAGATTTTGTGGAGGATATGCATACATACACTAACCAAATCTCTGTGCTTATATATGGTAAACCTAAAAAAACGTAACGTAGACGTACCTAGTTTCAATTTAGCATAGTCGCGTACTTTTTCGCATGTCAACATTGAATTGATGGTTGTGCGTGGCTACAATGAACATCTAAGTATGTGATTGATGATATTGATAAGAACAAGTCAAATAAATGATATCCGTGGGATGTTAGGTTTTTTTTGCCCAAATGAATACAATGAAATCATCATTATCTTCTCAGCGTTAATCCCAGTCGCATCCAAAGCTTTGGAGTCTGGGGTCCGTTAACTTTGTATGTGTCTTTGTTCGAGAAAGAGGCCAATCGTCGAATCTAACTCGGCTGGACTGCTTTCGGGAAGCTACGTAGAATCTTCTCGTCCGAAATACCGCAGTGTCTCAAGACAAAAGTCTTCGACTAGTGTGTGTTGCCAGTGATGACTTATGGAATTGAGACGTGGTCCCCGACAAGGTGGACCGACGACCTGGTGACGGTCGCGGGAAACCGCTGGATGCGGGAGGCGCAGGACCGGTCGTCGTGGAGATCCTTGGGGGAGGCCTATGTCCAGCAGTGGACGTCATTCGGCTGAAATGAATGAATGAATATGTCTTTGTTACCCTTTCACGCAAAAACTACTGAACGGATTTGGATGAAATTTGAAATACAGGTGGCTTATAGACCGGATTAACATACAGACAGTTTTTGCCCGGATAGTCCCACAAGATCGTAGTGCTGATAGTACTAAGTAATATTTTTCTTTTTTTTTTTTATTATAAACTAGCGCTTGACCGCAATCCTGCCTGATGGTAAGCAGTGACGCAATCGTTGATGGTAAAGCGCACTAGTTTATTAAGAGCCTATTCACTCTAGCCTTGAAGACACTCAAATTGTAGTCCGACGGAAACACCGCCGCTGGCAAATTGTTCCAGTCCCTCGATGTACGCGGTATAAAGGAGGAGGCGAAACGCTTCGTCCGGATCGTAGTGGTGTTAACAACGTAAGGGTGGAAAACAGCCGTACGACGGGTCGTCCGCTGGTGGAACGGAGATGGGGGAATTAAATCATGCAATTCCCTCGCACACTCTCCGAAATGCATCCTATAGAACACCGAAAGGCTGGCTACTCTACGCCTGTGCTAATATAACCAAGATCTCTGCTTACCCAAATTGTTAACATTTTATTTTTCAGATGTATGGACTCTTCAATAGCTATGCGACCAATATTCGCTCGGTTCCAAACAGTTATCATCACTTCAGGTCAGTTCAATACTTACAGCATTGTATCACTTATATAGCTAAATCATGAAAGTGTGTCCTGTGAAAAGCGCTTGTATTTACATTGTCATAAGGTTGAAACTTCAATAAATGGCAATCGTTCGTGAAATTTAACAAATATGCTATTGAACACTACATTTATTGAGCAAAGTAATTATAATTTAATATTATGTTTTGCAGGAACATTGTCGCCTTTAGACATGTATCCAAAAATCTTGGATTTCAACCCGGTTATAATGAGTTCCTTCACCATGACGCTAGCCAGGCCCTGTATATTACCTATGGTAAGTGAACTGAATCCATACTAATATTATAAATGCGAAAGTAACTCTGTCTGTCTGTCTGTCTGTCTGTCTGTCTGTCTGTCTGTCTGTCTGTCTGTCTGTTACGCTTTCCCGCCTAAACCTCCCAACCGATTTTGATGAAATTTGGTACAGACAATCTTTAGACCATGAGAAAGAACATAGGCTACTTTTTATCCCGGAAAAATTTGATGTTCCCGAGGGAAATCTAAAAAGCGCGATATAACCGAACTCCACGCGGGCGAAGCCGCGGGCGGAAAGCTAGTTGAACATAACTGAATTAGCTTCTATATTTTTTTTTATATATAAATTATAAACTAGCGCTTGGCCGCAATCCCGCCTGATGGTAAGCAGTGACGCAATCGTTGATGGTAAAGCGCACTAGTTTCAAATTTCAAATGTATGGATGTATGTTTTTATGTTTGTGCGCGCATATTTCCGGAACTACAGTTCCGATTTAAGTAATTCATTTTTGTTGTACGAAGTATGTATTGTTCAACTTAAGGGAATACTGTAAGTTTCATCAAAATCGGTTCAGTAGTTTTTGAGATAAGGATTTCTTTCGTATTGATGAGAACTTATTCTAGCATGGGTTATGTCTGCCACTATTGTTATGAGGTGAAAAAAAAATAATTTTCGACTAAGACACTGAAAAGCATGAAATGTGTCTCGAGGTTTCCGTTGTTTAGCTCGCCACCGACTTCTAGAACCGTGACAAAAATAAAATGATTTTTTCCTTTTAAGTGTTTTTTTGAAGTCGGTTTCTATTTTTTTTTTGTAAAAAGTTTTTTTTTTATTGTTTCTGTCTGTGTAACTCTGTCTGTCTGTCTGTTAAGCTCTCACGTCTAAACCACTAAACTGATTTTATTGAAATTTGGTACGAAGATAGAGTTGACCTTGAGAAATAACATAGGATAGTTTTGATTTCGGAAACGCGATATAACCGTACTCCACACGGGCGAAGCCGCAAGCGGAAAGCTAGTTTAAAATAAAGCTAAAAATTATACATGATAAGATTTATGCAAGGTGTGCATATATTTTCAGATAGTATCAAAAGGCAGCGATCAAGTAGCGATATCTTCTAAATATGAAACGAGAGAAGATGTAGCCGTCATAAGAAACTATGGACAGTTACTTGTTGAGGTAAGTTCCACCATCAATGCCTGAGAAGAAACTCTCGTAACTTTGAAAATGTTCACGGTTTGATCTTAGCTTCTATTTCGTAAAAATACCTCAATTTTCCTATATTTTTTGCCTTGATTGTCCCTAAAAGATTGCAACTAGATTTTGAATGTTTTAAATACTAGTATTAGTCTTCTGGTCAGCTTAGAAACGCAGTAACACTTCGTATTAACAAGGGTATTACAAGCTAAATAATATTTATCTACAAACCGCATGCCCCTTTGGGATTTCGCATCGGAGAAATTGACGAATTCTCGTAAAAACTTTCATCCCCTATTTGTCCCCTATTGGGGATGAATTTTCAATGATTATTAGTGCCCAGTTCCTTTAAAAATGATTCCAAGTCATGTGCCAAACGCGTTAGTGCACCCAGCAGAACTGAACAGTAGTTGTCTGCGTCCTGTCTGCGTTATAATCAGGGTCATTGAGACCCTGATTATTATTATGATGAACATCATCATCATCATCAGCCCCTACTCGTCCACTGCTGGACATAGGCCTCCTTCATGGCACGCCAACAAGCTCGATCCTGAGCAGTTCTCCGCCAGCCACTACCAGCCACCTTTTTGATGTCGTCGCTCCATCTCGCCCAAGGGCGTCCCACGCTACGTTTGCCGAGACGCGGTCTCCACTTGAGGACTCGTTTACCCCAACGGTTGTCGGTCCTGCGGCATATGTGACCAGCTCATTGCCACTTCAGCTTGCTAATCCTCTCAGCTATGTATTAACGAATTCTCGTAAAAACTTTCATCCCCTATTTGGCAATCTGGGCTTCTCCCAGTTGCAATAATGTCCCTTTGTGCCGATTGGCCTAGTCTTCTGTCTCCTGCTTATTATGGAGAGAAGTGGAAAAAAATATCTTTTTTCTTACTCCTTCGCTATTCTTTTCTGATTAATTTCGTTGCGGGACCCAAGACAGTTGAATCGTTTCTCCGGGACTCGTTGAGCTTCATTGCTCGGCGTTTTTCTGGCGGTCTCCACTGTTGATTCTGGCTTTCAGGAGTTGCAGTGGGTTGGGAACAGTGTGGCGGGTTTTGTCCCATAAAAAAAAAATCCCCTATTTGTCCCCTTTTGGGGATGAATTTTCAATGATTATTAGTGCCCAGTTCCGAGTAGGGGCTGATGAACTTAACTAAATTTAATTACAGCGCATCTTTTTCTTTCTCTTTCATTAAACATATACAACGTTATTTTGTTTATGCGAAACCTGAAGGCTGAATATACAGGGTGTATCTGACATCGTAACGCAAACTTCGCGAAAAGGCTAGACCGCATGCCACTAATAAAATTATGATAGTCATTTATGTCGTTAATGAACGGTTACAGAATACACAGTGTTTAAAAAAAGTGTCGGCTCGGCTTTTGAACGTTGCAAGCGTGCCGCCGTGCGAGTTTGTATGTATTACGTTGATCCCTGATGTGAACTCTATTAAACCAGCTGACAAGATCGTTTTTGGGGTTTTGTTTTCATTGCGCTTTTTTATGTAATTAGCGAATAATTTAATTTTGACTTTAAAATCTTATTGGGTTATAAAAGTATAGCAATTGTGAATGGTCTTTTAGCGCGTAGGGCGTGTTATGTAATTAAAACGGGATTAGATTGAACGTTGTATATTGCACGTAAGTCTAGAGTACAATGTATGCTATAAGTTACCTAATTACAAGAGTAGAGACGCGACTATGTTACAAAGTAAAATGTCTGATAATAATGTGTGATAATATGATAATGTGATATAATGTGATAATGTGGTGTCTTACGAGCTATGCACAAGCTTAAATACTAGACAATAATACAGCTATCTCTAAACCGGAGTGGGGCTGACTGATCGGGCGTTCTTGATGCTGATTTGTTGATCGTGGGAGAACGTGCCGTCTGATTGGCCGGTGGACCGGGCCCGCGCCTTCGGTCCACGTGCAAGGCGGTTTGATATGGTCAGCGCGCTTTCTCCGTCGGCGCACAATGGGTTAACAGAATCGCGTCGTCCGCGGAACTTTCTCCAACGAACAATGGGTTAACCAACAGATGTGCGACACCCTCGCTGAGGCTGTCAGGACCCACGCTCTTTGTCTTACATACGCGCTTTGTTTTCCAAGATCCTTGTTTGACACTGGTGTGATTTATTGTGCACCCTTTCGCGGAAAGTCATCAATCGTAGGGACGTCAATAGTTGGGCAATCCTTTGTGTTATTGTTGTATTGTAGCGACTGCGACCATCGCTACAGTACTCTCCCCCTCACGGCGAAGCATACGTGGCGTGCAGGCGTCTTAACGATCCTGCCTGACCTAGTACGTTGTTCTCTCGTATGCTGGGCTGGGAGTAGGCTGGATTGCTCGTCTGCGGTCGCTGCAGGTGCTGGAGTCTTGGCTGTGGCTTGCTCGTCTGTGGTAACTGCAGGTGCTTGACTGGTCTCGCTGTTTGTTTGCTTGGGATCATCTTCTGTGTTGATAGTGTACGCAGGTTTGAGGCGATCGATCGATATGTTGCTTGATCGTCCGGGTAGTTGTATTGTGAAGTACTTTTCCTTGCGTTCGATGATCGGGTATGGACCTTGGTATGGATGCTGCAGAGGTTTGCGGACGGTGTCGTCGCGTACAAACACGTGGCTACATGTTTGTAGATCGTTGTGCACGAACATACATCGCTTGTTTGCATGCGATTTGTATGTGGGTGTGAGCTTCGTGATGATGTCGTGCAGGTGATTGACATAGTCGTGATCCATCGTCGGTGTGGCTGGAGTTGGTGATATGAAGTCACCTGGTAGGCGTATAGCTTGACCGTAGGTGAGTTGCGCTGCGCTTGAGTCAGAGTCGGAGCGGATAGCGGCTCTTAGACCCATTAGAACAGTAGGCAACTCGTAGATCCATTTGTTGCTGTTTTCTAGTCTAGCCATGAGTGCGGCTTTCAACGATCTGTGCCAACGCTCGACGATTCCATTACTCTGCGGGTGGTAGGCAGTAGTGCGGGTTCTGTCTGCGCCGAGTAGTTGAGCTAGGTCTTTGAATAGTCTGGCGGGAAGGCCAACTGTGCCTCCTCCGGAAGGAAGGGCGGCCGGCAGACTCACCCTCGGCTTACCGGCCCATCGTTTTGCTCGATGAGGTCGGTAAAATGTTCGAGGGGATTATCGCCGGCCGTCTCAAGCGGCATCTGCGGAGCGTGGGACCGGACCTGTCGGACGCCCAGTTCGGATTTCGTGCTGGTCGTTCGACAGTGGACGCCCTGGCCCGTCTAAAGGACCAGGTGACAGAGGCGGTGGGAGTGGGGGATGGAGTGTTGGCTGTGTCATTCGACATTGCCAACGCCTTCAATTCCGTCCCCCACTCCACCATTCTGGAAGCGCTCCGGTTCCACGGAGTGCCCCTGTACTTGCGGGGCCTCCTGGCCAGCTACTTGGAGGACCGTGCTGTCCTCCTCGTAGACAGGGCTGGCCAGCTCCGTCGATACGCTGTCGGAGCCGGCGTTCCACAGGGGTCCGTTCTAGGGCCTCTTCTGTGGAACGTCGGTTATGACTGGCTCCTGCGGGGAACCCTCCTTCGAGGCACGAGTGTCATCTGCTATGCAGATGACACTCTCCTCACTTCCCGCGGGAGCACCTTCCGGGAGGCGGCCAGTTTGGCGTCGGCGGGCGGATCCTTAGTGGCGGGAAGGATCCGCCGCCTGGGCTTGAGGGTGGCGCTGCACAAAACAGAGGCCGTGTTCTTTCACGGCCCCCGGCAGCGCCCCCCGCCTGACGCCCACATTTATGTGGAGGGGGTGAGGGTCGGGGTTGAGGCCCAGATGAAATATCTGGGCCTCATCTTAGACAGCAGGTGGCGCTTCGGCCCGCACTTTGGCGGGCTGTCGTCGCGCCTGCTGAAGGCTGCGGGAGCCCTCTCATGGCTGATGCCAAACTTGGGAGGGCCCAGCATGCGGTGCCGGCGTCTATACGCCGGCATACTGCGAAGTATGGCCCTTTATGGGGCCCCGATTTGGGCGGACTCCCTCCATAGGAGGGAGAACCTCACCGCCCTTCGGTCGCCCCAAAGGGCCATCGCCCAGCGGGCATCGCGGGCCTACCGCACGGTGGGCTTCGCAGCGGCGTGCGCTCTGGCGGGCACCCCGCCTTGGGAGCTCGAGGCGTGGGTGCTCGCCAGAGTGTACGAGTGGACGGCGGGGCGCAGGGCGCTGGGCGAGCGTCCGGCCCCAGAATTGAGGGAGGCCGTCCGGCGGGAGGCGAGGGTCGCTCTTGTCCAGCAGTGGACGCAGGACCTCGCCTCCGCCGTCTTCGGCCGCCGTACCCTCGACGCCATCGGGCCGGTCCTGGAGGACTGGCTCGACAGGCGTCACGGGTTCCTCTCCTTCCGTCTGGTGCAGGTACTCTCCGGTCACGGCTGCTTCGGCAGGTACCTGCACCGGATAGGACGAGAGGAGACACCGTCGTGCCACGGTTGTGGCGCGGCGGAGGACACGGCGGAACACACCCTCGCGGTGTGCCCGTCGTGGGCCGTGCCGCGCCGCGATCTTGTCACGGCGGTTGGAGGGGACCTCTCGCTGCCCGCCATCGTCAGAGAGATGGTGGGGAGCGAGGAAGCTTGGGTGGCGATGGCCTCCTTCTGCGAGGTCGTGATGTCGCAGAAGGAGGCAGCGGAGCGCGAGCGGGAGGAGACTCCCCTCGCTCCGGCACTCCGCCGGCGGCGTAGGGGGAAGAGAAGGCGGGATTTCGCCCGCTTTCTCCCTCCCTGAGGTGAGCGGCGGGCGTGAGGCCGACGCCCGCCTTACATCGCTCACCACGTGGGAGCCACGGCCCCTCCCTGGGAGGAGCAATTGAGGGCCCGCCTTTTTAGGCGGGTTTCGCCGGCGGGGGATTGGTAGTTAGGCTGTGCCATTTTCCCATGACCCCGCCACTCAGGCGATGTCGTTGTGCCGCTGTGGGTTTAGTGGGTATTCCCGGCTTCGGCTGGGCGAGTCCCACACACGCCCTTCGGGGTATGGTGCGTAAACGCATTACCACAGCGTCAAAAAAAAAAAAAAGGTCTTTGAATAGTCTACTTTCAAACTGTCGTCCTTGATCAGTCGTAATTCTTATTGGACAACCGAAACGGGATATCCAGACTTCGTATAGCTTTCTTGCGACGGTTTCAGCGGTTGTCTCTTGAAGTGGTACGGCTTCAGGCCATCGAGTGCACCGGTCGATCATTGTGAGTAAGTATTTGTGTCCACATGCTGATGTAGGTAGCGGACCAACGATATCGATGTGAATGTGTTGAAATCGTTCGCTCGGTGGGAATGTTGCGATGTCGCTATGATTGTGTCGCTGTATTTTGGAGAGCTGGCACGAATTGCATGCTTTGGTCCACTCCCCGATGTCGGTGTTCATTGAGGGCCAAAAGAATCGTTCTTGCATCAGCTTCCGTGTAGCTCGTACTCCGGGATGACTTGGGCTGTGCACGACGTTGAAAGCTATGCGACGAAAGTCAGCTGTTAGATATGGACGAACATGTGACGTTGATGTTTCGCAGAATATTGGCTTGTTGGTACCAGGTAAGATGATTTTCTTGAGTTGTATGTTGGTCTGTTGAGATAATGCAGGTAAACAACTGTCGTTTTCTTGAGCTTGAGATAACTCGTCGTAGTTGATAGGTGATGGCGTGTCGATTGTCTCGACGCGCGATAGTGCATCTGCGACAATATTTTGTGCCCCGCTCACGTGTCGGATATCAGTAGTAAACTCGCTAATGAAGAGCAATTGGCGGATTCGACGTGGTGTGTCGTTATCAGACGGGGGCTTGCGAATTGCGTAAATCAGCGGTTTGTGGTCAGTATAAATGATGAGCTCTCTGCCTTCAAAGATTTTTCGAAAGTGTTTTACGGCCATAAAAATCGAAAGGAGTTCCCTTTCATTTGTGCTATATCTCTTCTGTCTGTCGGAGAATTTTTTCGAAAAATATCCGAGTGGCACCCATTGTTTATTGTTACGCAATTGTAGGAGGGATGCGCCGGCGCAGGTAGCCGACGCATCGCAAAACAAAGCGATCTTGTCGTCGGGCGACCGGGATGGGTAAGACAGTAACGCAGCATCTATTATGCTCTGTTTGCACAACTCGAAGGCTTTTGTTGACTGATTGTCCCACGTTACTTCCGTTTTGTCTCGTTTTTTTGAGTTATGAAGAAAGGCGTTTAACGGTGCTTGTATCTCGGCTGCATTTCTAACACTGTCTCTATAGAAATTTATCATCCCCATAAATCTTCGTAAGTCCTGAATGGTTTTCGGTTTGGGGTATTCTATTATTGCATTGACCTTGTCTGGAAGTGGCTTAATTCCCGCGCTCGATACTTCGTAACCTAGGAACTTGACTGTTTCGCAGCCGAAGACACACTTAGATGGGTTGATAGTGACACCGTACGTGTCTAATCGGCGTAAAACTTCCTGCAGATCCGCGATATGGCTTGCTTCACTTTCAGATGCAACGATGACATCGTCGATGAATGGGAACGCGTAGTCTATCCCGTTAAGTACTTCGTGTATGAATCGTTGGAATGTCTGTCCAGCATTCTTGAGACCTGGGCACATTCGTGGAAATTCGAATAAACCGAATGGTGTTGTGATCGCTGCCTTCTCGATATCGGGTTCGAAGATCGGCAATTGTGAATAGGCTCGGTTTAAATCGAGAGTGGAGAAGATTTTCTTGCCGTGAAGCAGGTATGTAAAATCCTTGAGGCGTGGGACTGGGTAGCGATCGGGTTTAGTGACGTCATTGAGTCTCCTGTAGTCACCGCAGATTCGTAAGTCGCCGTTTTTCTTAGGTACGACATGTAGTGGACTGGCCCAAGGGCTTTGGCTTGGTCGGCAAATTCCTTGCTGCATCATGAGCTCGAATTCTTTCTTCACGGGCAGGTAGCGATGTGGAGGAAGAGGTCTGCACTTGCTGTACACTGGTGGACCAGTAGTTTCGATGTGATGTTCTACCCTGTGTTTGGGAGTATCCTTCGTGCATGACGGTCGCAGGATGTCAGGAAACTTACTGAGGAGCTGGTGATACGGCTGTTCTATGTCGATACTTCGAACTGTGGGTTCGGCGGAACGAATGACTGATGCTCTGACGGTCATATTGGTAACTTTGTCGACGAGACGTCGGCCGGCTATGTCGACAAGAAGTTGATGTCGTTTCAGGAAGTCTGCACCGATGATTGGTTTGCTGACTGCAGCGACGATGAATTTCCAGGTGTACGGCCGTCGTAGGTTGAGATCCAGTTGTAAAGTTTTCTCTCCGTACGTTGGGATAATCGTGTTGTTTGCCGCGTACAAACAGAAATCGGTTTGTTTTGCTTTCCCGCCTTTGGTTCTCGGTATCACGGAAACGTTTGCGCCGGTATCAATAAGAAATGACAGACGCGAATTCTTATCAGTTATGAATAGGCGGTGAGAAGTGTTGTTCGCGTCAGTTGCCGCCTCAACCGACGCAGGCGTTAGTTTTCCGACTGAGCACTGTTGCTGTCGAAATTGCACGGGCGCGTACACTTTCGCGCTTCTTTACCGAACTTGCGATGATAATAACACTTAAGTGATTGTTCTGAATTTTTTTTTGTATGGGACAAAACCCGCCGCACTCTTCCCAACCCACTGCAACTCCTGAAAGCCAGAATCAACAGTGGAGACCGCCAGAAAAACGCCGAGCAATGAAGCCCGACGAGTCCCGGAGAAACGTTTCAACTGTCTTGGGTCCCGCAACGAAATTAATCAGAAAAGAATAGCGGAGGAGTAAGAAAAAAGATATTTTTTCCACTTCCCTCCATAATAAGCAGGAGACAGAACAGAACTAGGCCAATCGGCACAAAGGGACATTATTGCAACTGGGAGAAGCCCAGATTGCCAAGCACCACGGAATAACATTTGATCAAGCTAATGGGTCCTAAGTAGGTATTTGCTGTTACAATTGATTCCAATAATAGGTATGGCAAAAGCGCCTGAACGCACGGAAATTAGTTCTAGTTTCAACAAGGTCCGTATAATAAACAACTCCGGATGTAACTTGTACACTATCCAACATAATATTGCGTTCATTCTGCCAAAGAATACACTCCCACAAGATGTGATGTGCGGACTGTTCAAATTCACAGTTCGATGTAGAACACTGACACAAAGGCGAAGGAACAAGTTTAAAAGAATACAGTTTACTTTTAAAGTTGCCATGACCTGTGAGAAATTGGGCAACGCAGTGGTCAACCTCCAGCCATGTCTTAGCCAGCCGATCGCCAACGGATGGAAAGAACAGATGGAGGTGCCGGCCCTTGATGGAATTATCCCACCTACTTTGCCATTCGGATAAGAGGTCCTCCCAGACGTCAGTCTGAGGTTTAAATAATCTAGAAATTCTATTGAGGTCGCGTTGTGTAACAAAGTTAGTGTCCATGGCCTCCCCCCTCGCGGAGTAGTACATTGAAGCACGTCGCTGTACTTCAAGATCGACTGGAAGTACACCTGCCAGAACAGGTAAGGCTTCAGTACTGACTGTTCTATACGCCTTGCATAAAAATATCAATGCCAAACGTTGGCTTTGAAGCAGTTTACGTCGCGCCGCCCCTATGCTGGCCCTATCGGCCCAAACAGGTGCACCGTAGCACATATATCCTAAGTAGGTAGCTCCATATATAGTTTTTAAAGTTAGGAATGATAGACCCCAAGTTGCTTTGGATATTCTAGTTGATGATTGTTCTGAATACTTGCGATTGCTATTATCCCGGCTTGCTGAGCGCGATCTTGAACGCCGTCTGTCATATGGTCTGTGTGATCTTGGTCTGTGTTCCTGCCTGTTCTTGAGTTCAGCTAGCTCCAGAGATAACTGCCTTATTTGTTCGTGCAGGGCAGTCATACCGCTCGTGTGTGTAATCTGCGCGACCTGGTTAGGTAGCGCGATAGTGTCCATGACAGTGTCTGCCATTTGCGACAACTTTTGTAAGTCAGTTATGTCGCTCACGGTGAGAACAGCGCGTACTGAGGGTGGAAGTAACTTGGTCCACATGATGCGCAGTGTGCTGTCGGGTATCTTCTGTCCGGCTAGTTCCCGCATTTTACGTAACAGCTGTGAGGGTTTCTGATCTCCGAGTTCCATCTCATCCATCAGCTTTTGCAGCTTCCGGCTCTCGGACTCCTCGTAGACGCTGATGAGTCTGGCCTTCAGAGTTTCGTACTTGTTTTCAGTGGGCGGTTTAGCGATAATATCACTTACTTGTTGAAGTGCGTCCAGGCCTAGTCGTGCGATAGCTGCTTGATAGCGCGCGTCATCACCTGACTTCTGTGGCGCCATTACTGCTTCGAAGTGCGTGAACCATAGCCTGGGATACGCTGGCCAAAAGTCAGACAGCCGTGCTTGTAGTGTGAGCGTGTCGACTCGCCCTTCTACCTGTGGTGCGTTGCTGGTCGCCATCCTGAAGAAATGCTGCTGTTGTAACGCTACAATACCGTGAATATAGCCTCTTGAAATCCTAGTGGTTAAACCCGCTTGTGGGAAGCCACTAGAATGTGCTAATCACGAGTATCGTCACGTCGGTCTTGAAGTCACGTCGGTCTTGTAGTCACGTCGGTCTTGTAATCGCGTCAGTTCGTATTACGACGGTTAGACTCGCGCCGGTTAGTCTCACGTCGGTTTTAATCGTCGGGTTTTACTCGTCGGGGTCACCACTTTAGCGCGTAGGGCGTGTTATGTAATTAAAACGCGATTAGATTGAACGTTGTATATTGCACGTAAGTCTAGAGTACAATGTATGCTATAAGTTACCTAATTACAAGAGTAGAGACGCGACTATGTTACAAAGTAAAATGTCTGATAATAATGTGTGATAATATGATAATGTGATATAATGTGATAATGTGGTGTCTTACGAGCTATGCACAAGCTTAAATACTAGACAATAATACAGCTATCTCTAAACCGGAGTGGGGCTGACTGATCGGGCGTTCTTGATGCTGATTTGTTGATCGTGGGAGAACGTGCCGTCTGATTGGCCGGTGGACCGGGCCCGCGCCTTCGGTCCACGTGCAAGGCGGTTCGGTATGGTCAGCGCGCTTTCTCCGGCGGCGCACAATGGGTTAACAGAATCGCGTCGTCCGCGGAACTTTCTCCAACGAACAATGGGTTAACCAACAGATGTGCGACACCCTCGCTGAGGCTGTCAGGACCCACGCTCTTTGTCTTACATACGCGCTTTGTTTTCCAAGATCCTTGTTTGACACTGGTGTGATTTATTGTGCACCCTTTCGCGGAAAGTCATCAATCGTAGGGACGTCAATAGTTGGGCAATCCTTTGTGTTATTGTTGTATTGTAGCGACTGCGCTACAGTCTGAAGTGAAAAAGAACTACATTTATTTTTTTTATCATGAAAAATCCGACGAAAGATTCCACCACTGGGGGGTTCAGAATCATGTACTGGATCCATGGTACTCGTTTGTGCGTCGATGTCAGATACACCCTTTAGTTTGTTCAGAATAAGCAACCAATTATAGTAATTATTATTTATTGTAAGCTCCAATTATAGTTGGTTGCTCTGCACTCGAAGTTGTTGGCGAGTATATATACCTAGGACAAATAGTCCAACTAGGTAGGGCCAACTTCGAGAAAGAGGTGTCTCGGCGAATCCAGCTCGGTTGGGCAGCGTTCGGGAAGTTACGCTACATCTTCTCGTCGTCCAAGATACCACAGTGTCTCAAGACTAAAGTCTTTGACCAGTGTGTGTTGCCAGTGATGACTTACGGAACTGAAACGTGGTCGCTCACAATGGGCCTCATACGAAGGCTCAGAGTCACACAAAGGGCAATGGAAAGAGCTATGCTAGGAGTTTCTCTGCGTGATCGAATCAGAAATGAGGAGATCCGCAGAAGAACCAAAGTCACCGACATAGCTCTGCGAGCCGCTAAACTTAAGTGGCAGTGGGCAGGGCACATTGCTCGTAGAACCGATGGCCGATGGGGCAGTAAGGTTCTGGAGTGGCGGCCACGTACTGGAAGACGCAGCGTAGGGAGGCCCCCAACAAGGCAAGAGCACAGGCGTAGAGTAGCCAGCCTTTCGGTGTTCTATAGGATGCATTTTAGGGAGTGTGCGAGGGAATTGCATGATTTAATTCCCCCATCTCCGTTCCATCATCGGACGACCCGTCGTACGACTGGTTTCCACCCTTACGTTGTTAACACCACTACGATCCGGACGAAGCGTTTCGCCTCCTCCTTTATACCGCGTACATCGAGGGACTGGAACAATTTGCCAGCGGCGGTGTTTCCGTCGGACTACAATTTGAATGTCTTCAAGGCTAGAGTGAATAGGCTCTTAATAAACTAGTGCACTTTACTATCAACGATTGCGTCACTGCTTACCATCAGGCAGGATTGCGGTCAAGCGCTAGTTTATAATATACTAGCGGCCGCTAGCGACTTCGTTCGCGTGGAGTTAGTTATGCTCCGCTCCTATTGGTCGTAGCGTGATGTTATATAGCCTAAAGCCTTCCTGGATTAATGGGTTATCTACCGCAAAAAGAATTATTCAAATCGGACCAGTAGTTCCCGAGATTAGCGCGTTCAAATAAACAAACAAACTCTTCAGCTTTATACAATATGTAAAGATATAATATACTAGCGGCCGCTAGCGACTTCGTTCGCGTGGAGTTAGTTATGCTCCGCTCCTATTGGTCGTAGCGTGATGTTATATAGCCTAAAGCCTTCCTGGATTAATGGGTTATCTACCGCAAAAAGAATTATTCAAATCGGACCAGTAGTTCCCGAGATTAGCGCGTTCAAACAAACAAACTCTTCAGCTTTATACAATATGTAACAGTGGCGAAGGGGGAAATTTTGACAAAGGGAAGCCGGTCCAAAAAAATAAACTCTTAAACACTTACCTACTGCAGGATATCTTGGAGGAGGTCTTCAGATAAGAATAATATTAAAAGCCCCACCTTCACCATACAAAAAAGGACTGATGATTTGATAACAGTGTCTTTCAAGTATGATAAAAGCGGCTTTGTGAAAAGCCTTTTTCGACGTGCATCTCCATACCACACATGCATGCTTGTTAGTAAGTACTAAGTTAAGTACCTATTGTTAGGGAATAAGAGTAAAGAAAAAATAAAATAAAAAATTACAAAAATAATAAAGTGTTAAAAACCGAACCACACAAACACCGATCCAAAACCAACAAAAATATTAAGCAAAAATAAAGCAAATTATACACAATCACAACGTTATTTATATTGTAATGCAACGCGTCTGTTTTTTTTAACAAAATGAGCTAAAATGTTGTTATAATAAAAATTCGGATTATGTGTTTTTCAGTCTGAATGTGTTTTTTGGCTGAGTTAGACAAATTATTAATATCCGTAAAACCCGTACTGCTCCAAACAGATTTCGAATCAGAAAATAACAAACACGGAAAACAAAACATTTTGTTCAGTTTGCAACTGCCTGTCATCCATGTATATTTATCATATAACGACGCGTGAAAATGTTTAAAAAATCCATCTCGCCTTTTGCAATCAATAATCATGTGTGGAAGTGCTCTACCTAACTGAATAACATGCTTCTTGTATGCATAACTTAGTTTTGAAAAAACTTTTTTACAAAAAAATAACCGACTTCCAAAAACCACTACAAAGTGAAAAATAACTAATTTCGGAAGTCGGTGTCTTTGGTTTTGTATATTTTGTTTGTTTTGTTTTTTGACACCGACTTCCGAAATTAGTTATTTTTCACTTTGTAGTGGTTTTTGGAAGTCGGTTATTTTTTTATATAACCACGATGGATAACCACGATATAGTGTTGTTTGCAGATGACACTTCACTTTTATTTAAACTGAAACGTCAGCAGCAGGTTACTGATGATGTAAATAGCGCGATCTCCAAAGTAGTCCATTGGTTTAATGTTAATAATTTACTCTTAAACGAGAAAAAAACCAAATGCATTAAGTTTACTCTACCTAACGTGAGGCAGGTGGAAACTAAAGTGTTGATAAAGGGCGAAGAATTGAAATCTGACGACAGCACAGTATTCTTGGGTATAACTCTGGATGCTAAGCTTCAATGGGGTTCACATATAGAAAAATTGTCAAAAAAGCTAAGTTCTGCTGCATACGCAGTTAGAACAATTCGTAATTTGACTGATGTTGAGACGGCCCGTTTAGTGTACTTTGGCTATTTCCACAGCGTAATGTCGTACGGCATTCTGTTGTGGGGAAATGCCGCCGATATTCAAACAATATTTGTTTTGCAGAAACGAGCTGTTCGTGCAATTTATAAATTAAGTCCGAGACACTCTCTCAGAGAAAAATTTAAAGAGATTAATGTACTGACCGTGCCGTCTCAATATATTTATGAAAATCTTTTGTATGCTCATAAAAATATAAAATTGTTTAAAAAAATACAGTGATGTCCATGATATAAATACTAGGAACAGGCACAAATTTATTGTACCTACAACAAGGCTTAAGAAAATAGGTGGCTCTTTCAGATGCCAATGTATACATTTTTACAATGGACTTCCAGAGGTGGTTCAAGATCTGAGCCTGAATAAATTCAAATCCTTCATTAAACGTAAGTTGTGTCAGAAAGCATTTTATAGTGTGAAGGATTATATTGAGGACAAAAAGGCTTGGGCTTGAGCTGCGTCCGATTTCTATACAATGATTGTTCTTTGATTTTTCCTCTTGTAGTTTTAATATGTAATTGTTTATGTTATTTAGTCAAAGCCTGTATTACACACTATGTAGCCAAGCATATTGTACGTTACGGAATTGTATCGCTGACAGAGGTGTTCGGCACTTGTGCAGCTGCAGCTGCACAGGAGTTAAACTTTCCACAGATTCGGGAACACTGTTGGAGCTGCTGAACCTTGGACAAAACTATCTTAGCATTGTGTAGATTCAATTTCTTAGTATTGTATAATTGCATGGCAAACGTGTGAGCACAATGTACGAATGTGCTGTAAGGCATTTATTTGTTGGGTTAGTCTTTTTATTGACTTAATTGTGCTCTGGCTGTTGAGAGTATGTCATGCTCACTCAAATGTCTCGCTGATGGTGGCGTGTGTTTTGGGTCATTGGGTTCCCTTCGATATGGTTGAGCTGAATGATGCTGATCCATACGTCATGTTCGTGAACGGACGCCGTCGGAGGGGACTGGTCATCTCTTAGCTGCCACGGCGTATTTTAATTTCTGAATTGATTTTTGTATGTTATCCATAATGGACGCTCTCAGCGTACAATATATTTCTGCATCGTTCTCACGCGGTTGATTTCAACATGAATGATGTAATCAAATATTTGTAACAATAGCTTAAAAATTTAAAAGAGTGTCCATGGAGTTTCTTGCCCGTTCTTCTCCATGGGTACCTACTCTTTGGAATGGGCGACTAGCTTCATCTTATTGACTGACCGACCTTCTGACAATTCAAAAGTGCCTGTAACTGGTTTATTTGAAATAAATGATTTGATTTGATTTGATTTGATTTTGTAAAAAAGTTTTTATTTTACACTTTTTAGTTGTTAAAAGTACTATGTATTCAGTCGCATCCGGTCAAACTGGAAGCTGACGCAAATATAGTTGGGAAACGACGTAATTTTGTTTACTTTAATTTTTACCCGTAAGTATTCCCTCAACAGCCTATGATCTTCATTATCAAATTTACTGCAGACCATTATTTTAACCCAATGGGTGCTAAGGTCTCATCAATATACCTAAATGAATGAAGTCCAACCACAAAGTAGCTACTGTAAACCGTTGAGGAGTTCCCGGTACTGGCCTTTGTCTTCATCATCAGAGCTCTTATGACAATCACAACCCATCTAAGTGTAAAGTTCTTATCAATACAAATTAATCGAGCCCAAACACAAGGTAGCTGCTGTGAATTGTTGAGGAGTTCCTTCGACTGTCTCCCGGCTCCATCATCAGATCTACTCCAGACATTTATTAAATTGTAGGGCTTAAAAATACTTAATGAAAATGCTAAGAAATGCACTAGTCGCCCCTGCAATTTTTGAAAGTTCCCCTTGTTTTCTCTGGTCTTCCACCATCAAACCCTGATATCCTTATCATGGGACCACCTTGGGAACGTCTTCTTTCCAACAGAAAAAGAATTATCAAAATCGGTTCTTAAACGACGAAGTTATGCGCGAACAAACATGTAAAAAAAAAAGCATATATACGGTCGAATTGAGTAACCTCCTCCTTTTTGAAGTCGGTTAAAAAATGAAGTTTCTTTTGTAAGCAGGTAGTCTGTTGAGCAGCACTCTATATGAATTAAAGCCATAATAACAAACAAAATCCACAGTATTTAACCAAATCTGCGATTAAATTACCTTACAGAATCAGTCACAGTTTAAATAACACAAATATTAAAATATAACAAACGAAAATATCACGCACCAGTGGTGTAGGAACACATGTCACATACTAACAAAAAGAATATGACTTGCGAAGGATTTCATTATAACGCTAATTCTTTTTAATTCTGTCGTGTTTCCTTTCTCTAGTGGCGTGGTTTCTTTGTCTCTTTCTAATAGAGGAGAGGAGAGAACTGCAAGCCGTTTGGCATTAGCCTATCTTTTCTCAAGTTTTACGGACGGTTAGCGAGCATTAGAAAGAGATGGTCTGACACGCTCTGTCTCTTTTCGCCTCATAGTAAAACGTTGGCCGAGATAAGCTGTAATTCGTCGAGTTGCCTTCAATGTAATGTAGGTACGAAAAATTGAAGCGCTGATTAATTTACGACTATAAAATGAAATGTGATACTCAGGGTTCGAAGGATATATATCAATTGATATATATCCGATATATATCCGATATATATCTGATATATATCAAACCATTTTTTGTGATATATATCAAAACTTATGGTATGTTGCATTTAAGTACTTTTACCAATGCGCTGCTGGCATATTCGTTGTTTTTTCTGTCTTCAGACCGTAACACTTCGAATTTACCAAGTAGGTACTGCAATCAATAATAATAGTGCAACGTAAAAGAGCCAAAATCATTTTCAATTCTATCATCTGCAAACATACCTACTCCTTAAAAGTGAAGTGTAGTGTTAATCCTTTAGGAATGTCAACAGGTGATTTGACAGTTCTAGCTGACTAGAAAAAGACTACTTTGTTATTTGATTATAACTCGACTAAGCACAAATATTAGGATTTTTAAGATATTTTAATTTTGTTTCCCTAATATTTATAGACTTTGTTTTCTCAGAAAAAGATGGTTATTTTTAGTTGATTTTTGTGAACTATAAGATTTTATGTTTATTTTGTTAAATAAAAACTAAAAATATGTTGTTTTTATATTGTAAGAAATTCATAATAATAAACTGTCATGTACCTGTGGAAATCGTATAGGTAGTAATAAGATAATAAAATGGCAGTCTTAAGAAATGGATATAAATATCGGATATATATCCGATTTTTGATATATATCGGATATATATCATAAATATCCGATATTTTGATATTTATTATAAATATCTGATATTTTCGAACCCTGGTGATACTTAGGGTATTGCTAAGAATTACTATTGCTATTGTAAATCGCGCAGGCATTTGATTAATAATACTTTGTTAATGAAATAGAATGTAAATACTTTTGTATGAATATGGTACTGATTTTTGAAAGGTAACCCGGTGGGAATCGGCTTGTATGGACTCTTCGCCACTGATATGTAAAGATGTAAAGAAAACCCTGTCCGACAACATAAGGATAATAAAGGCTAGGTAAACACTTGACCAAATATGATATAAAATTTTACATAATCATCATAGTAACAATACTAATGAATTTTGAAATAATCTTCTTTTCCCGGGAATTAATTCCAATTTCCCCGAAATTTGGTAATTTTAAAAAAAAATTACAACACTGGTATTATTATGAGCGAATAGCGACGCGACCACGTCACAGGTGCCACGTGCCCTGCCCCCCGCTCCCGCCTTAGGGTTGCTTACCGCACATGTATTAAGGTACCTCTTTTTTCGAAATAATATTTATTTTTCAAGGGGGATTTTTTTTTTAAGTTTAGCCCGGCTTTGTGTCCATTAGTAGAATCAGTTATCGATACCTAGCAATACCTTCACGGATCGGACAGGGTTTTCTTTACATATTGTATATTAGTATAGATATAAAAATAATAATAAAATATATATATATATATTATATTTTAGCTTTGTTTGCCCCTGGCGAATTTTTAGTAGCCACGTTTTGATCGCGTCTAAACTGCTTATGGAGCATCTTAATTTGACAGCACGTAACTAATATAGATTTTCCTTCCCATTCTTAATTAAATAAGAAGAAAAGAGATACACTAAACTTAAATTTAGTTTAGTTTGTGTACAGATGACAGCACATCAAGCTACTATAATCTGTCAGATTTCTTTATTAGATTTTCAACTTTATCCCTAAAGCATTAAGGCTCAAGGTTGATTGGGAATATTTGGCAGTTTGGTAGCTTGACCTGCTGTCGTCCGTACAAGAGAACTGGGTCCAGTGTCAATTTAAGAATTTTATTCGGTAAGTGGATAAGTAGATGTCATCGGGGGTCTAGAAATGCCTTTAATTGATAAATTGTATAAAGGGTGTATCTGACATCGACGCACAAACGAGTACCATGGTTCTGAGACCCCAGTAGAGGAATTTTTCGTCAGCTTTTTCCTGGTTAAAAAAAAAATATGCAGTTTTTTCACTTTGGACCGTTCATAATTGCTATACTTTTATAACCCGATAAGATTTTAAAGTAAAAATTAATTAATTCGCTAATTACACAAAAAAACGCAATGTGAACAAAACTTGAAAAACTATCCTATCAGCTGATTTAATAAAGTTCACATCAGGGGTCAACGTCATACGTACAAATACGCGCGGCGGCACGCTTGCAACGTTCAAAGCCCGAGCCGACACTTTTTTAAACACTATAATTTCTGTAACATCTCATTAACGACATACATAATTTTATTAGAGGCATGCGGTGTAGCCTTTTGAAACTTAAATAACGAATGTCTAATGTTATTTTGTAGATATCAGCAGCAGTGCCGGATGGCGTAGTGTGTTTCTTCACGTCTTATTTGTATTTGGAAAGCGTCGTCGGTGCCTGGTATGATCAAGGTAACTCCAAATATCAAATAAGGATCCATTCTTTGCTTCTCCCTTTTTCTGTTATAATTTTGTTTCGCGAGTCGGTAAACTGTCTTGCCGCCAAGTGATTCGTGTTCCGGCTGATGTCTGGTGTAGCTGTACGGAGGACGGGTCTGAGCAGTTGTGTTGCGATGTGTGCCGGGTACGATGCGCCCAATGTTGTTGTGTCGGGAGTTTGGTTGTGGGGGGTCTCCAGATCAATCTCCCTCTGGCGCAGAATCGTTGGTCGTGTTGTATGGCTTAACATTGCATCAGCTCGCTCAAATGCCGTCTTCCTTCCTATTTACTTAGTTTTTTTTTTTAAAGAATAGGCTCTTAATAAACTAGCGCGCTTTAATATCAATGATTGCATCACTGCTTACCATCAGGCAGGATTGCGGTCAAGCACTACTTTTTTAGAGGGTTGCTTTTTTGGAGGAACGATCTTCGCAGGATGACTGGTAGTAACTGGATGAGAGTTGCTGATAATCGATGTAGACCCACAAACGCCACAAATTTAACAACGTGTCATACTGACGTCACATGAACTCTATATCTCACAAGCAAAGTTTACCGTGCAATTAGCATACATACAACTTCACTACTTCAACCGTTGGGCAAGTCATAACACCCGTCTGGTCGGAGGATCCTCCCTTTTCTATGGAGGATGAGTGCACTTTACTCCCTGTTCGTCATACCTCCACAATCGATTTGAATGACATGAAATAGGAGATGCCTATGTCCACCAGTGGGTTGCTATGGGCTGAAGATGATGATAATTTCATATCAATAATTATTGATACGCAAGAAATTGGCAGATTCATCCCACATGTCATTTATTCTTTTTCTCTGTCCGTAATTTTTTTATCTTTCTGTAGTGTTCATATTTTGTATGTATATATTTATTTATTGTAATATTTTATTTTCTCTTTTAACTTTAATTTATTTTCACCTACCATGTTTTGCCTCTACATCACCTTAAGGTAGACTGGTAGAAAATGCCTAAAGTATTAAGTCCGCCATTGTGCAATGGTTGTGCATAAAGTTTTAATAAATAATTATTGTACAGGTGTGGTCGCCAGCTTACAACGACATAAACTACTGTTCATAGAGACTCAAGACTCTGCAGAAACGAGTTTCGCTCTCATCAATTACATAAAGGTAATATCACGGTTGTGAACAACACTTGAATCATACACATAATATAATTTCAGACCAAATTGGCCCCGATTCCATTGTTAAGAGGGGACTCTAGTGCCGAGGAATTTGGAAAACAGGTATTTGAAGAAACTATTGCCGTCACGCTGCTTCCAAACTCTCCCGGTAAAGTGCGAAAAGGACAGTTGCAGCTCAGGCTGATTTTACCTACAAAAACGTTGATCAAAAGACGTTTCGTAGTTCGCTGTTTTCTTTTTCAAAACACAACAGATCTCAATCATTTGTATATCAAAATTTAGAGCAAAAGTATACCTATACTTCTATTATTTTTTGTCAAATACTTATCACGTTTGTCTAATAGTCATCTGGACATCACGGTAAAAATGGGTTATTTTTCGCGATTTTGAAGTATCGTATTTCTTTTTTTAATTTAGTTTCGGAAAAAAATCAAATGATAGGGGCACGTATAATCACGGTGTAAAATTCTTGAATAAAAAGAATTGCTCTCAAAGCATTAGCCTTTATGAATACGTTTGTTTAGAGAAAGCACCACTAGAGTTCCCTCTTAACAAACTAAATTTAAGTTCAGTACATTAACAAAAGGACAGAAGATCAAATTTTAGGTTATTCCTGTGTTAATACAGCTATGGAGAGAGCTATGCTAGGTGTATCTCTATGTGATGGAATCAGGAATGAGAAGATTCGTAGAAAACTAAAGGCGCCGACATAACTGGAGGCGGGGCACATAGCTCGTATAGCCGATGGCCGATGGGGCAGAAAGGCTCTTGAATGGCGATCACGTACCGGCAAGCGCAGTGTCGGACACACACCGACTACACTACACTACTAAGTGGTCGGATGTAGATGATCTGACCAACATCACAGGGAAGCGCTGGATGCAGACCGCGTCCAACCGTTCTTTTTGTAAATCCTTGGGAGGGGCCTATGTCCAGCAGTGGACCTTATGTGGCTGAGATGATGATGAATTCAGCTACGGTTCCCTAAAAGACCAGTGACGGTCAACATAAAGTTTTCACGCCGTTAAGTCAAACCCCGCCAAAGATTTAAATCCAATAGTATTGCCCACATCGTAATCACACGAAAAAGAGGCCACACTGAGAAAAGTAAGCTCACACATTATTATGTAGCTTGGCTAAACGAAACACACATTTAGGCCGGGACTCCTCCAAAGTGGAGACGAGACGAACGGAGAGATGTTTTTTAAACAACCAAAAGAATTGTGTTATGACACATCTCCTATCCGCTCAGCTTCAGTGGAGATCGCTGTGCGGAGATGTGTAATATTTGTATGGCGCGATGGAAGCGGAGATATGAGCTGTGCCCGGACGACGCGCAGTGGAGACGGGACTGTAGTTTGTCTTCTTCAAGTAAAAGAAGATACTTTTTTGTAATTATAGCGATATCGTCTACATTTCGCATCAGAATCCGTACCGACTGAGAGCTCAACGTCTTGCACCCGAGCTGAAAAACATGTCTTCTCGCACAGCATTCAGCACACCGTACACATCTCTGCTTTTTTGGAGTCACAGCCTTACGAATATCTTTATTTATCGAACAAAATAAATCTTTGCCACTGTCAACATTTTCAGTGATGCTTTACACTAATACTCCTTCTCATATTTCTTCTTGTTTCACTCTCCAGGCGTGTGAGAGCGGTCGCGGCGCAGTGCTCCTGTCCGTGGCTCGTGGCAAAGTATCAGAAGGTGTCGACTTCGACCATCACCTGGGGCGTGCCGTACTCATGTTCGGCATTCCTTACGTCTTCACGCAGAGTCGCATTCTTAAGGCTCGGCTGGACTACCTTAGGGACCAGTTCCAGGTAATTTATCTCCATGGTCTTTCAAAAGTTTGAAAAGGACCGTGACCGCCAAGTTCTCAGAGTAGTTGTATAGAACACACCAATTTAATTTTTACAACATTAGTTTTGGTTTTGTATTGAAAACTGGTTTTAATAGAAATAAATTAGACTTAAATTTAGACTAAGGCTAAGGAAATTTCCAGAAGCTGCATAGCAATTGTTCATATGATGATTCTAATAATAGAGCATGGCAGTGACATATTTCGCCTGTTATACAACGTTATTTTTTTGTTTATGCAAAATCTGAATATAGTTTGTTCAGAATAAGCAACAGAATCGATTCCAATCATTTATACACCATGTTATATTTTTTCACAAATACATTTAGAAATTGTTGCATAGTGGTTACCGAGCGGTTACGATAGATAGTACTTGCGCGCGCGCCAAAGCTGACACCAGAGGTCAACGCACCGCCCTCGCCCGCCCGAGCGGAGCTTTGACCAGATTTCTAGTGGAACAACCAAGTAGAACTTTGTGGTTTTTCATTATATCTTTTTAAATTTTTGTACATAGATTCTTTACTTACTTAACTGGACATGTGTATTAAATTTTGGTGCATAGATTCTTTTACTTACTTTACTGGACACACACTAATATTCGGTGTTTCGGGTCACGCACAAACAAAAAATAATGCTGTATGTAAAAAAAAATCTCATATAATACTGCGATACCTGCGAACTTGAGGTGTGTGGGTACGTAGTAAGCAGCCGATTTATTTTGTAATAATCTCACCCTGAAAAAATATGTGACATGAGTTGTCGTTTCATTGAAAAGTCACCTTATTTTTAACGGTGTGATTTTTGCATAATAGATCGGCAGTATGTGTTTCTTCTTCCACCCTGATTGTAATGTTTATTTCTTATAGATACGCGAAAACGACTTCCTAACATTTGATGCTATGCGTCATGCAGCGCAGTGTGTAGGAAGAGTGTTGAGGTAAGTTCTTATACATCTCATCATCATACTTCTTATTATTTTTGTCTCTTTTTTTTTTTTGATTTGGCATCTCGTAGTTGACCTAGAGAGGTCGTGACTACTTAACCGGACTATCCTGTGGCTGCCTTAAATGAATTTAAAGCCTCCAGCCAGAGCAACTAAAACTAAGCGACTACATGCTAAGGGCACCCCCTGTAGGGTACGAACCTCGGGGCGTTGCTAGAATTCTCTGTCTCACACTGTCTAATAGGCTATTTGACACTTTGAATTTTTTTGGGATTATTTGCTTTACATGCTTAAAATGAGGGTTCTTTATGTCATTTACATCAGTTTTAATAAAAATAATAACAATTAATATATCCAAAAACACAAAAATATGTTTGACTTTTTGTATCTGACGCCACATATTGTGAAACGATCCGGATTGGCTAATGTAACGATGACGTCATATGCGCATCAGCACTTGTTGGTGTTCTGTGTTCTCAGGTGTTTTATCGATATATTTGTACAACCCGGTACAGCACACCACTTGTAAACCATTTTATTAGATAAACAACAACTAATAACAGATAAATACAAACACCACTGCGGAACCAAAAATCGTTTATATCGTCTTGTGACGTCACTTACAAGGCGCCATATTGCTATTTGAATTTTTATTTGCATGTTTCTTACGAAATATGTATTTAAAATTTAAAAAAAATACTTTAGGTGAACTTCTTAACCGCAACCAAGTAATTCAAGATAGAAATTATAAATCTGTCAAATAGCCTATTATAACACAACTTAAAAAAAAGCTTTTAACGTTGCTTGCTTTGATTTTTCAGAGGCAAGACAGACTACGGTATAATGATATTCGCGGATAAGCGTTTCAGTCGGGCCGACAAACGCACCAAGCTGCCGCGCTGGATACAGGAGCACCTGAAAGACTCGCTGTGTAATCTCAGCACTGAAGAAGCTGTACAGGTAAGAACGGTGACATAACCTGATGGACCATCTACTTACTCTCATTTTCTTTATCGAGTTTTTAACGTCATATAGGTTAGTTGGTTATTACCAATTTATAACTTTAGGTGGGAGTTTTGGAGGAAAGTTAAGCTGAGTGTCACACTCATTTTTCATTGGACTTTTAAATTATTTTTAGTGTTTTTTACTAAATAAAAGTGCGTGATTTATGTAGTAAAAAGTGCATTCAATAAATAATTCATAAAGAAGTTTGGTGATATCCCAGCATAGTGGTCTCATCATGACTTTGCCGCAAACCTCCGTCGTATACGGTTCACGCGGCCATCTTTTTCGACATGAATGAAAAGGCTAAAATGCACAAACCACGCGAAGCCAAAGAAGAAAGAAATAAATAAATAGTTCCTAACAGTCCCAACACGTGACATTGACTAAATGCACAAACCGTGCAAAGCCACAACAAAGCTTTAGGTCCTGTTGGTACCTATATTACCAAGTTATAACTTTAGGTGGGAGTTTTGGAGGAAAGTTAAGCTGAGTGTCACAATCATTTTTCATTGGACTTTAAAATAATTTTTAGTGTTTTTTACTAAATAAAAGTGCGTGATTTATGTAGTAAAAAACGCATTCAATAAATAATTCATAAAGAAGTTTGAGATATCCCAGCATAGTGGTCTCATTATGACTTTGCCGCAAACCTCCGTCGTATACGGTTCACGCGGCCATCTTTTTCGACATGAATGAAAATTCATTATATGACATTGGCTAAAATGCACAAACCATGCGAAGCCAAAGAAGAAAGAAATAAATAAATAGTTCCTAACAGTCCCAACACGTGACATTGACTAAGGTGCGTATTCCAGAAGGAAACTCAAGCATTGATCTCTGCTTAACCTTTTGAACGCCCATCTATATAATACGCGATGTGTCCTCCTGCGCCACACTACAAATGTATAACGTATCTATAGTAAAACGTAGGGATGGGATTAGTGTCCTATCGACAAATAATATTATACATTTAAAATAATGTTTATTCACCAATTTACGAAGCTAAATAAAAACTGTAATCGTAATTTCATATTTTATTTTATTTCATAAAAAAAAACAATATGAAAACCTGGATATATTCCCCACAATAAAGAAAAGAATTTTAAATTTATTAGACGTGTGTTCTACAAGGCACTTCCCTATTTGTCTCCAAATGTAATCCTTCTACTTCATATCAAGTAGTTGGCGCTCGAGGCACGTCAAAATCCTTTCTGTTCTAGGGATGTCTAAATTTCTATGGTATATATTTTATATTCACTGTGGTCGAGTTACACGTGCATAAACTCATCCGATTCCTGCATAATTTATTTCGTTTACTTACAACAAATACAATTAATAGAAGCTAAATACGTGGTTTTCTACGCTTTAAAAAATAAAATAAAATGGAGGGTAAGTGTCTGTTTTACACAAGACCTTTTTTTTAATGGTGTCGCTAAATACTCGCAATTATTTTTCTGGTTTGTAGAAACTAATAGAAAACTGAAGAAAATTCCTGAAACGGAAGTTGACGACTTAACGGAATGTTAAGACGACGAACTATTTCAAAATTCTGATTCAGACTTGAACAACTCGCAATAATTCGTCATATTCACAGTCACAATTTTTTTTATAAGGACACGTGCGCCAACTCAAGATGTAAACATTGCACTACACTAAAATGCACAAAGTCACTATGACCTTGAAACCCGTCCGCTTATGACGTCACAGATTTCCTTCTATACAAGTCGGTGTCGCGTGAGGACCGACAACTAACTAACTTTGTGGGGATGGGTTTTTCAAACGGGGTTTCACTATCGACAATGATTAGAAAACCTATTGATTCTTGATTAAGGTGAATAAAACCTAGTTTAAATTGTACAATATTTATAAAATATTATACAGTATGTTAACTAACAGAGGGCGTTCCCGTTAACCCGAAATAGTATAGCATACATACGTGCTAAAAAAAATATTTCCATTCGAAAAAAAAATGTTTTTAAAATTTTTCCAATAAGAAAATATTCAATAAAAATTTTAAATTGACATGTAAAAGAAGCACACTGTACACGCGAACATGAAAGATGGCAACGTCGCAATTTATTTATACATGACGACTACTATTTTGATTTAAAACAGGAGGTTTCAAATTTATTTCCAATTAGAATTTTTTTTTAATCGGATTTTTTTGTGCTTATTTTTCTATGCTGATAATTTTATTTTAATCTATTAATGATATATATTAACGAGTTTAAGGGAACGCCCTCTGTTATTTAACATAGGTACTGTATATTTACGTCATTTTCTTGCAATAATAGTATTTAAGATCATTTCGACGAGATGAAATATAGCGAGGTCTTCGTCGTGTCCCATCACTGGCTTACTTGATATCAAGTAATTGGCGCTGGGGGCATTAAAATATTTTCTGGAGTTTTTGTTTCTATTGAAAATTAAACAAATAAGAACTTAATATGCGTGAAAAAGTTAAAAATATGGTTGATAACAGGGCAAATTTTCATAAAAACAAAATAAAAGGTCTTGTAAAAGTCGTAAATTTATTTTATACTGTGATTACTTCTAATCAAGTAGTGGCGCTGAGGGCACGAAAATCTCGAACTTGTATAGAAGTGATTGGCGTTCAAAAGGTTAAGCATTACATAGAACTAGTTTCAACCAATCAAAAGGCTTGAAACGAGACTTAAGTAGAGCTTGAGTTTGAGTGAAGTTCTGTAATACGGACCTAAATGCACAAACCGTGCAAAGCCAAAAAAAAGCTTTAGGTCCTGTTGAAAACAAGCGTCAGGCAGGCAGTGGTTCCAAAGGATTTTTCTGAACAGTCTATTTGACGCACACATTCTCCATGAAGCACAGATTCTTGCACATTGTATTTGCATATGTGGTGTCCCTTTTCTTCTTCTTCAGCCTATGTCCACTGCTGGACAAAGGCCTCCCCAAGGCTTTCCACGCCGACCGGTCTTGTGCTGCCCGCATCCATCGGCTTCCCGCGACCTTCACCAGGGATATGCTCACAGATACCTCAGTGTCTAAAGACTAAAGTCTTTGACCAGTGTGCGTTGCCAGTGATGACTTACGGAACTGAAACGTGGTCGCTCACAATGGGCCTCATACGAAGGCTCAGAGTCACACAAAGGGTGTCCCTTTTATTCTGTGCTAAATAGATGTATTTTCTTTCTTCTATAGTATGTAAGGGGGCTGTTCAAATATATCCGTAACCAGATTTTTGCAATTATAAACACCTCCCTCCCTCTTCGTCAATAAAAAGTTCTTACCACAATCCCATGCTTGCGAAAATTGGTAGGATACATTTTTACCATACATACATTTTTCAATGTGTTCAGGTTTAGAAACTAAAGTAAATTTAAGATCAGTGCATATTTTCCTTAGTCAAAATTAGTTAGCGCCTGGCGCTATGTTTTAAATTAGGGTTGTAACGGAGCTTCGCCTCCGCTTCCGTTACTGCGGAAGTTCCGCAAGAAATCCTATCTTCGCTTCCGCCTCCGCCTCCGCACAATTTTTAGCGGAGTTATAACGGAGGTTTATTTAAGTATTTATGCAATAAATAACGCGCAAGCTGCGACGCTCGACAACCGTCCGGCCGCATTTGAGCGCGAAATGGTCAAGAATCAACTAGTGCGAGGCGGGAATGCGGCAAGCACAATTTGTTTCTCCTTAATTTTCATTACAAGAAGGTAATATTTTTTTTTACCAAGTATACTACTATTAATGTACGTATTTAAAATAAAAATTTTGTTTTAATTAACCATAAATTTCAATTTTTTCTATATGTACTTTCACCTCCGCCTCCGCCTCCGTTAACCTCCGCGTCCGCGGAGGTGAGACTCGTCGCCTCCGCATCCGCCTCCGCCTCCGCTAACAAGCCTCCGTTACAACCCTATTTTAAATCACACCTAATTTGTCTATGGTATTGAGTATCTTAATTTGACAGGTATCTTTTGTCCTTTTATTAATGAAATAGAAACAGAAATATGTACTGTGCTTAAATTTAGTTAAGAACAAGGAAATCGGCGTCACTTTAGTCTTCAAATCTGTTTTCTTGCCACCTTTCCAGATCTGCAAACGTTGGCTCCGTCAGATGGCGCAACCCTTCACCCGAGAGGATCAGCTAGGCGTATCTCTACTTACCCTACAACAGTTACAGTCTGAAGAACAACAAGAGAAGATTGAGAAGCAAGTCATACAGAAATGATTCAATTTTGTGGAAGAGTTGTCAGTTATGTATGTGATGGATTAGGAAGACTGCTGTTGATAATGATTCAGCCTAAGATCATAAGCAACCCTAGCTGGTGCAAAAGAAATCAGAATACTGTAATCATCATCATTAACATAATTATCTATTTGAAGGACTGGCCAGTTTAGGAAGATTATACTTCTTAAGAATGCTACACCAATCAGATTTGAAGTGAATACGGCTGATGACTGTTCGGGATTATGCAAGACATACTTTGAATAAATGAATATTTTGCAAAGATCAAACAGCAGATTTTCGCGCTTAATTTTACTACTGTGAGGTAGGCAGGTCCTACCAGTATTCAGAAGCTTCTGAAAAACTTCTTGAGGTCTTCTCGACTTCGTGGATAATAAAGTAGTTTGTGCGAAATTACGTGTTTTTAAATATAATGAATATTTTGATTTATGTATTTTTGTTTTTTTTTTATCACTCACCTTTGCCATCGAGGACCTTCCAGCGAAAGGGAAGCAAGCTCTAATTTCAAAAATGGCGGGTATTAAGTCAGCCAGTTGGAATCGTTCGGACCGCCCATTGGTCCGTTCGGTCCAAACGATCCCAACTACTCACAATCATTTGACAAAACTGTGTTCGCCGGTTAGGGGGCTGCTCCGTTTTTACATCAAACTGAATAAGGTAGAGGCGCACTTGTTTTTCGTCAAATTTGCCTGGTAAAGCATGAAACCATAGCTAAAATTTTAGTTTATATTGTAGGTAGGTGAAAAAAGTAACGGTTAAAATTTGGATCTACCCTTCTTTTGCTGCAAGGTCCTCAATTAACCAGAAATACAATAGCAAACAGCGATAAAAAAAACTATTCAGCAATTCGAGCACTCATTTTCTGTTATATCTGAAGACTGAAAGCTATAAAAATCGTGTGTCAAAGAAGTTGCAAATAAAACAATAAATTAATTTGCTTTGTAACTATAATTACAAAAAAGTCAAAATCGAAGTAGGATATCGCGTGATCTAGCAATTAGAACCAAAACTCCTCTTCATTACGCTCAAGTAAGGCAGTCGAGAATGGCCCGTCTGTCAAACTTAAAGTTAGCCCAAGACGGAGCCACGAAGTTGTAGAATACACTCTCATCTGGAGATTCATTGTTAGGACTAATTTCTTTCTGAACAGGAGAAAAGGTATTCGGATTTGGTTGAACGTTTTGCGGTGTAAACAACTGTCGCTTAGCAACCTTCCTGTCTTTTCTAGAACTGTTCTGGTTTGGAGTATTTTTGACGCTACTGCCATGACTATTGCTATGGCTATTGCTGGCACTGTGGCTATTGCTATGGCTACTTCCTTGATCAATACTACCCGGTACAATTTCATGAATACTAGCGTTACCATGGTTCTTAAAAGGTACTGGTACAGCATTACAATTTAGCTGTTTATATTCTTGTATTTCATTCTGCAAGCCCTGAGAGGCTGCTTTGGCCTTAGCTTTAGTAGCAGAAGTAGACTCTATATCTCCCATAGATTTGTGACGAGTCCTTCTAGTATTAGTGAAGACTTTCGAATTCCTTTCTGCGACCCAGCGTCGCATGCGTTTTACAAACGGTAGCACCATGAAGAAAGCATTAGGACTCACTCCCATTTTCAACTTAGGCGTCATATCCTTCTTATTGGCTGGCAGATCAGCCAATGGGAACCACTCACAAGCTTTAATCTCGTTCCTTGTTCTCGGTTGGAATTTGGTGTCTCTAGGAATGAAACCAATAATGTATAGGCGGGTAATTTGTTCGTGTATTATAGCTTCTATGTAGTCATTTTTATTTATCAGCTTACTTATGTCGAAGCCTGTTTCTTCATAGACCTAGGAGATAGAACAACATGATTGTTATATTTATTTATAGCATGATAACTAGGAGTTTTTCTTTTTAAGGATGGTTCGGTGAAAGGCCCAGTAGGACAGTAACAGTTGACCAAATAGAACTACTCTACTACTATGTAACACATATACTCATCTGATGCTAAAACCCATAATAGCAGCGCAGGTCAACCGATCAGGTTAGGCTACACTTGCCGCGGTTTATTCGTGGATGGTTGGGCGACCATCTTTACCTGCCGAGACCCCTGTCATTTATTGAGCATTGACAGTCATTACGGGTCTTCATCATCATCATCAACCTTTCTATCGTCCCACTGCTGGGCACAGGCCTCCTCTCATACAGAGAAGGATTGAGCGCAACACCACGCTTAGCCAGAAACTCTAGACAACCAGACTTACCAAGAAATATCATTTCGCTTGTTGTTCATGTAAAATATATGTATAAGTTGGAAACTAACCTCAACTAAAAAGGCTACGTATATGATTGAATTACTGGTAAAAAATCTTATGGGATTATGTATGTCAAAGATAAAAATGGCGCTGATTCCCTTCCTCACAAACTAAACTTTCTTTTTCTTCCTATTTTGTTAAGAAAAATACAGAAGATAAATACACAGCTTAGCAGTAATTAAAAATATATACTTAATTACTAAGCATTCCTAGCGCTCTGAATATATTTTGTTGAAATCGTTTCAGAAGACTATGACACCTATTCCACAGTCTGTCTTAGATCCATCGGCGTAAACTCTCAGCTCTTTCGGCCCTGGTAGCAGTATTTGCAGTTGGCTTTGTGACAGGTTGCTTGCATTATTGGTTGCGCAGTCGCGGGCCGGCACAGTACGGCGTTGCAGAAGTATCGTTCTTTACCGCGACCCCCGGTTGTTTGTGGTTTTTAGTTAGTAAGCATCTGCCCCACCGCCGAACCTAGCGCGGCGGATACCCACGAGGGATTTCCACCCCAAAAAAAAGGACAACTCTTTTTGTAGTAGGTACGCGTTTGTTAGATATTCTAAGAGCTTTGAGTGTATTCCAGCTGTGCGAGTTCTTTTAAGTTTGTTTGTGATAGGTGCCTAGCTAATAGGGCTAGACAGCGCTTGTAACCGAGCACATCGGTGCGACGCGGATTACGTTTAGGTACGGATTTTCTTGGTAGTTAGTGTGATATGGATACTTCTGTGATCTGAGCAAGAAGGTTCGCCCGATAGGTGCTAGTTCATAATGAGGTTTGTTGACTTTTCTGAAGCAGATTCACTGAAATTTAATTTAGTTTGTGACCAAGGGAAGCGGCTCCTATAACAACGTTTTCCTTACCTCCCTGGCAGCACACTTGTATGGCTCCTCATCCTCGTTGACTTTTCCCTTGGGGAAGCCCCAGGAGGCCTTGGTCCAATACGACTGGACCAGTAACACATGAGTCAGATCTGTGTCCAGCAAGATGGCACCATACGTGGGCACCATCTGTTTATACTCGCGCCAGTTGTCCAACACCGCGTCCAGACTGCTCACATGCTCTCGGAGTTGCGGGACGTGCTACAGTAATGGTTTGATTGATTAGAAGTTATGAAAATAATTCATGTGAACTCAGTAAAATATCCTATGCATATTATAGGGGTAGAGTCTATAAAAGTTAGCCGGACACACCATATGCTCACAATCCCATACTCTGGGCTGCTACAGAGAAATCGCAGTTGCACGTGTACCCTGATAGATAAGTAGCGGCCATCTAAGCAGTTAATTTCTTAGATTAAATAAAGGTTGGTAAAAATTACATTTTGCAATTTTATATAATCCATAAAATTGCAAAATGCAATTTTTACCAACCATCAAATCCATACTAATATTGTAAATGGGAAAGTATCTCTGTCTGTCTGTCTGTCTGTCAGGCTTTCACGCCAAAACTACTGAACCGATTGTAATGAAATTTGGTACAAAGATAGTCTAGACTCTAGAGCCTAAGACAGGACATAGGCTATATAACATTCCGCTATGACCAATAGGAGCAGAGCAGTAACAAAAATGTTGCGAAAATGGGAGCGAACGCGGACGTAAATATTGCTCCCATTATTTTAAGACGGGACTCTAATGGCTTTTTTTTTTAATAACTATAAACTATTGCTTGACTGCAATCCCGCCTGATGGTAAGCAGTGATGCAATCATTGATGGTAAAGCGCACTAGTTTATTAAGCCTAATCACTTAAAAACACAGGAATAGGAAGGATGACGGCAGTTGAGCGAGGTGATGCAATGCTAAACCCAAGCGCAACACGACCAAACGATGCTGCGCTAGAGGGTGATTCCATACAAACGTATTCCGCTGTTTTCTTCGTGGATAACGCTTCTAGAGCAATGATTTTTCTACAATCTCACACTTTGATTTATACGCGCTCCTATTATTTGATTTTTTGAAAAATTAATTAATAAAAGAAATATGATGTTTCAAAATCCCGAAAAATAACCCATTTCCACCGCGATGTTCAGACGACTATTACACAAATGTGATAAGTTTTTGACAAAAAAGAAAATAATAGAGGCATAGCTATACTCATCCTCTAAATTTTGATATAATTGAGATCTATATCGTGTTTTGAAAAAGAAAACAGCGGAATACGAAACATGTTTTAGTCAACGTTTTTGTAGGTAAAATCAGCCTTAGTTGCAACTGTCCCTTTCGCACTTTACGGGGAAAGATTGAAAGCGCCGCGACGGCTATAGTTTCTTCAAATACCGATCTCAAAAATTCCTCGACACTAGAGTCCACTCTTAACAGGCGCTTACATACAAACTAAAGTCCACGCGGACGGAGTCGCGGGCAATAGCTAAAAAAATGCTTAATCAACTAAAGTATCATTGGTAAATATAATGTTTAATAATTATCAGAGTTTCAACTTTGAATTTCGCTACATATTATAAAAGAAAGTCACTTTCTTTTTCTCTATGTCCCCTTGAATGGTTAAATCTTAAAAACTACGCAACGGATTTTGATACAGTTTTTAATAGATAGAGTGATTCAAGAGAGAGGTTTATATGTAAAATAACATTTTTTCCGCTTTTGCAGTGAAATGCTAAAAAAAACTAAACCTTACGATATTTTTTTTTTTTTATTGGGACAAAACCCGCCACACGGTTCCCAACCAACTGCAACTCCTGAAAGCCAGAATCACAGTGGAGACCGCCAGAAAAACGCCGAGCAATGAAGCTCGACGAGTCCCGGAGAAACGATTCAACTGTCTTGGGTCCCGCAACGAAATTAATCAGAAAAGAATAGCGGAGGAGTAAGAAAAAAGATATTTTTTCCACTTCCCTCCATAATAAGCAGGAGACAGAACAGAACTAGGCCAATCGGCACAAAGGGACATTATTGCAACTGGGAGAAGCCCAGATTGCCAAGCACCACGGAATAAAATTTGATTAAGTTAATGGGTCCTAAGTAGGTATAGGTATGTGCTGTTACAATTGATTCCAATAACAGGTATGGCAAAAAGGCCTGAACGCACGGAAATTAGTTCTAGTTTCTACAAGGTCCGTATAATAAACAACTCCTGATGTAACTTGTACACTATCCAACATAATATTGCGTTCATTCTGCCAAAGAATACACTCCCACAAGATGTGATGTGCGGACTGTTCAAATTCACAGTTCTATGTAGAACACTGACACAAAGGCGAAGGAACAAGTTTAAAAGAATACAGTTTACTTTTAAAGTTGCCATGACCTGTGAGAATTTGGGCAACGCAGTGGTCAACCTCCAGCCATGTCTTAGCCGCCGATCGCCAACGGATGGAAAGAACAGATGGAGGTGCCGGCCCTTGATGGAATTATCCCACCTACTTTGCCATTCGGATAAGAGGTCCTCCCAGACGTCAGTCTGAGGTTTAAATAATCTAGAAATAAGAGGTCCTCCCAGACGTCAGTCAATCTAGATTATTTAAACCTTACGATATTTATCAAAAGAATGTACTAAATATTTGACACATTGAAAAGGTTTACAGAAAAGTCCACGATGGTATTTAACCTTTTGAACGCCCATCTATATAATACGCGATGAGTCCTCCTGCGCCACACTACAAATGTATAACGTATCTATAGTAAAACGTAGGGATGGGATTAGTGTCCTATCGACAAATAATATTATACATTTAAAATAATGTTTATTCACCAATTTACGAAGCTAAATAAAAACTGTAATCGTAATTTCATGTTTTATTTTATTTCATAAAAAAAAACAATATGAAAACCTGGATATATTCCCCATAATAAAGAAAAGAATTTTAAATTTATTAGACGTGTGTTCTACAAGGCACATCCCTATTTGTCTCCAAATGTAATCCTTCTACTTCATATCAAGTAGTTGGCGCTCGAGGCACGTCAAAATCCTTTCTGTTCTAGGGATGTCTAGATTTCTATGATATATATTTTATATTCACTGTGGTCGAGTTACACGTGCATAAACTCAACCGATTCCTGCATAATTTATTTCGTTTACTTACAACAAATACAATTAATAGAAGCTAAATACGTGGTTTTCTACGTTTTAAAAAATAAAATAAAATGGAGGGTGTCTGTTTTACACAAGACCTTTTTTTTAATGGTGTCGCTAAATACTCGCAATTATTTTTCTGGTTTGTAGAAACTAATAGAAAACTGAAGAAAATTCCTGAAACGGAAGTTGACGACTTAACGGAATGTCAAGACGACGAACTATTTCAAAATTCTGATTCAGACTTGAACAACTCGCAATAATTCGTCATATTCACAGTCACAATTTTTTTTATAAGGACACGTGCGCCAACTCAAGATGTAAACATTGCACTTCACTAAAATGCACAAAGTCACTATGACCTTGAAACCCGTCCGCTTATGACGTCACATATTTCCTTCTATACACGTCGGTGGCGTGTACGGACCGACAACTAACCAACTTTGTAGGGATGGGTTTTTCAAACGGGGTTTCACTATCGACAATGATTAGAAAACCTATTAATTCTTGATTAAGGTGAATAAAACCTAGTTTAAAGTGTACAATATTTATAAAATATTATATATTTACGTCATTTTCTTGCAATAATAGTATTTATGATCATTTCGACGAGATGAAATATAGCGAGGTCTTCGTCGTGTCCCATCACTGGCTTACTTGATATCAAGTAATTGGCGCTGGGGGCATTAAAATATTTTCTGGCGTTTTTGTTTCTATTGAAAATTAAACAAATAAGAACTTATTATGCGTGAAAAAGTTAAAAATATGGTTGATAACAGGGCAAATTTCCATAAAAACAAAATAAAAGGTCTTGTAAAAGTCGTAAATTTATTTTATACTGTGATTACTTCTAATCAAGTAGTGGCGCTGAGGGCACGAAAATCTCGAACTTGTATAGAAGTGATTGGCGTTCAAAAGGTTAAGTCTATCTCTTATGGATATCTCACAATAACATTTTTTTGTCATTTACATTTTACGACAAAAACTGGCTAATGTTCGAAGCGATATAGACCAATACAGCATTAATCCTTATCTAATTTAACACCCTAAATAAATTGTTGATTTAATATAGATCTATATCGCCCTTTACAGCATACGATGAAATGAATATTGTTACGAATGGACCTTATGTCGATGGCATAAGGTTCAATATCGCGTGACAAGCAGTGTGTCACTTTTAAGTCCTATTTCCCTAGATCTAGACATTTTCTAGGCACAGTGTAAAAACGCATTACTAAACTTAGAATGGCCTATCGAATGGTACAGGTCTCAACAGTTTTGTCAACAAAGTGTCGACATCGAAATTTCTAGAAACCCGTTTCCGGGAATTATCGTAGGTACTTACTTGGCCGGTGACCTCGAAGTTATGCAGTATTATTATTACGCCTAGAGGATTCTGGAATGTTCGATCAGCTAGCCTATATATAGCAACGTGACGCCGGCGCAGAGTCAGTCGACGTCGCGCTACCGGATTTGACACCCGGGTAGGTCACAAACACAAATACACGTGACCTACTCAGACAAGGATAGACACTATACATTCGCAATACGACGCCGCCGTGCGCATTTGCGGACTGTATTTATATAGGCGCTATGCGCATGACGAACACACATGCACTACTCCACATGCAGGTACACACTCAGAATACCACACGAGCGGTGAACACACACCTACAAACCGCTCGCAACACACACTACCCCCCGTACCCTCGCAGCCTACTGTACATAGCTGGTTGAGCTGTTAGGGGGTCGGGGTAATCACCCGCTGTAGCGGAGCGCCAACTAAAGCCGACACCCGGTCGCTGATCGACTCTTGCTGGGCCTTCACGGGGGCAACCCGTGATCCAACCTGGTAGGGGTCTGATCGCACGGGTGTCGTGAAACACTTCAGGCGCTCCTACAGCCACACACAACAAAGCACACCGTCCACCGCCGGAGGGAAGGCACACCCTCGCGGCGTCAACTTAGGTGTGCGAAGTTTAATCTAATAATAATAATCTAATAATAATCTTTATTACACAAAAAATTGGTACAAATAAGTGTGAAGTCCCTGACTCCTGTGCTAGGTGATATACCTGTGTTACAGGAGCCAGTGCCCTCTCCCAAAAGGAAATGTTACAGAATTTTATGCAAACAGATTAATAAAACATAGATGAATTTACGTAACCTAAACTAGACTAAAGGGGTTAAAAGAAGCCTGTATTGAGTATTTGGGGGTGCGTGTTTATGTGCGTGCGTATGTGTGTGTGTGTGTATGCGTGCGTGCGTGTGTGAGGGTGTGTCTGCAAATGTGCACACGTGTGTATGTATGTATATGTGTGTGTAGCAGTTACTTACCAGTAGGGTTTATTATAATCTTATGAAATAGATATGATAACTTCCTCTGTTTCGTCATAGTTCAGTGACAGTAGCCATGATTTGAGAGTCTGTTTGACTTTTGAAGTTAAGTTGGAGGAACAGCACCCCTAGGGTGCAACCTAAAGACGGGTCTCCATTTTTGGAGGCCGAGAGACCGACCCCACGGTCATGGGGCCATTAAGAAGCCCCCAAACCGTCTCCTCGCGCCCCCAACTCGGGGTCGCAGAGAGGACCACGAACGCAGAGTCAGTCTACACTCGACTAGCGATACGAAAACAGCGACAGTTATGAAGCGATCTTTGAGATTACCTACTGCGACAACTATAAAGAGAACTGTGAGTACTACGTGAAGTAACATCTGTAGCGTTATTGGGTGTTTACAATACGGACTTCGTGGACGTAAGTGAAGACCTCGGTGCAACGTCAGCGACTTTCTACTTGTCATTGCCTACAATCGACTGTACCTTCGTTGCCAATAAACTTCGTAACCCTTAACCGGCGTTTTAGTACCCCTAGCCCGTAACACTGGTGTCAGAAGCGGCATGCCGGTCACGCCAAGGGAAGACGAAAGAGTTCGCACGCGACGATAAGCAGCGATGGATTTGGCGCGTCAAGAGGAAGAATCGCTTAGTGTCCCTGCACCCGAAACAGAAATGGCCGTCGCAACACCTATAAGTGCGCCTACTACCACCACTATTCCCGGAAGCAGTGGATGCGATTTATCGGCGTTGCTGGCCCAATTAACTATGCAAATAAAAAATGTAGCAGAATCCCAGGCAAAATCCCAGCAACTAGTATTGGAACTAAACGGAAAGTGGGAAAAAACTAAAGAAGAGGTCAACGAGCTTAAAACAAAAGCAACACAACAAGATGCACGTATGGACCAGCAAGATACGCGCATAGACAAACAAGAAGCGCGTATGGACCACCAAGATACGCGTATAGACAAACAGGATGCTCGTATAGACAAACATGATGCGCTTTTCGAGACACTAGATAGCACCATCATGGAGTGTGAGAAAGAAACAAAATTCCTCCATGATAAGGTACAGAAAGGAAGTATCAAAGGTGTGATACCTGTACCCAGTGCTCTGCCGACGTTCCAGGTACCTCATTTTGACGGAACAACGTCATGGGTGGCCTTCCGTCTACAGTTTGAAAAGGTCGCAAAAGGCAACAATTGGGACGACGATCAAGCTCTAACGGCCCTTATGCTTGCTTTGTGTGGTGATGCCGTACGAATCCTCGAGAATATTTCCGGCGATTGCAATACCCTAGCCTGTCTGTTAGAAGCGTTGGAGACTAGATATGGAGAGAAACATCTCGAACATGTCTACAGGGCTCAACTCCGTGACCGCACACAGAAGAGCAATGAGGGTCTGCAACAGTGGGCAACGGAAATAGAACGTATGGTGCGGAAGGCATATGCATCAACACCGGGTTTGATTGGCGCTACTACTCTACGATTCTTTACTGATGGGATTCGAGATGCAGAAGTCAGGGCTGCTGTACGTCTGGGTCACCATCAGACCCTGAAGGCAGCTTTGACGCATGCTCTGGAGGTGGAAGCAGTACGTCAAGATGGCCCACAACACGACTGTATTCGAGAAGTGACCGCACAAATAAAAGCCCGACGAGGATCAACTTGCTATGAGTGCGGCGAAAAGGGGCACATTCGAATTGATTGTCCCAGGAAGGCTAAGGGAAGAAGAACTTCTTGGTCACGTGAGGAGGCCGCAGTGATGGCGTGGCGCAAGCGCGATGCGAAGGTCGAACCCGAGCGCCCGTGCGAGCGAGTCGAGTGGCGCGAGCGGAGCGATCGGAGCGGGCACCGCGAGCGATCCGCTGAACGAGAGCGGGAACGCGTCAAGGACCGGGAGCGAGACCGAGACCGGGAACGCGATCGTCCCGGCAAGCGAGAACACGAGCGCGAGCGGCCGCGCGGAAGGTCGTGGAGTGAGGCAGACGGAAGCCGGGACAAGGAAGTCGAGGACGAGGCCCGTAAGAACAAGCGCCTCGAGAAAAAGGCAAGACAAAAGGACCGCCGTCGCCAGCTAACTTCAGGAAGTAAGGGCCGACATTGTGACAAACAGGAAAATACAGAGAACGTGCGTATTGTCCAGGTGAATGATTTGGATGAAGACTGGGATAATCGATCATTGAAAGACGCACAGAAGGACGACAGTGACCTGAAGGCAGTAATCGAGTGGAAGCAACGTGGCCAGAGGCCCGCTTGGAGTGAAATATCAGCGCTTAGCCCAACAGTAAAAAGTTACTGGGCTCAATGGGATAGCCTGATAATAGGCTATTTGACAGTATTCAATTATTTGTGATTTTTTGCTTTAATTGCATAAAATGAGGGTTCTTTATATCATTTACAAGAGTTTTAATAAAAAATAATAACAATTATTATATCCAAAACACGAAAATATGTTTGGCTTTTTGTTTCTCGCGCCACACATTGTGAAACGATCCGGATTGGCTAATGTCGCGATGACGTCATACGCTTGTTTTCGGCAAACTTATAAACTGTTTTTCGGGGGTTTTTATCGATTTATTTGTACAACCCAGTACAGTACACCACTTGTAAACCATTTTATTAGATAATAACAGCAAATAATAATTAAAAACAAACACCACTGAGAACCGAAAACCGCTTGTGACGTCACTTACCAGGCGCACCGCCATATTGCTGATTATATCGTTTTCGCGGCTTATTTGAATTTTGAATTTTTATTTGCATATTTCTTACGAAATACGTATTTAAAATTAAAAAAAATACTTTGGGTGAACTTCTTAACCGCAACCAAGTAATTCAAGATAAAAATTATAAATCTGTCAAATAGCCTATTGATAATGGAGTTCTCAAGAGGAAATGGGAATCACCCAGTGGACAGGAGTTCACCTTACAGATAGTTGTTCCCGGTGATAAAGTTGCGTCAGTGCTACGACAGGTGCACGACGGAGTATCCGGAGGACATCTAGGAGTAAAGAAAACCCTGGAGAAAGTGAGGAAAAGATTCTATTGGGTGCCTTGCCGCGAAAACGTAGAGGACTGGTGTAGAAAATGCGTAGCTTGCTCCTCAGTAAAGGGACCGCAAACGAGAGCCAGAGGTCGGCTGAAAGTGTACAATGTTGGTGCATCATGGGAAAGAGTTGCTGTCGATATAGCTGGGCCATTCCCTGTTACTGAAGAAGGGAATAGGTATATCATCGTCCTGCAAGACTATTTCAGCAAATGGCCAGAAGCTTTTGCAGTACCTAACCAAGAAGCTCATACAGTCGCCAAAAAGCTAGTTCACGAGGTGTTCTGTCGATTTGGCGTTCCCTTGGAGTTACACTCTGACCAGGGTAGAAACTTTGAGTCTTCACTATTTCAAGAGGTTTGCCAACTACTCGGGATACATAAGACTCGTACAACACCCTCAGTCAGATGGAATGGTCGAAAGATTCAACCAGATGCTAGAGAATCATTTGGCCAAAGTAGTGGAAGAACACCAGAAGGATTGGGACCAATACATTCCACTCTTCTTAATGTCATACCGCTCAGCAACACATGATAGCACAAATTGCACACCGGCAAAAGTCAACTTCGGCCGAGAAATTAGACTACCAATAGATGCACTAACCGGAACACCTCCCGAAACTCCTATCCTAGCCGTCGACTATGTGGCCGACCTGCGGCGTAAATTAGATGGAATACATGAGCTAGTGAGAGAGAATGGTCTGAAAACCAGTGAGAAGATGAAGATCCGATACGACCGCAAAGCTCACGTGCCCGGATTTGAAGAAGGAACTTTGGTATGGTTACACAATCCCATAAGGAGAAAAGGAAAGAGTCCGAAATTTCAAGCCAAATGGGAGGGTCCGTACACGATAATAATAATAATAATAATATAGCCTTTTAATCAGATCTTAGTACAATAGCTAACTTAACTTAGTACAGTAGATTTTTAAATTCATATAAATAATTAACATTAAAATCTTAAACTTAATAATCTTAATCTTAAGCTAGTATTTGTTGCTTGCTTATCTTTCCTAGATCTGTTTGCCAGTCGGCAAAGGCCTCCTCCAACCTTTTCCATTCCTTCCTTTCTTGAGCCACTCTGTTCCATGTGACTCCTGCCACTTGTCTGATGTCATCATCCCACCTTTACTGTGGTCGGCCTCTCTTCCTTTTGCCTTCCCTTGGGTACCACCATGTCACCCTTTTGCTCCATTTGTCACGTCCTCTTACCAAGTGACCAGCCCATCGCCATTTAAGTCTTTTGATTTTGTTTATTACATCAGTCGTTTTTGTTTTGTTTCTAATGACGATATTTTTTAATCTGTCAGACTTTTTGATATTTAGCATGCTCCTTTCCATTGAATACTGGCAAGTTGCTAGTTTGTTTAAGGTCCCCAGATTTAAGGCCCATGATTGACACCCGTACGTTAGGATAGGTAGTATGCAGGTGTTAAACAGTTTGCTTTTTAGGTTTATATGGAGCTCTTTATCTTTCATCGCCTCTCTTAAACTCCAGTATTTCTTCCAGCCATTTGTAATTCTTCTCTCCACTTCCTTCTGCATAGGATCTTTTTGAGTTATGAGCTGACCTAGATATATGTATTCGTCTGTATAGTTGATTTCAGTGTTTCCTAGATTTATAGTATGTTTGTACCCGTTTGTCATCACTCTAGTTTTTTCCGGATTCATTGCCAGCCCTACTCTCTCACTTTCTTTCGCAAGTTCTTTTATCATTCTGGTTAGATCTTCTGCTGTTTTTGCTAGTAACACTATATCATCGGCAAATCTTAAATGCGATAGCAGTACACCGTCTATGTTAATTCCGAGATATTCCCAATTAAGTCTTCGGAAGATTGATTCTAGTACTGCGGAGAATAATTTCGGAGATAGAGGGTCTCCCTGCCTGACGCCTTTTTCTACTCTGAAAGGAGCACTTTTCTTTTCTAATTGGATTCTTGCTCTGCCACAACTATATATGTTTCTTATTAATCGAATGTACTTGGGCTCGATTCCTTGATCCAGTAACGCCTCCCATATTTTATCATGTTGTAGAGAATCGAAGGCTTTACTATAGTCAATAAATGCAATGTAGTATGTTAGTTGGTATTCGTTGTATTTCTCCAAAATTTGACGAACTACGTGAATGTGGTCGATCACTGAATAGTCTTTGCGGAATCCTGCTTGCTCTATAGGCTGGTGTTCGTCCAGGGTTCTTTCGACTCGTTTTAAGATGATCTTAGCAAAAATCTTATATACATTGGACATAAGGCTAATAGGGCGATAATTTCCGATGTCGTATTTATCCCCTTTCTTATACAGTAGGATGATGTGAGACTCGGTCCATTGCTGGGGGATGGTTTCAGTGTTCATGATGTCATTGAACATATCTGTAAGGACAGGCAGCAGGATCTCTTTGCTATATCTTAAAATTTCATTGCTTATGCCGTCAGGTCCGGGTGCTTTCTCACTCTTTTGAGTGTCAATAGCCTTACTGACTTCACTTTGGAGAATACTGGGGGTGTTAGAGGTTTCTGCTAGATTGATTTCGGCTGGCGTAGTATTGTTTCGAAAAAGATTTTCGTAGTATGACGTAGCTGTTTTTAATATGTCAGTTCTGTGATGGTCCAGTTTACCTCAGTCGTTTTTCATTTTTACGATCCAGTTCTTCGTGTTAGTCAATTCTTTAAGTGCTTTTTTAGTTCCGCCGGTTTCCAGTAGGTATTTTTCTATTGTTTGCATCCTCCGTTGTTTTCTATCCTTTCTCATGCTTTCATTGATGTCTTTGCTAATTTTGGCTAATTTTTGTCTCCTATTTTGAGTGCTTCTTTCGTTGATTAGGTGACATCTTTCTTCTAGGAGTTTCGTAGTGGCTGTTGATAATGTTCCCTTTGCATCGATTTTAGTATCTGCTATGCGTTTAATTTGGGTTTTGATAATACTCTCTATATAGTTGTATTTATCTTGGGTTTCTAGTTCTATAGTGTTCTCTTCGAAGTCTCTAAGTTCAGCTCTTAGGGTTATTGCTATTTGTTCTAATTGCTGTTTGTTTAGTTTTGTATTTCTTGAGTCTTGTCTCGGTCTAGTCTTCTTTGGTTGATTTATTTTAAGCTCAGTTCTGAGTAGCCTATGGTTGGTGTTAAAGTTAAATCTTTTAATGACGGTAAAGTTTGTGAAGTAACTGCTTTTGTTGGTCGTAATAAAATCAATTTCGTTTTTTATTTTACCATCTGGCGAGATCCAGGTCCACATGCTCTTTCGGTTTTTCTTGAACATCGTATTTAGGATTGTTAATTTGTTTTCTAATGCGAAGTTTGTAATTCTTTCCCCATTTCTGCTTCTGGTCTTATTACTATATAAGAATTGTCCTAGTATAGTGGTTTCTCCTGGACGTCTTGCACCTATTTGGCCATTGAAATCTCCCATGACTATAAGGTTGTTATGGGTGTGCTCTTGAATTGCTTCGTTTAGATTATAGTAGAAGTTATTTATCGTATCCAAATTTGATTGCTCTGTGGGCGAATATATTTGTACAATAGACCATGGATTTTTGTATCCTGGTAGTTTCATATTCATAATTGCTATGCGTTCTGAGATTCCTATGAATTCTTCAACATATTGTTTTAAGTATTGTTTGATAATAAATCCTACCCCGTATTGGCCTTGCGTCTCCCCTATCTGATATAGTAAGTATTCTGGATGACAAGTAATACTTTCGCCCATTCTTCGCACCTCGCTCAAACCTACTATATCCCATTTGATTTGTTTTAGCGCATATGTCAGTTCCGTAAGGTTTTCTTCTTTCCTCAAGGTGAGTACATTGAGGGATGCTATGTATATTACTGATTTTTGGTGATTGCTGTCTTTAGATGATGGAGGGTTTTGGTCTCTTTCCCCCTCGAGGACCAGTCGGCTTGGGGGAGTTCGTTGTTTTTTTGTTTCTTTATTGGCAGTTTCTTTGGTTAGTTTTGGTTTTGGTTTCCGTTTGCCGTTCTTTAGTTGCTATTGGTCTCTATTAGTGTTAGTCATATTCGATAGAGAGTTGGATCTATATCTCATTAAATCAAAAGCATTTGTTCTGTTTGTCTTTGTTATGTTTGCGGTTTGTTGCTTCTTTGGCTGGTTATTAACTGAAGAAGGTGAAGTGGATGTTTCCCTTTTACTTTTTTCTTGACTGTAGTTGTTCTCTTTGACAATTAATTTGTCGTATTTCAGATATGCTATATTGCCCTTTTGTCTTTCTTCAGTTAACTTGGCTTGCAACTCTTTTCTTTTTTCTAACACATCCTTCGAGTAATCCTCCATAATATATATAGTTTTTAGATTCTTTTTACTTTTGATAATTTCGGTTTTTTTCCAGTTATTTATAAACGAACACAATATCGGTCTCGGTTTGTTGCTCTCTCTCTTTCTACTCCCTAAGCGATATATTTTGTTGATATCGTATTCCTCCATCTTAATATTCAAATCCTGATTGAAGGTTTCCTTGAGCTTTTGTATTAGTTCGTAAGAGGATTTTTCCTTTTACGTACTGATTTTTACGTTTCCGTACACGATAGTAACCAGAATAAACGATGTCACCTACAGGATTAAGAAAGGGCCTAGAGGGAAGCTGAAGATCGTACACGTAGACCGCCTAGCTCGCTATTATGGATCAAATCATGCTCGGGACGAGCATGAATAAGAAGGGGGCAATGTTACGAATGGACCTTATGTCAATGGCATAAGGTTCAATATCGCGTGACAAGCAGTGTGTCACTTTTAAGTCCTATTTCCCTAGATCTAGACATTTTCTAGGCACAATGTAAAAACGCATTACTAGACTTAGGATGGCCTATCGAATGGTACAGGTCTCAACAGTTTTTTCAACAAAGTGTCGACATCGAAATTTCTAGAAACCCGTTTCCGGGAATTATCGTAGGTACTTACTTGGCCGGTGACCTCGAAGTTATGCAGTATTATTATTACGCCTAGAGGATTCTGGAATGTTCGATCAGCTGGCCTATATATAGCAACGTGACGCCGGCGCAGAGTCAGTCTACACTCGACTAGCGATACGAAAACAGCGACAGTTATGAAGCGATCTTTGAGAATACCTACTGCGACAACTGTAACGAGAACTGTGAGTACTACGTGAAGTAACATCTGTAGCGTTATTGGGTGTTTACAATACGGACTTCGTGGACGTAAGTGAAGACCTCGGTGCAACGTCAGCGACTTTCTACTTGTCATTGCCTACAATCGACTGTACCTTCGTTGCCAATAAACTTCGTAACCCTTAACCGGCGTTTTTGTACCCCTAGCCCGTAACAATATTTTCGAAGATATTACAGATTTAAAAATTGCGGGGCGTCGCGTTCCGTCCGGGAGCAGCGTGTATTTACCTATTTAGTATCAGCATTGCATCGTATCGGGTCGCTAGTTTACTTATAAATATGTGTTGTTTTTGAATATTTTTACAACCCTTACAATTTTTTTTATAGATACCCGAATCTAGTTAATACTAGATTCGGGTATCTATAAAAAAGGTCCAGTAGTAGTGTAATTGAATTAATATTCAATTACACTACTACTGGACCCTTTTTAACACGTTTTATTAGGTTCACAGTTATGTATATATGTAACGGAATCTTTTAACTTCATTTTAACATGTTTTATTAGGTTCACAGTTATGTATGTACATAACGGAATCTTTTAACTTCATTTTAACACGTTTTATTAGGTTCACAGTTATGTATGTATGTAACGGAATCTTTTAACTTCATTTTAACACGTTTAATTAGGTTCACAGTTATGTATGTATGTAACGGAATATTTTAACTTCATTTTAACATGTTTTATTAGGTTCACAGTTATGTATGTATGTAACGGAATCTTTTAACTTCATTTTAACATGTTTTATTAGGTTCACAGTTATGTATGTATGTAACGGAATCTTTTAACATGTTTTATTAGGTTCACAGTTATGTATGTATGTATGTAACGGAATCTTTTTAACTTCATTTTAACATGTTTTATTAGGTTCACAGTTATGTATGTATGTATATAACGGAATCTTTTAACTTCATTTTCACCCATCTCTATGAGTCTGATTAACTTGTTTCGTTTGACAGGGGTCAAGGGATGATGACAATAATATTAAAAATATATATTATATGTTATAAGCCCCGCACGATGATATTGCGATGGAACCTTGTCACAATAACAGCGTTGTGACGTCATCTGTCACACAAAAGGACAGCTAGCAAAAGAATGTTAAATGCAAAATTAATATTAGGGTTAAGGGTTTATTTGTATTTTATAATTTTATTACACTCTTTATAAAGAGTGTATGTATAATAAAATTCATATTAATTTTGCATTTAACATTCTTTCGTAGGTATACCTACTCACCCATATTCTGACAAATAAACTTTCATTATTAAAAATTTCATGGAAATAATTTTTGTAGACGTAAGAAAAATATACTTATTCGTATATCTTTCTTACATGTATACTATTTTTTTCTAACTACATTTCTGTTAATTTGCGAGCGGGAATTGAACCAGAGTCCACTGTGTAGTAGTCATGTTTTAATTACTATCTACATCTATCAGCTTATAAATAAAACCAGGATAATATGTAAAAAAATGTATATAGTCTTCCGAATCAGAACTGCTTTCTGTGTCCGTCGTTTCCGATTCACTGTCGTCGCCGTATTAATGACAAATAACTCGTCAGTTATTCGATCTTTATACCAATATTCCTCTTCAAGCCGTTTAACATGATCGACTTCCTTTCGCCAGTCATCTGGAGTTATTGACGCCAACGCCTCCAACGTCAGAGCTTCAATGCGACTTTCCAACTGCTCCACATTCTTTTCTGACACCCTTATCTTTACCAGGTTCCAGATGTACTCAATGGGGTTGAGGTCGCAGTTGTAAGGTGGTAATCTAACGACTTCATGGCCATTGCCAGCTAATAAATTGTCAATTTTATAATTTTTCGGCGGTCTGTGCCGTTTAATTAATGCCGTTTAAGAAAGTCGATGTTGTGAGCTTGTAGCCACTCAACAATCAACTGTTTTTTATTGTTCATACTTGGTGGCCTATTCTCATCCCTACTGTGATAAGGGGCGTTGTCCATCATAATTTTGGAGTTGCGTGGTATGTTGGGTACTATTTTTTCTGTAAGCCACTTGATGAAATTCTCAGCATTCATTTGATCATAGTAATCCCCCGTTTTGGTGTCTGCTTTAAACATTAAAAGGGCATTGTCAACAAAACCGCTTTGACTTCCCGCGTGAACTATTAAATTATCCATCGGCGGCCGGGGCTGTCGTCTCACTCCATCGGTTGTTGTTTGCCAACATTTTTCTACCGTGTAGTGTGCGTGTATCCACGTTTCGTCGAGATAAATAAAGGGTCTTTTGTTATTACCAAGCGAGTCATTTTCTTTCATACGTCGTAAATATTTAGCCCTCCACGCTTGAATTTGGGGTCTTTGAATTAGGGCCAGTCTTTTTTGGTAGCATCGTTTAAATTGGTAGCCTAAATCACATTTAATTATTTTTTTTAATGTAGTTTCACTACCAGTATAATTAAGGTCTACTTTTGAAGCCGCCAAGATTTTGCGCATTGTGGGTATTTCTCTCCTCACCGTACACTTTGAATCTATAATATTTCTTAAAGCTGTTAAGGAAAACCCGTCGAAATATTTCTTCTTTTGTCTTTTTCCTTTAGTAGGAGTTCTCATTTTGCTGCCACTGACTGTTGCTGACTCATATCATGCTCTCGTCTCAATTTCGTCACAGTATTTTTTGCAACGCCTGTGGCACATGCCACACACTGCGCGATTTTGATAGAATTTTGCAAAATATTTTTAATAACTGTAAGCAGTTGCTTCGGTATTAAAATGTCCGAAGCACTTTTTAAAGCACGGTTTATACTTTCAAGAACTAACTTACAATCCTCTTTCTCTTTAACAAAATAATTGTCCACTTAAATTATAATTTCACGAGCAAGACTATTAATTAATTTCTTACTCATTTTAACGAGTAACAGCTAACAAAACTAAACAACAAAACTCAAGAACAACAATAAAGCAGGATAACAAAAACAAAAAGCTAACAAAAATATTCGATGTGCGTAAGTGGGTAAGCGCGGACTGAACTTGCGAACGGTACCGACGGTGCGAGTTCGTCTACGTCACCAAGATGGCCGCCAATCGCAATATCATCGTGCGGGGCTTATATCTCTATGAGTCTGATTAACTTGAAAGTTTGACAGGGGTCAAGGGATGATGACAATAATATTAAAAATATATATTATAAATTTTCCACTTTTTAGATCACTGCATAACATAGTAGGGGAGTACAACTACATAAAACATGTTGCCATTTTTAACCAACTACAAGTTACAACATAGCCAAAAAAAAGGAAGGGTTATGATTTGTTGTGTTATTTTTGTTGGACATATAAATAACATACCTTCATTTTATGTGATTAAAAACTGTTACAATGAAAAAATTTCCATCAACCCACTACTTACTTGAAATATATGTGCCGCAAACTCCCTAATACCACAGGGGTTAAGCCTGTTGGTCTCGTCAGTACAATAATAATCTAAGTAGAACCAGTGTGCCAGCTCTATTTGAAAACATATTCGCACCAGATTTCCACGGTCTTCTGGAGGTAAGTTAATAATGAAGCGGCTGAAAGGAAGAAATGTAAAGGTAATATCGTTTTGTACAATTGGTTGTGCATTCGTGGACACACCTTATAATTTGGTGTCATCTATGTTATGTTTTTGATAAGTATACACCTCTGCCTAATGCTTCAAGGAACAAGCACAAAACTTATTCATTACCAATATTAATAATGTCAGGCAGGAAATAGGCCATCCCAGATTCATGAAATAGTATATATACTTAAATCAATTATTTTTGGTAAATATAGAGGGCAAGAGAGTAATTTAATTGTACTTATAAGAGAATTTAGGACAGACTAAGAGACATACAAACCACCTAAAATAAACCTACATCAAGTAGTAACAGATAAGAATCAAATAGAAAGAATAAACCCTAATGCAATAAACAGCAGTGAGGTGTGCCTTGTGGCTGCAAAAAATAGTCCAGTTCAGCAAAAATTATAGATAACTAGTTCTAGATGCTGGTTTTCAACTACACCTGATGTAGGCAGTGTGGTGGCAGATGTAAATCAGTTTTACACTGTTAGATTACATAGATTATATTAGAACATTCCAAGTAGTCATTTCAGAGTGACAGTAGATATCTTATTGGAATCCCTTTGTACATATTAATAATTAAGTTTATTTCTGTTCTCTCGGCGGAAATTGTTTTTCATGTCAGAGAACAGTGCATTATGGGGAAGTTCCTGTAAGACTTGCTTCTGCTGCACTGAGTTAACAAAATATATTAATTACAGCAGATTTTCATGACATTCATGAATATTTGCTGTAGTTAATAACTACATGAAACTTGGCTGCTAATCTATAATGGTTAATAAAAAAACAATAATTACAAAGTTTTGTGGATTGTTTACCAAACAAAACCAGTTTATTTTCATCGTTAAAAAAAATTAGCCCACCTGCATAGGTCATCTAAAATATCTGTAGGTATAGAATGTTGGCTTTTCTTTCCACCACCAGCAGTTGATCCCATCATATTTGTTAGCTTTAGCGATTTTTACTGTATTATAACAAAAAGACAAGGGTTTTTTTCTATACAACTGCTTTTCTTTTTTAGATGCAAAATTAATCCACAGATAATGAAAATAAGAAAACAAAAATTAACAAAAACAACCTTGTGGCAGCGTTCCAGATACCGAAATCACAGAGTACATTGAACATCCGAAATTTAGAACATTTTGTATTTCCCGATCCTTAGATATATCCGAACGGAAAAACAAATGTCAGATCAGATCAAATGTCATTTTAAAATTGTCAATACAACACAGCTGTGAACGTGTAACTAAAACGCTAACGTATAGTACCTTGTATTAATTGATTTTTTCACCAGTTCTATGCTAACTAAATAACAAAATGGATATAACACCGTTGTTCAAAGCATACATAAAGACAGTGAAAACACGGAACAAAGCTTTCGGCATACAGAGCCCTACTAGCGATGATAAACAACGCATACTCCGAACCAAGCCAAAAACTGCTTTCATGATCACTGCCAAGGATATCACTTCACAAATTACAAGATTACGGGACTTTTTGCTCGAGCACCGCGAGAAATACTTGAGCTTCTACGATAATGTTGTCGAAGATCAAATGACGGACGCGGAGCGAGACCAAATAGACACAGGAGCTCAAAGGATAATCAATACTTGTTCTCACTTGCTGAAGGAGTTTAGGAATGACAATCGAAAGGTAACAGCAGCACCACAGATGAAAGAATACATGGAAGCAGTGGCTGATCTCATAGACATGTACTTGAAAGCTGTGTGTAAAATACACAGTGAGCTCAAAGCTCTGCGGGTGAAACGTACTCTAGTCATACGGAAACTGTCGCGGCTGGAGCTGCCACAGACTAAGTCAAACATTCCCAACTCATTTATTGTGAGCAAAGTAGAAGAGAAAGATACTGACAAAGGTTTAGATAAAGATATTGAGGAATTAGAGGAACCAGATACGCTAAAGAAGATGGATTTGTGTGAAAATGAGGTAGCTGTGTTAGCTGATGAGGAACTTAGCCCTGAGGAGTTGCAGATGTTTGAGTCTGAGAATGTACAGCTGCTGAACGAGCTGAACAGCATGACGGAGGAAGTGAAAGCTATTGAAAGTAAAGTGCTTCACATTGCAGAGCTACAGGAAATTTTTACTGAAAAGGTGATTTTAAAATCAGTCTTGCTTTTATTGTTTTTACAAAAGAAACATATATTTATAAAAAAAAAAAAATACTTATTACTTGTTAATTTAGCTCTCAAAATTTAAGTTTATATTGGATATAGATTAACTCTTTCCCTACAGGGTAGGCAAAATTACTATGACTTATACTTGCCCATATGTGTACCCAAAAACATACATAAAAAATACATTCTATACTACAAAATATACCACAGGTGAACTTATCACTAATGTGATCTCTAATCAATAAACTTAAAATTGTTTTCAGGTGTTACAACAGGAGCAAGATATAGACCGGATATCTAACACTGTTGTTGGTTCCACCGAAAATGTTAAGGATGCCAACGAACAAATAAAGCAGGCCATACAACGGAATGCAGGGCTTAGGGTGTATGTACTTTTTTTCTTACTAGTCATGTCATTCACCTTACTATTCCTAGATTGGTATAATGATTAAATGATATTATCATATTGTGATTGTTTTACTATACCCTACAAGCTTACTAAACCTTAAATGAAATAATCGAGTTCCTATAGTGGCTGAACTATAAAGAATGAATTACAAATTCATTTACTAATACATAGTTCTAAAGTGTATACAATAATTCTACTACTACTACTTTTTTATGGGGATTTTGATATGCGATATCAAGGTTGGCCACTGATCAAAATATTCAACTAGACTAACACAAGAGGTTGTACCTCTTTTGCACAGAGTACTTTTTTTATACATCTCTTTTGAAAGTAATATTGGACTACTAAGTAGAGGTGGTGTAGAAAAAGATCTAGGCAATCGAAGCCAAAAAAAAAAGGAATATATCAATACTTCGTTCTGAAATATTGCACTTCGGTATTAGGATAGAACCGATAGAAAATGTCTTTACAAATTAATGTATTTGACTGTTAAGAATTTAAAATCGAATTCTTATAATAATCTATTTAACTTTTTGGCCAATTTCTAACCCCGAAATGGAATTGAGAATGAAAAACAAACTTTAGACGGAATTATTCAAGTCACAAACTATGTGTTGCACATTCCTGAACGAAAACCAAACCAAACGTCAAAATTGTATGACATTTCTCCATTTGAATTAATTTTGTTTGTTTATGAAATTGAGGTTTATCAATAAGATACACTGTTTTTATAAGAAGTGGTAAAGTTTTTTCACGTGACCAATTCCTTTTGTGCTATTATTTGCCTTCTGCTCCATGTCACTCAAGTTTTTACGCAAAGTCCGAGCTTTCTTCTCAACTGTTTCAATACAAAATTGGTCACAAACTTCCGGTCGCAGTTATAGTACTACAGCTACAGGTGCTATTGAATCGAAAAAAATGAATGCAGTGAAAACGATGAAAGACTTGGGATACATTTTCAACACTGGTAAATAATTCCTTAGCATTACTTTTATATATCAAACTATAACATGAAGTCACATTGGCTATCTATTTATCAGAATACATAATTATGTTATTGCACAAAATACTCTCTCATTTATATAAAAAAAATGAACTTATTCAATGCATTCAAAACTCTATGACCTACATATTAAATCAAAACTAACACCTTTCTGAAAATCTTTATGTACCTATTGAAAGAGTACATCAAAATTGCTTTAATGACGTCTGTGAGAAACATTGTATAATTTATTTTAAACATTGATCTCATCTAAGTAAATTTAACTTTTTTTTTATTTTAGAATCTATAAACCTTAAAAAATATAATAAGATTCTGTCTAAGAAAGTATAAATAGGTCTGTTTTATATTTATTGAATGTTAAAACGGCATTTGCCTTTGTTGTGTTTTGCATACAGCTCAGAATAATGCTGAGCAATAGCTGTTTTACATGGAAGTGACAAATCTCCCCCATACATTCATAATTTATTTTGTATTTTTTTTGCCTCTTAGTGCAAATAGAAATGTTTTCATACAATTTTATTTTTATTGACTACTTTAGGTATTATTTTTTCTTTAGGTATACAAGCTGGCATCTGCAATTCCACAACAATGCGTATATTTTGTTTACAAGGGGAAAATTGGTCATTCAATCCATCCCATCTCTTCAAGAAGTCTGGCCACTCACCAAAGTTACTAATCATCTTACATAGGGTACCTGATTAACTGAAGTATGGTGGTCAAGCAACCCAAAAAAGTTGAAAATCTAATAAAGAAATCTGACCGATTGTAGTAGTTTGATGTGCTGTCGTATGTACATTCATTGCCCTGTATTTGGTGACCACCATATTGACTACTTTATTTTTATACATTTTACAGAAGGACAACTGCGTAAAGTAGGCCCTGATGGCCAACCAACTGAGGAACCGTTCCAATTCAACGTTAGTAACCATCACCAGGAATGTCAGGCACATTATGAGGAACTTGGTAACGCCGTCACAGAGTATGTATACCATTTAATGGAAACTGAACAAAACTTAACAAGATTGCCAGTGCCCAAAGACTCCAGTAAAGGAACTTTCATCTTTGTGTCCAAAGATTACGATCTGAAGGATGTTTTGGTAATCTTAATCCATGGATCAGGTGCAGTTCGTGCAGGACAGTGGGCAAGATCGTGAGTATAATCCACTATGAAAGAATTTGAAAGTACTGTTTTTTTGGTGTTGTAAAAACTATGTAAAGTGAAATATTTCATTTTATAGCCTCATAATCAATGATAACTTAGACATGGGCACACAAATACCCTACATCAAGAAAGCCTTAGCAAAAGGATATGGAGTAATGGTATTAAATCCCAATGATAACTGTCTACCCAATGGCAAAAAAATACCAAATAGTGGTTCAGGAGAAGAACATACCAAATATGTATGGAAAACGTATGTTAAAAATACAAAAGCTTCATCAATTGCGATTGTGGCACATAGTTATGGTGGAGTCCTGACTGTTACATTGGCAGATCAGCTGAAGGATGAGTTTGAGAAGAGAGTTAAAGCAATAGCCTTCACTGATTCGGTGCATGTGTATTCTAATATACAGATTACTAAGTATATGAAAGATGTAAGTTGAATTTTATAAATCTGGTGGTATGTTCATAAGAGCATATAGCCCTTCTTGAAGGTGCAAAGTATTCTCATACGAAAATCGTAACAACATACAGAAAGACTAAATTCAATTATTTTTTTACCATTTATATTTTCATAAGAATTTAGTAAATATCTGCTATTACAACATTACAATTAGTTCAATGTTATGAATTTATTTTTATAGATAGAAAATATACATAGATGATATTTGATCATGAACCATGTATGAAAATGATTGCACGACTCTTAGCCTCTTTATAAATAGTTATATTATGTTCTCAGGCTGCAAGGAACTGGATATCAAGTCAAACACCACTGGATACACCCATGAACACACCAGAATTTGATATACCAAGAATTTCAGCAGGTAATCCAATTAATCAAATTTACAAAACAAGAATTCATTTGTATAAAACTTACAATTGTAACTATATAATTAACTAGCTTTCCGCCCACGGCTTCGCCCGCGTGGAGATCGGTTATATCGCGCTTTTTAGATTTCCCTCGGGAACATCAAATTTTTCCGGGATAAAAGGTAGCCTATGTTCTTTCTCAGGGTCTAAAGATTGTCTGTGCCAAATTTCATCAAAATCGGTTGAGAGGTTTAGGCGGGAAAGCGTAACAGACAGACAGACAGACAGACCGACAGACAGACAGAGTTACTTTCGCATTTATAATATTAGTATGGATTAGTTAACTTTTACACCCATACACTCTTCTCATGTCATGTCATCCTTTTCAAGATGCAAGGAAATCCAAAATCCATACTGGACTGAAGTTTAATGTATATGTTAATATTTATCACAATCTTTCAAATCATTGCAGGTCATCAGAAGCATGAAATGACATCGTATTCATGTATGGAATCAGTGTTCAGGTTTATTGAAGAAAAACTGTCAAAATAGTACTTGTAAGTCTAATAGTACATGTATCAATTTTGTTGTTATTTGTTTAAGAGAACATTTGAACAATGTATCATTAAAATAAGAATATTACTATATTTTATTATATGTTTTTATTTATTTTTCCTACACAATCTGGCTCATAAAATGAAGACCATCAGAAAACTTCCAGGTTATTTCACTTTTTCTTTCCTTTGCAACAGTTCTTCATGTAATATTTAATGTCTTGCTTATTAGCTCTTACACCCAATACAGCAGACTTTGAATTAACATCTCTCATGGCAAAAGGTGAAAATCCCGCAGTATAATCAGGGTCCATAGCATTAGTTTTACCTCTCGCCATTTTAGTAGCAAACCTTTTGTGGATATGTTGATCTTCAGTAAGTATGGGGTATTGAAAGTGTTGGCCTCCTTTAGGTGTGGGCAAACTGAACTTCTTGCCCCGAGCTGTAAGTGGCTTACGCCCATTTATGTGAATGTGTTGAACCCCATTATCATCAATACTCACTCCGACTTTTTTCAAAGTGGAATGACCACATTTTGGGCAAAACACTTTAGTCATCACACTTGTAGTTTTGAAGCAAGTTGTGCAACGAAATATGAAGGTGCGTAGTTGCCTGATGATCCTGCCGTCTATTGAAGTTACATTAAGTCCTATTTGCTTGAGGACATTCTGCATGGCAAAGTCTGAAGTGACACAAGCTACTTCAACAGATTTTTCTTCGAATTCTCCTAATTCCATTTCTTTCCTTTTCTCTGCCACATTGCTGGGTGTGATCCATTCTCCACCATCACTGTCAGAGTCCTCATCACTTTCAGATTCCTCTTCATCTTCAGAAACCTTAACCATAATATCATCAATGTTTTCTTCCTGTATGCCCATATTGTTAATTTGATCAACAATTTTTTCTGCTTCTTCATCATTACCATTCATATCATCTTCATCATTGACATTATTCGCAACATTAATAGTAGTATCTGCTGTGTTAGGAATATTTTTATCATCGGTTTTTAATTTAGCTTCACCAGTCTCTTCATCTGTGCCTTCTGTTGGTTCTCCAGTTTCCTGATTGACATTATTTGGGTTCCCTTCTGTGGCTTCATTTGAGTTGTAACTAGGTAATCCAGTTACTTTGACAATTTTCTGCTTAGTTGGCTCAGTTTTCAGGTGGTCGGTACCCAGTTTTTCTTTCTCTAGTTGGTATGTTAACGCCATCACTTTGATGTCGGTGGCAGAGAGACTACGATAGTCGCCTGTCTTTTTAGAAAATTCTGTGACGAATTTGATGTTTTCTGTGAAGACATCTTTTACAATAAGATCATAGGGGAGCACTACAAGCTTTCTGCGTTGTCTATCGTTCGTGATTTCATCAATAACCTCTTGCACTGTGTATACGTTCTCAGCTATGTCTTGCAAACCAGCTGCCTTTATGAATGCGGTTGTGTCGACCACTAAATGCTTGATATTCTTCGGCATTTTGATAAATTACATCAGCAATTAAAAGAAAACTATTTAATTTCACACGATTAACGAATTCTTCACGTGTTCCCCGAATGTTATTATAAATCTATAGAGGTACTCAATCATCAATGTTCACGTGTTTGAAATATTTTGACAAGGAACTTTTTTTTTTTTTTTTTAATTTAATGACCTGGTTACTAAGACTTTTAGGTCATATCTTATTTATGTAGCACTTCACTATGTTACACTTGCACTTATTTATATGTTTTTAATAGTATTTTTAATATATTTGTATAATGGTTTGTATGTATTTCTGTCTTTAAGTAGTTCATAGAGTGGCGGCGGGCGGGATGAAGAATCACATTTAATTTCCAGTTCACTTAATTCACTTGCCAACACCAATCGATCCAGTAAAAAAATTTGACAGTCAAATATAAGATGACTTGCGGTGCATCCGTTCTCTCCACAATGAGGACAATTGTCCGTAGGAACAATGCCCAGTTTTGCTAGATGTGACGGCGTCTTATTATGCCCAAAGCGTAATCTATTGATTGTGGTAATAAAGTCTCGACTGGCATCTTTAGAACCATTGTACCAAGGTTTCACAGGTAGAGTATCTTGGATGCTCCCATACCACTTCCCTTTCGTTTCTTGATCGTGTTTCCACATTTCTAACCATAATTTGTTAATATTTTGATCTAAGTATTGCTTAAAATCAGTCATAGGTACCTCTGTAGTATTTTGAACATCCACAGCATTTATGCCTTCATATGCGGATTTATCAGCCATTTCATTATAAGCCCCGCACGATGATATTGCGATGGAACCTTGTCACAATAACAGCTTTGTGACGTCATCTGTCACACAAAAGGACAGCTAGCAAAAGAATGATTAATGCAAAATTAATAAACTGGGGTTGAAGGTTTATTTGTATTTTACAATTTTATTATACATACACTATTTTTACCTAATCACCCATATTCTGACAAATTAACTTTCAATACAATAAATTTCAAGGAAATCATTCTTATGGATGTAAGAAAAATATACCTACGTATTCGTATATTTTTCTTACACCTACACTATTTTTTCTGTTAATTTGTGTAGCAGTCGTGTTTTAATTACTACATCTATCAGCTTATAAATAAAAACAGGATAGTATGTAAAAAAATGTTTATATATAATTCAATATAGTCATATCCTATTTATTCAACTCCACTCATATAGTCTTCCGAATCAGAACTGCTTTCTGTCGTGCCTGTCGTTTCCGATTCACTTTCGTCTGCCGTATTTATGACAAATAACTCGTCAGTTATTTGATCTTTATTACAATATATTCCTCTCCAAGCCGTTCAACATGATTGACTTCCTTTCGCCAGTCATCTGGAGTTATTGACACCAACGCCTCCAACGTCAGAGCTTCAATGCGACTTTCTAACTGCTCCACACTTTTCTAACACCCTCATCTTTACCAGGTTCCAGATGTACTCAATGGGGTTAAGGTCGCAGTTGTAGAGTGGTAATCTAACGACCTCATGGCCATTGCCAGCTAATCAGTTACCAGTTTTATAACTTTTCGGCGGTTTGTGCCGTTTAATTAATAAATACAGTTCAGGTTTTGTACTGTCGTTGGGAAAGTCGATGTTGTGAGCTTGTAGCCACTCAACCATCAACTGTTTTTTATTGTTCATGCTTGGTGGCCTATTCTCTTCCCTGCTGTGATAAGGGGCGTTGTCCATCACAATTATGAAGTTGCGTGGTATGTTGGGTACTAATTTTTCTGTAAGCCACTTGGTGAAATTCTCAGCATTCATTTGTTCATAGTAATCCCCCGTTTTGGTGTCTGTTTCAGACATTATAAGGGCATTGTCAACAAAGCCGCTTTTACTTCCCGCGTGAACCATTATCAATCGGTGGCCGGGGCTGTCGTTCCGTCTCAGTCCGACACGCTGTTAATCAAAATCCGTCGAAATATTCCTTCATTTGTCTTTTTGCTTTAGTAGGGTTTTTCATTTTGCTGCCACTGGCTGTTGCTGACCCATGCTCTCGTCGTAATTTCGTCACAGTATCTTTTGCAACGCCTGTGGCACATGCCACACACTCCGTAACTTTGGTAGAATTTTGCAAAATATGTTTAATAACTATTAGCAGTTGCTTCGGTATTAAAATGTCCTTAGTAGTGTCCGAAGCACATTTTAAAGCACGGTTTATACTTTCAAGAACTAACTACTCTAAGTTAGTTTCTCTTTTACAAAATAATTGTTCACTTTAATTATAATTTCACGAGCACGACTGTTAATTAATTTCTTACGCATTTTAAAGAGTAACAGCTAACAAAACTAAACAACAAAACTCAAGAACAACAATAAAACAGAATAACGAAAACAAAAACCTAACAAATATTAGATGCGCGTAAGTACGTAAGCGCGGACTGAACTTGCTAACGGTACCGACGGTGCGAGTTTGACTACGTCACCAAGATGGCCGCCAATCGCAATATCATCGTGCGGGGCTTATACCATAAATACCTCTGTGAGAAGGTAGCCACAGAAATTCAATATGAATATCTCTAAGAGAGTATTGATAGATGGTTTCTTTAATGTAATAAAGTATATAATTAGTTTTGTAGGTTATTTTGAATCTTGATAATGCTGTTATTAAACTGAGTGAATCAGAAGCTATAAGAAAATGTTTATGATTACGAATCTCTCGAATTCGCAATAATGCCTGATAAACCGCATATGCTTCCGCCGTATATATAGAGCAGTAATCTTGCAGAACAAAGCTTTGAGAGAACTTTGTATGGGGGTCGAATAAAGCAGCTCTTACATTAGTACTTCCTTTACTGCCATCAGTGTATATAACATAATATAAGTCATTTTCTTCTAAAAATTGTTGCATGTCAGAATTATTGTTTAATTTTATTTGTACTGTTTTAATTGGATGTGTGATAGATTTATAAGAAAATGAATAACATGACCACGGCCATTGCTTTCTAATTTTAGTAAATTTATTATTTACTTTCAGCAAAATTTGCGATAGAGTTGGTGAGTTATTGTTCAAGAGAGCTTCTCCTGTCACCAGTGGCTCAGAAATACTATCCTCGGGTATAATTTTACTAATAATTCTATTGTTTTTTGAAGATATTATTTTCACACAATATCTTTCTGCAAGCAATATTCTTCTTAAAATCAAGGGCATGACTTTGGTCTCAACTTCCATGGCCCTTATGGGGGTTGAGCACATTGCACCAGAAATTATTCTCAGAGATTTATTCTGCAAGATATTAAGTTTTTGTGCATGGAAACTATTCATATATGCAAGAGCACTATAGTCAAAATGACTACGTACAATAGATTTGTATAATAATGATAATATTTTGGGGTCTGCTCCCCAAGATATACCAGCTAGACATTTCATAATATTTAAACCTTTATGAGCTTTTTTTGAAATGTGTCTGATGTGTTCCTCAAATGTTAATTTTTGGTCAATAACAATACCCAAGAATTTTTTTGAATGAACTCTGTTTATAATTTCTCCATTGTAAATAATGCTTGTGATTGGATTTTGTTTACCAAAAATCATCATGCTACTTTTAGATGGATTTATTCTTAAATGTAAAATTTCATTATAATACTGATGTAATTGGAACAAAGCTCGGTTAATATTATCAATAGCTATTTGTATATCATGACTACTACTATACAAGGCAATATCATCAGCAAATTGCAAAATATTTACATCTCTAATATTTACATATTTACAAATTTCACTAGTGTATATATTATACAGTAATGGTGAGGTACAACCACCTTGTGTTGTACCTTTTGATGCATATTTTGGTCCATAAAGTGTATTATTGTGTTTTATATAAATTGTTCTTTTATCCAAAAAGGTGAAAATCCATTGACATAGTTGTCCAGGGATACGTAGTCTGGACATAATTTTGACCAGTATACCAGGGTCAATACTATCAAAGGCTCCTTTAACATCTAAGAATACACAAGCAGTTTGTAAATTTTTTTTCTTTGCTAATTTCAGATCAGAGATCAAAGAGACAAAACTATCAGCACAACTAAGTCCTCTACGGAAGCCATATTGTACATGTGGAATGATGCCATTAGACTCAACATACCAGTCAAGACGTACTTTAATCATATTTTCAAAAATTTTTCCTATACATGATGACAGGGATATTGGTCTATATGAATCAGCTAGCTCTGGTGACTTATCTGGTTTGAGTATTGGGATAATACACTGTGTTTTCCATGTTTGCGGGATAGATTTATTGTGCCAAAGAAGATTGAGAATATCAAGGAAGAGTCTCTGAATTGATTCATCTAGATTTTTAATAATCATGTAAGGATAATCATCTAAACCTGGTGCTGTATTCCGTCTAGAGTGTAAAGTCATTGTAAATTCAGACCATGAAAAGGGTTCTAGTAAAAATTTTGAATTTCGGTTATCATTGTTAATTTCAAAGAAATTATTTATGCATGTAGAATCAATTAAATCACGGTTATCTGATAATTTTTCTAATAATGAATTAATAAACTCATCTTTGTATGATTTGTTTCTATTGTTTTTGCATTTAAATATTTTTAAGAGATTCCAAATTTTGGTTATAGGTGTAGTTCTGTTAAATGTGTTGCATAGATTATTCCAGCCTATTTTTTTCTGTTCTGAGATGGTTCTTTTCTTTAATGCATCTTTTCTTTTGTATTCTATGTAATTGCCAATAGTAGGTACCTGTCTATATAATTTTAAAGCTTTGTATGAGGCGATTACACTTTGTTCACAAACACTATTCCACCAGGGAGTTGGAGATCTACTTAAAAATTCATTTGTTTTTGTGTACTTGGGTATTGTACGCTCTTTGAGTGTATTTAAATGAGAACAGAAGACATTGTAGGAATCCATAGGATCATGTTTTCTAAGCTCAAAGTTCTTAAATATTGTTTTAGAAAGAGTTTTATATGATTTCCAATCTGCCTTTTTATATACAAATCTATCTGTTGGAGGACTAACGTAATATTTATCTACACCCAGGGAAATCTCTGTTATAGTCGGGTAATGATAACTCCCCATGGAGTCATCATGCACATGCCAATCACAGAGTGGTGCTAAGCTGGCACTTATAAAGCTAACATCAATAGCAGAGGGATTTTGTCTAGGGTGATTAATAGTTGTAAAGCTGCCATCATTTAGGATACACAAATCTAGCTCATCTATTAAATTAAATAAATCATGACCCCTTCCTTTAGTGGATTTACAACCAAACGCAATATGATGGGCGTTAAAATCGCCACTTACAAAGATAGGTTTTGGAAGAGTATTAACTATATTATATAATCTGTTAATGCGTATGTGTCTGCCTGATGGTGGACAGTATACACAGAGCACAGTCAAACTACTATGTTGTGCAGTGGATAAACATAAAGCAACTGTTTGAATATCTTCATAAAAAGTAGTATTTACAACATTACACTTTATGGTTGGCCTGATCAATATTGCTACTCCATTGTGTGTATTTTTAGAGTTTTTATTATAAATATTATATCCAGGAATTTTAAAACTATTGTCTTTAAACCAAGTTTCATTTAATAAGCAAATGTCAATGTTTTGTTCTTTTAAAAATTTTATCAGTAATGGTTTTTTGTTATTTGCACTTTGAATATTGTACTGAGCAATACGTATTTTAGATATTGTGGAACCTAAATCCATTATTTGAGATTTTTAATTAACACATCTTTGATAGTGGTGAGAGTAGTTGGTGTATTATCACCTTTATTACCCAGTTCCACCAAAGTCTGTACCAGGGCCATAAGTACATCCTTATTGGAAACAATCTGAGTTTTAATATCTTCTATTGAGGGGACATCTTTTAATTTATTTACACTATTTACAGGTCGGGACTTATTGACTAATATGTGTACAGGTTTATTTACAAGTTTTGGAGGCGGAAGTGGAGGGAAGTCAGCTGTTTTGTTCATTTTGGTTGAGGTGGCACTTGCATAAGTTATGTTATTTTTCTTTTCTAAAATCTTCTTCATTTTAATTGGACATAATCTAGAAATCGCTAGATGGGGTCCACTGCAATTTAGGCAGCAGATCTCAGTTGGTTTGTCACATTCCTTAAATAAGTGTTCACCTCCACAAATAGAACATCTTTGCTTGCTGTTACAAATCTTAGCTGAATGGTTAAATTTGAAGCACCTAAAACATTGTTGTAGTGGTGCAACATATTCAAACACTCTATAAGAGAACAAATCATACTGAACATTATCAGGTAGTACATTAGATAGGAAAGTAATGCTTACAGTCTGTAGTGGAACACGCTCTTGAGCAACTTTCTTGGTGAATCTTCTTACTGCTATTATTTCGTATATTGAGGAAAGTCTGGTATACAACTCTTTATTAGAAATGTTTGCTGGTACAAACCTAATTATGCCAGTTTTCTCAATTTGAGCTGCTGGAATAAAAGCTCTCATGCCATGTTTTTTAAGGAAAGCTGTATTGTTAATGAAGTTGTTTGCTGTATTGTATTGTTTAAAAATTACTGCTATTTTATTGGCATTTACTCTTTGAATGGCCGTCACACCTTTAATTTCTGTAGAAAAAATGTGATTAAGATATATTGGGCTCTTGTTGCCCAGGCGATCATTGTTGGTCGCTTCTACAAACACTTTGAAGTCTACATTATTAGAGTTTTCTGGATATAGTCTCTTATAACTTGGTTTGAAATATGGTAAGTAAGAGTCACCGCACTCACCGCCACCAGTCATACTATCTATTAGATCGTCACCACCTCGGTCCTCAGTACGAGGACGCTTAAGTAAGGTGGGCGGATTATCTCCGCCCCCCTCATTTCCCTCCATTATCACCGCTTACTACACCTCTGTGTGTGATTTTTAAATACTTTTCAACAAAAAATATACAGAAGATTTATTGAAATTAAATTTTCAAAAATTTTCGCTGCCGCTCTTTTTCAAAGTTCCCGCCGGAATCGACAAGGAACGTCAAACGTGACAATTTTTATTTTGGCTTAGCTGCTAAGACCTTTGAGCCACTTCTTCGTTGTAAACTTGTTTTCTTTCGTAACCTTTTTTTTTTTTTTGTCTGTTTGTTGTCATTTTCTGTATGTGGGACTCCCTGGGAGATAACCTCCTGGTATACCCACTAAAAACCCCAGCGGCACTCCGGCATCGTCATAGTGGCGGGGGAGTGGAAAACTAGCGGAGCCTGAGCTACCACTCCCCCGCCGGCGATACCCGCCTGGTAAGGCGGGCCCTCATTTGCCCCTCCTAGGGAGGGGGACTATGGCTTAGCCACCCTCATGGTGAGCGGTGCAAGGCGGGCGCGGGCACCCCCGTGCCTCACGCCCGCCGCTCACCTCAGGGAGGAAGTAAGCGGGTGTGTTTCGCCGTGTCTTCCACCGCGCCGCAACCATGGCACGACGGTGTTTCCTTTTTTTTTTTTTCGATATGGCATCTCGTAGGTGGCTACTAAGAGACCGTAACTACTTAATCGGACTTTCCTGTGGATGCTTTAATTAAAATTAAAGCCTCCAGCCAGGGGCACTTAAAACTAAATTAAAATTAGGCGACTACGCACTAAGGGCACCCCCCGTGGGGTACGAACCTCGACTTAGGGCGTCGCTAAAGAGGACAGCAAGGGGCGGCTGGATCGAAAGTTATACTTAATGGTTTGATGACCACGGCGTTTCCTAGTACTAGCTCTGAGAAGAAACGCCGAAACAAACTCAGAGGTCATTGTTGGGACATTATGATAATTACTGGCTCAGCTGCGGCGCGGGCTGGCCTTCGTCGGACAAGGGAGACGGTGTCTCCTCTCGTCCTATCCGGTGTAGGTACCTGCCGAAGTCATGCCCGGTCTTTTGATAATTACATCAGCAATTAAAAGAAAACTGTTCAATTTCACACGATTGACGAATTCTTCACGTGTTGCCCTATGTTATTATAAATATAAAAAAGGTACTTTTTGTTCACAATGTTCACGTGTTTTCCCCACTTGCCCATTATATATTTGCGATCGGTGATGAACAAGTGATGAATGTAACGATGGTGATGAGCAATAAAAATGATCCAATCTTAGCTTAATCTTAGCTTTCCGACGCCGATCATTGAACACGTAATCACTACGTTTTTACGTTGATTAAAAAATCTAAGCATCTTTGCTCTTATTTTAAAACCGGGTAAAAGTAAGTAACGTAAGACTATCGAGAAAATGTTAAGGAAACTTAAGCGAGGGTTACATTAATTATTTTCTATTTTATGTGTTTTATTTAGTTTTAAATGGTAACTCGTGTTTGAAACAAATAAACAATAAATGTCATCCTGGAAATAATGGTTTATCCGCGAGGAATTTAGTACCATTCGCCAATCGCCTAAAAATTACTATCTTATTAGTATGTCACTTCTTCTCTCTAGACTCAATGTACTCTGCTCTGTGCTCTAGACAAAGTTAAATGGAAATCGCATTCGTTTCGTTTTTCTTTCAACTAAATGCCTATGTAGGTAGTTCTTTACTTTCGATAATATTAATAATTTGCTTATGTAAACAATATCTTTACTTTGTATATGTGTAGAATATTGTGTATAGCATTGCAGAATAAGTTAAAATGAGTTCTAAAAAGGGAAAGCGCCATGGCAACAAGCATTTCCCCATAGCTGAATCTGTGAGCATAGCACTGAAGATTCAGTTGGATAAATTCATAAATGATGAAAATGAGACTGAACTTAAGTTCCCGACGTTCTTGTCGGCTCAAGAGCGCGGATTCATTCATGAGACTGTTGCTAAGCTTGGTCTGAAGTCGAAATCGCGCGGGAAAGGTATGTTGTTGATATTAAAAATAGGTTTTGATCATTATTAACATCAGATGTTTTAGTGCTTATACATTTGTTTTTTTTTATATAAAAAAGTCCAGTAGTAATTAATTACATTGATCGTTATGTTTATTTCAAACCATTAAAATATATTTGACTTAAAAAAAAATATTTACCTCTAATTGTGAAATAGATGACACACTGCATGTCTGAAAATATTACATTTCAATAACCTTTTTGTATATACATAACTTTTTATGTCTATTTTTAATATGAATGAGAATAAGATAGTATTATGCAACCATGTAAATAAACAAATGCCCTACTAAGTACCCGTCATCACAGCCTCTTCTTTTAAATAAACAACATTTTAAACCAAATGTAGTTTTTTAAGTAGAGATTTATTAATTAATGTTCCCTTAGGGTAGAACCTATCATCTCTACTTAAAAAACTACATTTGGTTGTGTCAACAATATGTAATCTAATAAATAAATTAATTATTTAACATTTAACAGTATTCAATAACACAGGTCTGCAGCGTTTTAGCTGCATAGGTGAAACATATGACTTCTTGTAGATAATTATGTAAATAATTTATATTGCTATAAGTTTCCATTCTCATGATGATTTTTTCAACTATGTTAATTCGATCTTCCCTATATTACGGGCTTCCGCCAGCAGTTTCACCCATGTCTCGTGGGAACTACTTCGCGCACCGGGATAAAAAGTATAAAAATTTATATAAAATAAAATGGGTTTGAATCTCAAAGAGTGGCATTAAACAATAGTGCCCATAAAAAATGCATCAAATATTGTAAAAAAAAAAACACATTTTTAGCACTTTAGGATTGGTATATCACCAAAACCCTATGTGCTAGAGCAATTCTGTGTTCTGGACTTCGATTCAGTATCACATAATCTACAAGAAATTATATGTTTCACCTATGCAGCTAAAAAAAAAAAAATTTTTTTTCGCAGACCTGTGTAGTTGATCATTTTTTAGTTATAATATTGTAATAAGACTTGAGTACATTTTTTAAATGTTTAACTTGGCAATTTAAAATGAAAATAGCTTTATAATAATAATAATTTATTTGCATGTAGGTTTACAAAAATAGTATGCTCTTCATAGAAATAAAAGTGGACCCATTTACATTCTACCAATAGATGTGGTGGGCAAATATTTAATTTTTTTGAATAAGTCATTTTAATTTTTTTCCTTTATTCACTTGTTTAATAATTCTAGTGTGATATATCTTCTGTTAGATAACAGATACCTGGTACACAGATACCAGAAGATATTGCACAATATATTGAAAAATACAACTAGCAGACTTAATTTAGTGAAGTGTATTGATTAGGTAACAATGCAAAATATTTACATAAGTTGTAGAATAAGCAGTCAGTATCCAGCCTATCCGGTGGTGGAGGAGGTGGATGTGGAGAGAGAAAAATGTTATACAGCAGGACCCCAATTATCAGTGTGGCTACCATGAGTTTTCATTACGAGACTCGATCCTCGATATCGAGCGCGGGATTCGTGATTATTCGGACTGCCAACCGTATCGAATTTATTCTAACATGAATGTGTCGGAACTGGCATAACGCCACTCCACTCCTGCCATCCACGCCCTCCGCGCGTACATTTATTTATTATTTATCCATTTATTACAGGCATCAAGGCCCTTAAGAACTTAACTACATCTAATGTACACGAAGTGTCGATGTCATATTTCGTTGACTGGTGTCATGTAGCTGGCCACGAAAGCGGCGGTACATAACACCTTTCGGCCAGAACTCTTCTTTGAGGAACTTCTGGAGGTGATGTGTCGTAACACGCACCACGAACGATTTGAAATTCGTGTTTTGACGCGGCTCCAACCTCTAGACCCTCAGTCCAGTTAGTCTTGACGCGCAGATACTCCACGACCTCCTCGATCTTCCTGGAGTGATGCAGTCTGGTCACATACAGCAGCGTCGTCGGTACTACTGGACGCAGCAGCATGTCCTGTCAGAGCAGTACAGCACTGATTCCGACAAGGAGGCTTCTTTCTATTCTCGACTCTACCTTAATGAATCTATCCTTGTCGCACGTGTCCTTTACTGAACCTTGCCTTTTCAGAATAAACGCTGGTTTTCGCTGATATGTATTTGTTGTTTTTAATAAACACCTGACATTCCATATGTATGTACGTACGTCGTACATACTACATATGTGTGGAAAACTGAAAACTCCCACCTTTCTTCAAACATTGGATTAACCGGGTGTCTACCGACAATTAGTCCGGATAATCGGGACCTACTGTAATTTATATTGAACAAAGCTATTTTTTGAAGACCCACTCTTCAAAAAATAGCTTTGTTCAATATAAATTACAGTAGGTCCCGATTATCCGGACTTGTTGTTGTTGACAATCCTTTGTCCAGTGGTGGGACACACAGGCTAAAATATATTTAATAAATATGTTTAAGCTATTGTGTAAGATGTTAAAAAATTAACTCCTTGAAAATTAAGAGATTGCATAGAATTCCAATTAAAAATATTTGCCAATAATAGATTTAAAATACCAACCAACTTTGGAGATATACAATATTTTGACTTTGCACAAAACGATTGAATATGCGCACTGTACCTACGCCATACGCACGCCGCGCCGGTGCGCGCGAGTTCTAGGACATTGCTGCCGTCGTATGCACGAGTTGTTTAATGCTGATTTTGATTGATTGCTCTTTTAATGAATGAGCTGATTTTAAATTGTCCCATCACATTTCTCAGACTTTGGACTGGCAAATTATCAAACTACTTACAAAAGCACATTTTATTATCCATATTGAGTTAGATAATCAAAAATTTCAATCAACCTATTTACAATCAATAAAGATTTTAATCTATTTTGTCTTAATTTCAACCTAGGTGGTGGAAGTGTTCACCGTTTTGTCCAATGACAACACCGTTGGTGGAGTGGCTGAGCGATCGAATGCTGGGTTGCATGTTGTGGGTTCGATTCCCGCACGGAACAAATATTTGTATGGTCTACAATGACTGAAATTAAGCTTAGTTTATGAGTAAGAGAATCCGTGCCATTTCATCACTTACAGATATAACTCCAGATTCTTTACAGGAGTAAACCGCTACCTAACAATATACAAACGCGTTGGCTCAACAATTATTCAAAATGATGCCAAGCTCATCTTGGACTCTAACATGCGGTGCAGTATTGCGGAGCTATGCAATGCCTTCCCTATCACCAGTAAGGAGAAAGATGACCTTAGCAGCTGTCCCGAGAAGGAGAGAAGTCCACAACTCACACATAAGTCTATGGGACAGCTGAACAATGGAGTGGCACAGGTATGCTACATAAATCTATAAAAAAGTAGAAGCTGTAATATTGTTATAGCTTCTCCTTTTCTCTTATCCTAAGTTTTTTGTACTGAACTAGGTATAGGCCCAAGATGCGCGCCATAATTAAGGAAAAGCTGTCATTGGATTGATTAAATAGTCAAAAACAGCCTAAATTGACTTTGGTTTATCTAACTGTGCCCACTGCGCGACATCGTTATAATTCAAATGTGCCGCGCCGAGTGGCAACGACGGAACACAGTAAGAGACAACGCCTTATATCAGACTAGCTTTCCGCCCGCGGCTTCGCCCGCGTGAAGTTCGGTTATATCGCGCTTTTTAGATTTCCCTAGGGAACATCAAAGTTTTCCGGGATAAAGGGTAGCCTATGTCCTTTCTCAGGGTCTAAAGATTGTCTGTGCCAAATTTCATCAAAATCGGTTGAGAAGTTTAAGCGGGAAAGCGTAACAGACAGACAGACAAATAGAGTTACTTTCGCATTTATATATTACTAGCTTTCCGCCCGCGGCTTCGCCCGCGTGGAGTTCGGTTATATCGCGCTTTTTAGATTTCCCTCAGGAACATCAAATTTTTCCGGGATAAAAGGTAGCCTATGTTCTTTCTCAAGGTCTAAAGATTGTCTGTGCCAAATTTCATCAAAATCGGTTGAGAGGTTTAAGCGGGAAAGCGTAACAGACAGACAGACAGACAGACAGACAGACCGACAGACAGACAGACAGAGTTACTTTCGCATTTATAATATTAGTATGGATAATAGTAGTATGGATTGCATTTCAAGTTGTATGTATGACTGGGCACGCCACAATAGGCGGTAAGTCCCCTCTTTGAGGAGTGGCTAGAGAGGCGCTACGGCGCGCTCACCTTCCGCCTGACGTTGCCTTCCCTATAAGGCGGGAGGAAACGTCAGGGTGTCACCACTGTGTGGAACCCCGTGAGGAACTGAGGAAACGGTGGAGCATATGGTGGAACTGCGCGGCTTGAACAAAAAAAAAATTGTATGTAGGTATGGCAAAAACGTAAGAAAATTTAAATTTGCCTGTTATCCAGACTCTGTAACATTTTGAAAAATAAATATTTGAATCTTTCCTCAAGTAGGTTATATATAAATCGTGTTTTTCAGGTTCCCAACACACAATACAATCCAGATTTGTTAAAGTTCAGAGAGAAGTTGCCGGTGTATGAACAGAGGCAGGACCTCATCAATGCGGTTCTACATAATCAGGTGAGGCTGTAATCTAATAAAACATTGAGGTAACATGACTTCTGATGTTCAGACGCCCGCGCAGGTAAAGTTGCCCAAACCTTGAACCTTTATACTTTAGTAATAAATTTGAAAATTTACTACCTAAATAAATTGCAAATTGTAGTAGCTAGCTGTACTGGCGTATACTCAAAAAGTCTTCACACTGAGGCAAATCTCCCGCGGAATGCGACTACGCATGTCGTTTGTGTCGCGACGTCTTGTACGTAGATGATTCAATGCGAGCGCGATTGTGAAACTATTCAATGCGGTGAAACGCAACGACTTTTAAGTTACGGGCACGGCCGTCATTATTCATAATTATATATGTATTGTTTTATGTAAGTTTAACTCTGGACGCTTCTTAAATGATTGGTCCACATTCGCAATAGACCCGGAATAGTATTAATAAGGAATTGAGGTATTTGCCATGTAGTTGGACAACAATGGCTCATAATCATAATAATAATGCAGGACCATATTAACTATCGCATATCTTCAGTCTATTGGTTATAGTCATCATAAGCCCCCTATAATGTTCCCTGCTGGAACACGGGCCTCCTTCGAGAGGCAGTGGTCTACGCTCTAGACTACGCGACTAAGCGGGTCCAGTACAGTTGTCTGATGTCTTCGAATTTTCGGTTCTAAAACATGCTGGTACCCGCACAATGTTTTCCTCCGTTTTGGGGACAGTTAGTCTATTAGTCATCAATATCTATTTAACAATTTTCAGGTGATAATTGTAGCAGGCGCTACTGGGTGCGGCAAGACAACACAACTGCCGCAGCTGATGTTGGACTATTGTCAGGAACACAAACAGGTCGCGCGGATGTACTGCACGCAACCAAGGCGGATATCCGCCGTCACTGTGGCAGAGAGAGTAAGTTTTTTTTTTCTGCTGGAGCGAGAAGAGTGGCCATAGAGATAGATTAGTGAATGATTACATGTTGGTGGGAATTTATTCAGTGGCACACTGTTTAAGATTTTAGTCGTGAAAATATGAAAGGTATGTAACAGAAATCATGGAAGATTACAGATGCAATATATAAAAATTAAATCAAGAAGTAGTCCTTAAAATCAAAGAAATATATTAGATAAAAAAAATGTGAAGTACAGGAATCCCCGTTAGGTACGAAGTTCGATTGTTTAATAAAGGCATCAAATTTAAAGCTACCAAAATCAAATTGAAAAACTTTCTCCAAGAAATGAACATTGAAATCGTGTAATAAATTATCACTGGTCATGAAAACCTAAATTTACAATATATAACAGAGAGGGTATATGTATACATACCTAGGGCACGGCTTCTTTCAATGATGTTAAAGGATATAGGAAGGGTTCCAAACACTTCAACTTAAAATAATATACTCATCATCATCTCAGCGTCAATCCCAGTTGCATCCGATGCTTTTTCAGCTTTGGAGTCTGGGGTCCGCTTTAACTTAAAATATAATACTGAATGATAATAATAATTACTAAATAATTATATTGTTTTTGGGTTGGTTTTTCTTTTTTGTTGTTGCTGCTAAAATTATCTTGCTGAAAACTTTTCTTTCGGTCTTTTGGACGCAAACAATACCCTGTCATAATAGGCTATTTGACAGTATGACTTTTTTTGTAATTATTTGTTTTAATTGCATAAAATGAGGGTTCTTTATGTCATTTACATGAGTTTTAATAAAAATAATAACAATTAATATATCCAAAAACACAAAAATATGTTTGGCTTTTTGTATCTCGCGCCACATATTGTGAAACGATCCGGATTGGCTAATGTCACGATGACGTCATAGGCGCATCAAAACTTATTTTCGTTCTGTGTTTCGTTTCAGGTGTGTAGCGTTTTTTAGAAGGTTTTTAACGATTTATTTGTACAACCCGGTACAGCACACCACTTTTAAACCATTTTATTAAATAAACAGCAACAAATCTATACTAATATACAGTATGTTAAATAACAGAAGGCGTTCCCTTAAACTCGTTAATATATATCATTAATAGATTAAAATAAAATTATCAGCATAGAAAAATAAGCATAAAAAATCCGAATAAAAAAAAAATCTAATTGGAAATAAATTTGAAACCTCCTGTTTTAAATCAAAATAGTAGTCGTCATGTATAAATAAATTGCGACGTTGCCATCTTTCATGTTCGCGTGTACAGTGTGTTTCTTTTGCATGTCAATTTAAAATTTTTATTGAATATTTTCATATTGGAAAAATTTTTAAAACATTTTGTTTTCGAATGGAAATATTTTTTTTAGCATGTATGTATGCTATACTATTTCGGGTTAACGGGAACGCCCTCTGTTAGTTAACATACTGTATAAAGCTGAAGAGTTTGTTTGTTTCTTTGTTTGTGCGCGCTAATCTCAGGAACTACTGGTCCGATTTGAAAAATTCTTTTTGCGTTGGATAGCCCATTAATCCAGAAAGGCGTTAGGCTATATAACATCACGCTACGACCAATAGGAGCCGAGCATAACTAACTCTACGCGAACGAAGTCGCTGGCGGCCGCTAGTAACAAATAAACACAAACACCACTGCGGAACCGAAAATCGCTTGTGATGGTGACGAAATAGATATGTAAAATTAAAAAAAAAAAAACTTTCGATGAAACCTCTTAACCACAACCAAGTAATTCAAGATAAAAATTATAAATTTGTCAAATAGCCCATTGACAGGGTATGGTTGTAACCTAATGGTTAATTGCTTTTTAATACCTAGCTGTCTTAGAAAGTAGCATATTCCAATTCACGTAAAAGTTAACTTTAAAATGCGAAATAAAAGAAATATATAAACTACCTTATTGTAATTATGGCTTCTAACAGACAATGTGAAGAAAACCAAAAAAATCATGAATCAAAGTTATGGACACTCAAGATTTATTTTATCTACATAATGTTTTTGTCTTTTTTCTCAGGTGGCCTACGAACGTATGGAAAAGATAGGCCAGTCCATAGGCTACCAGATCCGCCTCGAGTCTCGCGTCAGTCCACGCACCGTGCTCACTTACTGTACCAACGGAGTGCTGCTCAGGACTCTCATGGCGGGCGATACCTCGCTCACAGGTTAGTGCCATTATAAAATTGGTCATACTAAACGCCCCTCTGTATACCCCTTCAATGGAAATAGGCGTAATGTTACGTAAATGTCCACAGTTACAACAATCATGTTTAAATTTAACAACCTGATGTCCACGGTTTTGTCTGTGTTCCGGCAGGAACACAGACAAAACCGTGGACATCGGGTTCTCCGTACTGCTTCATCAGACATCATGCCTGATGTCTGATGAAGCCGTACGGAGAACGGGTCTGAGCAGTTGTGTTCCGATGTGTGCCGGGTACGAAGCGCCAAATGTTGTTGTGTCGAGAGTTTGGTCGTGGAGGGTCTCCGGATCAGTCTCTCTCTGGCGCAACATCGTTGGTCGTGCTTTTGGGTTTAACATTGCATCAAAAAAAAAATATATATATATATAAATATCAACGATAGCTTCACTGCTTACCATCAGACGGGATTGCAGTCAAGCACTTGTTTAAATTTAATAAAAAAAAAAAAGATTTAATTGTTTGTTAATATATTGCTTGTTATAAAATGTATCCTACACGAGCCTATGTGTCTGTGTTAGGAGGAAAATTTTTATCCCTGTAGTACTATTACATGGGATAATTTCCGATCTGCACGCAGCCGAAGCTTCTAGCCAACTGCCAAAAGCTAGGAAACTACTAAAGATGAAAACAAAGAAAAATTGCATTACTTTTTTAAATTTTGAAGCAATATACTGCCACAGGAGCCTTTTGGCTTTGCAGTGCCTAAATCGAATTATGTAGATATACAATGTGTAAAGAAAACCCCGTCCGACCCATAAGTATAATAAAGGTTAGGTAAACACATGACCAAATGAAATATGAAATTTTACATAATATCATCATAGTAACAATACTAATGAATTTTGAAATAATCTTTTTTCCGCGAAATAAATAATTCCAACCTCCCCAAAATTTGGAAATTTTTAAAGAAAGTGACAACGCCATTTTCGACGGTTTTATTATGAGCGATACGGCCACGTGTCGCGTGCCCCGCCCCCCTGTGCCCGCGCTTGCATTGCCTACCGCACATGTATTAAGTTACCTCTTTTTGCGAAATAATATTTATTCTTGGGGGGATTTTTTTAAAAGCTTTGACCGGCTTTGTAGCATTAGTAGAATCAGTTATCGATACCTAACAATACCTTCACGGATCGGACAGGGTTTTCTTTATATATTGTATATAAAAGAAAAACTAAATAATAGTATGTAGAAAGAATGTATTTTATTTTGTTACTTTAAAAAAAAAAAAGTTTTTCATTTAGTTTAGTTTGTCATATTCCGGTATGAGTTGTAATAAATACTTTTTCTTTCTTTCATTACTAAAGGCATTACTACATTGCAGGTGTAACACATATATTCGTAGACGAGGTGCATGAACGGGACAAATTCAGTGACTTTCTGTTGATTGCCCTTCGCGACGCTCTGCCGCGGTTTAAAGAACTCAAGTTGGTTCTCATGTCCGCTACCATGGATACGCAGATATTCTCCAGGTAAATGCTTCGCTAACTTTAGTATAACTTCATCTTAATACCGGGATTTTACATGGAGCTCTAACTGATTTCCGCAACCCATCACTTTTATACAAACCTGTAGGCTGACAGAGCTGATGTGACAGACAGATTAGTTGCAGGCAAAAGTTGCTCGGCCCTTCCATAAGGTCAGGTTTAAAAAAAAAAAGATTCCATTTTTTCGTCGTATTCCTGTTAAGATTACGTGATAGCTCCGCACTATTAGTTCTTAGCAATAGATTCTAAAAAAAAAAAAATAACGCAGTGGCCGAATCGAATGCTGCGCTGCGTGTCGTGGGTTCGATCCCCGCACGGAGCAAATATTTTCATGGCCTCCGGGTCTAGCTGTTTGTGTATGCGAGTTTATATGTTTGTAAATGCAAAAGTCGTGGTGGCCTAGTGGTTAAAACACCAGCCTCTCAAGTATGAGTGCGCGGGTTCGATTACAGGTCAGGCAAGTACCAATGTAACTTTTCTAAAGTTATATGTTCTTTCTAAGGATATCTTGGACACCAATGACTGAAGGGGAAGGAAAACATCTTGAGGAAACCTGGACTTTAAGTCTGAAATCGCCAACCCGTATTGAGCAAGCGTGTTGATTACGCTCAATCCTTCTCTGTATGAGAGGAGACCTGTGCCCAGCAGTGGGACGATAAAAAAAAGAAAAAAAGGTTGATGATGATGAAATGCACCCACGATACAGGAGTAATTCCTAGTGTGGGACAACGTTTTTTTTAAAAGTACATACTAGTAACTCTGAAATCAACTTAATTGTTATTTAAATAATGTTGATATTTATTTAACTTGATATGGGATGAGGATGCAGTACTGATTTTGATTAGTCATAATTTTTTTGGTATCTTTTGCTCTTTCTACGATTTTTAAATTGATTTAAAATACCGTTGTTGTCCCATGTTACTTTAGTTTATTGTTCCATTAGAAAGAATAAAGAATATACGTTTATTTGCGCTAAACATGACGCAAAAAGGAACATAAAACACAAAAATAATAAGAAATTGTTGGGGGAACCGTGCGTTCACGTTTTCGTTTTCTTTTATTTCCATATCAACAAAACAATCACAACACATCCCATTCTTAAACCATGGTTCCCATCCATCCACATTTATTTCAAAGTCATAGCAATACAATTGAAACACTTGACTCATCAGATACTTCAACAACTGCCCGGTGATCACAATCCCGGGCCGCCTGCACGAGGTCCAGCGCTACTACCTTGAAGACGTGCTGAAGCTCTGTCAGTACAAGACGCCCAAGATGATGCAAGTAGAGAAGGAACTCAAGAACAAAATGAAGACTGGGAACAGCTACTGGTCACAGCTTGAAGGTATATTTCATGGAATAGTGAATAACTCGAGCACCTGCTCTTCAATATCTGGATCGTGGGAGCGCGGTCTCCCTGCAGCAGCGCGCGATTTGTTCAGTACCTACGAATAACCAACAGCATTTATATTGGTTGATGATGATGTGTTTTGAGTACCACACTACTTTTACACTTAACTGAAAATATTACATGTACAGACGACGGCTGTACATCAAGCTATTACAATCTCTCAAATTTCTTTATTATATTTTCAACTTTATTACTAAAGCTTTAAAGCTCAAGGTTGATTGAAAATATTTGTACATAATTTTTAAACACACAATATTCGATATTCTTCGCTCATTTGGTTCTTAAATATACTTTCGTCGTACATTTTCTGGAGTATTATTATCTGACACCTCCTATACGCTCCAGGCCTCCAATGTTTTTAAATGTAAAGGTATGGCGGAACTCAATAAATAAATAGTTACAAGAAAAAAGATTTTAGGGTCCGACCGAAATTAGTTTTACGACCGAAGCCGAAACCGAAAACAAATTTCGGCAACGGTCTCAGTTTCGGCTGAAACCTATATTTTGAGCGAAAACATAAAGAAAATGTTTATTTAATTACCAAAAAAAATATTAGCTGGGCCTGAAAAATACAATAGGTTGATTGTATTTTTCAGGCCCAGCTAATATTTTTTAATTTGAGTGGATAGGCTCTCAATCACTCGAAAACTCGCCATCATAACAAAACAAAACGGACAGCAAACAGACAAGCGAATCCCGACATTGGCTCCGATGAAATTCATTCATTCATACAACGCGCCGAACATGGTTTCGTACATTTGGTTCCGGTCGTAGTTTCAGCAAGTTTGCCGTCGAAACGAGTTTCGGTTTAGTTTCGAAACCGAAACTCGTGCTTTTGCCGAAACTAACATTCGGTCGGACACGAAAAAATTTTTTGAAGCTTTGACAGATTGAGAATTCACTTTTAAGGATTTACAAATTCTGGTCAAGCCTAAAGAAGCATGCTTTTGTAAAGAAAAACCAGAACATAGTAACTTTGGTAACATTTTATTGCTACAAATCTTAGTTCCTTGTATGATTCTTGTTATTGTAATATGTCAAAGAAACAATCTGACTAGCAGATTCGTTTATTATTAAATGAGTTTTTAGAGATCTAATGCCCCGTCTACACGCTCCGTCTTACCTGCGAGCATGCCTGTGCAAACCAGTTTGCGCAGTTAAGCGCGTGTGTGTGGACGGCAAGACGGTAGCGCGCGCAGTCCCGAATGTTCCGTCTTTTTTATAAACCGATGCCGCCGATTAGGTGGCAGGCCTGTGCAGTCATGACTGTACATGACTGCACAGGCCTGCCACCTAATAGGCGAACACATTTTTGTCAAATGATTGCGACTAGTTGGGATCAGTTGGACCGAACGGACCAATGGGCGATCAGAACGATCCCAATTGATGCCAACTAGTCGCAATCATTTAGCAAAAATGTGTTCGCCGATTAGGGGGCTGGACTGCGCAGGCAAGACGGAGCGTGTAGACTTAAGCCTTCTGTATTTGAGCTTTATTACATATAGACTGGGTACAAGAAGCACAGAATTGGTCAGTGCCTGGGTCTATAGAGGTCTATGTACAGCGGTGGACATCTTTGGAATAATGATCATCATGTTGGAATAAAGTTCAATAAAAAAAACTGACTCAATGGTCTCTAGAAAAACCTTATTCTGTTGTTGTGTTTTGTTGATTACGAATACCATTTTCTAATCTTGATAATTCTGTACCTAGCCCAAAAGCAAGAAGATGCAGGCAGCAGTAGTAATAGCAAGGATGTTAAAGAAGACAAGGAGAATGTGATCGATCCCTCGCTGCAGGCCGACATGGACGAGTTCCTTGACGAGTGCTTTAATGAAGGCACACTGGTTCGTAACCCGTTACATTTTCATTAGAACATTGCGCTACATTTAAAAAAAAATACTTAGACACTTTAAACAAACCTTGTTTATACACCGTCCAACCAATTTTGAATTCTATTCCTTAGGCATAAAGTTGGCATTAAAAGATAAAAATTGGTTACTGTACAACTCGCTGGAGTTAACTGTGCACCTAGCTCTGTGGCGTCATTGGGACGGTACCGTTTGTAAAAAAATTGAATTATGTTAAAAAAATATACTTAAATTCATTTTTTTTTTATATTAATTCGATCGTTTTGATGATAAAGCGTCATAGTACTAGATCATTTTACTTATGACGCTTTGCAATTAAATTGATACTTATGGACTGAAATATAATGTTGGTGCAACCAACAGGCTTCACTAACGCGTCGAAAAAGTAAAAAACAAAAACAAAATTAATAAAAATAAGCAAAAATTCCACAGAAACAGTAACAACAACAGGGGATTAAACTGTATTTAGATAATTGTAACAAAGATGCTATCGCTACTCAACGCTTACGGCGAATGTGGGGCGCCGCGCGGGGAAGAGAGAGATGGATCGCATTCCAGCGATGTGCATAGTTACTCGCGCGAGTTATACCAATTATTTACTGCAGCTGATCATGCCATGCCATCAACACAAAAGAAGCGATTGTTTTCACAATGTAAACTTTGTTTCCAGGACTCGTTCACCCAAATCTTATATATGTACATATCGGAAGGAGTTCCGGTGTCGTGTGGTCACTCCAAGACCAAACGCACCGGACTCATGGCCGCCGCGTATCGAGGACTCACCGAGACCATCGGACAGATGTTGCAGATCGGTAAGGTTTAAAGGCACAAATTGATAGTTTGGTACTGTTAGTGTTCTTTCTTGAAGTATGAGTTGACAAAGAGTGTTCACTTGTGTTTTGATATCGGTGACTATCATTTATATGCAGTTAACATTTAAAATAAGATATTATCAACTACTATAACTAATTGCGATTGATGATCTCACGATATAAATTAATAGAGGCTAATTTGCGACCCAGATTTAGGTCAAACGTTCTCCAAAGCCTGGAGCATAGGAGAAGTGGAGCCAGCCTGTCGGTATTCTATAGGATGCCTTTTTGGAGAGCGTGCGAGGGAATTGCATGATTTAATTCCCCTATCTCCGTTTTATCATTGGACGACCCGTGGTACGGCGAGTATCCACCCTTATGCTGTTTACACCACTACACACTACCACATTGAGGGACTGGAACAATTTACCAGCGGCAGTGTCTCTGTTGGACTACAGTTTATGTGTCTCATGGCTAGAGTGAACAGGCTCTTAATAAACTAGCGCGCTTTACCATCAACGATTGCATCACTGCTTACCATCAGACGGGATTGCGGTCAAGCACTACTAAATAAAATGACTTAGTTAACTGACAAAACATTGTACCACGTCTGTTCAATTGTCATCCTAGGTTTTTTTTTTGCTAACCTTTAATTAACTACCCAAATTGATGGAGCATATTGGCGCCAATAAACCTTTCACTCACATAATTGTTCCAGGTGCCGATCCGTTAGCAAAAGACAAAGACGGCAAATCCGCATATGACTACGCTGTAGAAAACAACCACACAGACTGCGCTAAAATCCTGTCCACCTTCAACCTGACTGAGGCACCCAAGGATAACACAGAAGATGAAAGCGCAGCAGAGAACTTTCTCCTAGATATATACCATCACACGTTTTCAGAAGAATTGATCGACCATGATCTTATGCTAGCATTAATTAAGCATATACACATAAATCTTCCTAAAGGAAGTATCCTGATCTTCCTTCCAGGATATGACGATATAGTAACTCTAAGAGACATGATACAATCCTGTCCAGAAATGAATGTGATGAAATACCAGATATTTACTTTGCACAGTAATATGCAGACTATGGACCAGAAGAAAGTGTTTAATCCTCTACCTAACGCAAGGAAGATAATCATATCAACGAATATCGCTGAGACTTCGATTACTATAGATGATGTGGTGTATGTAGTTGATTCCTGTAAGGTAAAAGAGAAGTATTATGAGTCGAATGGCGGTGTCTGCTCGTTGCAATGTGTTTGGACGTCCCGAGCGTGTTGCCAACAAAGGGCAGGTCGCGCCGGTAGGACGAAACCAGGCCATAGCTTTCACATGTGTTCCAAACGTCGATTTAACACCTTACCTTTGAACTCAGTACCTGAAATCCTGAGAGTACCTTTACAAGAGTTGTGTCTTCATACTAAGTTGCTTGCGACTGGTAATACTCCTATTGCAGACTTTCTGTCGAAAGCTCTAGAACCTCCTTCGTTTTTGGCTGTGAGAAACGCCGTGTCGTTACTAAAGACTATCGGTGCGTTAACCCCCATGGAGGATCTGACAGAGATCGGTCAGCATTTGCTAGATCTTACCGTAGAACCTAAACTAGGAAAGATGTTGCTCTACGCGTGTGTTATGAAGTGCCTCGATCCTATATTGACGATAGTATGTAGTTTGGCGAATAAGGAACCGTTCCAGATATCGATGAATCCTGAAAATAGGAAGAAAGGAAGCCTGGCACGTAAGGAATTCGCTGCTGATAGTTATTCGGATCACATGGCATTGTTACGAGCGTTCCAAGCATGGCAGACTGCCCGAGCGAATGGCACGGAACGTGCATTCTGTGCTAGGAACCTTATTTGTGGCGCTACCATGGAAATGATAGTCGGTTACCGGTCACAGTTACTGGCCCAGCTGAGGGCGTTATGTCTCGTTAAGGCTCGTGGTTCAGGAGACATTAAAGACGTCAATTTGAACTCTGAAAAGTGGCATGTTGTGAAAGCGGTGTTGGTAAGCGGGCTGTACCCTTCAATAGCTCGCGTGGACAGAGATTCGGCGTCTTTAAGGACTTCTAAAGAAGTTAAGGTGGCTTTCCACCCAAGTTCCACATTACACCAAGGAGGTGGATTGACCGGCTCACAGAAATCCGTGCAAAGCCTTCCTACAGATTGGGTCGTTTTTGAAGAGATTTCTAGAGCTGGAAGGTTCTGTTTTATCCGGTGTAATACTTTAGTAACGCCCCTGACTGTTGCGTTATTCGGGGGGCCACTAAGGTTGCCAATAGGAGCTTTGACTCAACGCGCTAACCCGCCAGGCCTGTCGAGCGATTCCGACAGTGAAGCAGATGAGAATAATGCCTCCCCTGACACGGCTGTGATAACATTAGATGATTGGATGGCGTTTACCGCGGATGCCTCAGACGCAATAAGCGTATTTTATCTCCGTCAAAAATTATGCGCCCTAGTAATCCGGCGCATGTCGAACCCGGCGAAACCTATGACGCCTTTAGACGAACAGATACTAAGCACAGTGGTTCACCTAATGGGTTCTGAAGAGAAAAACGTTGGTCTCATTCAACCGAGCGGCATCGGACAGAGGCCGAAACCGTTAACTGTAGACTCGCCGAACTGGCGGTCACGTTTAGAAAACAATGAACAGTACGGGCATGATAATAAACAATACTATCCACAATACAATCAAAATCCGAATGATGGAGGATTTCCGGGAGGAAACTTTTATAATAACGCGTATGGAGGGGGGTATAGGAACGGCCAGGGAAGGCCTGGGGGGTGGAGGAACGATGTTCCTCAACCATTTTCCCCCCAATCGTATAGTGGGCCAAAGAGCCCTATGTCACCGAATGGGAAGACGTTGTTGGCAAATATAGAGAAATACGGGGATAGTGGAGAGGGGAATGTGCGGTACTTTGTAGCGAAGGCAGATGATGCACATAGTGTGGAGGTCGCACAGAGCACTGGCACGTATCCCTTCACACAAGGCACCGCTAAGAAACTGCAGAAGATTAAACAGGTGAGTTGTTAACAATTTTTTAATTATATTGTAAGTAATCCACACACAAACCAACGCGCACTAGGCCAGGGTAGAATAGCCCACTCCCTCTCACGAAGAGGAGGCCTGTGTCCCAACAGTGGGAATATTATTGGCTGATTATGTATGTATGTAAGTAATCGCCAAGCTTTTTTATAAAACATTGGCCATTTAACTAACGGCCTGATGATATTCAATATAGTATAGGTTGAAAATGTAACTACTTCACACCTGGGCAGCTTCTAATGTTATACAAAGCACAGGTCCGTTCGTGTGTGGAGTACTGCAGCCACATTTGGGCTGGTGCTGCCAAGTGTCACCTGGCCACTTTGGATTCAGTGGAGAGACGTGCAAAGAGGCTGATTGGTGACCCTGATCTAACTCGAGTTGGTCTCCAAAGCCTAGAGCACAGGCGTAGAGTAGCCAGCCTTTCGGTGTTCTATAGGATGCATTTCGAGGAGTGTGCGAGGGAATTGCATGATTTAATTCCCCCATCTCCGTTCCACCAGCGGACGACCCGTCGTACGGCTGGTTTCCACCCTTACGTTGTTAACACCATTACGATCCGGACGAAGCGCTTCGCCTCCTCCTTTATACCGCGTACATCGAGGGACTGGAACAATTTGCCCGCGGCGGTGTTTCCGTCGGACTACAATTTGAGTGTCTTCAAGGCTAGAGTGAATAGGCTCTTAATAAACTAGTGCGCTTTACCATCAACGATTGCGTCACTGCTTACCATCAGGCAGGATTGCGGTCAAGCGCTGGTTTATAATTTATAAAAAAAAAAAAAAATAGCTAATCACATGCGAGTCAAATAGGTCGCAGTAACTAAGCCAGGGTATTCCGACCAAATAAATTAGTTTAGAACTGATGAACCGCCTGCAAGCCGAGAGATCGAGGCGAGGCCAGTAATACTTCCTAAGGCCAGGCGGTTGACTAAACGGCTAATTTTATAGTTAGCTCCGACATGTACAAGTTTGTTTTATAACGAATCTCATTGAGACGAAAAAATAAATCAATAAACGCGTCTTTCTTAGTCTCTTGTTTAAAATCTATGTCTTTGTTATTCAGGATGGTGCCCGAGTGATCGTATTCTTTTCCTGCGCAAGCGCATTCAAGTTCGTGGGGTGTGCCGCCCTGCTGGACGTGACCGGAGCGCTGGACTGGCTTTCCACACAGCACGTGCCTTTCCACATGGTCCGGTGAGTGGACAAGTTAAAATACTTGTTTTTCTACGACCATTTGGTAACTTGCTTAATACGTAACCATAAGTCTATATAATATAAGTCTATAAGTCATATCTCAATAGCACTTATTCCTGCCAATTCGTGCTACAATGATCTTTTACACACGTGTAAAACGTACTACAATAAAACTTTTTAAAAAAGATTATGGCTATGGCATCAAAAAATCAACATATCGACGCTTGAAAGACAATCGTATCTAAGCGACAAAAATTCGTAAATTCAGTTATATACACCAAACCACGCAGAAAAGTCTGGCGGTTCGAATGGTATATACAACTCAATTTACGAATTTTTGTCCCTTAGATATGATCGCCTTTCAAGCGTCGATATGATTGTGCCAAAAAGCGCGCGTATTTGCATCACAACTTAACATCGCATGTTATTAGGCTGTATGGATGAATCGCGATTGCCTTTTATTTGTGGGATTGTAACAATATAACGTGCCGCGCTATTTTCGCGCCATTGTTAACTTTTATTTGCATTTATAAATAAAATTGTTTTGAAAATGAGTGATATTAGTGATAATAGCGAAATGGACAATATCTTACTTTAATAGTTGTACCACCCAGAATTTAAATTACTATAATTCCTAATAAAGTTCAACATTGACGGTTTTTTGTATTTATTTATTTCAAGGTCGTAGAAAAAGTATTGTATGCCACTGTCACAAACAGCTATTGTAATACAGGTGCTGATCTATTGTGCCACTCAGCTTCGCTTCGTGGCACAAACTATCACTCTTATTACAATAGCTATCATTGCTTGACAGTGGCATAAATAACTAATACACAATTTATAGCTTTTTATGTTTGCAAATTAGTTCCCAAAATTAATCCTTACTAATATTATACATAAATCGGAAAGTAAGTTTTTCTACGACCACACGACGCAAAAATTCAGGATGCAAAAATAATACATCGATTTGTAAATTGTCCCTTCTAGACACATCGGCAACTCGCTGGCGAACAACGCGCGCGTGTGTGCGGCCCGTGACGGCGCCGAGCTGTGTGCCCCCGCCGCACGCGCGCTGCTCGCCGCACACGCGCGGCGCCGGGCCCCGCACCACACGCATCACCCAAGGGCCATACAGAAACACGCCAAGGACATGTGAGCCACACCTCCTTAACGTACGAGGACCTGTGGACACCTCACCAACATCACAACTAACGTCGCCATCTTGTTGACTATATCATTTTTAGAGCTAGCCAGCCATGGGCGTAGCCAGCCTTGGGCTCTGGGTGGGGCAGCAGTCAACCTATCCCCCCCCCGCGGATTTTTTTTGTTTAATTAGGCACCTTATGGATCGGAGCCAGGGTGGGGCAAGTGCCCCAGCTTGCCACAGTGTGGCTACGCTCATGTAGCCAGCAGAACAAAGAACGCTGCAACTACAACGTATCACGAAAAGGGTATATACATACATACAAAGGGCATCAATAAACAGCATTGGAAGGGTTTTAACTCAAAATAAAATCTTGCCAATATCACTATATATGTATCTCTTCTGTTGTATAATAAAGTCTCTGCTACCATATAGCGCTTGCAAAGCCCCGATGCTTCACAAGAAAATGAAATGTATTATGCCAGAGCCGACTACCTACAACATTAAGAATTATTGAAACACTTACCTGAATCGCTGAATGTCGTTACCACGTCCCTTGTTTAGTGTTATGTGATGAGTAGTATATTGTGTTACCGTGTGTTATGACGTATAATTTCCTCAAATGCTTTGAGCCCGTAGTGGCCAGTCCAAACTACCTTGCAAATCAACTTCCCGATTCAGCTTACAAACACAGCTGGATAAAAACTATAATAATATCCCGAATATCGTATACCAAACGCCCGTTGCGATGGATTTATTTTACTTCAATCTTTCCGAAAAGATTCCGCGTGTAATTCCGACCAAAATTTTTCTCCAGTGATATTAACAAATTCACACGTTTAGTTTTTTTTTTTCTTTCTTTTTTGGCTTCGCACGGTTTGTGCATTTAGCCAATGTCACGTAATGAATTTTTCATGTCGAAAAAGTCGGCCGCGTGAACCGTCTTACGAGGGAGGTTTGAGGTAAATTTATGATGTGGCCACTATGCTGCGTTATTTCACTGTTCTTTATGAATTATTTACTGAATGCACTTTTTACAACATAAATCACGCACTTTTATTTAGTAAACAACACTATAAATAATTTCAAAAGTCCAATGAAAAATGAACGTGACACTCAGATTAACTTTTCCGCCAAAACTCCGACACGTTTACTTTTACCAGTGACGCGTTGCATTTCCGTTTTATACCGCTTGATACCCCGGTCTTTTATCCTAAACATCTGTAGTTCTGCGTGTCTATTAGGCTATGGTAGTAGCCTACAGCAGGCGATGGTCTATCTCACAACTTCCTAAAATGTAGAGCTAGGAATAAAAATAAAAACCCTTCCAATATAATTTGATATCATCCAAATAAGCCGTGCCCTTGGTATGTATATACCCATTTCGTTACAGTTTGTATATGATGTAAATAGTATGCAGAATTTAAAAGATAACAAAGGTTTAGATGTCAAAGAAAACCACGTTTCCATTTTTCCATCGCCAGATATTCAAAGACAAAAATTTAAGTACAAAAATTTAAGTTACGTATGTTTGTACTTTCAAAATGATTCTTCTGATAAAGTTATCGGATGATTGAAAAATCAGCCCTTAAATAATATACATAAATGTAACTTATTACGAACATTGTATTTACGTTTAAATTCAGTATGCAAATAATAATACCAGTACCAAAAAATAATTGTATGTATAGATTTCGCAATACGAACTAGCACATGTATTTCAGATCTAAAGTCTTATCAAAGTCAAAACCTTCCAAGCGCATAATTCCTTCAGAAATAAAATGGAAAAAGAATTGTATTTTTTACTCCTCACATTCCTCGGTTTTCGTAAGCTCGAATTGGAGCACCCAGTCACACTGCGATCATCAGTATGACGTTTTACTATATAATTTTCGAATCACTTGCATATTGCACTATTGAAGTAATAGTACATTACGATATTAGTGCGTAATGATGTTATAACCAATACGCACGTATATCGTAAGACGTTTTTTAACACACTTGCGAGGAAACAGACAGTATAAACCGTGCTTTAAATAGTGCTTCGGATACTACTGAGGACATATTAATACCGAAGCAACTGCTAATAGTTATTAAAAATATTTCAAAAATTTACGCAAAAATATTGCAAAATTCTACCAAAGTCACGGAGCGTGTGGCATGTACATGTGTCCTTAACAGCTTTAAGAAATATTATACATTCAGTGTATACGGTGAGGAGAGAAATACTTACCCACAATGCGCAAAATCTTGGCGGCTTCAAAGTAGACCTTAATTATACTGGTAGTGAAACTATATTAAGAAAAATAATTAAATGTGATTTAGGCTACCAATTTAAACGATGCTACCAAAAAAGACTGGCTATAATTGAAAGATCCCAAATTCAAGCGTGGAGGGTTAAATATTTACGACGTATGAAAGAAAATGACTCTCTTGGTAATAACAAAAGACTCGTTATTTATTTTGACGAAACGTGGATACACGCACACTACACGGTAAAAAAATGTTGGCAAACAGCAACCGATCACTCTCTGTGCTTATATATGGTAAAACTTAAAAACCGTAACGTAGACGTAGTTTCAATTTAGCATAGTCGCGTACTTTTTCGCATGTCAACATTGAATTGATGTTTGTGCGTGGCTACAATGAACATCTAAATATGTGATTGATGATAAGAACAAGTCAAATAAATGATATCCGTGGGATGTTAGGTATGTTTTTTTTTTGCCCAAATGAATACAATGAAATCATCATCTTCTCAGCGTTAATCCCAGTCGCATCCAAAGCTTTGGATTCTGGGGTCCGCTTTACCAGTCTAATTGCTGATTTTGGCGAAACTTCGACATTGTCCGTGAAGCGACTGCCGTCTGACCTCCACAACCCGAAGGCGATATCGAAGCATTGCAGTTAGACCAATTGTTGGACTTTTGAGGGCTCCAACAACCCGTAAGGACTGCCACTAGATGTTCGTATGGCAACCGGGACCAACGGCTTAACGTGCTTTCCGAGGCACGACCAGACCAGTGCAAATATTCATATTCATGCATACAAATTTTTGCACTGCGCGAGGATCGAAACCGCGCCTCCTTGCGCAGCGGCCGCGTTCGCTACCGCTACGCTACGGAGGCTGTCAAAGTACAATGAAATGTTATTATTAACGCAACTGTAAATAAATATTAATTTATTTCTCAAAAAAACTGAAAAAAATATTTTACTATTTATAAATAACTCTGTAATGATTAAATATGTATAAGATCGTCTTAAAATCGCTAAAAGTTCTTTTTCAATGGAAATATAGACAAATCTGTGAGTCTGCTTTGGCCCTGTGTGTTTCATAAATATACGTGATGCGCTACTCATTGGAATCATAACTATTAAATTTTGCTAATTTGTAAACTTCAGGGAAATTATTACAATATAAAGTATAATAGTATTGAAATTCATAGCAAGTAGGTTGAAAAACTTAAGGTCTTTTAAGTTTTTATAACAACGAATTGTCAATACCGCGTTTTAAAATAATATAGGTACCTAAACGAGAAACAAAACAATTTATTTGTGTATACACACTACACAGCCTGCTAACCACATATAATTATTTTATTAAAACAACCTTTCTTTTGAGTTAAACCAAAAACTCTTAAAATAAATGAACATTCAATTCCGCTTAAAACAACCATTATAGGTACATATTTATGTTTCCAAATACAGCAATAACGAAACAACATTAAGCTGATAAAATAAAAAGTTATTTGAACGAACAACAATCATGCTATATTTGTGAACTTCTTAAATGGGTCGCTTTATTAGAAGCTGTGCTTATTCGACCTTAGAAACCCAATAAAATTACACGCCCACGTACGCAAAGTTTACGGACACAGCCAAATAATTTTATTCAGAGACTTGAACGATGGAAGCACATTTAATAACTGCTTACGCCGTTACGCCAAACGGCGCGGGCGTCGCGACGAAGCCGAATTGCGCGGGCCGCATGTAATGTGTGTTAGTAGTTTGCACTAGCCGCAATAGATGGCAGTGTTATCAAACTGATTAACAAAGTCTTTCAGTTTTAAGTTTGTAGAATATAAATTATTTTACTGTAGTATATTATAAATTATTATATTTTTTTTTAGAAAATTATTAGTGTATGCAGTGCTTATCTGCCTCTATGGAGCGCACGCGCCTGGTTGGAGCCCTTAAAAGTCCAACAATTGGTCTAACTGCAATGGTTCGATATCGCCTTCGGGTTGTGAAGGTCAGACGGCAGTCGCTTCACGGAAAATATCGAAGTTTAGCCAAAATCAGTAGTTAGACTGTTAAAGCGGACCCCAGATTCCAAAGCTGAAAAAGCTTCGGATGCGACTGAGATTAACGCTGAGATGAAGAAGAAGACGTTCCGTATATCTAAGCACAGTGTAGGCCTATTGTCTGTATCACAGTGTAGGAGCAAGAGAGAGCACATTTTTTTTTCTCTTATAGCTAGTAAATGAGATATGTATTACAATATGTAAAGAAAACCCTGTCCGATCCGTGAAGGTATTGTTAGGTATGGATAACTGATTCTACTAATGCCTACAAAGCCGGGCTAAACTTGAAAAAAAAATCCCCCTAAAAAATAAATATTATTTCGCAAAAAGAGGTACACATGCGCGGGCGAAGGGGGCAGGGCACGCAGCAGGCGGTCGCTTTGCTATTCGCTCATAATAATACCGTCAGAAATGGTGTTGCTACTTTTTATAAAAAATACCAAATTTTGGAGACGTTGGAATTCGCGGAAAAAAAAAAGATTATTTTCAATAATCATTAGTATTCTTACTATGATGATTATTTAAAATTTCCTATTTTATTGGGTCATGTGTTTACCTAACCTTTATTATCCTTATGGGTCGGACGGGTTTTTTTTACATATTGTATATCTCAGCCTTATATACATACAAGTACGAATGAAGCTAAAAAAGTTTCACTTCAGTCGTGCACACATAAGCACAACTAAAAAAAACTAATTAGTGCGTCAGTCAGATTTCCAAAAAATACTAGACACGTATTTTTTCTTTTTTTATATAAACAAAAAATGAAGACGACACAGCGGGTTAAAAACTCGTGTGACGTCACTGCACGCTACACTTTTTAGCGGCCAGTGACGTCACCAGCCACCACTGATCATCTTTGATGCCTTTTATATTTGTCAACTTTTATTGATTTGATAAAACAAAATATACGTATCCAATATTTTTCTATAATCTGAATGACGGACTAAATAGAATATTTTTTTTTTACCCAGGATACATGTCCCTATTATCCTTGACAGCAACAACCTTCTTTTAATTAGAACATGATGATGACTGTAAATTTGACATACGTACTAGTAGCAACGACTCAACAACGACTGTATTTCAACGTCCATAAAGACCAATGTGCAGTGTCCAGTGATACACAATCAGATCTAAAATACCCGTGAAAGAACTGTATGCATAGTGGGATATTGACGATGTGTGATTCCGACTTATAACCACAGAATATTTTACTGATCATCTGCTCGTGATCGGGGCCGAGGTGTGTGGATGAAGCTTAGAAGAGACGATGATGTCACTGCTTTCATTTTAATATATGCGTCGCAATAATGAAATTGAGGACCGAATAAAATGTGCCTCATATTATTTGACTTAGAATGGCCGGAATCTACTTGAATAGACTCCAAGGACTTTAAGATAATTCAAAATGAACTTTATATACGTTTGGTCACGGTTGAAATTGCTAACTTCGTCATGTCAATCACTACATATTATAAAACAAAGTCACTTTTACTTTCCCTATGTCGCTTTGTATGATTAAATCTTTAAAACTCCGCACTCACTGCTTGAGGCTGTATAAAATTTTACTTAATAAAGGGTGTATCTGACATCGACGCACAAACGAGTACCATGAATCCAGTACATGGTTCTGAAACCCCGAGTGGTGGAATTTTTCGTAGGCTTTTTCCTGATAAAAAAATATAGATGCGTTTTTTTTTTTCACCTTAGAACATTCCTAATTGCTATACTTTTATAACCTAATAAGATTTTAAAGTAAAAATTAATTAATTCGCTAATTACACAAAAAAGCGCAATGAGAACAAAGTTCGAAAAACTATCCTATCAGCTGATTTAATAGAGGTCAACGTCACACCCACAAACACGCGCGGCGGCACGCTTGCAACGTTCAAAGGTCGAGCCGACACTTTTTTAAAAACGCTGTGTTTTCTGTAACCGCTCATTAACGACATAAATTACTATCATAATTTTATTAGTGGCTTGCGGTCTAAGCTTTTCGCGAAGTTTGCGTTACGATGTCAGATACACCCTGTATTTGTTCATTAAATATGATATCAATTTTACGGAACTGTCTTCCATAATTAAAAAGATACAGGAAAATTTGTTATTTCTACGTCTTGCTTCGCTAAATGGCGTCTTGCGTTACATATGAATTCGAAGTGTAACTTAAACGTTCCTTGTATAAAATCTATTACTTATATTAAATTTTCCTATCACAGCGTTTGTCCCCGAACTCCTCCAAAACGGCTGAACCAATTTTAATGAAATTTCTCATATAAATTCGTTAGGCATGAGAATAAGGCGGGTAAAACCGCGTGGCGCAGCTAGTAATTTGTATAAAATTATAAAAAGGATGAAAAAATAAATTATAAGTTTGATTTATACTAGTGAAAATGTGATCTTTTGAATTGTAGCAAGATGATAAATGAGAGGATTCTTGTTAATTATTTCGTTCCTCGATTTAGTATGTAAAAGCCAGCGCTCACTAAGCGGTCCGGTAAAGTTACATTTGTATTCTCTGACGGAGCTGATGTCTTCCGCGACTTGCCGCAGTATCCTTAAGCATACCTTTTGACAATACCGATGAAATGTAAATGCTAAGGGTATGGAAATAAGACTCAATATCATTTCCACTAAGAGTTTAGGCTTATATTTCTTTGCCATCCCATGAAACGCCGTGCCGTCTGGTGAACCAGCCTTTACGATTCGATTTGACACCGAACCTAGAAATGTTTTTTAATCCACCTAATATGGAAGTGTGGATTGTCTAGTGGTGATGCTGAAGAGCGTATGAATTACAAAACATTGTCTTGGTAACGAGCATATTACTTTGACAATGGTTCGTGAACACTTCGGTTCATTGTCGAATGGATCTAAATCGAGGGACTGGAAGACAGGTGCACTTACGGCACCATCCTTCTCGGTGGTAGGCCACAACATCAGCCGCCGGCGTAAGTTACCACCCACCAGACAAAGTCATGCCGCCAAGCGATTCATCGTGTTCCGGCATGATGTCTGGTGAAGCCGTACGGAGGACGGGTCTGAGCAGTTGTGTTGCGATGTACGTGCCGGGTACGATGCGCGAAATGTTGTTGTGTCGGGAGTTTGGTTGTGGAGGGCCTCCAGATCAATATCCCTCTGGCGCAGCATCGTTGGTCGTGTTGTTGGGTTTAACATTGCATCACCGCGCTCAACTGCCGTCTTCCTTCCTATTTACTCAGTTCTTTTGAGTGAGTAGGCTTAATAAACTGGCGCGCTTTACCATCAACGATTGCATCACTGCTTACCATCAGGCGGGATTGCAGTCAAGCGCTAGTTTGTAATTTATATAAAAAAATTATATAAAAAAAACCATGCAATTGTGCAATATCTGAAGTGGACCGCAAAGTACAAAAATACAATTGCAATCCTTGAGAAATACATCTCGCGAGCGAGGCGAGGCTAACGTTCATACATAGCACTTAAACGACTCTGCTACAACACCGCCCTAAACTAAGACGACTGCTCGCAGTCCACGTGGCGACAGCTAGCAGGCACCCAGCTATCCACTCGGAGACTGCTAGCAGACGGCCAGCTGTCCCACCGTCGACCGCTCTAGCTTTTCGCGATTGACAGAGTCCGCGACCGGTTTTTATTGCAGCAACACGTCTTTTTTACAATGTCGCACAACGAGCGAAAGATCGAGGAAGCGGATTACTTGGTAGATATTGACAGACTGAGCGCCGAGCGGCGACCAGCGTCGACGGCGCGTGCGCCGGTTGCTAGCAGTCTGACGGCGGTAAACTTGCTGAATCTAAAGTGCAATATTTAAAGCCCATATTTGAATTATATTCTTTTTGCCGGCTGGGAACAGAGTCGTTTAAGTGTTCTATGACCTTAATGCCTATACTATTCCCACGGCTGCGACTCGAGGCTCCTCTCGGGGAGATGGAGTGGATCGTAATCCACGCGGACATTTGTACCGTCGCTCGCATGTCCCTAGTAACAATTGTAATTTACTCCTCTATCTCGTACCGCGTAAGGTCGGTTTTCGTAGCGCAAATGTTATTACTAACGTGCGCTCGACTCGTTCTTTGAATTATATCATAGAAATAATAATAATATAGGTCTTGTTACTTATTTTAATTTTAACCTGTTTTTAAGTGTGGTTTTTATATGGTCTAACAAATCATATGTTTGGATCTCTCCTGCTAAGGATGTGATATATTTATATTTAAAAAAACATCTAAACGCATGCATGTGTGAGTAAACGTGAAATTTGTTATTCCTATCTACCCCTATGGGAGGAAGGCGTGATGTTATACATGTTTGTATGTTAATGTCTTTTAAAACTTAATAAAAGGAAATAATAATTTTATTGTTAAGTATTTTTGTACCCATACATTGTTTTAAGGACATTTTAAGCGTACGATGTATTTTTTTTTTTTTTGCGTATGCGAAGCCCGAAACACGTGTCCAGTATTTTATGTAGAAAAATTCAAAAAAGGTATTACGAAATGTCACTATATTATAAGATTGTTAAGTTATCTGATTGTCCATGCAAAACCCGCTCGCCCGTCCTCGCCTTCAGCGGGCGGCGTCGTCTTACGCTCATGAATAAATAGTCTCTCCTACCTTAAACCTTTTTCGGGTTTCGCATAGAAAGTTAATGATGTAGTTATTGCCACGATTTTCTAGAATACTTAATCTATCGACTTATTTTAGCCTAAGGCTGTTTTTCCACCGTGCGGTCACGGTTTAATGAATGTATGGTTACTTCGGCGCCGTCATCTCTTCCCCGGTGACGGTGGCCAAGCGCCCTAGGTTTTTTTAATAAATGTACTTATTAGGTCCAACTGTATGTGTCTGGTAGATTTATAGGGAGCCCTAATTAAACATGTGAACAAACGAATTTTATTGATTACAATAATCTGAAATACTCTTGTAGATACAGTTGTAAGTGTAGAATGATAGCGGCTGTTGTCTAAAATACCGTTCAACAAAGTAATGAATTTCGCCTTTTTGTTTCTATTATAAAATATATTAACTGAAGACAGCAAACTTATAATACAAAATTGTGACCAAGTGCAAACCACTTCAATGGTGCGGACTCCATTGATCACAAACTAAAGGAAATTTAAGGTCGCTATACAATATGTAAAGAAAACCCTGTCCGACCCATAAGGATAATAAAGGTTAGGTAATCACTTGACCAAATATGATATAAAATTTTACATAATCATCATAGTAACAATACTAATGAATTTTGAAATAATCCTTTTTTCCCGGGAATTAATTCCAATTTCCCCGAAATTTGGTAATTTTTAAAAAAGTGACAACACCGGTATTATTATAAGCGAATAGCGACGCGGCCACGTCACAGGTGCCGCGTGCCCCCCGCCGCCCGCAGAAGGGGTTGCTTAGCGCACATGTATTAAGTTACCTCTTTTTGCGAAACAATATTTATTTTTTTAAAGTTTAGCCTGTCTTTGTGGGCATTAGTAGAATTAGTTATCGATACCTAACAATACCTTCACGGATCGGACAGGGGTTTTTTTTTATTATATTACTAGCTTTCCGCCCGCGGCTTCGCCCGCGTGGAGTTCGGTTATATCGCGCTTTTTAGATTTCCCTCGGGAATATTAATTTTTTCCGGGACAAAATGTAGCCTATGTTCTTTCTCAGGGTCTAAAGATTTTCTGTGCCAAATTTCATCAAAATCGGTTGAGAGGTTTAGGCGGGAAAGCGTAACAGACAGACAGACAGACAGACAGACAGACAGACAGACAGACCGACAGACAGACAGAGTTACTTTCGCATTTATAATATTAGTATGGATAAACTAGCGCTTGACCGCAATCCCGCCCGATGGTAAGCAGTGAAGCAGTCGTTGATGGTAAAGCGCACTAGTTTATTAAGAGCCTATTCACTCTAGCCTTGAAGACACTCAAATTGTAGTCCGACGGAAACACCGCCGCTGGCAAACTATTCCAGCAGAACAGCATGCAGAGCAGTATTCTATTTTTTTACATATTGTATATGGTCATTATGATGACCATATACAATATGAGATGCATGTTAGTTTACTCCTGTCAAATTAGTCAGCGTCTGACATAAACAGACATGTTTTTATTAGCTAAGTTTGTCGTGTCTTAACTGGAGTACCTTAATTTGAGAAGACATAATCGTCTTTATCTTCTGTTCTTTTCTTATGAAATAGAAACAATAAGCTGAATGGAACTTAACTTTAATTTTAGCTGAACTTTAGTTTTTGAAGAAAGGAATTGGCGCCAGTGTGTCATAATATAAATTAATACATGATACGGTTCCTAACTAAGAAATCGGCGTGGTTTGTCGAAACCACTCCTATCAATATGACCACTTGTCGTTTCCTTAAAGACTTAGGAAAAGTTAAGCGGTCATAATGTATTTGTTTTATAAATTAGAAATACATTCTATATTATCAAGAATATGTTGTATGAAATAGGACAATTATTTATAATGTCTGATCTAGTCAACATTTGTTTCTTTATTTCAATGCTGGAGTTTGCAATTCGGACGTGTACTTGACTTATAACGTGGTTTTGATTGCAAATCAATCAATATGCTTAGCGCCGGATTTTAGTTGAATCGTATGTGGAGCTGAATTCCAATATTTTCCAAGGAGCAACTGTCTTATTTGACCTTCACAATCCAACTACTAAGCAACACGACACCACTTGATATGACTTTGGTGTCAGATCAAATGTCTGACACACAAAGCTTACACCCTTGGCTTGGTCTGCTTTCCCTGCTTACGAAGGTGTATTTTAGATACAGAATGAACTTTTGAACTTGAAACTGCTAACATAAAAGTATAAGCAACTTTTTCAATAGATTAAAAATTTGAGGAAATATTTTTTCTGTCTACTCCCATTGTACCAAGGCGTGAGTTTATCTTTGTATGTATGTATGTTTTTTTGTTAAGAACACCGGTGCATTGTCATTGTCCGGATGCCTAAATAGACTGTGTAGGTACTGTCGACAGCAGAGCAAGCTACCCGAAACTGTCGCATATTCCTAATAAACATTGAGCCCTAATACTTTATAGATAAAATTGAAAATGTAATAAAAATAATGACAGATTGTAGTAGCTTGATGTGCTTGTCTGTAAATTATCATTACTGATGATGTATGATGTGTAAGACTCTGTGGTCCGGTGTCCAGTAAGTTCTACCTCGGACCGTACTTTGAAAAAATAGGTATTCTAAGCTTAATTCTTTTTCAGGCTTACATACTTCCTTCAAACTTGTATTTTAGTTACAGCTCTGAAGAAAGATGAGTCTTTCTTTTCTTTTAGTATTAACCAACTAGGCTCTTTAAAAAATAAATTGGTTTTGACTAAAAATCAATTATTTGTGCTATGATTTAATTAGAGTTTGTTTAATTTTTACATGCACCTAGGTGTTGAGTGGTAGGTTTAGGTAATTTACAGTGTCTCCGTCTGAAGATTTTTGAGATCGAGACGATTTGAAATTGTTAGCAATTTCGAATAATTTGATTTAGACAGCGCCTTTATAAAACAACTCTTAATGCGTTCACAGTTAGGGCTGTTTTTGAGTTGAAGTGTAAATTAATGCTAACGTGCTGTGAACCGCACTAAACTCTGAGGCCAGTATTATAATAGTATAACACAGTACAATAATGTGTGAGTATTTTGTCGTTTAGTTTGTTTTTTTAGGCTACAGTAACATGACCAGTCCACAGTCCCAGTAAAAGCCAGTATGGCGTCCTTTATTGTACGTATGGTTACATGCGTATGTTCACGTAGTTACAGGTGGTAGCGACAATACGACAAAAAATTAAACTGCGTATTTCTAATGTCGGTCTCAGTCTGGATACGGAAAATTCAAATGTAACCAATACGTTAGTCGGTATAGCTAGTCAAAGATTAGCAATATGTCGGCCTGGCACTGCTATTTAGTTCGTTAGAAAATATATTACAAAACTAGACTTTATTTAAGTCTTGTAGGTATGTCTATTCTTACTCTTTCTTTGTCACATTGAAAGAACCAAAATGTGTATGCCATCAACACTGCTGTATGTTATTGGGTTGGTTGACTGTCCACTTTTTAAACTGATACCGTACACTCTTAAAATACTCTTACGTATTAATATTTCCAGTGTGTTCATTTATTGTCGTATTCTTGTCTCCACTTTGTATATTTATTACTATGTATTTTAAGTCCAAGTATTTCATCGCAACTTAATCCCCAATACTAGTGCTTAATTCGAGGTTGCCTCGGGTGTCCCTATTAACCTGTGACATGTCACCATTTGCCCCAACTTGAGGCATTTATTTTCCTAAAGGTACAACTATATATACAGTCGAATTTCACCGATGATACCGACGTTTTAGATCATACTGTTTGTTCTTTGGCAGGCTGATTACGTTCGTCTATCGTATCTTGATGAGGGCAAGTTTTAGTATATAATTTATGAATTCAGTAGGTAATTAAATTTGTTGTTTTTGGGAGCCAAGTTTTATTATGTAATTTATAAATTCAGTACCTAAATTTGTTGATTGAACTTGTGAAAGATTGAGTTGTGTGTATATTGTTTGTGATAATGATAACTGTTTTATTTTTCTTTTCCTAAATTAAAATTATCTTAAGTTTACGATTGTTTTATTTGACATCTGTAATTTACAAACATTTACAAACTATCTGTAAACACAAATTAATGTGTTTGAGATTATTTAACCTTAATCTCCTCAGGCTCTTAATTCTCGGTTATCACGTGCAAAGCACGTACCTACTGTTTGCTGTCAAGTCATGGTATTTTGACAGTTCAAACCACGCCAATTCTAGGTTCATCTCTCGGTTTCGTGCATTTTATCAGATGTGATTAGCATATTTGAGAAAAAAATATCTGAAATCATTATGAAGTAGTCCGATGGAGGTCCGAGGTTAATAAACGACCCGACCACTATGTGAAAGCCGCTGGATCATGTTGGGTGTGATAAGCACGGAAGCAGTCGAATTGGAGGTGGTCGGGAGAAGCCTACTTTCACCAGAAACGTCTTTCAGCTAACATGATGATGATTAATCTAAACGACTCGACGACTGCGAAGGCCGCAGGAATTCGTTAAATGAGATAAGCACGGAACCGGTCGATTTGGGGGTAGTCGGGAGAGGCCTACGTCTAGTAGTGACGGTCTTTCAGCTAAAATGATGATAATAATTAAAATCCAATTACAAAATAGAAGTACCTACATACTGGCGCCAAATTGTCCGCGAAGGTTATAGACGTGGGTATGTACTGACGACAGCACATCAAGCTACTACAATCTGTTATAATTTCTTTAGTCGATTTTAAACTTTGATTTCGATTGGGAATTTATGATAGTTTCGGAGAGCTTGACATGCTATCGTCCGTACACAGTATTATCAATTTGCAGGCAGCAACGCGTCGGACACCAGCTATTAAATAAACATAAATTATCTCAATTATGAAGTTAACAGTCTTCCCTGAAGTATGCCGACGAAATAATCAGCTATTTGATAATATTGTCAATCTCTGCATTCCACCACTAAAGACCATTATAATTCCAATTCTACCGTCATAAAAATAAGGTAGTATTTAGTTTGCACGGGGGGCTAATGAATGGGGTAGATTTATGCGTCTAGTAGTTCACTGTGAAGTGGTTTCTACTACGGGTTATCGTGAGTTAATTAGTCTGGAATTGCGTATTTAGTTCAACGAGGAAATGTCAGACAATTGTCTATTATAAGGGTAGAGTAACAGTGTTGAAAATATGGACTTTCTAATGTCAAAAACCCTGATTTTATCTTATGAGGTGATCAACAACCTACCAGTTAGGCGAGGGTACTTTGGGGTTAGGGGCGAGGGACATCGGGAAGTCCCCGCTCTCTATTCGATGGACCCCGAGGCGGAGGCGCGCGCGTCTCTGAGGCGATGCACGGGGTAGTGTAACACCCCAATACACCGTGCAGGAGACGAGGCCCGGACAAGAATGAACAAGAAAAAAGGCCGTGGAAGAATTTAGACACCCGCGGCCCTACGCGCGGTCTTGATAGAAGAGACACCGGTGTGGTTTTAGTCAGTAAAAGTCTGACAGACCCCGCCACCCCAGGGCGGCGGACATCCAATGATGATTTCCACCCCGAAAAAAAAGGGGTACTTTGAGATTGCCATAACTATTGTAACTAGCCTCTTGAGGTTTGTTGCTAACTTAACCAGTAATATATTGTTCCGATTACAACGTTAAAATACTTTAGTTTTGTGTTATCTTAAAGGTGATTTTCATAATAAATGATGAAATGTCAGGGTTATCATACAAGATAATTACGGAAGCTCGTTATTTTTAATTCATTGTTTGACAATAATTTCCTGACATTTAATCCAGCTTTTTCTGTTACCAGTTTATTATTTAAAGACAATAGGATTAAGAAAGTTCAACAGGGTAATTGCGTCACACTATCAATAGCAATGAGTTTCATTTTGACAAATCGCCATCATTCATTGCGTTATTTAAGTTGATGAGCAGGCACATTTTTCGAAAATATGGAGCGATGGAATAGCAATATGCTTCAAAATGATAATAATGGTATGTTACGTAAATAGGGTGCTGGTCTATGACGATAGGAATATTAGGCGCATGTAGAAACGCCCTGCAGATGATGGAGAGACAACAGTCGAACGACTCTGTAAAATTACATCGTGAGAAGTGAGGTGAAGTGAGATACCAATATTGTCAATACGTTACCATTAGTTCGACTGACAGACAGACATCCAAGCTTACTTTAACCTGGGTTTTCACGGCGAGGTGGTCATAGATTAACTCTGCAGCGAGGTAATTGGGTTGTACCATAAAAAAATTATTTAATATCCATCATAGATTTATAAATAATATTGAACACGTATTTTTTATTTTTTCTTTCATTCGAATACTTAGGATGGTTTATTGATTTGAAATGTCGCATGACGTCACGCCGTGGTTCAAAATATACCACGGCGTGTCGTAATTAGCCCCCAATCCATAACTTTAATACGCTATAATATCTCAGTAGTTTTTGGTAATTACGACAAAATAAAAAATACGGGTCTTAATTTTTTTTAATTATCTATAAGACGGACTAATTACTTTTTTTTATTTTATACCTTTGATACATGCCTATTGTAAAATTATACACAAACAGTAAAAATTACTTTGATTTAGACTGGAATATGCTTCAAAATAATTCAAATGAATAGTAATAATGTTAATAGGGTGCAGTTTAAATAAATAAAACCATTTATTACAATACTCGTGCATTTATTTTGTAACACATTATACCTATATACAAAACAAATAGACAATCAAAATTAATATCACATCAGAAAATACAAAGCTAACGATTAAGTCTACAAAATAATTTACAAAAAAATATTCAAAATTCAGTTTAAAAAAGTTTATGCCGCCGCGTAAAATTATCTTTGTCTAAAATATTTATGACCCTTTTTCTTTACTAAGTAAGAACATGTTCATGCACTCGCATGTCTCACGACACGTCTTTTAACCCTTCGTATGCCAAACGTCGATCCATAGTGCATAGAACTTTTTAAGTAATTACTGCTTTCAACGGGCCAACGTGTAAGGAAACGCATTTTCGGAAAGGCACTTTTAATTCGACAATAGCCCCGACTCCCTTGTTCATAAACTAAACTAAAACTAAGTTCAGCGCATCTTTCCATTAAGAAAAGGACAGAAGATAAATATGAGTTTAGTCGTGTATCGTAGTGTCAATTTAGTCAGCGTCTGACGTAACTTGACGTATTTTTAGTCGTCATTTTGCTAATCACGTCTAAATTGTCTATGGTGTATCTTAATTTGACAGGTCTAAATTAATATTTATCTTCTGTCCTTTTTATAGTGAAATAGAAAACGACGGACGGATTTAAATTTAGTTCAGTTTGATATCAAGGGAATAGGTGTAGTTATTAATATAAGATTTTTTATTCGGAACTCGCCGTCGCTAAAATTACGTTCAGCCTGATACAATTCGAGAAGCTTGTTCCCACACTTGCTCTGCCGCCCGTAAGTGCCGAATTATACCTACCAAAAGAGTCTTACTGATAACATTTTATCTTTTCAGAAAAACTTGAAGTTGATAATGCGGCAAATTATCAAGACAAAAATTATTTTTAATTCAGAATGCTATATAATTATGTTTTAACCGTTCTCAATAATGTCTTATCTAAACTCAGAGAAAGATGGTTGTAGTGTCGCGTTTTATCAAATTTTATACATTTACGATGATTTTAGCCTCAACAAATTTAAAAGATTCCAAACAATAAAAGATCATTAAAAAAAATATCGAAATCATTAGCCGATCTTAAAACTAATCGAATAAATATATTTTTTTATGTATTTTAACATGTTTATCAAAATACTGGTATACATCACATATATTTATTTTTACAGAACATTTTTGTAGTTTACATTTTCAACATCAAGATCAAGCAACATGCTTAAATAATTTACAACACTGCAAGAAAGGTTATGTTACAGTTTATTTTCAGTGTGGCAACCATGAGTTTTCATTACGACACTCGATCATACGAATCGATCTCGTTTGACGCTCTTATTGGTTGAGAGTTCTTACAACCTTGAAGCGGGCCAATCGATGAGTCAACCGCGATCGAGTCTTCCTGATGAAAACTCATGGTAACAAAATCACACTGGAAACAAAACCTTAGGTTTATGCCACATATATTTTGACCAATTAGAGAGGGACTAATTGAGACACTACGCCTATTTATCGTTTGTCAAAGAATAACAGTTGTCATTTGAATATACAGACTATTTACTTGATCATCAATTACTCTTGACTGTACTCACATTTATTCAAAAGTTATGGCATGTTGCGAGTAATCCACTATACAACGTGTAACATAAAGGGTATATACATTACAAAGGCATGGCATCTTTACATGATATCAAACGATATTGGAAGGGTTTTTTTAATCCTATCTCTTTATGTTAGGAAGTTATGAGGAAAAACACCGCCTGTGCTAGGCTACTATCTAGTCGCACAGAGATATTGAAGACATTTATCGGATTTTGGCAAGTAACGTGACCGGTAACGAGTAGTTATTAACGTATGTAGTGTGCTGCCACGTTTGTTATGATTTTATTTTAATAAACACACGAAACCGAAAATTTGGTACCATTTTTTTGAGTATTTTATTTTGAGTTGAAACCCTTCCGATATCGTTTGATATCATCTAAATATACCCTTTTTGTTACCTTTTTTTTGGTACATTTTTTACACGTTGTACATAATGTTTAATATCATACGGTAATATTAGCTTGAAAATTAATATTTAAAACGCTACAGCACTGCTACGTCAAATTTAGATTACAACAATAAAATATTTGCAAAGATCTTATTTTCTTTCTGTACAGGTACGCATGACTATACATCAAGCTATACGCAACCAGTATAACTTGCCTTCTGATTGTATGAAAAACCTATACGATGCGAATTTAGCTTATACTGGATACACACTGCTTGATGCGTATTCGTGTGTACCTATCTAAACTATAAATTAGTATAACGTTGCTTAATATGTTACAGCTTAAAACACTATGCAACTAACATATTGTAACAAAGAATTAGGGTTTTTTTTTATAAACGATTATCAAAGTTAAGTGAAATTTAAAGGTTCAAAATGTTTGGTTAACCAGTCGCTAATCACTACTTAACTTTCAGCAACGTTTATGAATACAGGGGGATAATTCCATAAGTCTGTAAATACTAAGAAAAGGAAAACATATTTATAATTAATATAACAAATGTGTATGTCGATAAATGACAAAATATAGTTTGTCTATTTTCACACATTGGATCCAATTTCCTTGTTTAGAAACTAAACAAAATTTAAGTTCGGCATCCTTCCTATCCCTTAGTTTTTAAGTGAATAGGCTTAATAAACTAGTGTGCTTTACCATCAACGATTGCATCACTGCTTACCATCAGGCGAGATTGCAGTCAAGCACTAGTTTATAATTATAAAAAAAAAAATATTATTTCTATCTCATTATGAAAAAGACCGAATATATTTGCTACTTTATACCTGTCAAATTAGTCCGCGTCTGACGTAAATTGACGTTTTTTTAGTCGCCGTGTTTTTAGTCGCGCCTTAATTGTCTATGGAGTATCTTAATTTGACAGGAGTAAATTAATATTTTATCTTGTCTTTTTCTTGATGAAGTGAAAAGAAAAAGATGAACTGAATTAAACATTTAGTTTAGTTTGTAAAAAAAGGAAAGAGGCACCAATGTTGCATTAGAGCACAGATGATATTGAATGTTACTTTTAACTAAATTGTTCTATTCACAGGCACGTTAGTAAGATATAGTTTATATTTCCTGTAGCTAGCATTTACATATGAACATCTGCTTATTATTTACGTACCAAATACAAAATTTTGTCAAAAAGAAAAAGTACAATCAATAAAATTATTTTTATGTATACAACGTGTAACATAAAGGGTGTATACATAACAAAGGCATGGCATCTTTACATGATATCAAACGATATTGGAAGGGTTTTTTAATCCTATCTCTTTAAGTTAGGAAGTTATGAGGAAAAACACCGCCTGTGATAGGCTACTATCATATTAGTCGCACAGAGATATTGAAGACATTTATCGGATTTTGGCAAGTAACGTGACGGGTAACGAGTAGTTATTAACGTATGTAGTGTGCTGCCACGTTTGTTATGATTTTATTTTAACAAACACACGAAACCGAAAATTTGGTACCAATTTTTTGTGTATTTTATTTTGAGTTGAAACCCTTCCGATTTCGTTTGATATCATCTAAAGATGCCATGCCCTTGGTATGTAAATACCCTTTTTGTTACAAGTTGTATATAAATAATAGCTAAAATATATTTTTATTTGATTTTTCCATAAAAGCTGTATGACAAACTGAGAAATAATTTTTATTTGTTAATTCAGCTTAAACAAGATTACTTTTGCTCTAAGTCTCGGCCGTATAAGATTTGACTGTAGATCTATGATTTACACAAATATAAATTATAACTACTTATCTGTTAAGCGAAAAACGGCATTATTGAAGTAGAATGTCTGATTAATTAGCAGGAACATTATCGCCAAAAATTATATCTGGCCATTTGGAATCAAAATCCTGTGCACATAATGACCACAGTTGCGTCCGTAAGAATAACAAAAGAGTATCGTTTTTAGTTCGTCTGATAGCATACGCTGCAAGCAGGAATAGCCCTTAAGGGCAGATATAGACTTTGGCGATAGAACAATCTAGGAGCATTAAGTACAACTGTTACTAATGAGACACAATTACTTTTTCTACGGGACTGAAGAAGTTTGTTTAAAAAAGGTTAGCAACTTTAAAACCAACTGCTTTCTCAAATAGCGGACCTCTCATTGTTTGCTCTGTCAAACGGCGTTACATTCCAAAATGTTGGCAAGAACGTAGAAGTACTACAAGTAAAAAGTAATCTGAAGGCGTTCATATATGTATTCTTTGACTGCACATAACAAACCTACCTACTAAATAACCACCACATGGAGTCCTGACAAGTAGGAGACAAGACCAAGTAGGAGGTGGACAAAACAAACGACCCACTGGTCTACTTTAACCTTGGATCGAAAGAGCTGGAGGCCATGGGGTCACCTTTGCCCGGCAGTGGGATGAAGGAGGCTAACAGTCTGGTCGCCAGCGACTCGAAGTCTCTCAGCAACCAAAGCATAGTCAACTAGGGGTAGGAGACCAAGTCGAGTGACAGCATTCCAAGTACATACGCGGGGAAAAAATAATGAAATTCGGACATCCGATTATTACGACAGTCGCTGCACAAGTTGTATAGTTACAGTTGCAGTACAAGTGTGAATGCTTCCATCTGAAGCCGTGCTCCTATTGGTCGTTGGTGACCAGCCCGTGCGTCACCACTACGTGGCCAGTCGTTGAGTGGTCAGGCCGACCGTCGATCAAGTGCTTTAATCATCTATTTAAACTATACCTAGTAAGTCACAGTCACCATAGACCAAGTCGCCAGCGACCTGTTCGTAATGGTTCTAACAGAGACTGTACCTACCGCAATAATCCGTCATTTCCATAAATCTCTTCATTTACTAAATATCACTATAACATGTTTTCAACAATAAGCACTGCATATCAAACATTGAATAATAATTTATTTAAGCTCTTACTCTCGTCATAAAACCATACACGAATCATACATAACCACGTGCAAAAAAAAAAAACGTTGTTAAATTCATTGTTGAATTCCAGTATGTGTATAGTTGCTGAAAACGAACAATGATTTTGTTCTAAAGTATTGATTTGATTATTTCTTACTCTGAATCGAAATTCTAAATGACAAAATAACTTTACTACAATTAATACAGACATAAAACTATTGCGTCACTGCTTACCATCAGGCAGGATTGCGGTCAAGCGCTAGTTTATAATCTATATTCAAAAACAATGCTTCAAAAAATATTTATTTACTTACAGGAAAGTGTCTTTGTCAGATCTGACAATCGTTCCAGATCACAAGTCACAAGCTCGAAAGTCTGACAACCAGTTTTGCCAAGGGATAGTGTATTATCCAGTAACTAGGTTGTGGAAGTCAGGTATCCACCTGCCTATGGTTAAACTGGAAGCAGACCACACAGCCTCCAAAATAGCTGGGAAAAACCTAGGAAGATTGAACTATATAGACATCTTCTTGCACGTGATTGATCATGTAGGCTCTAGACGGACTGCGATTCGTCAAATCATTCTCCTACCAGTATTACTCGTCATCAGTGAACCTCGCAGGCGGATTCCTCTGCTTACACCTTCGGACCAGCACATACGTGATGCCAGACAAAGCTAGAAGTACGGGAACTCCTAACCCGATGGATATGATGATAATGACGAAGAGAGAGAAGTTCTCGACAGGTGGCACTCCGTAGCCTATCGTGAATGACCTGAAATTAACGCATCTGATATAGTAAAATGTGTGATATAGTGAGAAAGTGTAGGTCGTGGTGACCCAGTGGTTAAAACACCAGCCTCTCAAGTATGAGTATGCGGGTTCGATTCCAGGTCAGGCAAGTACCAATGTTCTATGTTACTGGTTTGGTTTCCGAACTTAGTCCCTCCAGCGGACCATTGTGCGAGTACCAATGTAACTTTTATAAGTTATATGTACTTTCTAAGTATATCTTGGACACCAATGACTGATTACAAGGTGAAGGAAAGATCTTGAGGAAACCTGGACTTTAAGTCTGAAATCGCCAACCCGCATTGAGCAAGCGTGGTGATTACACTCAATTTTTCTTTGTATGAGAATGAAGAATGTTGATGATGATATAGTGAAAAATGGGAGAAATAGTACTGCTTGAATTTTATTAGATTGTAAAACTACTAGGCGACCCAGGCGAAACGCTATAGGAGAGTCGTACCGTACTTTTTTTGTAAGAAAATGAGTTGCCTTACGGCTCGATGCGGCTTTGACTGGGTTACCAACTTTTTGTTCAATAAATACTTAAAAGTGCATAAATATGATGATCAAAGTGGGACAATAAACAGTACTTGTAGTATTTTTACGTTATAAATATATCCATTAACATTCATTAAATCATTACTGATACTCGCGCAGATTAAAAAAAAAAATCAAAGCATTTATTTCAAATAAACCAGTTACAGGCACTTTTGAATTGTCAGAATGTCCGTCAGTCAGTAAGATGAAGCTAGTCGCCCATTCCAAAGAGTAGGTACCTATGGAGAAGAACGGGCAAGATACTCCATGGACGCTCTTTTATCTTATTAATTTAACACTAATTTTGAATGTTGCGTAAGCTTCGCCATTACTGCTATTTGAAGTCTATCTGCACGCTGTTCTATGTAAAAGATAAAACGAACATAAAAGATGATTCTTAAGTTTTGTTGAACAATAAACTGAAAATGTCAAATCATGATGCGTGGTGCGCGTTTCGATACATCATCTCGAGAAGTTCCTCAAAGAAGAGTTCTGGCCGAAAGGTGTTGTGTACCGCCGGTTTCGTGGCCAGCTACGTGACACCAGTCAGCGAAACACGAGGCCGACACTTCGTGTGCATTCATCATCATCATCAACCTTTTTATCGTCCCACTGTTGGGCACAGGTCTCCTCTCATACAGAGAAGGATTGAGCGTAATCACCACGCTTACTCAATGCTGGTTGATTTCAGACATAAAGTCCAGGTTTCCTCAAGATGTTTTCCTCAACCTTTTAATCAGTCATTGGTGTCGTGTACATTAGGTGTGATTAATTATGTTATATATATTTATAGTATTTTCAGTTTTTATGTTAATATAGTATTGTCTATGTTTGTATGGGCCTTGATTCCTTAAATAAATAAAAGTTTATTGTCAGGTTTTGAAATGTGTGGAAAGTGGTCATCCTTCTTTCCTGACTTCTTTTTTTTTTTCGGACAAAACCCGCCACACATTATCATCAAAACAGTGGAAACCGCCAGAAAAAAACGCCGAGCAATGAAGCTCGACGAGTCCCGGAGAAACGATTCAACTGTCTTGGGTCCCGCAACGAAATTAATCAGAAACGAATAGCGGAGGGGTACGAAAAAAGATATTTTTTCCACTTCCCTCCATAACAAGCAGGAGACAGAACAGAACTAGGCCAATCGGCACAAAGGGACATTATTGCAACTGGGAGAAGCCCAGATTGCCAAGCACCACGGAATAACATTTGATTAAGTTAATGAGTCCTAAGTAGGTATGTGCCGTTACAATGGGGAAGAAAACGCAAAGCCATTTGCAGATGTCGCTGATGGCGTTTGACTCATAACAATTAGCTGTCAGTCGTATCACGTCTTATGTTGAGTTTTTTTTTTTGTGTTTGACGAGTATTTTTTAGGTAAAGCAGAACAATGTATCGTACATGGACTGTTTCAAGTTAAAAAAGGAGTTCAAAGTCTAGAGGAGCTTCAGTAAAAGGACGAAAAGCTGATCTAATTACCAGGCAAATAACAATACCCAGACTTTAAACTGAATGCAGACTTATCGTTTTAAGTTACATTAATTTTGTATTAGGTTTAATGTTTCTTTGGTTATATTTAAGTAAATATTAATGTACTTATTATTGACACATTTTGAAAGTTTCAACCCTATTAACCTAAAATTATTATCCAGACTTGAATCGTATGACCGAAATTTTTACTTCTTTACTTCCTCAAGAACAATAAATTCAAGAGAAAAAAAATATTGATATACCGCCCCCAGAAAGCTATAGAGACATCAACATAATCTTTACTGAAATCTATTTTTATATTCTGTTCTAAATTGAAATGCATAGGTATCTTTAGGGAAAGAGTGATTTCCATTATTATTGCAACGAATCGCTACACAACGCGGCATATTTTTTACAAACAACGTGAACTCGAACAAATTACAATGGGTTTTGACAGTTTATTTGGGTCAAACGATATAACGGTATGCATAAATATGGATACTTGCACTGGTCTGGTCGTGCCTCGGAAAGCACGTTAAGCCGTTGGTCCCGGTTACCATACAAACATCTAGTGGCAGTCGTTACGGGTTGTTGGAGCCCTCAAAAGTCCAACAATTGGTCTAACTGCAATGCTTCGATGTCGCTTTCGGGTTGTGGAGGTCAGACGGCAGTCGCTTCACGGAAAATGTCGAAGTTTAGCCATTTCAGCAGTTGGACTGGTAAAGCGGACCCCAGAATTCAAAGCTGAAAAAGGCTTCGGATGCGACTGGGATTAACGCTTTGATGATGATGATGATTTGGGTCAAACGATATCAGCGCCTCTAGTGGCGAGATTTGTCAGTTTTCTTCCCCATTGATTCCAATAATAGGTATGGCAAAAGAGCCTGAATGCACGGAAATTGGTTCTAGTTTCTACAAAGTCCGTATAATAAACGACTCCGGATGCAACTTGTACACTATCCAACATAATATTGCGTTCATTCTGCCAAAGAATACACTTCTTTTCTGACTATGATTTTGTGGTTACTTACCATGAAGTATAGTTATGTTGTCTATAGAAGCCGTCACCAGGCAGACCGAACGATATGAACATGCCCTGAACAAGGAGGTTGTCGGGGTCAAAGTCTTGGTAGAACTCGTGCAAAGTACCTGACTTTGGTAGAACTGATCTGAGGACAAACAATAATTAATAGGTTAAAATAGACTGTAATGTTCCCATCGCTGGGATACAGACCTGTGTTCATGTGAGAAGGTATGACAGATTAATAATGATAATTAAAGTAGCATTTCGATACCTCAATTGGCGAATCGACTAACTCCACATTTAGTAATTTTTATATACTTATATACAATAATATATGTAAAGAAAACCACGTCCAATCCATAAGGATAATAAAGGTTAGATAAACACATGACCAAATAAAATATGAAATTTTACATAATCATCATAGTAACAATACTAATGAATTTGGCAATAATCTTCTTTTTCCGCGAATTAATTTCATTTCCGCAATATTTGGCATTTTTTTAATAAGACCATTACCATTATTTTTGACGGTATTATTATGAGCATTGCGACCGCGTACCGCGTGCCCTGCCTCCCTTCGCCCGCGCATGTATTAACTATTACCTGCTTTTGCGAAATAATATTTATTTTTTTAAGTTTAGCCTGGCCTCGATCCCTTATAATACTTTCACTGTTTTTTTAACATATTGTACCTATAGGTATACTATACTATACTTATACTATAGTATAAGTCCTAAAAACACGATACATTATCAAATTACTAGCTTACGATATTATCTATCAACGGTATTTTAGATTTTTCCTTAAGTTATGTAAAAAAAATATACAGTTTTATGTATCTCCTGAAAAATTTGCTTATATGGAGTTAGCGAGTTTTCCAATAAAGGTTTCGGTTTTATTTCAATGTGTTGACCGCATTCAAAGACCTCATTAGGTATGTAAGTAGGTATATGTATATATTTTTCCGAATTCCATAGTATGTAGTCTTCAGGAAAATCAAAAGGCAGGGCTAATGACAATTACTCATATTCGCGTCGAAAACATTTGTCATCTATATCTGTCACTTTTATACCTACATATATTCTATTCTATTCAATTTTCAATTATGGCAAGAAAAGTCGATGACGTTTACTCTTTCCATATAAAAGTTACTATTATCTTTTTCTTTTACAAGGATCGCCATCGTTACAGGTTTCTTTTATAATTGTAATTTAGTGCTTGACTGCAATAAATACCGCCTGATGGTAAGCTGTGATGCAATCGTTGATGGTACAGCGCGCTAGTTTATTAAAAGCACTCTACCCTTGACGACATTTAAAAAAAAGGAATGTTGTCCCACACTAGGAATTTCTCCTGTATCATCATCATCATCAACCTTTTTATCGTCCCACTGCTGGGCACAGCAGGTCTCCTCTCATACAGAGAAGCAAACATATAATTATAAACTCACATACAAGCAGACCTAAACTTAAATTGTAGTTAGACGGTAACACCGCCGCTGGCAAATTATTCCAGTCCCTCGATGCACGCGGTATAAAAGACGAAGCGAAACGTTTTGTCCAGATCGTAGTGATGTCAGTAACGTAAGGGTGGGTCGTATGAGGGTAGGGCTCTGTGAACACTAGTCGATATAATTACCTGGTAAAGTTCGTAATGTAAGCGTTGGTGGAAGAGGAGACGCTTCGCTCTGCCTCCGTGTAGCACACCGGACGGAACTGCATGAAACCGCCGTCGTCTGACCGACTGGACTTCGGTGTTTTTATCTCAAATATCTGTCAATTTAAAAATACATAGTATGTATAAATGTATCTTTCATGCCAAAACTACTGAAACGATTGTAATGAAATTTGGTACACAGATAGTCTAGAGCCTGAGAAAGGACATAGGCTATAAAACATCCCGCTATGACCAACAGGAGCAGAGTAGGAACAAAAAAAGTTGCGAAAATGGGAGCAAACGCGTACGTACATATTGCTCCCATTATTTTAACAGGCGCTTATTTTATATCAACTGAGCTCTTTCGGTTCGAAGCTTACGCGGGTGAAACCGCGGGGCACAGCTGGTATTTAAATAAATAAACTATGGTGCTAACCGTCAGTTAGCTAAATACACCTTTTCTTCTACCACAACATTTATTAATTAAACAATTAGAATATTTATTATTTGTACAATTGTTTTAATATTCTATAGACATTGTTATCCAAAACGAAATGTATCGATTAGGATAAGTTTATATATATTGGTTATTCTTTGTTACTTTGCTAAGTATATTCATCAGTATGAATCACAAGAGGAACGTAAGGTAAGAGAAAACACAAGAAGAAAGGAGTCACCAAATTTTAACGTGGTCAGGCATTGCTCCAGATACCAAACAGTTGAATTGTTCAATAGGTTACCAGCTGATTTGAAATTATTAATATACTAGCGACCCTCCCCGGCTTCGGACGGGTGCATGTATTATACATATAAACCTTCCTCTTGAATCACTCTATTTAAAAAAATCGCAACAAAATCCGTTGCGTAATTTTAAAGATTTAAGCATACATAGGGATATAGGGACAGAGAAAGCGACTTTGTTTTATACTACATAGCGGTCGCCCGCAGCTCCGCCCGCGTGGATGTCGGTTACCCCTGCAAAACGCCTACCCAGGGAAGACAGGGTCAGAAAAATGATTCCCAAGTCAATTCACAGACACCGACACTAACATCGATTCATCATCATCATCTCAGCCTTTTCAGCTTTGGAGTCTGGGGTCCGCTTTTACCAGTCCAACTGCTGATATGGCTAAACTTCGACATTTTCCGTGAAGCGACTGCCGTCTGACCTCCACAACCCGAAGGCGACATCGAAGCATTGCAGCTAGACCAATTGTTGGACTTTTGAAGGATCCAACAACTCGTAACGACTACCACTAGATGTTCGTATGGCAACCGGGACCAACGGCTTAACGTGCTTTCCTAGGCACGACCAGACCAGTGCAAATATTCATATTCATGCATACAAATACTTGCACTGTGCGGAGATCGAACCCGCGCCACCTTGCGCAGCGGCCGCGTCCGCTACCGCTACGCCACGGAGGCTGTCATTGATGTTACACTGTGACACTAACATCGACTACACAGTCATTATCCGCAGGCTACATAGATTGTCTTTATGAGGATGTTAAAGTTGTTAATGATGTAGGTACCTACATATTTGAATTTAATTAATACTAAGTTTTCACTTCTGCCAGTCCCGGAATGCAACCCGTTGTTTTAGGATAGAAAACTAAAGCGATTATTGTAGAGCTTCTTTATAAAAAAACAGTTGACGTAAAATTATTTTCAGCTAACAAAATATAGTGATGAAAGAAAAAAATCAAGATTTACAAAAAAAATGGTTGTTGTGTCTCACTCGACATAGATAGGTATAATGTGTCGTCGACTTTTTAGTAGGTATTTATAAGATCTACTATTAATTAGAACATTTTAAGGTTCTATCTTTTATAGTTTAGGCAGCGTACGCAAAATAAGTAACTTTTCTGGTTGATTTTTTACACCATGTGTTCAAAAAACCCTAATATTTTACGGAATCCTATTTTTACCTAAATAAAATATAGCCCATGTTACTCAGCGATAATGTAGCTTTCTAATGAAAAAAGAATTACTAAAATCGGTCCCGTAGTTTTTGAGTTTATTCGTTACATACAAAAATACAAATCTTTCCTCTTTATAATATTAGTGTAGATAATGGTCATTCATTTAAAAATAAATTAAAAACCTTCTTGTTGGAAAGATGTTTATACTCACTATCAGAATTCTTATCAAATGATACAAAATAAATAATGTACCAGTGAACACGCTTTCGACTGAATTGAAACTTTGACTGTAACTACACATTTGATATTATTATTTTTTTCTTGTATTTATATCTGACATTAGTTTATACAACGTTATTGTATGTTTATTCGAAACCTGAATATGGTTTGTTCAGAATAAGCAACTGAATCGATTCCAATCAGTTTTACACCATGTTGTATTTCTTCCCAAATACATTTAGAAACTGTTCCACTGTGGTTACCGAGCGCGCACGTTAAATCATAGTATTGCGCACAGCTGACGCCAGAGGTCAACGCGCGGCTGGCCCGCTTGAGCGCAGCGTGGACATTTTTGTTGGAACAGCCAAGCAGGATAACAAGCTCATAACTTTGTAGTTTTTCATTATAATCTTTTTGAAATTCTGTACATAGATTCTTTACTTAAAATACTGGACACGTGTTTCGTGTTTCGCATAAACAAAGGCAATATTGGATTACACGTGTATACCTATTGACATACTTATAATTATTGATTGAATTGATATGACTTATTTATATTCCAATTCAGCATTTTTCTTTTTTTTAGCCGCATGTGACAATTTTAATTTTATACAATATGTAAAGAAAACCCTGTCCGATCCGTGAAGGTATTGTTAGGTATCGATAACTGATTCAACTAATGCCCACAAAGACAGGCTAAACTTAAAAAAAAAATCCCCCTAAAAACATAAATATTATTTCGCAAAATGAGGTAACTTTACATGTGCGCTAAGCAACCCCTTCCGCGGGCGGCGGGGGGCAGGGCACGCGGCACCTGTGACGTGTTCGCGTCGCTATTCACTTATAATAATACCGGTGTTGTCACTTTTTTAAAAATTACAAAATTTCGGGGAAATTGGATTTAATTCCCGGGAAAAAAGGATTATTTCAAAATTCATTAGTATTGTTACTATGATGATTATGTAAAATTTTATATTATATTTGGTCAAGTGTTTACCTAACCTTTATTATCCTTATGGGTCGGACAGGGTTTTCTTTACATATTGTATGTAATGTTCAACATGATGTAAATTGATATAAATAAATAAATGATGATGGTGAGGTGTCTTTTGCTAGTTCTAGTTTTGACCTTTAGAAGTTCCTATATATTATCTAAGCAGAAAGATATTTTTCAATGCAGCTCACGTGGTATGTGTCAGTTGACCATGCCTCCCACACTCCCACAGCGCTGTCTGCAGATGTGTGTCCAGAGGTCACGGTGCATGTGACTGATGTGACGCGCCCTATCCGACATAACCTTGGCTGCTTTCTTTCCTACATCCAATATGCTTGTAGAACTTTTGCTCACCTCAAAAACTCCCGGCGTATGCTCATCATCCAAGCTCTTCCTCATGTTATAAGTCATGGTATCAGTCCATGCGTCGGTGCTGATCAACGTGAAGTGTATCGCGAATCTGGAGGCGTTGTAGTCGTGTGACGTCGTCAGGTTCACCAAACTGACGTCGACGAGCGTCGAGTTCGCGGTGTGTATGAGGTGGGGAAGGTCCACCGCGTAGTCCTTGAAGGGGAGGAGGTCTAGCTGTTGGGTTGGAGAGTCGTGTTAGTGGCAGAATAATTGTTGGGTTGTTTTATTGATCAATACAAATGTACGGTCGACAACAGGTCAAGTTATCCGAAACTGTCAAATATTCCCAATCAACCTTGAGCTTTCAAACTTAAGATTTAAAGTTGAAAATCTAATAAAGACATATGACAGCTTGTAGTAGCTTGACGTGCTGTCGTCTGTACATCAAGAATTCTTAATTAGAAAGATCTGATAATATTGTAACGTAAATTAAATTGGTATATAAGGCGCTGTCTTTTACTGTATTGGTCTAGTATTCTGGCTGAGCTAAAGTTCTGGTTGTTAAAATAGTCTGGTTAGTAGAATCCTCAGGTTAGGTAAAGTATTACGGTCTCCTAAGAATGGTGTTATCACTATAGGTTGGAATAGGTAGAGTGAATTGGGGTCATTGATCGGAAACGTACATATTAATATGGACATTCCTCCGGATTTACGGAATTGATGATTTTTTTTTAAAAGTATGTATAAATTATATTAAGTCGTAAAACCGTTTGATTTGGCCATACCCTTCATTAGAGGCTATCGGAATTTGATTGTTTTTATTTTTCAACAAGTAAATAATAAATTAGTTTAGTTTTGTTACCTTCCTTTTAATGAATTGAGTAGTAATCATGTCACTACCAACATTAATAACATTTACTTGGATCCGGAATTACATTGCGGGAAAATAGCATATCCACGTTATTCTTTCTGTGAACATTTATGATACAAGTACCAAAAATCACTACCTATTCCGACCTATGGTTATTACTACAATTGTGCTGATAACACCATTCTATTCTTAGACACTAAAGTAACACCAAAGCATACCAAAATACTACAGAAATATTTTCTTTACTTTGAGAATAGACGTGAAGACGTTAATTTTGCTTCGTTTTTTTGGTCACCCATCCACACGCCAGCCGCGGCAAACATAGCTTTACCTGTGTATTATTTAACCATGGAACCCTCCTGTACTGTATCATTATCAACCTTTTGATCGTCCCACTGCTGGGCACAGCTCTCCTCTCATACAGAGAAGGATTGAGCGTAATCACCACGCTTGCTCAATGCGGGTTGGCGATTTCAGACTTAAAGTCCAGGTTTCCTCAAGATGTTTTCCTTCACATTCAGTCATTGGTGTCCAAGATATACTTAGAAAGTACATATAACTTTAGAAAAGTTACATTGGTACTTGCCTGACCTGGAATCGAACCCGCGCACTCATACTTGAGAGGCTGGTGTTTTAACCACTAGGCCACCACGACTGTACAGCTATAACTTACTTTTATATCAAATACGCCTCTCTGCTTCCTCGTGTCCTTGAAGTGCCCATGCACGTGCAGCATGGCTTCCTTGTCAGTTAACCTGCTCTCGTTGCGTTCCCACACCACCCCACGCAATGACAGCTCCCTCTGTGGGCTCTTGTTGTCAATGTGCCCGTTGTTTTCGATATCATTATATTCTTGTAGCTGAAACAAGAAGCATCTGTGTTATTTTGAGTTTTTTAAATAATTTCTTTCTATTAAATTAAGAAAAGGACACAAGATAAAATGTCAGTTTAGACCTGTCAAATGAGTGCGCTCCTGACGTAAACTAGCGTATTTTTAGTCGCCATTGTTATAATCGCCTCCGTGGCGTAGCGGTAGCGAACGCGGCCGCTGCGCAAGGTGGCGCGGGTTCGATCCCCGCACAGTGCAAATATTTGTATCCATGAATATGAATATTTGCACTGGTCTGGTCGTGCCTCGGAAAGCACGTTAAGCCGTTGGTCCCGGTTGCCATACGAACATCTAGTGGCAGTCGTTAAAGGGTTGTTGGAGGCCTCAAAAAGTCCAACAATTGGTCAGCTGCCTTCGGGTTGTGGAGGTCAGACGGCAGTCGCTTCACGGAAAATGTCGAAGTTTAGCCATATCAGCAGTTAGACTGGTAAAAGCGGCCCTCAGACTCCAAAGCTGAAAAGCTTCGGATGCGACTGGGATAAACGCTGAGATGATGATGACAAATATTTCTTTTGTGCGGGAACCGAACCCGTGACATGCAGCGCAGCAGTAAATAGCTTAACCACTTCGCTAACCGTGCAGTCTAAACTTGATTTGCTTATCTTTCTCGGCTTTCACTTCATAGTGCGAGATCATTCTCGTAATACGGAACGGGTATGTCAACAATCGCATATAATCGATTTATTGGCAACAATATTCCTGTCAGTGATGATGGATCGATCCGATCGATGATTGTTATAATCGCGTCTAAACTGTCTAAGGAGTATCTTAATTTGACAGGATTAAATTTAAATGTCATCTTCTATCCTTTTCTTACAAAATGGAAAGAAAAGGATGCACTTAACTTAAAATTAGTTAAGTGTGTGAGCACGAGAATCGGCGCCATTATCTTTAGACCGCTGATGGTAGAAGCGTAATGTATAGAATATGTTAAGAAAACCCTGTCCGATCCGCAAGGATAGTAAAGGTTAGGTAAACACATGACCAAATAACATATGAAATTTTACATAATTATCATAGTAACAATACTAGTGAATTTTGAAACAATCTTTTTTTCCCGCGAATTAATTCCAACTACCCCCAAAATTTGGTAATTTTTAAAAAGTGACAACATTATATTTCACGGTATAATTCTGGGCGAATAGCGATGCGACCGCGTGCCGCGTGCCCTACGACTCTTCGCCCGCGCCTGTATGGGCTACCGCACATGTTTTAAGTTACATCTTTTTGCAAAATAATATTTATTTTTTTAGGGGGATTTTTTTTTTTAAGTTTAGCCCGGCTTTGTAGGCATTAGTAGAATCAGTTATCGATACCTAACAATATCTTTACGGATCGGACAGGGTTTTCTTTACATACTGTATAAAATACAAAATAATTCTGCTTCGGCTAGAAATATTATCAAGACATCGCCCCCCTATTCCTATAGGATGGCAACATAGTATTTGGAAAAAAATAATAATAAGAAAACAGCCCCCTAATCGGCGAACACATTTTTATCAAATGATCCCAACTAGTTGGAACCATTTGACAAATATTTGTTCGCCGATTAGGGGCCAGATTGGGAACGGGTTTCTGGGTTTTTCAATTATTATACAATTTTTAATACATAATTATAACTGGTGAACATGATATGGGTATTATCAATACCAATGATTCTTGACAGAGGCGTTTGTCAGTGAAAACCTTTTTTTACGAAAAAGTAATTATTTTTATTTTGTAAATTAATTGATTTTCTTACTTTGTTTGCTGTAGATAATTTGTAGCGAACTTTTTTGTTTGAAGTCTTTATCTGTGGAAGCTTGTAAATCGCCTTCAAATGCATAATGACGAAAACACTGTTTATGATAGCTGTATGTTTCTCGAACGAAATAAAAGCTTCATACATTACATAAACTACAATCACAATACAATACAATGTATAAAAACAACTGAAGGACTGAAACAAGTTGCCTTTACGTCACTGGTTATCAAAATTATTTTTAAATGTTCATGAAAACAAAACTTGGTTTATTATAGGTATTTTTATTTTTAAATAATTATAAACTAATGCTTGACTGCAATCCCGCCTGATGGTAAGCAGTGATATAATCGTTGATGGTAAAGCGCACTAGTTTATTACCTACTCACTTAAAAAACTTAGCAATAGGAAGAATGACGGCAGTTGAGCGAGGTGATGCAATGTTAAACCCAAGACCAACGATGCTGCGCCAGAGGGAGATTGATCTGGAGACTCTCCACGACCAAACTCCCGACACAACATTTGGCGCATAATATCCGGCACCCATCGCAACACAACTGCTCAGACCCGTCCTCCGTACGGCTTCACCAGACATCATGCTGGAACACGACGAATCGCTTGGCGGCAAGACCTTGTCTGGTGGGTGGTAACTTCTACCGGCAGCCGATGTTATGGCCTATCAAAATAAACGACTGGTCTATATTAGCCCTGGATCGAAAGAGCGGGAAGTAGTAAGAGTGGAAAATATCGAAGTTTAGCCAAAATCAGCAGTTGGACTGATAAAGCGGACCCCAGACTCTAAAGCTGAAAAATGCTTCGGATGCGACTGGGATTAACGCTGAGACGATGATGATCGGAAGAGCAGGAAGTCATTGGGCCCAGCAGTGAGATGATGCAGGCTACCAGGAACAACACAACAACGAACTAAATGATTTTTTTAAGTAGCTCTAATGAAAAAGATTGTGTTTCACGGTCGTGGATATAGAGGTCAGTTTGATTAAAGCTTGAAATAAAATGAGACCGTTCTGTAGAAATTATTTCAAATGCAATTCTGGTTGCAATCATTTCCGAGTGAATGGCTATTATGCAAGTGTCTATGAAGAAACGTAAAAAAATAGAAAGAAGGAGATAAGAAGAAATGTCGATTTGCGAGTAATAATATTATGTATTAAATAGCTTCTGCCTGTTACTTCATCATTATCATCAACCTTTTTATCGTCCCACTGCTGGGCACAGGTCTCCTCTAATGCAGAGAAGGACTTTAAGTCTGAAATCGCCAGCCCGCATTGAGCAAACGTGGTGATTACACGTTTGCTCAATGCGGGTTGACGATTTCAGACGTCCAGGTTTCCTCAAGATGTTTTCCTTCATCTTTTAATCTGTCATTGGTGTCCAAGATATACAATATGTTAAGAAAACCCTGTCCGACCCTTAAGGATAATAAAGGTTAGGTAAACACATGATCAAATAAAATATGAAATTTTACATAATCATCATAGTAACAATACTAGTGAATTTTGAAATAACCTCTTTTTCTTCCTTTTAATTAATTCCAACTTCCCCTAAAATTGGGTAATTTTTAAAAAGTGACAACATTACTTTTGACGGTATAATTCTGAGCGAATACCAATGCGGCTGCGTGCCGCGTGCCCTGCCCCTCTTCGCCCGCGCCTGTATGGTATACTGCACATGTTTTAAGTTACCTCTTTTTGCGAAATAATATTTATTTTTTTAGGGGGATTGTTTTTTCAAGTTTAGCCCGGCTTTGTAGGCATTAGTAGAATCAGTTATCGATACGTAACAATACCTTCACGGATCGAACAGGGTTTTCTTTACATATTGTATTTAGAAAATACATATAACTTGGAAAAACTACATTGGTACTTGGCTGACCTGGAATCGAAGCTGCACATTCATACTTGAGAGGGTGGTGTTTTAACCACTAGGCTACCACGACTACGCTACGCTACTATGTCTGCATGAAAATTCGAACTCCTACCCTCAGCATTGTATCGTATCGTATCGTCGTCGTATTGTAAAACTATTTTTTACGTTCTTCTTTTTGCTCTACTCCTAAGATTCGTAGCGTGCTGAAAATCGGTTTTCGAACTGAACAGACAGCTGTGCTGCTGGAGATTTTATTCCGCAACTTCTTCTCCCCAGCAAAAGCACTAGGAAGAGGTGAAGCGCGGGTCTCTTAGTGGGCAGTTTTTAAATTTATTTTAATGTTCGATAAGTGATGGTTCTCATTTTATTTTGAACTAACTAGCTGTGCCCAGCGGTTTCACCCGCGTAAGCTTCCAGCCGAATGAGCTCAGTTGATAAATAAGCGCCTGTTAAAATAATGGGAGCAAAATGCAGTACATCTGCGTTTGCTCCCGTTTCCGCAACATTTTTGTTCCTACTCTGCTCCTGTTGGTCATAGCGGGATGTTTTAGCCTATGTCCTTTCTCCGGCTCTAGACTATCTGTGTACCAAATTTCATTACAATCGGTTCAGTAGTTTTGGCGTGAAAGCCGGACAGACAGACAGACATACTTTCGCATTTATAATATTAGTATGGATAATAATTACTCTGGATTTTGTAGCAGTTTTCATTGACAAAGACGAAGTCTTCAAAAATGATTGGAAAAGTAACTTTTAATTCCTACACTACACTGAAGTCAAGTTTAAGCCACAACTAGTTTCGTAATAGTGCTGATCACCCAGAAGTCATCTTAATTTTCGTGTAAATAAAGTTGATATTTGTTTGACGTGAAATGGGATGGGAATGTGGCGCGATGCGTACATCCATACTAATATTATAAATGCGAATGTAACTCTGTCTGTCTGTTACGAGTTTCATTTCGAACATGTTACCAGTAGAGATATAATTAAAATCTTTCACACTCTAAATGTGAAAAAGACTGCTGACCTATGGGGTCATTCGGTGGAAGTTGCTAAGTCTATTGTTGATATTGTGGCACCCACTTTAGCTGTTATTTTTAATGCTTGTATTGACTGTGGAGAGTTTCCTGATCTCATGAAAAATAGTAAAATAATACCTTTGTTTAAATCAGGTAGTACATCAGACCCCACAAATTATAGACCTATTTCTGTACTACCTACCTTTAGTAAATTTTTTGAGAAATTAATTTTAAATCAAATGCTAAATTTTTTTAATAAACATACATTATTACATAGCAAACAGTTCGGTTTTACAAGGGGTCGTTCAACTACTGATGCCGGTGTTGAACTTCTAGGACATATCTATAATGCATGGGAGGATAAATGCGATGCCTTGGGCATCTCTTGTGATTTGTCTAAGGCATTCGATTGCGTTCTCCACGATACGTTAATCAGGAAGCTCCGCCACTACGGGATCCGGAACACTGCACTGGATCTTATTACATCTTACTTGAGTGGTAGGATTCAAAGCGTTGACGTTAATGGGAAAAGATCTTCCGGATCTTTAGTGACAATGGGAGTCCCACAGGGGTCAATTCTTGGTCCTTTTTTGTTTCTTATTTACATCAATGACCTGCCGTACCTAATAAAGGATAACCACGATATAGTGCTGTTTGCAGATGACACCTCACTTTTATTCAAACTGAAACGTCAGCAGCAGGTTACTGATGATGTAAATAGCGCGATCTCCAAAGTAGTCCATTGGTTTAATGTTAATAATTTACTCTTAAACGAGAAAAAACCAAATGCATTAAGTTTACTCTACCTCACGTTAGGCAGGTGGAAACTAAAGTGTTGATAAAGGGCGAAGAATTGAAATCTGAAGACAGCACAGTATTCTTGGGTATAACTCTGGATGCTAGGCTTCAATGGGGCCCACATATAGCAAAATTGTCAAAAAAACTAAGTTCTGCTGCATACGCAGTTAGGACAATTCGTAATTTGACTGATGTTGAGACGGCCCGTTTAGTGTACTTTGGCTATTTCCATTGCGTAATGTCGTACGGCATTCTGTTGTGGGGAAATGCCGCCGATATTCAAACAATATTTGTTTTGCAGAAACGAGCTGTTCGTGCAATTTATAAATTAAGTCCGAGACACTCTCTCAGAGAAAAATTTAAAGAGATTAATGTACTGACCGTGCCGTCTCAATATATTTATGAAAATCTTTTGTATGCTCATAAAAATATTAAATTGTTTAAAAAATACAGTGATGTCCATAATATAAATACTAGGAACAAGCACAAATTTATTGTCCCTACAACAAGGCTCAAGAAAATAGGTGGCTCTTTCAGATGCCAATGTATACAATTTTACAATGGACTTCCAGAGGTGGTTCAAGATCTGAGCCTGAATAAATTCAAATCCTTCATTAAACGTAAGCTGTGTCAGAAAGCATTTTATAGTGTGAAGGATTATATTGAGGACAAAAAGGCTTGGGCTTGAGCTGCGTCCGAATTCTATACACTGATTGTTCTTTGCTTTTTCCTCTTGTAGTTTTAATATGTAATTGTTTATATTATTAATTCAAAGCCTGTATTACACACTACGTAGCCAAGCATATTGTACGTTACGGAATTGTATCGCTGACAGAGGTGTTCGGCACTTGTACAGCTATACAGGAGCTAAACTTAGTATTCGGGAACACTGTTGGAGCTGCTGAACCTTGGACAATACTATCTTAGCATTGTGTAGATTCAATTTCTTAGTATTGTATAATTGCATGGCAAACGTGTGAGCACAATGTACGAATGTGCTGTAAGGTTATTTATTTGTTGGGTTAGTCATTTTTATTAACTTGATTGTGCTCTGGCTGTTGAGAGTATGTCATGCTCACTCAAATGTCTCGCTGATGGTGGCGTGTGTGTTGGGTTATTGGGTTCCCTTCAATATGGTTGAGCTGAATGATGCTGATCCATACGTCATGTTCGTGAACGGACGCCGTCAGTGGGGACTGGTCATCTCTTAGCTGCCATGGCGTATTTTAATTTCTGAATTGATTTTTGTGTGTTTTCTATGGACGCTCTCAGCGTACAATATATTTCTGCATCGTTCTCACACGGTTGATTTCAACATGAATGATGTAATCAAATATTTGTAACAATAGCTTGAAAATTTAAAAGAGTGTCCATGGAGTTTCTTGCCCGTTCTTCTCCATAGGTCCTACTCTTTGGAATGGGCGACTAGCTTCATCTTATTGACTGACCGACCTTCTGACAATTCAAAAGTGCCTGTAACTGGTTTATTTGAAATAAATGATTTGATTTGATTTGATTACGCTTTCCCGCTTAAACCTCTCAACCGATTTTGATGAAATTTGGCACAGACAATCTTTAGACCCTAAGAAAAGACAAAGGCTACTTTTTATCCCGGAAAATAATTATATTCCCGAGGGAAATCTAAAAAGCGCGATATAACCGAACTCCACGCGGGCGAAGCCGCGGGCGGAAAGCTAGATAACTATAAGTAATTATACTCATTGAAAATATTTATTTAAATACATAAAACTGAATTCTAATTACTCTAGTCCAAAAAAGGCCGTCATTCCATTTTCGTCATCATTCCAAAAGCGATAAGGACGTGAATTGGATGTGTTTAGCACGGTGCGATAGGGATGAGGTACATTGTTATCTAATACAATGCACGTATGGAATGGGGACGTAACCTGTGAGTCACAGTTTGACATTTATCATATTCAATACTAGCGGCCGCCAGCAACTTCGTTCGCGTGGAGTTAGTTATGCTCCGCTCCTATTGGTCGCAGCGTGATGTTATATAGCCTAAAACCTTCGTGGATTAATGGGCTATCCAACGCAAAAAGAATTTTTCAAATCGGCCCAGTAGTTCGCGAGATTAGCGCGAACAAACAAACATACAAACTCTTCAGCTTTATATATTAGTATAGAGTATAGATATGTACAGACGACAGCACATCAAGCTACTACAATCTCTCAGATTTCCTTATTAACATCGTCTGCCGGCAGAAGTTACCACCCACCAGACAAAGTCTTGCCGCCAAGCGATTCGTCGTGTTCCGGCATGATGTCTGGTGAAAACGTAGGGAGGAAGGGGCTGAGCAGTTGTGTTGCGATGTGTACCGGATACGATGCGCCAAATGTTGTTGTGTCGAGAGTTTGGTCGTGGAGGGTCTCCACATCAATCTCCCTCTGGCGCAGCATCGTTGGTCGTGTTGTTGGGTTTAACATTGCGCTACCTCGCTCAACTGCCGTCTTCCTTCCTATTCAGTAAGTTTTTTATGTGAATAGGTTTAATAAACTAGCGCGCTTTACCATCAACGATTGCATCACTGCTTACCATCAGGCAGAATTGCAGTCAAACGCGAGTTTAAAATTATTAAAAAAATAAAAAAAAAATACAAAAAAGATTTTCAACTTTATCTCCAAAATATTAAGGCTCAAGGGTGATTGGGAATATCTGACAGTTTGGGGTAGCTTAACCTGCCGTGACTGCCGTCCGTACATACAAAATGTATGAAATGATATTGTTTACTATTTAAATTGGATATCGGAATACCTTTTAGAAATTTAGACATTGAATAATAAAAAAAATGCTAGATAAGGTCGGAGTTTCCTATCTACACTCATTTAAAAAACCGGTCAAGTGCGAGTTGGACTCGCGCACAACGGGTTTTGTACCTTGGTCGATATAAACAAAAAATTCTTTAGTAGTTGCTACAGCTGTACAGCAGTAACAGAAATTCATCATCAGTCAAAATTTCAACTTCTTTCTTCATTGTTCATGAATCATATTGTGATATATGATATATTTATGCTTTTTGTGTATAAAATCAGCCTCCGTGGCGTAGCGGTAGCAAACGTGGCCGCTGCGCAAGGGGGCGCGGGTTCGATCTCCGCGCAGTGAAAATATTTGTACGCATGAATATGAATATTTGCACTGGTCTGGGTCATGCCTCGGAAAGCACGTTAAGACGTTAGTCCCGGTTGCCATACGAACATCTAGTGGTAGTCGTTACGAGTTGTGGAAGCTCTCAAAAGTTCAACAATTGGTCTATCTGCAATGCTTCGATACCGCCTTCGGTTGTGGAGGTCAGTCGGCAGTCGCTTTATGGAAAACATCGAAGTTTAGCCAAAATGAGCAGTTAGACTGGTAAAGCGGACCCCAGGCTCCAAAGCTGAAAATGCTTCAGATGCGACTGGGACTGAGATGATGATGATGAATGATGATGTGTATAAAATCAATCAAAAGTAATTTATTCAAATTAGTTTGTCAATCAGCACTTTTAAACGTCAATATTATATAAGACAGTCCCTCATGGCGCCCGCCCTTCGCTACTTTCTAGTGCTTTCGCTGGGAAGAAATAGCGGAACAAAAATCCCAAGCAGCACAGCTGGCTGTTCAATTAAAATATGTACCTATAGATACTAATGTATGCATATACGCCAAGCTAAAATCAACAGACAAATGACGAATGTTAGTATAACCGATGCGGGTCCATTTACGAATTACGTCATTCATTGATAAACATGAGTTAGTTTTTCCATTAAATATGACAATATTACATTCATTGTAGATACTTATGGTTAATTTTTCTAAAAATGGTCTCGACAGATAAATAGATAAACAGTAGGACAAAAAAGTGATCTTATAAGGGTTCTGTAAGTAGGTACCACTGTGGTGATCACCCTGAGGATCACGCAAACCAGCATGTTACGTGGGTAACAAATATCTTGCCATGGCGCCTCCGCAGAGCCGGGATATACGGGGTAGATCAAAGAAATGCTGGCTCGATGTTGTAGGAGATGACATGTGTGCCAATAATCTCTTACCACAGTATGCTAAAGATCGCGCGAAATGGAGGAGAATGTACAGGAAAGCGGATTTCGGTCTCCAACGCGAAAGCCACGGATGCAACCAGGATTAGCGCTAAGATGATGATGATGATGATCTGAGTCTCTGAGGACACGGTGGCCAGCAGCAGCAAGCAGCAGTTAGAAAGAGATATAGTTGCCCATGGCACTCACGGCTCAGGTAAGTGAAAGAACATGGGTATGTTTTAGTCAGTAAACACACATCCTTCCGCTCCGCCCAGAGCAAGAGAGGGCATTTGATGATTTCCTATCCAAATAAAAAAGCCAATTTTCCTTCTGAGGTACAGAACCCTAAAATCAATCATTGAAAAATACTGAAACTGGCTTACCTTATCTATAGTTGCAGCAAAACTATACTGTGCTTTTTCAGTTAGCATAAATTTGACAGGTTTTTCATTTTCCCAGGTTATATTTAATGAAGAGTTGTGTTTGGTGATCACGTAGATGATGGTAGGCACACCCCTTGTGAAGTCCCATAGCTGGTGAACGGTGTCATGGATTCCATCAGCTTTGATGTACACAAGTGTTGTTCTTATACCACATGTTTCACATCCTGGGTTCAGTTTTGGGATTATCTGTAAAGTAGTTAAAATTACGCAAATTACAGACTATAACATTTTTTTCTATAAAATTGGAAAAGTAATCAATTGAATTGGGATTAACTTATTACAAATTATTGTTTTAAAATAATTACATGTTAATTATAAAGCAATTAGTTATATGAAAATTAAGATATTTTGTAATATAAATAAATATTCCATAAGCACTTATGTTATTTTTAGTAATTAGATACTTAAGGAATATTCTAAGATAATATATCAATCAACTTAATGATGTAAATAAACTAATTATTGTAGCAATGTAGGTTACATAAATTTAGATATGGTCAGAATTCTGTAGGTAAATATTTGATTATTAAGTTTAGTGGGTGGATGTGTAGCATGACACCAGAGCAAGGCTAAATAAAAAGGAGAACATGGTCATTGATATTGAACCTTTTCGAAGTATAGGACTTATAAATGTATTCCTAACTAAGCCAGTGCCAAAAATTGAGTAGGAAAAAATTAAATACAATGTCAGATGAACTGACAATGACCCAATATCACTGAGCACTTTACCTTACCTTTGTTCTCTAAACACAAAGAAATAAAGTCAAAAGGGGGTTTCAAAACATTATGCCTATACCTTAGTATAAATCTAGAAACACAAATTAAAAAAAAAAACATGCTTAGTAACAAAGTTACCTGTCTGTCTTGTCCACACGCGAAAGATAGTAAAAAAACAATTAAGAAAGACTGCAAATGCATCCTTATCGTAAGAGGAAACGTTTTTTTCACACAAACCAATCAATATGTTATTGTTAATATATTAGCGCCTCGGTGTCACAGTACAATAAACAAATGATAATGACATCGGCACGTGTAGACGCTACGACGTCAACAATTTTATTATTCACTACACGATAAGTACTATCAATTAAATAATTTATTGCTTTCTCTTTGTAATTTTCAAGCGTTCACATCGCACATGCATTAAACTGTAATACGGCTAATTAGGATATTGTATAGAAACATTATGACACTAGCGCTCCGGTATATTTAAATCGGCAATCAAATTAATGCTGTCAAAGCGCAGTCTTTTCAATTTGTCTGGATAATATCCGACACAACTTTTATAGTAACGATATCTAGCAAAGTAGCTTGGAAGTTAATGAATAAGAAGTTAAAAGATAAAATATATTTAATAAATTAAGAGACGTGTAAAAATTAATATGACAGATAACAACCGTAAAAACATTCGTTGCTAAGTTACGTTGATAACAATTTAAAAAGAAATTCTTAAACGAGGTTTCAACTATAACACTTTCCCTCAACGAAAGTTTCCATTGCATCTCCATCCATAATACTTTCCCTCTTTGAATAGTATTATGCTAGTCCAATGAGGCTTCTTAACTGCACAAGCCTTGGTCTTGGCATAGCTTTAGTCAGCATATCTGCCAACTGAGAGGTTGTACTAGTCCGTTCCACAATTATATCTCCATCGAGAACTTTTTCTCTCACAAAGAAATGTCTTATTCTTATATGCTTAGTCCTCTTGTGGAATTCAGGATTGTGCGCCAAGCGAATTGCAGCTTCATTGTCAACTAGAAGTTTTGGAACTTCTTTGATAGTTGTCATATGTGTGAATATCCTCTGAAGCCAAACAAGCTCTTTTGTTGCTTCACTAGCTGCAACAACCTCTGCCTCTGTTGTTGAAATGGCCACTGTTGCTTGTCTTTGGCTCAGCCATGACACTGCACCTCCTGAATATAGGCATATGACACCTGTAGTTGAGCGTCCGGTTTGTTGATCTCCCCCGTGATCAGCGTCGCTATAGCCAATTACGAAGTCTTTGTTTGACTGGTCTGATTGATATTTTATACCAAAATGGCTTGTTCCTTTTAGATATCTTAATATTTTCTTGACCATTGACCAATCTGATTCATCAGGATTTTCAAGCTTTCTAGATGCTACGCCAACTGCGTAAGCTATGTCTGGACGAGTACCAACCATAAGATACGATAGGGCACCTACTGCTTCACGATATGGAAACTCCTTTCTTGGGTTTATCACTTTCCCTGTCTCAGTACTCGATATTACTGACTCTTTCTGAATAGGAGTCGAAAGTGGATTGCAGTCGGCCATATTAAATCTCTCTAGAATTTTCTTCGTATAACACTCCTGTTTGATTGTTATAGATCCATCTCTATCTTGCTCTATTTCTAAACCTAGGTAATATGACGCAGGCTTTGTAGTAATTTTCAGCTTCTTTGTCAATTCTTTTAGAAATGCATTTGTTACTTCTGCATCTGTAGCAGCTACAAGGCCGTCATCTACATATAGGGTTATTAGCAGTTTCTTTCCATTGACATGTTTAACAAACAAGCAACTGTCAGCATCACTTTGTTTGAAGTTTAAATCTAACAGAATTTCCGCAAAACAAGAGTTCCAACAACGTGGTGATTGCTTTAATCCATATAAGCTCCGTTTTAATTTCCAGAATTTATTGGATCCATCATTAAAGCCATCCGGCTGTTGCATATAAATCTCTTCTTTTAATTTGCCGTAAAGAAACGCTGTCGATACATCAAACTGAGTTAAGACCAATCTTTCCATGGCTGCAACACTAATGAGCGCTCTTATAGTTCCCATTCTGGCAACTGGACTGAATGTTTGGTCATAGTCTATGCCTCTTTGCTGTTTGAATCCTTTAACCACCAGGCGAGCTTTGTATTTCTCTATCGAGCCATCAGGATTCCTCTTAATCCGAAAAACCCACTTCGAGGAAAGTGCCTTTCTATTGGGTGGTAGGTCGCTAAGAATCCACACGTCATTTTCTTTTAATGATGCTAACTCTTTTTTCATAGCCGTCATCCATTTTTCTTTCTGGGGACCCGAAATGGCCTCTCTGAAAGTCTGTGGCTCTGAAAAACTGTCGACATTACATACATAATCGTCAAATTTAATTGGAGCTCGAAGTGTCGATCTTGGCCTAAGACTATATTGATGTGACACGCTATCATAAAATGTATCTGGCTCCTCATGTGCCTCTAGTGCCTCTGGTGCCTCTTCGTCGGCTGCACTGATAGAATTTTCTTGTGTCTCTTCTTCGGCAACGCTGATCGAATCTTCGACTATACTTTCCCCCCCAAATTCGAACGGTTCTGTATCTGTTACCTCAATAGAGTGTTCATTTGGTACAGGTTGGCCAAAATTAAGTGACGGACGAATCTCTGGTGATACTAGTTTTATCTCCAGTGCTTTTGGTTCCGTATCCACTTTTACATAAGGTGTTTCAGTGTCAGCATTTCTGTAGAGTGGTTTTTCATCAAATACAACATCTCGAGATCGAATCAATTTATATTTATTGCCTTCGACTGCTGCCCATATACGATAGCCATCTTCATCGTACCCAACAAGTCTTCCTTTGTACGCTTTCTTGGAAAGTTTCATTCTCTTTTGCTTTGGAATGTGGGCATAGCATGTACTTCCGATTATTTTTAAATGAGCTATTTTTGGCTTCTGCCCATGCCATAATTCGTACGGTGACTTATTGTCTATTCTCGACGGACCCGTTCTATTTATAACGTATGTCACCGTGTTAATTATTTCTGCCCAAAACACTTGAGGAAAGCCTTTTCCACTGTACATGATAGTTCTTGCTGCTTCTACTAACGTGCGGTTATCACGTTCACAACAACCATTTTGTTGTGGCGTGTATGGCGTTGTCAATCTCTGCTTAATGCCATTTTTCACGAGAATTTCTCGAACTTCTTTGTTGTCATACTCGCCTCCATTGTCGCTCAACAGGGTTTTTATAGTATGACCTGCATTTCTTACTTCTAAGATCATTTGCTCTAACTTCTGCTTTACTTCCGACTTGGCTTTCATGAAGTATATCAGACGATAGCCAGAGTAATCATCTCGAAACAATACAAAATAGCGCAGCTTTGTGACGGAGTTTGGAAACGGTCCGCACACATCTGAATGCATGAGTTCTCCGGGCTGTGATGCTCTGGTTCTTGTGCCGAACTTCTGTCTGTGTGATTTCCCAAACAGGCAGCTTTCACATAGTGTATCATCTATGGGAAGATCAAAGCCTAACTCTCTCTTCACAAAAGCTCTAATATGCCGCTTATTTTGGTGAGCATATCTCTCATGATATAGCTGTGTCTCTGTTGCTAGATAAGTAACCATCTTCTTAGGTATAACGTTTTTAACATCTAGTTTATAGAGGCCACCACATTTTTGTCGTTTACCAACGATCTTGACAGTTCCATTAATCAATACCCTACATTCTACTGGTGTTGATTCAAATTTACTGTCCTCATTCTTGTCGTGAGCAGCTAAGACTGAAAATAGATTTTTCTGTATACCTGGAACATACCAGACGTCTTCTAGAGTGACTTGTGTGACTTTTCCTTTAATATAAGCTTCCAGGACTATAGATCCTTTGCCTTTGGCCTGTAAAATATTGCCATTAGCTGTTGTGACCGTATGGGAGTTATTAAAGTTCGTAAAAGTAGTAAATAAGTCACCTCTATTAGTGATATGGCTCGTTGCACCATTATCGACGTGCCAGTTGTCTTTGTCGTGCTCAATAGCTAACACTTCTTTTTGTACAAACATCACTGTCATGTTTACTGCATGCGAAGTTGATTGCGTACTATCGCCTTTCAATGCTTTGCTGTTCTTTGGTGGTTTGCCATCTTGAATCCATTTCTGACAATTCCTTACTCGATGACCTTTTCCCGAACAGTAATTGCATTTCATCTTCTTATCTCTATTCTTTTTGCCTTTTTCAGCATTTGTAGAACTTGTGATAAGAACTTCTTGATCATCTGGTACTGGGTTACCTGTTATTGATCTCTCATATGCACACAGGTAGTTGGTCAAACTATCAATTGTTCTATCTATTTTCGGTACCAAGAGCCAGCTACTTTTAAAAGATGTATATTTTTCTCCTAATGTGTCCAGTATCTTGCAAATTAACAGGAGTTCGGGTAACTCTTTGTTCTCTTTTTGCAAATCTAGATTTAGGTCCGACCATATATTCTTTAATTTGCTCATATGCGTCACTATATCATCTTCAGGATTCCGTTTGAATCCAAAGAAGCTCATGCATAGGTTGTAGCTTTTATCTTCACTGGTTCCGTCAAACAATCTGCGTAGTTCCAACCAGACTTCTCTAGCAGTGTTGTACCGCATTACCTTTTGTAACGTCTCATCAGTCATATTACTAGTCAATAGAAGTAATGCACTGCAGTCTGCCTTTGTGTAAGACGCAAGGTGGTCTCCTGCACCTGCAGCTGCTGCATGTCCACTGACCGGTCTCTCAATTCTACCCTCTACTACATCCAACGCATTTGGAATACTTCTTAGGGCTATACATATCTTGTACTTCCACGTCGACCAGTTGCTTCTGCCTTCGAGATTGCCGATGAGCAACTTTGTCTTTAAATTATCCATTTTCAAGCGGCGCCCATAACCTTTTATAGTAACGATATCTAGCAAAGTAGCTTGGAAGTTAATGAATAAGAAGTTAAAAGATAAAATATATTTAATAAATTAAGAGACGTGTAAAAATTAATATGACAGATAACAACCGTAAAAACATTCGTTGCTAAGTTACGTTGATAACAATTTAAAAAGAAATTCTTAAACGAGGTTTCAACTATAACAACAACTGTCAATTACGTTTAGAAATTTAGCTGTCATTTTCGACGACAGCATGATCGGATACAAACCATAATACAAACTCGATCAAAAATTCACAAAACTAAATGTGAGGAAAACTACTGAGGGTAGTCACCCTCCACACACATTCAGTCGAATGTGTGTAAAATGAATGTGAGATTATTTTGTTTATTTTAGTGTATAGATAAATTGTATTTTTAAATATAAAAATATAAAATGAACCTCCTCAGGTGTTGTTCGAGGCTCTTGGCTATTAGGAAAAGAACGTTTACTACTCACAACTAGCAATGTGTCATTCTGTCATTTTAGTATCATATTTCGTGGTTTTCAATTTTTATTAATAAGGTGGGGCTATATTTCAAAAATGTGTTCTACTAACTTTTTAGAATTCGATGAATAGTGAATAAAAAGTATGTAACCGTAATGTTTAAAGTTGTTTTAATATGAAACAAACGCCTTGCAAGTTTCCAATGCATTATTTGCATATAGGTACATAGAAACATAAACTCAATGATTTCTTACTTTTTACTGACGTTTCACCAAATTCTAAATACATAGTTCACAATCACAATACCAAATTCTAGGAAAAATTCCTTGAATCTGCATAACTCGCGATTGTGGAGGTACCTACATAGCATTGAAAATGCATCGACTATTAAAGAACTGTAGGTACTGTACTTTCGTGGAATATACAGCCTCATTACTGATGACCGTGAGTGATGCATTCAATTTGATGTTGTTATACTCTTTGATTTGGGAGTTTGGCGGGAATGTCAAGATGAGTGTCACGCTCATTTTTCATTGGACTTTCAAAATTATTTATAGTGTCGTTTACTAAATAAAAACGCGTGATTTATGTAGTAAAAAGTGCATTAAGTGAATAATTCAAAAAGAACAGTGAAATATTGTAGCATAGTGGCCACATCATGTCTTGACGCTAAACCGCTCCTTATCGTCCAAACGCGGGAAACGAAAGGAGTTAGATTAGTTAGGATAGAAGTTTACTCAAGAGAATATTTACTGAAGAGTAGGCTGTATGGCGTACTATGCCTTTGCCTTTTCCGTTCAGAAGAACGGAAAGAATTGAACCAAAAAAAAGAACTCTTTGATTTGGAGGTTTGGCGGGAATGTCAAGATGAGTGTCACGCTCATTTTTCATTGGACTTTTAAAATTATTTATAGTGTCGTTTACTAAATAAAAACGCGTGATTTATGTAGTAAAAAGTGCATTCAGTGAATAATTCAAAAAGAACAGTGAAATATTGTAGCATAGTGGCCACATCATGTCTTGACGCTAAACCGCTCCTTATCGTCCAAACGCGGGAAACGAAAGGGGTTAGATTAGTTAGGATAAGCTAGGATAAGTTAGGATAGAAGTTTACTCAAGAGAATATTTACTGAAGACTAGGCTGTATGGCGTACTATGCCTTTGCCTTTTCCGTTCAGAAGAACGGAAAGAATTGAACCAAAAAAAAGAACTCTTTGATTTGCTGTCAGCTCCTATACTGTGACTATTAGTCACAGTATAGTAGAAATTTGAATCCACCCCATTCCCCAATATAGTCACTGACTATATTGGGGAATGGGGTGGATTCAGATTTCAGGTGGATTCCTCTCTACCCGAATGCAACTAAATACCTACCTACCTACCTATTGTGCTATTAGTAAATAAAAGTGCATAATGACGCCGGTTCTCTTGTTCTCAAACTAATATTAATTTTAGTGCACCTTTTACTTTCTATTTCATTAAGAAAAGGACAAAAGATTAAATATTAGTTTAGTCGCGTCAAATCATAGCTCGTCTAAAAGTACGTCAATTTACGTCAGGCGCTGACTAATTTGACAAACTAAACTAAAATATCAGTATATATTTACTGTATTTTCTTAATGAATTGGAGAAACTACAATGCACTGAACTTAAAATAATTTGTAAACAAGGGAATTGCCACCAGTATCTGTTTTTTGAAACCAGACTGATAGTTCCCAGATATAAGCACATTTAAACAAACGTACTCCTCAGCTTTATTATTAGTATAGACAGGTTCATAAAGTATCGAGCCTTCCCAATGTCAACGCAACGTCATATCCAGACGATCATACGTGCGGGTTGTCATAAATTCTAAGATTTTATTTCAGGCAAGGCCTTGTTAGTAAAAAACTTATCCTATGTCAGTAAAAAAATAAAAATAATAATAAAGCCTTACATGTGTTAGCTATACATACAATATGTTAAGAAAACCCTGTCCGATCCGTGAAGGTGTTGTTAGGTATCGATAACTGATTGTACTAATGCACACAAAACCTGGCTAAACCTAAAAAAAATACCCCCTAAAAAAATAAATATTATTTCGCAAAAACAGGTAGCTTACAAGGCAACACTGGGCAGCGCGGGCGACGAGGGAGGTCACGCGGTCACGCGCTTAACCGTAGCGGTGCCGATAGGTCATGAACTCACTTGACCTCATGCATGACCTTCCACACTTGCATATGGTTAGTACCTAGCTCTCGTGTCACAGTGGGGTCCTCGTTGAATATTTCGAGCACCTACTTTTCAATATCCGGATCGTGGATGCATGGTCTTCCTACACCATGAGCTTCAATAACACTACGGGTTACGTAGTCGCGATTTTACAGACGTTATAACGCACAATCACACGGGACCGGGGTACAAAACGGATCTCAGTCTCTACGAGCCTCACATCCAAACACACACATCGCATTTTAAATTACGTTAGAAAACGAATTGATCACACAAAACACTAAACGTCTTTACGGAAGAAAAGTTTACGCGAAACTGATAATAATTCCAATTTATTCGAAGTAAATGTAAAATGATTTATGATTTTTATTTCATAAAAATACTTAATAGGTACACAGGTGCGCTGGCGGTGTTCTTTGAGTAGAGTTGTGTAAGTAAGTACTCAAAATATCGACGGATCGATTGATACAATTTATTTGTAACTATTATGGTATCGATTTAGTATTGCAGAATCTCATGCATGGATTCAATATTTCACAAAACTCAATAGCATTCCAAAGTTTTAATTACAGTTTCTGTCTGAATGTCGATGATATTGACCGTTAAAATGTTTATAATACTTTACTAAAAAAGTATTTCATAAGACCCTCTCCTTTCTGTTTACTAATATGAAGTATTCTGTAATCTGTGCTAATAGGTCTATCTGTTATAATATTGTTATTAGTAATTTATCGATAATGAAACGAAAGTACATTTACCATTACGTAATCTGTTTTTACAATAAATCATTCAACCTGCATTGTTTTACACTAAAATTAATAATAATAATAATTTATTTGCATCAAATGTTACCGTACATTGAAACATCTATCTATATATATAAAAATAAATTGCTGTTCGTTAGTCTCGCTAAAACTCGAGAACGGCTGGGCCGATTGAGCTGATTTTGGTTTTAAAATGTTTGTCGTAGTCCAGGGTAGGTCTAAACGGTGAGAAAGTAAGGAAAAAATGATTTAATAATGATGATATATGAGCTTCATTGTTTTTACTTCTTCTCTACACTTTAGTGCTACCCTGGTACCCTGCACCTCCAAAAAGGAGACAAAATAAAACTCACAAGAGCAATGGGAGAATGGCAATGATAAATGTCACAACAATACAATATTAGTTTGAAGTTGAAGTTGGCTTTGTGGCTTTTTATTAGAAACTTTATACCGGCAGAGAGTATTTCTTGCTTTAAACGAATGCATCAACGGCTGAGACTTTTTTTATGTACGGTGTATAAAAAAAGTCTCAGCCGTTGCCAGGGTAGCACAAAAGTGTAGAGTCGAAACAATAAAGCTCATTCATCATTATAAATCTAATATTACATCGATGAAGTTATTTTGCTTACTTTGAGGAGTTGCAAGGTACCAGGATCGCAAAAAAGTGTAGGAGAAGTCGAAACAATGAAGTTCATTCATTCACACAGGAACAACGGGAACGGGATAAAAAGGATATCCTATATCCTTCTCCCAGTTCTTAGCTACCTCCCTACCAATTTTCAGCCAAATCGGTTCAGCCGTTCTTAAGTTATAAATAGTGTAACTAACACGAGTTTCTTCTATATATATACAGATTATCCTAATTTAAAATAGTAGTAGTAGTAAATAAGATCATGTCATATTGCCTTTAGGGCGGAACAAAGTTCGCCGGGACAGTTTTGTGCTACCCTGGTACATATGATAGCACCTCTACAAACTAGGCACAATAAAAGTTCTTTGATGTAATTATTATGGTTTAATGATGAATGAGCTTCACTGTTTCGGCTTCTCCTACACTTTTGTGCTGCCCTGGTACCTTACACCTCCACAAAGTAGAGAAAATCAAATTTCTTCTATGTATTAGTAATTTAATGATGAATGCAAAGCCGATTACAAAGTGAAGGAAAACATTTTAAGGAAACCTGGCCTTTTGTAAGTCTGAAATCGCCAACCCACATTGAGCAAGCATGGTGATTACGCTTAGTCGTTCTCCTCTCTAGCTATCCCCAGCAGGGGGACGATAAAAAAAAGGCTGATGATGATGATGATGAGCTTCATTGTTTCGATTTCTCCTACACTTTTGTGCTGCCCTCATTATCCTAATTTAAAAACTAAAAAATAAGATCATGTGATATTTATTACCTTTAAGGCGGAACAAAGTTCGCCGGGTCAGCTAGCGGGTCTTCTAACTGACCTTGCGAACTTTGTTCCACCTTAAAAGCAATATGACATGATCTTATTTACTACTTTTTAAATTAGGATAATCTATATATATAAAAGAAGTCGTGTTAGTTACACTATTCATAACTCAAGAACGGCGAAATAAAACTTCATCCATGTAATATTAGATTAATAATGATGAATGAACTTCATTGTTTCGACTTCTCCTACACTTTTGTGCTACCCTGGTACCATACACCGTACATCTTTAAAAAAAAAGTCTCACCCGTTGATGCATTCGGTTAAAGCAAGAAATCCATACTAATATTATAAATGCGAAAGTAACCCTGTCTGTCTGTCTGTCTGTCTATCTGTCTGTCTGTCTGTCTGTCTGTCTGTCTGTCTGTCTGTTACGCTTTCCCGCTTAAACCTCTCAACCGATTTTTATGAAATTTGGCACAGACAATCTTTAGACCCTGAGAAAGAACATAGGCTACCTTTTATCCCGGAAAAGTTTGATGTTCCCGAGGGAAATCTAAAAAGCGCGATATAACCGAACTCCACGCGGGCGAAGCCGCGGGCGAAAAGCTAGTTTAGTATAATAATAAATTAATCAACATCATCATCATCTCATCATTAGTTAATTATATCAACTGCGATCCAAACGATCCCAACTAGTCACAATCATTTGACAAAAATGTGGTCGCCTATTAGGCTGCAGGTACAATTTTCGATTAATTGCGATAAAAAAAACGTTATTACGCAAAAATTAGTACATCACTAGTTTTTTCTTTGAGTACGCCGACAAGCCGCCGCGCGGGACTTCACAGACGAGCACCGCCAAACATCGAGCATTAATTTATGCATTATAATATCCAACAAAGAATCAAACGATGATACCGCCGAAAATGGTGTTGTCACATTTTAAAATTTTACCTTATTTTGAGCTAATTCGCGGGAAAAAAAGATTAATTCAAAATTCATTAATATTGTTACTATGATGATTATGCAAAATTTCATATTTTATTTGGTCAAGTGTTTACCTAACCTTTATTATCCTTATGGGTCGGACAGGGTTTTCTTTACATATTGTATATATTTTTGGTGCTGTTTATTTTGCCCCCTAGACATGATGCCCTAAGAAATTGCTTGTAGGCCATGTCAAAGAAAAAAAAAAAGAAATTGTTAATGGTAATCCTATAAATAAGTTTAATTTGATTCTTATGCTTGGCGGTGTGGGATTAAAAAGGCCACAGGGGATAAAATGATAGTCCTGATTCCATTGATAAGACAAACATTACTTCATTAGCTCTAAAGTGTTATTCTATAAATCATCATCATTATCAACATCTCAGCGTTAATCCCAGTCGTATCCGAAGCTTTTTCAAATTTGGATTCTGGGGTCCACTTTAAACTGCTAATTTTGGCAAAACTTCGATATTTTTCGTGAAGGGACTGCCGTTTGACCTCCACATCGCAAAGGCGATATCGAAACATTGCAGTTAGCCAAATTGTTGCACTTTTGAGGGCTCCAACAACCTGTAACGACTGCCATTAGATGTTCGTATGGCAACCGGGAACAACGGCTGGACGTGCTTTCAGAGTCACGACCAGACCAGTGCAAATATTGATATTCATGCATACAAATATTAGCACTGCGCTCCTTGCGTAGTGACCACGTTCGCTACCGCTACGCCACGGAGGCTGTCATTAAGTGTTCTTCTATAAATAAAATACCAAAATGGACTATACAATATTTATTTACTCAGCAGCTTCACTGCCTGTATTAACTTTCTTCCTCTCCTCTTCATCGCTTGGCGAGTGTTGCCGCTTATCATTCCTCTTATCTTTTGAGTGTTTGTTTTGATTCCTGAGCGCCTTTGATATCTTCTCCTCTCCTACACTGTAGTAAAAATATAAGATCAAAATCAAAGCATTTATTTCAAATACACCAGTTATAGGCACTTTTGAATTGTCAGAAGGTCGGTCAGTCAGTAAGGTGAAGCTAGTCGCCCATTCCAAAGAGTAGGTACGGAGAAGAACGGGCAAGAAACTCAATGGACATTCTTTTCCCTATGGGTCAGAAATAAACATTCTTATAGTATTATGTCAAACGCAATACACACAACACAATAATCTCACATCAAACAGTCTGATCTCAGTCTCTTTCTGTCAAAAATACCTCTATTCTATTTTTATTTATGGCAAGTGAAGCCGAGGCGACTATTCTGCCAATGTAAAAAAAATAACTCTAATTTTCACTCATCCCTTAGATATTTACATCATCACATTCTGCCGATTCTCTTGTTCAAAAACTAAACTAATTTTAAGTCAAATGCATCTTTTTCTTTCTACTACATTATGACAAGGATAGAAGATAACATTTTAGTTTAATCCTGTCAAATTAAGATACTCCATAGACAATTTGGGCGCGATTATAAAAATGGCGACCAAAACTACGTCTATTTTCGTCAGGAGCGGTCTAATTTGACAGGTCTAAACTAACATTTTACAAGAAAACACAAGAATTTTTGATTTTACAAGAAAAATAGGATCTAAACTTAAATTTAATTTAGTTTCTGAAGAAGGGAATCGGGGCTATTGACAACTTTTTGACATTTGTGAGTCGCTGAGATGACACTGCGAGAGATTTTAATTGACAAGAATTAAATTTCAGAAAGCTCATAAAATGCTTTTTTATTTATTTCACACTAACTTTCCGCCCACGGCTTCACCCGCGTGGAATTCGGTAATATCGCGCTTTTTAGATTTCCCTCGGAAATATCAATTTTTTTCCGTGATAAAAAGTACCCTATTATTTAATCCGGACTTCTAACTTTGCGTCTGCAAAATTTCAAAGCAATCGGTCCAGTAGTTACGGCGTGAAAGCGGAACAAACAAACAAACTCGCTTTCCGATTTATAATATTAGTAAGGATAATCAGGCTACTTTTAGAGTTCTATACCCAATGCAACCAGGTTTCTGGTCGCATTGGGTACAAAACTCTAAAAACAACCGGATTACGAGTGAAAATTGGAATTTTGCAGGCTTATGTAACACAGTAGGTACTTACTTAACAGCAGCCCTAGAGCCCGGCCCCCAGTGGGGGGTAGGATTGTACTGGAACCGTAGCCTACCGTCGCGCCGGCTGGTAGGGTTGGCGTCGCCTCGGATATTGAGGTCTATGTTTTGCGTTTTGATGTCTTGGTTCAGGATGAACCGTGCTACGGGATCTGTTGTTAGTCTAAAAAAAGAAATGCATTATAACTTCTCGTCTGACTTTTTTTAATTTATAAAAGATTGTTGTACCTGTTTTGGAATCAAAGCACTGCACCAAAAATAAATATGTTACATGCACCTAATTTTTTAATGATTCGGGTGGTCAGACGGACGAAAGTCTAACAATCGACCTTTCCAAGCAGTATCGTTAATTATGGATATAAAATGGCGTCGAATCCCTTGGTCAAAAACTAAACTTAAGTTCAATACATCTTTTTCTCTCTATTTCATTAAAAAAGGACAAAAGATAAGTATTAATTTAGTCCTATCAAATTAGTCCGTACTTGATGTAAATTGACGTATTTTTAGACACCATGTTTTTAAGATCACCTTGTTTCGAGCCTACTGCACATCTTTTTATACGAGTGAAACTTACTCTCGGTGGTAGGCAACAACATCAGCCGCCGGCATAAGTTACCACCCACAAGATAAAGTCTTGCCGCCAAGCGATTCGTCGTGTTCCGGCATGATGTCTGGTGAAGCCGTACGGAGGACGGGTCCGAGCAGTTGTGTTACGATGTGTGCCGGGTACGATGTGCCTAATGTTGTTGTGTCGGGAGTTTGGTCGTGGAGGGTCTCCAGATCATCCTCTGGCGCAGCATCGTTGGTCGTGTTGTTGGTTTAAACATTGCATCACCTCGCTCAACTGCCGTCTTCCTTCCTATTCACTCAGTTTTTTTGAGTGAATAGGCTTAATAAGCTAGTGCGCTTTACCACCAACGATTGCATCACTGTTTACCATCAGGCGGGATTGCAGTCAAGCACTAGTTTATAACTAATAAAAAAAAAAAAAAAAAAGCGTGTCTGTGGGTGTCATATTTGCAGAAATCCTACAGCGCTCTCCGCGTTCAATATAATAACGCGCTGAGGGCGCTGCTGCGGCTGTCTCGCTTTTGCAGCGCGTCGGGAATGTTCGCGAGCGTCCGCATAGACTGTTTTTATGCCAGTATGTGCAAGAGGGCGACCTCGATGGCGAGTAGAGTGCGGGACAGCGGCAACAGTCTTCTTACCGTTGTTGCCAACAGATTGGACGGGCCTTTCATGCAGCACTGGCAGGCCTTACATGCATCCGTTTATCAATCTTGGGGCAGGTAGAATTAACGTTATTATTATTTTGTTTTGAATTTGGACTTTTTGTATTTTATATTTTGACATTTTAATTAACATTTTATTTTACGATTTGACAATTTCAATATTTTAGATAATTCAAAATTGGGACACTTATCGGAGCCATCAATTGCGCTGTTGAAATAATTTTAAAATGTGGGGTTTTAACAAGAAATGTTTTGGACTGTCAGTTTGTGAACCACTGCTGCTTTTGTATTGTTTGTAAATGTATTACTAGTATTAGTTTGTATTCACATTGTAACTAACACTATGATGAGTCTTGTTGCTCGAAATAAATAGATTAATACCATTGATAAAATATTAAACAGATACGACATATTCTAACAAACTGACCAAAAAAAAAATGTGCCGAACACAGCAGCAGCACATATGCATATTTTTATTCGGCATACATTGGTACAGTGTGAGTGAGATGGGGCGCAATCTAAAGCATAGAGAAGAAAAAGATGGCTAGTGTTTGTCGTTTGCGCTGTTAGTGTTTGTCGTTTGTTTTTACGAGTGTATCGAGAGTGACTAAAGCGAGATACAGGACTTACTTCCTTTTGTACGCTTCATTTTTAGTGCGCTAGTGACATATCTACCTTAGTTTAATATTTTATCAATGATTAATAATAATAATTTAATCACATCTAAATTGTCTATGGAGAAGCTCATTTTGACAAGACTGATTTATTATTTTATTTTCTGTCCTTTTCTTAATTAAATAGAAAGAACATACACTTTACATTACTTTAGTTATGAAAGAGGGAGTCGGCGTTAATATCAAATAGTCCTTAAGTTGTATGGAAAACAAACTACTAGTGCCATCTTAAAAGGCAGAGTAAATCACATACTTAGCTGGTTTGGCGGGATGCGTCTTCTCCCACGTGCGTATGATGTCCCAGACGACCTGCGGCGGCGCCGCTGTCTTGATGGACATGCGCGACGCGTGCGAGTACGACACTTTGTACCCAGAGTTCAGGAGCGCCGACCTGACAACACGTTTGCACTACACTAAGGGCTGGTTTTTTAAACGTCAGATAACGTGGAATAAAGGAGACATCGAATAAAAAATTAAAGTATACAGGGTTACAGGTTAAGTCGACCTAGATCCTTTAAGAGGTTTCAGTTTTCATCATTCCTAGCTGATTTGACCATGAAACACCCCACCTCGAACCTAAACCATACTGAGATATTGGATTTTGATTATCCATACTAATATTATAAATGCGAAAGTAACTCTGTATGTCTGTCTGTCTGTTATGCTTTCCCGCCTAAACCCATCAACCGATTTTGATGAAATTTGGCACAGACAATCTTTAGACCCTGAGAAAAAACATAGGCTACCTTTTATCCCGGAAAAATTTGATGTTCCCGAGGGAAATCTAAAAAGCGCGATATAACCGAACTCCACGCGGGCGAAGCCGCGGGCGGAAAGCTAGTTATTTAAATAAAATGAAGATTTTTTGTATAATAGTCCATTTTTTCGGATTTTGTGTCTCTTATTTACGTTTTTGCTATTTTTGTGTAATAGACTAGTTTGATTATTATTCTCAACACAAAAAGTGCAGATATATACACCACCGCAGGAGACGAACTGGTTGGGAGACAACATCGAGCTCCCGGACACCGAAGGCGCGGGCCTGCGGACGGTGAGCAGTGGGCAGCTCGCCGCCCGGTAAGGACCAGGCCCGAGTCGATGGCGCGTTGTGTTTCACGCGCGCCTCAAAGAGATTTCAGCACATCGTGACGGGGTCCACGAAGACCGATGCCTCCTGGGTCAGGGTTGCGGGTTAGCTAAAAAAGAAACCGTGGCCCTGGCCGTCGCGCAGTCAAGGGAAGAAACACTAGTGGGTTTTAAAGAATCTATGTACAAAATTTCAAAACGATATCATAAAAAATCACAAAGTTGAGCTTGTTATCTTCTCTAACTGTCTCAACAAAAATATGGTCAACGCCCCGTTCGCGTTGACCGCCAGCTGTGTTATGCGCTCGGTAACTACAGTGCAACAATTTCTAAATGCATTTGGGAAAAAATATAACATGGTGTAAAACTGATTGGAATCGATTCTGTTGCTTAGGGCGGGTTGTTTCAAACGGTTGGTTATCGTAACATACGTACGTCAAAAAGTTACGTCCGTTAACGTAACTTTGATGATGTTTAACGTTCGTTAAATGCCGGGGCTACATTAGCAGGCGAAGATTCGTGTCGCGTTGGCGCGCAAAATATCTGTTGTCCTTGTCAGACATACACGATGTTCGTCTCATTGGCGGGCGAAGATTCAGAAATCGGCCTACGGCGAATATTCGTTGTTTAGTTGTGCGGCCGAGACGATGGAGGAAGCAGTGGCTTTGCATTATATGTCAATAAATTATTATTTATTACATGTTTACACAACAAATAAAACAAAAACAATGTAAAAAATATGCAAAAAGAACGTCAGTCCTACTTCAAAGTCTGGACGAAACTGAAGTGACGTAGGTGTGACTCAGGGTTGCCAACCAAAAACAAAGATTCCTCGTACATGTGTACCTGAAAATCTCGTATATTGACTGTCAAACCTCGTATCGGTAAACGCCTAAAAAAAAAAAAAAAGCTCATTCGTCAAAGTGGAACTAACCGGAGCTATGTAGCTCCACCGTCAAATCAGAAAATCTATGCGATTTACGTGTGAAATTCCTACAATATGAAAAAATCTCGTACATTATTGTACGAGGTTCATAGCATCCTCGTACCTCGTACGGAAGACCACAAATCTCGTATTTGTACGAGGAACCTCGTACAGTTGGCAACCCTGGTGTGACTACTCCAGCGAATATTGTCGCGACAAGTCCTTTGAAGCGTGCCATTTTACCGACAGCGCCCCGATGCTACATCGTCTGCGCACGAATACATTGCGTTGCAACGATGTACCCGGCCACATACATCGCCCCAGCAAATTTTATCTAGGCGACTGTCATGTAATGTAGTTTATCTAACTTTCTTGGTATTATTGTTTATTGTTGTGGGAAATAACTTCGTGCCATTTCATAAATTAAGTCCGTTTATACTAGAAAACTGTGTACAGTAAGGGTCAGAAGTGGAGTACTACTTTTGACCCTTATTGTTATTGCAATAAAGTTCAAAAGTGGTAATGCACTTTTGACCCTTGATTGTACCTATAGAAAAGCTATACTTTGACGAAAAATGGATACATTTTATTTTTATTTTATATATTTGGGACAAAAAACAATTATATGTTACAATATTAATAGCCGGCTAAGGTATAATACATAGTAACCAAACATAAACATTGTCGTCCTCCGTGGCGCAGCGGTCAACACGCCTGCTTGCGACGTGGAGGCCCCGGGTTCGAACCCCGGGAAGGTCATGATGGAAAACGATCATTTCCTGATTGGCCTGGGCCTTGGATGTTTATCTATACAATATGTAAAGAAAACCCTGTCCGATCCGTGAAGGTATTGTTAGGTATCGATAACTGATTCTACTAATGCCTACAAAGCGGGACTAAACCTAAAAAAAAATCCCCCTAAAAAAATTAATATTATTTCGCAAAAAGAGGTAACTTAAAACATGTGCGGTAGGCCATACAGGCGACGCGGCGAGGCGGGCGAAGAGGGGCGGGGCACGCGGCACGCGGTCGCATTCGCTCAGAATTATACCGTCAAAAATAATGTTGACACTTTTTAAAAATTACCACATTTTGGGGAAGTTGGAATTAATTCGCGGGAAAAAAAGATAATTTCAAAATTCACTAGTATTGTTACTATGATGATTATGTAAAATTTCATATGATATTTGGTCATGTGTTTACCTAACCTTTACAATCCTTACGGGTCGGACAGGGTTTTCTTAACATATTGTATATGTATCTATTATAAATTTAATATCGTTGAGTTAGTATCCCATAACACAAGTCTCAATCTTACTTTGGGACTAGCTCAATCTGTGTGATTTGTCCGTATATATTTATTTATATAACCCCCACCATACACACCAAAGTAAGTAAATTACTACACTCACTCGTACTACTACATACACTTAAACATAGTTACTATGTTTAAGGCCTTAATAAGTAGGTATATGTTAAACATTGCAATCTAACAAAACACGTATATTCTATAATGTAAACATATTTTTTTCAGAGAACGGAAAAAAAATAAAGCATGACGTGTAAAAGTGATCAGTGATCCTACTTGCTTAATAAACGATTTCATTTCATTTCACTAACTTCACAAAAAATGAGAAAGATCGCTTTCAATCTTCGCTTGAAAAATATAAAGATGTGTTGTTCTGTAAAGAAACAGACAACAACAGTAATATAAAAAAAAAAACAGAACTTGGGCTGCTAAACACCTTTCTTTTTCTTTTTACGGTACTTGTATCATCATCAGATGAACTACCTACTATCGTCAATTAGAGACCAAACTCGCGAATACAAAAGGGAGTTTATGTTGTTTTCATTAATTGACACCACGGCGGACTAAACACAACTTGACATAAGTTACGTTAACCAGTGCTCAGAGCATCGGTTAAAGTAATCGTATTTTTTTGCGTGCGTTGACGTTTACGTATTGTGAAACAACTCATTTTTTGACTTGACGATGGTTAGCACCATTTTTAACTTTTACGCATGCGTTAAGTGAACGTGAAACAACCCGCCCTTATTCTGAATAAACTATTCAGTTTCGTATATAGAAAAATGTTGTGTGTTATAAATGGGTATGCGTATGGAAATAGTAAAGAATATTATGGACTGCCACACATAAAGTAAACTTTATTGTGTAGGAATATTAAAGCTATTTTTCCATGAACTCATATTTATTTACATTTTTGGCGAATACGTCGCAAATGTAGACTACGTTAAATGGCAGTTTGTATTTATCAGTTGGTACTGAATAATAATAATGAGTTATGATATGATTACAATAGAACTCAAAATAAATAAATACAATACAATGTTATAGAATGGTAACAAGAAATATTCGCACAAGTCAGTAAATCCTTCGACAGTTGGGTGTCACAATAAGACTCTCCTCTGTATGCCTTCGAAGAATTTTAGAATATTTTGGCATTATTGCCAGAAAAGATGGAGACAACCTCGAACATCTGATGGTTACTGGGAAGGCGGAGGCGTCGCAGTCCAATAAGATGGGCTGACCAAATTCGTTCATCTCTGGAAACCGGCCTGCATGACGCTGTACTTGCGGCCAGGGATCTTATATTGAACTATATACTGGTAAATGTACAAAAAAGACAGCATAAAAATGGCTACCTACCAAAAATTACACAAACTCACCTCATAACCAACATCGGCATAGTTTCTAAATGGACTCTCCCAAACAATCTGTCCATGCTGTAGTACAGCGGTACCTCCTGTAGCTCTTCCCTGACCATTGCCAGTACTCCAGCCAAGCGCTTGGCAGTTCCAAAGAGCTCGGGGTTATGTTCAACGTGGGTTAGGACACGCGTCACGAACAGCTCGTCATGGATAGGTGCTGACCAGATTGGGCCGCCTAGCTGAGGGGGGAAATAATGTTGTGATAAGAGTCATCTAGCCAGTTCCCCTAAACAGACAATAAAAAAAAAAACTGTGGCACTCGGGGACTGCTGCAGTAAAGCTACTCCATAGCGTTTTTTATCAACTTATGTTATTATTATTATTTCGTTTATTCATTTAACATACATATAATTTATATTTTTAAATATTTATATAAACACAAAAACATTTAAAAATATACAAAATAGTAGCCCACCGGTATCGGGAACAGGGTCCAAGCTACCGGCGGTCAGGGCTCCAGGGAGAGGAACTTCCTGACGATGCGAGCCGTGTCCAGCAGTACCGCTTTCTGAATCAAGCCCTTGATCCAGCTGCCTAACGAGAGCCTCCTGAGGTGTTGGTCGAGGCTCTTGGCTATTAAGCCATTGGCAGTCACGACTATCGGTACAATGATTGATGAATCCACCTCCCACATGTCGACAACCTCGTGAGCCAAGTCAAGATACTTGATTTGTTTATCTTTCTCAGCTTTCACGAGGTTCTCATCATGTGGGATGGTTATGTCAACAATCATTGCACGCCGCTCTGATCGATCCACCAGCACTATATCAGGCTTATTGGCAACAATAGTCCTGTCAGTGATGATGGATCGATCCCAGTACAATGTGATATGGCCATTTTCGAGAACTGGGTCGGGCATATACCTGTAGTACGGCACCTCCGATTCCACAAGGTTGTATTTAAGAGCAAGTTGCTGATGAATTATCCTGGCTACAAGGTTGTGTCTATGCAAGTACTCTCCGTTAGCTAGACGAGAACACCCGGAAATAATGTGTCTAATTGATTCTCCCGGCCGGTGACATGCCCGACAGATGTCAACTGTGCCGTCTTTCACAATGAATCTCCGGTAATTGTTCGTCATCATAACTTCGTCCATAATTGCAAAGACAAAACCTTCGGTTTCTCCAAAGAGGTCACCGAAACGTAGCCAGGCTACGGACGCTTGAAAATCCACATCGGGCCCGTGTAGGGCTCGGAAGAAGCGTCCGTGAAGCTCTTTGCTCTTCCATACCTCCATGCGATCATTTGTGTCAAGCACTACTGGTTTACGCCAGTTCTCCTTAGCCAAGGAGAGCGGAGTGAGGCCCTTGTCAGCCGCAACCACATCTCGATGCATCCCCACGTCGGTTTCTAGAAAATATTCCCTGAGACTGCATACCTCGCGATTGTGGAGGGTCTTGGCGTTTAAAAAGCCACGACCTCCACATTTTCGCGGGATATACAGCCTCATAACCGATGACCGTGGGTGATGCAATCGATTTGCAGTCAGCAGTGTACGGACCCTCTGATCCAGGGCGTCAAGTTCGGTCTGAGTCCATTTGAGTATGCCGAAAGAGTACATCAATACCGGCATGACCCAACCGTTGAAAGCGCGCACCTTATTTCCGCCTGATAGAAGACTATTAAGTACTTTTTTCAGGTGGCCAAAGAAGCGTTCCTTCAACGATTGCTTCATGTCAGTAACATTGATACCCAACGCTTCCGACATACCCAAATACTTATAGGTTTCGGATGCAGAGAGGGATCTAAGGTTTATGGAACCAGTGAGTTGGGTTCCCACGGATTCCACAATCTCTCCTCGCTGTACATGCATGACCGCACATTTGTCCACACCGAATTCCATCCTGATGGCGCTACTGAAAGTTTCAGTAATTTTCAGTAGCTCCTTCAGTTGTGAATTGGTGTGAGCAAAAAGTTTCAGGTCATCCATGTAGAGGAGGTGCGATATAACCTGACCACCTCTCCTCAACCGATAGCCTAGACCTGAATCCTCCAATAGTGTGCTTAGAGGATTCAGTGCTAAGCAAAACCAAAGTGGGCTCAAACTATCGCCCTGAAATATACCTCGCTCAATCCTTATCGGTTCGCTGTTCCTCTGAATATTTCGACATCCTGGATAGCGAAGGACTGTTCTCCATTGTGACATACATGTCATCAGGAAGGTGCGCAAAGTTGCATCTACTTTATACAGCTCTAGCACCCGCATGAGCCATGTATGTGGCACAGAGTCATAGGCCTTCTTGTAATCTATCCAACATGTCGACAGATCCTTTCGGGAACGACGAACCTGCTGGCTAATGGCCATATCAATAAGGAGTAGCTCCTTAGTACCGCGGGACCCGTTCCTACATCCATTTTGAGAGGCAGACATGATGGAGTTGCTGTCAATATGCGTATTAATTTTTGCTTTCAAAATGGATGTAAGAACTTTATAGACCGTCGGTAAACATGTGATCGGCCTATAATTTTTGGGTTCCGCGGTGCTACCTGATTTATGGAGCAGGTGGGTTATTCCTGTTGTTAGGAACTGGGGTAGCGAACCAGACTCTAAAGCAGTCTTATTATTATTATTTTCGTTATGGATTTTTTTTATTCCGTCGCCGCGCTCAAAGCCCACGATAAAAGCTATGCAATAGCTTAAAAAAGCGACACCGACAGAAAAATTGGTAGCCATCTACTCATGTTGCTGGTTAGCGCCCTTCCTTAAAGTGTCAAATAGGGGATGGTCATCATTTGGCAATGGGAAACCCAACGGGCATATGGAGTCTTCATCATCATCATGTCAGTGTTAATCCCAGTCGCATGCGCAGCTTTTCAGCTTTGGAGTCTGGGGTCCGCTTTACCAGTCAAACCGCTGATTTTGGCTAAACTTCGATATTTTCCGTGAAACGACTGCCGTCCTTCCTCCACAACTCGCAAGGCGATATCTAAGCATTGCAGTTAGACCAATTGTTAGACTTTTGAGGGCTCCAACAACCCGTAACGACTGCTACTAGATGTTCGTATGGCAACCGGGACCAACGGCTTAACGTGCTTTCCAAGGCACGACCAGACCAGTGCAAATATTCATATTCATGCATAATATTTGCACTGCGCGGGGATTGAACCCGCGCCCCCTTGTGCAACGGCCGCGTTTGCTACCGCTACGCCACAGGGGCTATCACTGCTTTGTCGTTACTGGAGGTGATTACGGAAAAAAAGTGGAATAAATTCGCTTGGCATGAAAAAATAATAAGATTTGTCAGAAAATTATTCACTTACATGATGTTTCTGGTTACAATTAACACAGTGTTCCCCGACAGGTGGCGCTGTAGGCAAGTAGGCTTTCATTTGTGCTGGGTTTTTCTCCGTAGGGTTAGGTTTGAAGCCGCCCAGCGGTTGTAGGGTTATGGTGTCGCAACCGGTGCATTGGTACGCCATGGCTAGCTTGCTGCAAGATTGAAACTGTATTTAATTATTGTGCCCTTGACCTTACCAAAAATCAACTGTTATTCATTTTGTTTTCATTTTTGACACAAAATAATTCGGTAAGTAACGATCGAAAAAAATCGGTTGTCTGTAAAATCGGTTCGCTGACGATAGTTGAACGTGACAACGTCATAAGAAAGTACTGATGGAATGTTTGCATATTTCAAACCTTCATTGCAGCAATTATCGTTGCTATAAACAATTGACACCACTTACACTTTTCACTGCACTTCATACTGGACGAAATCATGTAAATGTATTATTATAATAAGTATATAGTATCATAGTAGCTATCCACGCGGACGCTTCGCACACTCAAGTAGGAAAGAGACAAATATTGAACGCGGAGGCCGATTGTGCTTATTTGTCGCTCGTTCAGCGCTATCGCTTGTACTTCAAGCCTTAAATGGAACGGGGTAACGCCGCATGAGGCATGTTTTTTCATGCGTGCAGCCGGCACCATCGAATTATAAGACGTTGTCATGTCAAAAATAATTGAATGAACCTTATGTGTGAGGTGTTATATTGTTATATAGTATTTATATGTTTCTTTAGCCCCACATTAGGAAATACTCCTGTATCGTGGGTGCGTTTACAAAAGACTAAGACTTTAAACTCACGTACACAAACAGCCAGTACCGGAAAAACTACCCGTAGGCGACACAAGTATTTGTTCCGTGCGAGAATCGAACCCGTAACTCTCAACTCACAAGTCCAAGTCAATAGTATATTTCTACACCTGTTTTTTTTTTGTAATGTTTTAGTCTGATTTTAAATTCAAAACCATTTTAACTTGTTGTGTGCTTACCTAGTAGTGTTCTTACAGTGAATTGCGCCACTGTAGACCCTGACGAACACGCGGATGTAAAAGTCTGCAGAGATACTGAGCAGCGGCACTATGTAGCGGCTGTAGCGGTTGGCGTGCGACTCTATGCATTGTAGCAGTATCCTTAAAGCCTGGAAAAAGCAATAACTTTAAAAAAAAACAGCCTATTGTGAGTCAATAACATTATAATACAATATGTAAAGAAAACCCTGTCCGACCCAAAAGGATAATAAAGGTTAGGTATCTCTCTGGGCTCTCGGTGGTAGGTCACAACATCAACCGCCGGCATAAGTTACCACCCACCAGACAAAGACATGCCGCCAAGCGATTCGTCGTGTTCCGGCATGATGTCTGGTGAAGCCGTTCGGAGGTCGGGTCTGAGCAGTTGTGTTGCGATGTGTGCCGGGTGCGATGCGCCAGTTGGTGTTGTGTCGGGAGTTTGTTCGTGGAGGGTAGCGGGATCCGAAGCACGGTTCTCCGCTGGCCGACCGCAGGTAGTTGGGGGCCCAAGTAGTGTGCCAGCCACATACGAAAGGCTGCCCCGCCAACTGCGAAAAATCCCAGGGTGGCCCCATCGTGCCGGTTGGCGACCGGACGAGAGGACCCGATGGCGATCCCTGGGGGGGTTCGGGCGTCCCCGCAGTCTCCAGAACAATCTCCCTCTGGCCCAGCATCGTTGGTCGTATTGTTGGGTTTATCATTGCATCACCTCACTCAACTGCCGTCTTCCTTCCTATTCACTCAGTATATAAACTTAATATGAAAAGTTACAAAAGGAAAAGTAGGTGTGCACAGCGGGCGCACGTCCTCTCGTTCATAGTGCACCTCTCAAACATCCGAGGTTTGCACTCCAATATCGATGCAGTCCATTACCACCTTGAGACTGAAAAGCCCCACCTACTTTTCTTGACGGAGACCCAGATCAGATGTCCGACTGACGCGGCGTACCTCGGCTACCCGGGATACTCTTTGGAGCATCATTTCCTGCAGCGTGCCGGGGTCTGTGTGTATGTCCGCAATGACATCTGTTGCCGGCGCCTCCGTCACCTCGAAGACCCTCACTTCTCGTCCCTATGGCTGTTGGTTGACACTGGTGTGGACAAAATTGTTTACACCTGTGTCTACCGATCGCACAGCGGTGATCAGGAGACAACTCGTTTATTTGACCACCTCAGTGAGGCTGCTGACAATGCGCTGCATCGGCACCCTGACGCTCAGTTCGTCGCTCTGGGGGACTTCAACGCCTGCCACCAGGACTGGCTCTTCCCATACCAGAGGACCGACCACGCTGGGAGAGAAGCGCGAAACTTCGCGCTTTCTATGGGCCTTTCCCAGCTGGTAGAGCAAGCGACTAGGGTGCCTGATGTAGTTGGGCATACTGCCAACTGTTTGGACGTTCTGCTGACCACTGATCCGGACAGATGTGTTGTAACGGTTTCCTCACCGTTGGGAACTTCAGACCACTGTCTGGTGAAGTCTGTAACGTCCTTCTCCCCACCAGACCACGACTCTCGTGGTGAACGGCGAATGTGGCGATACAGGTCAGCGGATTGGGATGAGATGCGCCACTTCTTTGCGTCTTATCCTTGGCAGCAGGTCTGCTTCTCTTCTGACAATCCTTCGAGCTGTGCGGACGCTATAACCGATGTGGTGCGTCAAGCTATGGAGTATTTTATCCCATTCAATGACGTGCCCGTCGGTGGCTCGGCTCGCCCATGGTTCAATGCCGATTGTGTCCAAGCTGAACAGCGAAAGCACACGGCATTTCTCGCCTGGGTTGACGCTCGTGACCGCGGAGCTCCGGATCTAAGCTCAAAGAAGAGAGCCTTTAACCGTGCTGCCAAGTCCTACAAGAAGGCGCTCAAGAAGGCTCGCTTCGACCGCATTACCCATATTGGCAACAAGTTATCTGCGCAGCCATCCGGTAGCAGATCTTTTTGGTCCCTTGCCAAATCGGTTGAGGCGAACTTCTGTCGGCCCTCACTGCCTCCGCTGGTTAGGCCTGATGGAACACTGGCTCATACGGCGAGAGAGAAAGCAGGTCTCTTTGCATCTCTCTTTGCCCATAATTCGCGTCTTGATACTGGCAGTGCTACTCCACCTAATTTACCTCATTGCGAAGCTTCAATGCCTGAGGTTCGCATTAGAAACAAGGAGGTTCTGAGAGTACTGTGTCGTCTGGACGTGAATAAGGCTAGTGGTCCGGATGGTATACCAGCGATTGTTCTTAAAGCATGTGCGCCCGAGTTGTTTCCTGTATTGACGCGCTTGTATCGCCTCTCATTTAGGACTGGTATAGTGCCCAAGTCCTGGAAGCTTGCTAACGTGCAGCCTGTGCCCAAGAAGGGTAGTCGTGCCGAACCTGCCAACTATCGGCCGATTTCGATCACCTCCATACTTTGCAAAATTATGGAGCGTGTATTGAACTCGCGCCTCTTGGCATACCTGGAAGGTAACGATCTCCTCAGTGACCGACAGTACGGGTTTCGCCGCAATCGGTCAACTGGGGACCTACTAGTGTATGCCACTCACTTGTGGGGCGAGGCCCTCGAGAAGAATGGGGAAGCGATTGCTGTCTCCCTTGATGTCTCGAAGGCCTTCGACCGGGTTTGGCACGCTGGCCTTTTGAGTAAGCTTCCAGCATACGGCATTTCCCCTAGCCTGACTGGCTGGGTAAAAGACTTCCTGACTGAACGGTCCCTCCGAGTTGTTGTCGACGGATGCTCTTCTGAGCCCATGTCAACTAATGCCGGTGTTCCTCAGGGGTCTGTTCTCTCTGCAACTCTGTTTCTGCTGCATATTAACGATCTGCTGATGCCCGGTATCTATGGGTATGCAGATGACAGCACAGTTGTAGAGAGATACCTGCCGGATGCTCGGGCTAGTAGGGAATCAATCCGGTCCGAAAGAGAGGCCATGGTTGAGCGAACGAGTGTTGCACTGCAGGCAGTCTCCGAATGGGGCAATGCCAATCTTGTAGCATTCAATGCCGCCAAAACACAGGCGTGTCTTTTCACCGCCAAAAGGAGCCCGTTCACCTTGGCCCCTACTTTTCGGAATGTGTCCTTGGAGTGTTCCGACCGCCTTCAGCTCTTGGGAGTTGAGATTTCCTCGAACCTTAACTTTGGGCGGTTCATTGAGTCCAAGGCCAGGGTGGCTGCCAGGAAACTTGGCGTTATCGCAAAGGTCCGGCAGTACTTCACACCTGGGCAGCTTCTAATGTTATACAAAGCACATGTCCGTTCGTGTGTGGAGTTCTGCAGCCACATCTGGGCTGGTGCTGCCAAGTGTCACCTGGCCACTTTGGATTCAGTGGAGAGACGTGCAAAGAGGCTGATTGGTGACCCTGATCTAACTCGAGTTGGTCTCCAAAGCCTAGAGCACAGGCGTAGAGTAGCCAGCCTTTCGGTGTTCTATAGGATGCATTTCGGGGAGTGTGCGAGGGAATTGCATGATTTAATTCCCCCATCTCCGTTCCACCAGCGGACGACCCGTCGTACGGCTGGTTTCCACCCTTACGTTGTTAACACCACTACGATCCGGACGAAGCGCTTCGCCTCCTCCTTTATACCGCGTACATCGAGGGACTGGAACAATTTGCCCGCGGCGGTGTTTCCGTCGGACTACAATTTGAGTGTCTTCAAGGCTAGAGTGAATAGGCTCTTAATAAACTAGTGCGCTTTACCATCAACGATTGCGTCACTGCTTACCATCAGGCAGGATTGCGGTCAAGCGCTGGTTTATAATTAATAATAAAAAAAAAAAAAAGTATACACATAACCAAATAAAATATGATCATAGTAACAATACTAACGAATTTTGAAATAATCTTTGTTTTCACGAATGAATTCCAACTTCCTCAAAATTTAGTATTTTTAAAAAAAGTTACAACACCATTTTAGACAGTAATGAGTGATGCGTGCCCTGCCCCCCTTCACCCGCGCATGTATGCCTACCGTGTTGCCTATCGCACATATATTAAGTTACTTCGCTTTTTCGGAACAATATTTATTTTTTTAGGGGGATTTTTTTTATAGTTTAGCCCGGCTTTGAAGGCATTATTAGAATCAGTTAACGATACCTAACAATATCTTCACGGATGGGACAGGGTTTTCTTTACATATTGTATATGTCTTGGATAACGATATCATTTTAAAAAATGTTGCTCATTTGTTTTATGTAGTAGTGGGGCAAACGCTGTGACGTTATTTTGTAATGGCGGCACGTGGAATGAGTCGTTTTGGAAAGTGGGGATTGTCGAACGGTGACTTCGTATTGAGACTTGGACCAGGGTACTTCTCCGATGCGAAACTGTCGGTTTGCCTATTTAAATTGTTATCGACAAGATTGGAGGGTACACCACGCACAATGGTGCACTGTAGGGACTGAGTGCGGAAACCAAACCCGTAACATAGAACACAGATTGGGGGGTATATTTACAATTTGTGCTTTAATTTAATACTTCACCTACGAAATGGACCACCTTTACCACCACACCAAGACGGTGATTACCCTATCGCTCCGCCGTCGCTGACGTCGTCATATCAATACATAGTATAAAACAAAGTCGCTTTCGCTGTATGTCCGTATGTATGCTTAGATCTTTAAAACTACGCAACGGATTTTGACGCGGTTTTTTTTAATAGATAGAGTGATTCTTAAGGAAGGTTTGTATGTATAATAAATGCATAATATAGTAGAGAAACACTGAGAAATCTAAAAAGCGCGATAAAACCGAACTCCACGCGGGCGAAGCCGCGGGCGGAAAGCTAGTTGTATATAAAAAAAAGTATAAACTGAAACCAAATATGTACTACGAAATATTTGTTGTTCTATCAGCACAAAAATACATCATCTGTGAAAATTTCAAATGTCTAACTATCAAAGTTCATGCAGTACTGTCTGGTGATATTATATTTCATCACGTGACACTGGCAGAATAGCCGAAACTGGCTCAGTTGCCAAAGAAAAAAAAAAAAAATTAGCTAGATCACATGGTTTGTTTGTTCACCTTTAGTTAATTACCTAAAGCGATGGAGTGTAGCTCTCTTCTACTCACCATTTCATGACAGCACTTAGTCTTCAAACTAATAGCTCCATATTTAACATAACACGTTTCGGGAGTGTTCCCTGCTAACACTGCCATATCCGTAGCAGTCACCAGCAGAAGGCCTCCTTCCTGTACACTTTGTACTGCCGCATCAAGGAATACGGATGGACATCCATAAGGATCCAGATCTATAGCCACAAAACGGTTCCAGTATTGTTTGTGTTTGTACATTAGCATGCTGGAAAAAAGGATCTACAGTAAAATACCCGTGGAAATAAAAGAAAAGAAATGTATGTAAGGTTTTAAAAATCAACTTAAATCGAATATAGTGTGTCAATAGTAATAAAAAAATTAAATAAAAGGAAAACAAAAGGTTTTAGTTTCAGTCATTCTAAATTTGTAAAAAAGCAAACCTCAAATACATTTATTTATCAGTCACAATCACAAGTTGCTCAGTTGATATTTACTCGTTATTTTAAAACTACCTTCAAATTGAGTATTAATTTATTATTTATGACAATGATTTTCCATGCAAAAATTTTATGTAAATTTAATGTCTGCATTAAATTCGTGTTAATTTTTAATGAGAAATAATGAAGTTCATAAACTATAATTGAGCGATTAACTTAAGTCCAGGTACATAGGAGGCATTCATTGCTTTAGCACTGACATGGGACAGTAATTAGCTAGTATTATTACATGTAATTATTTAAATCTCACCAAGCATCATCTTGGCTGGTCTCAATCAAATCCTTTACACCGTTGTGCACAATATTTTCCTTGATAGTAACCACAGCTTGCGGAGACAGGTCATTGGCAACAATCTTAGTGATATTTGGCACTTCTTTTGCATAGCGGATACTTCTAAGTCCTGTAGCTGATAGAGCTTCTAATATTTTTATTTCTACCTGAAAATATATTGATTAGCCTATTATGTCATGTGTAGGATTCAAATCTATTGTTTCTTAAAATGAATAACGGCTGATGTTATGAACAGAGATTGAATATTCAAAATTGACTTTAAAATTTAATCTGTGGTTCCTCTCAGAGTTTTTCTTCGAGAGCTATGTTTATGAATGTGAATTTTCTGTGGGGACATATTTTCTTTTAGCATCTGTAATTCTAAGATAATGTGCATGTAAAGTTGTAGCAAAGTTATCTAGGCTAGCCAATATTGCCCATTAAGCAAATCTTGAATAATGTTTTATTATTTCTTTTATTCCTTATATGGAGAATTATAAATACATTTTTCAATATGAAAAGTACAAAAAGAATTAAAAATTGTATGAGGTGGTGGGAAAAGGAGTGTTTGTATTATATATGTATTGAGATACAGCAATTAGCGCGACAAGTAACACTAATATATTACGTTGATAAATAATTACTTTATTTACTAAAATCACTGCAGTAACTTATTACTTTCATATAAGACACAAGAACCTGCTTGCAAGAACTACAAGTGTTGTTTGTGTTATTAAAAGTAAATAAACAAACCTCGGTATCAACTTTTTCTTTATATTTACTAGTTTTTGCGAACTTTTCGTTTTTAACAAGCTGCTCAGCTTTATAGTCATTCGTAAATATAGTTAAGACAGCTATACTTAAATCTCTGTTGAACTCCTGCACTGGGTTATAAAACACCTGGTCGGTTTTGAGAAGTATTTCTGCTTTTCCTTCCTTTATCGACGTGTGCTTTGTAGCAGTACCAGCACTATCCATTTTCATAATCCTCTGCAGTTACAACAAATATATGGTTATGTTTCTATTGAGGTTAAGTACGTACACAAATGGTAAAAGATAAACTATGTTTCACTTAAAAAATTTCATTACAAACTTGGGAAAGGATTGTAACTACTCTATGATACTTCGTTAAATTCATCAAGTTTATAAATAAAGCAAATAATTAAATGTATTCGTTAACCACTGCCGACTAATAAAATATTATTGATATTGAATTGAAATGTCATTTGTCAATAATGTAATGTCATTTATGTCATCCAGTCAACGTCAAATTCATGGATGGCTGGTGATGTTTCACACCCTATTACACAGAGCAAGTAATCACTACGTTTTACCCTACTATTTGTTCCTGAACGAAAGATATGAGTATGATAAAAATTTTGATTAAAAGATGATCTTTGCACTCAGATTTTAAATAAATAATCCTGGAATTCTAAAAAAATGGTCAAGTACGAATCGAGTCGTGCAGGAAGGGTTCCGTATCATTATTAACAAATAAAGATCATTGTAACGTTCTAAAAAAGGTATGCCTTTTTCTAACCCCATATTTTTATACTAACCCAGTAGAAAACATCCAGTTTTTATCCTAAGGAACGGAACCCTAAAAATCCTATTAACTTCGACCAAGTTGATAATAGTTTGCCACGATCTGGAAATATTATTATTTAAAAGGTGTGAAAGGAAACTTGTCTTGTAGGCACAAATTATTATGTGTTTACAGACTTCTAGATATGCTGTGCCGTGCTCGGACGGCCATGGTTAAGGAATATTCTATAAAAAACTTATGTCTTATAGATCAGGCTGTATGGCTCTGTACCGTTGCCTTTCGTTAATGGAAAAGAAGAATACTACTACATAATTTATCCACGGTTTGGCGGGAATGTCAAGATGAGTGTCACGCTCATTTTTCATTGGACTTTTAAAATTATTTATAGTGTCGTTTACTAAATAAAAACGCGTGATTTATGTAGTAAAAAGTGCATTCAGTGAATAATTCAAAAAGCACAGTGAAATATTGTAGCATAGTGGCCGCATCATGTCTTTACGCTAAACCGCTCCTTATCGTCCAAACGCGGGAAACGAAAGGAGTTAGATTAGTTAGGATAAGTTTAGGATAAGCTAGGATAAGTTAGGATTAATTAGGATAAGTTAGGATAGAAGTTTACTCAAGAATATATATACTGAAGACTAGGCTGTATGGCGTACTATGCCTTTGCCTTTTCCGTTCAGAAAAACGGAAAGAACAGAACCAAAAAAAAAAAAAACTTTATCCACAGTGGTGAGACGTACTAGGCAAAACGCGTACTGAGTCTTGCGAGTACGAGTACGTGTAAAAACCTATTCCAAAAACCTGTTCCTCGAGTATTTTGAAGTACGCGTCCTGTACTATATTATGCGTCGGTCGGTGCTTCCGTCAATCCAATCTCTAAAGACGATATAAAACATAAGCTTTGTATTATTATAAACACCCATGCATCACCAGACGTTCCACCTCTCATCCCAATCCAATTCAGTATTTATTATTTCAAACCTAGCAAATTATAGTTATTGAAGCAAAAAGTTAATTAAAATAGAAAAACCACACACCAAAGTCTCACTATCTCAAACTAGGCACAGATATGAATTATTTGTAAGAACTAAGACTCCGTCGCGTCGTTGAAGTACATAAATAACTGAATATATTCAATCTTTTTTAAACCGTTTCTTCAATATTCAAATAATAATTAAAACGAGCGAGATAGGAACACAATGCTTTAGCGTGAAAATTTGCATCGATGCAATTAAACCGAAACTTTACAAACTCAGTCATATGGTCGATATTAAATCCGCGGTATTCATTTCACTCACATATTGATCGAGCGCGGCTCTTGTAGGAAACACGTAAAGCGTTGTGCAGATCTCTGAGTCGTACTAGCCACAAAATAGACACTATTTTGTTTTGTGTACGAACGCGTCCTAGCGGATCTGTAAGTTTGCATGTGTATTTGAGTTCGATACTTCAAAATACTCGATACGCGTTTGAACGCCGATGCGAAACCTAGTTTTTAAAAGTATGACGTGAAACCTATTCCATAAACCTGTTCCAGTATATACGTCAGCTCTAATACGTCTCACTTTTACCACAGACTACTTTAACACATATGTCATCTCATGTCATGTCATGTCAGTACTTTGACATTACAAAATCTCGAGAAGTCGCGATTTTTGAAGAATCTGGAAAAATAACCTACTTATTTGCCGAATTAATATTTTAAATGGAACACGCCATATAAAAAGCGAAGATCGGTTATAGAACTATAAAAATGCATACTGCTAGTAGTTTGTTGCGGAACAGCTTTCTTAGTCCGAACTTGAAGTCATTTGTGCTTCGCAATGCATTCAAAGTTGCATCACATAGTAAACCGGTGCAAAGGTTGTGTTACTCCGGGGTTTCTGGTGCTAGGGGTGCACGAATATGTAGCTATAGTAGTAGTTATTTGAGTACCAGCAAACAGGTTGGATTTGGTAGGTATTTCTCGACGAATAAAAGTGATCCTCCCGAGGAGGACCCCGAGAGTACGGACGAGACGCCACTGTTCAGCAGCCAACTCCCGGCGACGGTGGCTGTGCCTGAGGTGTGGCCGCAGGTTCCCATCATAGCTATCAACAGGAACCCTGTCTTCCCGCGTTTTATCAAACTTATTGAGGTTAGTTCAATGGTGGCTAGTTAAAAGCATCTTATCAATAGTTTCTATGTGGTTAGCTGTGGCTGGTACTGCTAATAGCGAATTGCAATAAAGCCTTTTAGTTGCCGCTGTAATAACAATGAATCTATGCATTGAAGAACACAAGCTCTGCTATAATATGCATATATACTATCATTTAGTCTAACTGGCCTCTTGCAATTCTACAACCATGTTTTTAGCTGTTTTATAAAATTATCAGTTTAGTTCACAATGTAATGGTTGGTAAACCAGTGTAAACAAAACTTTTATTCAACAGCATATAAATAATTGAAGACATTAGAATAAATACTTTTGGTACCTGGCCCTGACATCAAAAAATAGAGAAAATTGACAAATTATGCATATGTGCTTGAGTATGAGACTTTTGGGCTTTTGATGTTGTTTGTACAGAGTAAAATAATTGCCTTCTTTCTCACTTATTTACAGATATCAAACCCAGCTTTAATAGATTTAATAAGACGTAAAGTGAAATTAAACCAGCCTTACGTTGGTATATTTTTACGTAAGAAAGAGGATGAGAAGTCAGATATTGTGTCTAACCTTGATGATGTACATCAAGTGGGTGTGTTCGCTCAGATCCATGAGATGCAGGACATGGATTATAAACTGAGGCTAGTTGTAATGGCTCACAGACGTATAAAGATTACGGGTCCGTTTGTTGAAGATGAGATTGAAAGTGGGCCTGCTGGTAAGTGATACTGAAAATCTTGTTTTACTTCCATATTTACACTTACCAATTTATTTACTTTTGACCATTAATGTATGGACGACAGCAGGTCAATCTATCCGAAACTGTCAAAAATTCCCAATCAACCTTGAGCCTTAATGTTTTAAAAATAAAGTAGAAATTGTAATAAAGAGATAGATTGTAGTAGCTTGTTGTGCTGTCGTCTGTACACTCATATAAACAGGATTATGATTATTTCTACAAAAATCTCTTCTCTTTGATGTACCTTCTTTTTTTTTTAAATCTTATTAAATTGATTGCCACATTAAACATGATACATTATGAACCCCATAATTAAGCTATGATTTTATTTTGTCATAAAGTGGCATGCAAAAAGTTAAACATATTACTTTGCTAAAAATTAAAATTATATAATTTCTACTCAGTAGCCCAGTAGTGAGCACTTGAGCAGCATATGTTCAAAACATGCATGTGACTCATTCACTTACTGGATGGATACTTGAGCTATACTTGTTTGTCATATTACTTAATTTTATACCTTTGTTTTAAATTACCCCTTTTTATCCCTTAATTTCTTATTTTTTGTGATAGTATAGTTCTTTGTGTACCTATGTTATTTGGTTATTATGATAATGAGAGAAAAAAAGATGGTGTGGGTACATTAATAATAAATAATACAAATATAGACATGTTATGCTTACTTAGGTTCTTATAGGGAATGTATCACTAGAAACCATTTCTGGATACAAAACAAACAAACCTGTAATGAGATTGTATTGCATAAAATAAAATAAATAATAACATAATTAGAATATCCTGTAAAGACAATAGATATATAAAGTAATATAATTTAATCTCAGTGTAATATGTTATACAATATGTAAAGAAAACCCTGTCCGATCCGTGAAGGTATTGTTAGGTATTGATAACTGATTCTACTAATGCCCACAAAGACAGGCTAAACTTAAAAAAAAAGTCCCCCTAAAAAAATTAATATTATTTCGTAAAAAGAGGTAACTTAATACATGTGCGGTAAGCAACCCCATTCCGCGGGCGGCGGAGGGCAGGGCACGCAGCACCTGTGACGTGGTTGCGTCGCTATTCGCTTATAATAATACCGGTGTTGTCACTTGTTTTTAAATTACCAAATTTCAGGGAAATTGGAATTAATTCCCGGGAAAAAAGGATTATTTCAAAATTCATTAGTATTGTTACTATGATGATTATGTAAAATTTTATATTATATTTGGTCAAGTGTTTACCTAACCTTTATTATACTTGTTTTTTTATCAAAAAGTTCTTTTAAACATACGCAAAGAATTACCGATAATATATTTGTATAGCTATGATCTAAAGTGTTTTAGAGGAAAATTGCCAACAATATTCCATTAAAAATAAGGGAACACCCTTATTTTATAATTAAATTTTGTAAAAAATTTTTGAATGAATTCTTATTTAATGCCGTAATGACATTTTATGTTATAAGCAGAGTCTCCACCTATTCAAATCTATATACGTACATACAGTTATTATATACTAGCTTTCCGCCCGCGGCTTCGCCCGCGAAGAGTTCGGTTATATCGCGCTTTTTAGATTTCCCTCGGCAATATCAATTTTTTTCGGGATAAAAGGTAGCCTATGTTCTTGTTTCTTGTTCGTAGATGGCGCTGTCTCGCTTGACACCTAAGTAGATAAGCTCCGTGTTTACATCTAATTTAAAAATATTTATTAACGTGTTTTACTGCTAAAAACAATACGGATATGTGCATGAAGACCTAAATCATCAGTATAAACGTTATCAAAGTGGTTAACTCAACAGTGACTTCAATAACAAGTGTTAAAATACCTGACAACCATAACTAACTATTTGTAACAAACCTCAAAAACTGTACCATAAGTGACCAGTAAAACAAAAACAACTGTGATGCTGTAATATAATCAAACAAATCCTATTCAAAGCTATCAGGTTAAAAAAAAAAAAAAGTTTTTACATTAGTGACTAACACATGTGTACCTACATAAGCGAAAGAAAAAAAATTAAACACATTAGTCATACCAACCGCTTTGCTAAATTTAAATGTGTCGTAACCTTAAAAACTGAAATCACAGGCTCAGATAGTTTCATAATAAAGTTCGAACGTGTATTATTGAAACCAACATACGATAAAAAACGTGACTTCAATAACAAGTGTTACAATACCTGAGAACCATAACTAACTATTTTCTAACAAACCTCAAAAGCTATGCCATAAGTGACCAATATAACAACAACAACAGTGATGCTGTAAAAACAATCAAACAAATCCTATTCAAAGCTATCAGGTTAAAAAAAAAAGTTTTTACATTAGTGACTAACACATGTGTACGGTGTACCTACATAAGTGAAAGAAAAAAATTAAACACATTAGTCATACCAACCGCTTTGCTAAATTCAAATGTGTCGTAACCTATAACATACGCTACTTAATTTCAACATTACATACCAATCACCTCGTAGCTCGGTTGGATAAGCAGCTACATATACCACACGCTCACCTTTGACCCAAGTTCAAATCCGGGGAAAATAAGTACTTTTTGTGAGATTTTATTTCATCAAAAAGTTACTCCTTGAATTATTAGACATTAATTTATAAAACAGGTGTTTAAATAATAATAATGGATACAGATAATGTCACACTCCGCAAACATAACACTGGCTCCTTGACCAATTTATCTTTTTTGACGAATGACGAAAAAACAATACTAGACACCACAATGTTGAGCATACCAGACAGTCTTCTCGATAATTATAATGACGACGATCTTGTTAATGAATTAAAAGAACAAATAAATGCACTTAAAATGCAACTTATGAGTGCTCATCAGGAAATAGACGACCTCCACAGTGAAAACTTTCGATTAAAATCAGATTTACAAAATGCTCTAAAGACTGTAGAGACATGTAAAAAGATCTGCTTAACGCCTGGCAGAAAAATTAGCACACCATCATCTAGTACACAAAAATCCAAGCACTGCAAACTGCAATCAATTGCTTTAAATAATGACTCCAAGGCTTCGACCAACTGTTTCAAACAAATAAAAGCCACTATGAACAAAGAAACTCAAACTTTCGAGACGACTCATACCACATTAAGAGAAAACCAAAACCTTACACAAACTTCATATCTGAGTAAAGTTGCTACAAAAAAAACTGTAGGCGTATCTCTATCAAAAGTACCAAAACATAAAAATAAGCTGGCTATAATCAGTAGTAGGTGTACTAATGGAACACTCCCGATAATCGAAGAGGTCTTCTCTGATCAATTTCACTACTGTCATTATTTGCTCCACAACGTCACAACAGAAAATCTGCTACGCACCGTCGAAGACAAGTTAAAAGACTTCACAATCCAAGACTATTGCTTGATTTTCATTGGAGAAAACGATATAAAAAATAGCGATATTCTTGAAAACATGAATAACTCGCTGAAAAACATTATGCACACAAATATTGTTATTTGTGCACCGACCTATATACGAGGTGTTTTATAGTAACGATATCTAGCAAAGTAGCTTGGAAGTTAATGAATAAGAAGTTAAAAGATAAAATATATTTAATAAATTAAGAGACGTGTAAAAATTAATATGACAGATAACAACCGTAGAAACATTCGTTGCTAAGTTACGTTGATACCAATTTAAAAAGAAATTCTTAAACTAGGTTTCAACTATAACACTTTCCCTCAACGAAAGTTTCCATTGCATCTCCATCCATAATACTTTCCCTCTTTGAATAGTATTATGCTAGTCCAATGAGGCTTCTTAACTGCACAAGCCTTGGTCTTGGCATAGCTTTAGTTAGCATATCTGCCAACTGAGAAGTTGTACTAGTCCGTTCCACAATTATATCTCCATGGAGAACTGTTTCTCTCACAAAGAAATGTCTTATTCTTATATGCTTAGTCCTCTTGTGGAATTCAGGATTGTGCGCCAAACGAATTGCAGCTTCATTGTCAACTAGAAGTTTTGGAACTTCTTTGATAGTTGTCATATGTGTGAATATCCTCTGAAGCCAAACAAGCTCTTTTGTTGCTTCACTAGCTGCAACAATCTCTGCCTCTGTTGTTGAAATGGCCACTGTTGCTTGTCTTTGGCTCAGCCATGACACTGCACCTCCTGAATATAGGCATATGACACCTGTAGTTGAGCGTCCGGTTTGTTGATCTCCCCCGTGATCAGCGTCGCTATAGCCAATTACGAACTCTTTGTTTGACTGGTCTGATTGATATTTTATACCAAAATGGCTTGTTCCTTTTAGATATCTTAATATTTTCTTGACCATTGACCAATCTGATTCATCAGGATTTTCAAGCTTTCTAGATGCTACGCCAACTGCGTAAGCTATGTCTGGACGAGTTCCAACCATAAGATACGATAGGGCACCTACTGCTTCACGATATGGAAACTCCTTTCTTGGGCTTATCACTTTCCCTGTCTCAGTACTCGATATTACTGACTCTTTCTGAATAGGAGTCGAAAGTGGATTGCAGTCGGCCATATTAAATCTCTCTAGAATTTTCTTCGTATAACACTCCTGTTTGATTGTTATAGATCCATCTCTATCTTGCTCTATTTCTAAACCTAGGTAATATGACGCAGGCTTTGTAGTAATTTTCAGCTTCTTCGTCAATTCTTTTAGAAATGCATTTGTTACTTCTGCATCTGTAGCAGCTACAAGGCCGTCATCTACATATAGGGTTATTAGCAGTTTCTTTCCATTGACATGTTTAACAAACAAGCAACTGTCAGCATCACTTTGTTTGAAGTTTAAATCTAACAGAATTTCCGCAAAACAAGAGTTCCAACAACGTGGTGATTGCTTTAATCCATATAAGCTCCGTTTTAATTTCCAGAATTTATTGGATCCATCATTAAAGCCATCCGGCTGTTGCATATAAATCTCTTCTTTTAATTTGCCGTAAAGAAACGCTGTCGATACATCAAACTGAGTTAAGACCAATCTTTCCATTGCTGCAACACTAATGAGCGCTCTTATAGTTCCCATTCTGGCAACTGGACTGAATGTTTGGTCATAGTCTATGCCTCTTTGCTGTTTGAATCCTTTAACCACCAGGCGAGCTTTGTATTTCTCTATCGAGCCATCAGGATTCCTCTTAATCCGAAAAACCCACTTCGAGGAAAGTGCCTTTCTATTGGGTGGTAGGTCGCTAAGAATCCACACGTCATTTTCTTTTAATGATGCTAACTCTTTTTTCATAGCCGTCATCCATTTTTCTTTCTGGGGACCCGAAATGGCCTCTCTGAAAGTCTGTGGCTCTGAAAAACTGTCGACATTACATACATAATCGTCAAATTTAATTGGAGCTCGAAGTGTCGATCTTGGCCTAAGACTATATTGATGTGACACGCTATCAAAAAATGTATCTGGCTCCTCATGTGCCTCTAGTGCCTCTGGTGCCTCTTCGTCGGCTGCACTGATAGAATTTTCTTGTGTCTCTTCTTCGGCAACGCTGATCGAATCTTCGACTATACTTTCCCCCCCAAATTCGAACGGTTCTGTATCTGTTACCTCAATAGAGTGTTCATTTGGTACAGGTTGGCCAAAATTAAGTGACGGACGAATCTCTGGTGATACTAGTTTTATCTCCAGTGCTTTTGGTTCCATATCCACTTTTACATAGGGTGTTTCAGTGTCAGCATTTCTGTAGAGTGGTTTTTCATCAAATACAACATCTCGAGATCGAATCAATTTATATTTATTGCCTTCGACTGCTGCCCATATACGATAGCCATCTTCATCGTACCCAACAAGTCTTCCTTTGTACGCTTTCTTGGAAAGTTTCATTCTCTTTTGCTTTGGAATGTGGGCATAGCATGTACTTCCGATTATTTTTAAATGAGCTATTTTTGGCTTCTGCCCATGCCATAATTCGTACGGTGACTTATTGTCTATTCTCGACGGACCCGTTCTATTTATAACGTATGTCACCGTGTTAATTATTTCTGCCCAAAACACTTGAGGAAAGCCTTTTCCACTGTACATGATAGTTCTTGCTGCTTCTACTAACGTGCGGTTATCACGTTCACAACAACCATTTTGTTGTGGCGTGTATGGCGTTGTCAATCTCTGCTTAATGCCATTTTTCACGAGAATTTCTCGAACTTCTTTGTTGTCATACTCGCCTCCATTGTCGCTCAACAGGGTTTTTATAGTATGACCTGCATTTCTTACTTCTAAGATCATTTGCTCTAACTTCTGCTTTACTTCCGACTTGGCTTTCATGAAGTATATCAGACGATAGCCAGAGTAATCATCTCGAAACAATACAAAATAGCGCAGCTCTGTGACGGAGTTTGGAAACGGTCCGCACACATCTGAATGCATGAGTTCTCCGGGCTGTGATGCTCTGGTTCTTGTGCCGAACTTCTGTCTGTGTGATTTCCCAAACAGGCAGCTTTCACATAGTGTATCATCTATGGGAAGATCAAAGCCTAACTCTCTCTTCACAAAAGCTCTAATATGCCGCTTATTTTGGTGAGCATATCTCTCATGATATAGCTGTGTCTCTGTTGCTAGATAAGTAACCATCTTCTTAGGCATAACGTTTTTAACATCTAGTTTATAGAGGCCACCACATTTTTGTCGTTTACCAACGATCTTGACAGTTCCATTAATCAATACCCTACATTCTACTGATGTTGATTCAAATTTACTGTCTTCATTCTTGTCGTGAGCAGCTAAGACTGAAAATAGATTTTTCTGTATACCTGGAACATACCAGACGTCTTCTAGAGTGACTTGTGTGACTTTTCCTTTAATATAAGCTTCCAGGACTATAGATCCTTTGCCTTTGGCCTGTAAAATATTGCCATTAGCTGTTGTGACCGTATGGGAGTTATTAAAGTTCGTAAAAGTAGTAAATAAGTCACCTCTATTAGTGATATGGCTCGTTGCACCATTATCGACGTGCCAGTTGTCTTTGTCGTGCTCAATAGCTAACACTTCTTTTTGTACAAACATCACTGTCATGTTTACTGCATGCGAAGTTGATTGCGTACTATCGCCTTTCAATGCTTTGCTGTTCTTTGGTGGTTTGCCATCTTGAATCCATTTCTGACAATTCCTTACTCGATGACCTTTTCCCGAACAGTAATTGCATTTCATCTTCTTATCTCTATTCTTTTTGCCTTTTTCAGCATTTGAAGAACTTGTGATAAGAACTTCTTGATCATCTGGTACTGGGTTACCTGTTATTGATCTCTCATATGCACACAGGTGGTTGGTCAAACTATCAATTGTTCTATCTGTTTTCGGTACCAAGAGCCAGCTACTTTTAAAAGATGTATATTTTTCTCCTAATGTGTCCAGTATCTTGCAAATTAACAGTAGTTCAGGTAACTCTTTGTTTTCTTTTTGCATATCTAGATTTAGGTCCGACCATATATTCTTTAATTTGCTCATATGCGTGACTATATCATCTTCAGGATTCCGTTTAAATCCAAAGAAGCTCATGCATAGGTTGTAGCTTTTATCTTCACTGGTTCCGTCAAACAATCTGTGTAGTTCCAACCAGACTTCTCTAGCAGTGTTGTACCGCATTACCTTTTGTAATGTCTCATCAGTCATATTACTAGTCAATAGAAGTAATGCACTGCAGTCTGCCTTTGTGTAAGACGCAAGGTGGTCTCCTGCACCTGCAGCTGCTGCATGTCCACTGACCGGTCTCTCAATTCTACCCTCTACTACATCCAACGCATTTGGAATACTTCTTAGGGCTATACATATCTTGTACTTCCACGTCGACCAGTTGCTTCTGCCTTCGAGATTGCCGATGAGCAACTTTGTCGTTAAATTATCCATTTTCAAGCGGCGCCCATAACCTTTTATAGTAACGATATCTAGCAAAGTAGCTTGGAAGTTAATGAATAAGAAGTTAAAAGATAAAATATATTTAATAAATTAAGAGACGTGTAAAAATTAATATGACAGATAACAACCGTAGAAACATTCGTTGCTAAGTTACGTTGATACCAATTTAAAAAGAAATTCTTAAACTAGGTTTCAACTATAACAAGGTGCACTAATACATAATTATAGAGTCGAGTTATTCAATAACCTCCTTAGTCTTGACATAAAAAACAACCAATACGCATACTTTTTTGACAGCAATCATAGCCTGACTCTTGACATGTTTTCCTATAACACAGGAAAAATTAACAAATACGGCTGGAGAGAAATCTTCTCCCAGATCCGATCAAAAATATTTATTGACTACGATCAATATCAAACTATTGATAGCGACGACATCCAAATCCTTGAACCCAATGGGACATCCCAACTCCCACCTAAATACAATAGTGATCAAGTAGGTGAACAGCTTTTTCTGTAATAAATATTTCAAAATCCTGCATCAGAATATTGCAGGCCTAATAGCAAAAGCTAATATTCTCACTGTGTGTTTAGATGAACTCGCTGACAAAAATATAGAAGTGGATGTCTTGTGCATCACAGAGCACTTTATTATGGATGGATACCAAAACCAGTTGCATCTTCCAAACTATTCTTTAGCTGCCTGTTTCTGTAGAAATGAAAGAAAAAGGGGAGGGGCTTGCATTCTAACTAGAAATGGCTTACAATGGAAGGAATTACCTAAAATTTCTAATTATTCTTGTTCAGGCATATTTGAATGCTGTGCTATTGAGCTAACGCATTACAAGATAATCGTAATATGTATTTATAGAGTACCAAATATAAATAATCTTAACTATTGCCTAGACAAACTTGAAACTATATTGCAAGAAATATCACGAGCACGTTATAAAAACATTATTGTTGCCGGAGATTTTAACATAGATATTCTTAAACAAAATAACCACACAAATGCATTTGAATATCTGTTAATGAGATATAACTTGAAATTGGCATTAAGGCAGCCTACCCGCATGGCAAGCAACACTTGCATAGACAATTTTGCGCATAATTTTAGTAAATCTTGTAAAACTGAAGTACTTGAATTTGCATTGTCCGATCATACATCACAGCTCCTTCACTGTCCTGTTCAAACAAAATGTGTAATAAACTACTGGTATGCGGCTAAAAGGGATTACAGTATGGAAAACATAGCCAAGTTTAGAGACTATATTAAAAACCTTTCCTTTTCTGAAATTTACGAAACGGACGACCCGAACATAGCTTATAACAACTTCATTGACTCTTTCAAGCTCTTGTATAATTTGTGTTTTCCTATTAAATTAATCAAAATTGATGCTATTAAAAAACCTAAGTGGCTGTCGAGAGGTATTAAACTATGTAGCCGAAACAAAAGAAAGCTTTTGTGGCAGATGAGGTTAAACTTAAATAAAGATAGTAAAAATAAATTCTCTCAATATTCAAAATTGCACAAAAAAATTATTCAACTGACACAAAAGGCACAAAATACTCAAAATATTAAACTATCTAAAAATAAATCGAAAACTACGTGGCAAATTATTAATTGCGCAAAGCATAATTTACCCAAACAAATAATTTATAAAATTAAGGTTGGAAATCATATTGTCTCAAATCCCAAAAATATTGCTGAAGCGTTCAACAACTACTTTGTTGATAAAATTCTACCAAAACAGATAGACATCCGGTCGAACTACACTAAGATTAACACGAGCCCTAACTCAATATTCATGCTGCCTAGTGTACCTGCTGAAATACATAGAATAATAATGTCTTTGAATAACACAAATAGTGTAGGATATGACGGCGTTAGTACGAAAATACTCAAACACGTATCTTTGGAAATATCTGATCATCTAAGTCATATAATTAACCTTAGTATCAGCACAGGTATCTTCCCGGATGCCTTAAAAACCTCAATAATAAAGCCGATATATAAGAAAGAGAACAGAGAACTAATGGAATATTACCGACCAATCGCACTCATACCTGTGATATCCAAAATATTTGAGAAGTATATTTATAATGAATTATACAAATTTATTGAAAAGAATAACATTCTGTGTGACGAACAGAAAGGGTTTAGACAACATAGGACTATTAATATGGCTATATTTGACTTTATGTATAATGTAATTGAGAATGTCAATAATCGAATACCTATATGTGGCTTATTTTGTGATATGACACAGGCCTTTGACCACGTAGATTATCCTACTCTCATAAGTAAGCTTGAAGCTTACGGTATTAGAGGTAATATACTTAGACTTATTGAGACTTATCTTAAAGACCGAAAACAAATAACTGAAATTTGCCAAATTAATCTAGCTAGCAAGCGCGAAGAGATATATCGATCCTCAGAGCGTAAAGTTAAGTATGGAGTACCGCAGGGGAGCGTACTAGGTCCCTTCATATTTATCCTGTACATTAATGACCTACCTAAATGGGTTGAACACCCAATAACACTATTTGCAGACGACAGCACTATGACAATACCATGTGAAAATCTGGTAACGTATGAATCGGACATTAATAAGTGTTTAAAGAGTGTTGTAAATTGGTTAGAGGCAAACAATTTAAAAATAAATTTAAAAAAGACAAAAGCTGTACATTTCAGTCAGCGGATTCCCAGCACGCGCCCTAATATACATTACAACAATGAAGTCGTAGAAGAAGTAGACACTACAAAATTTTTAGGACTCGTAATAGATAAAAACTTAAATTGGAAAGCACATTCTGATACTTTATGTAAGAGAATTAGTAAGTCCGCGTACGCTCTACATTCACTATCCCCAATAATTGATATAGATGCACTTCTTACTGCCTATTATGGCATAGTAGAATCCCACTTACGCTACGGTATAATATTCTGGGGAAATTCAACCGAAAGGGAAACAGTTTTTAAAGCACAGAAGAGGTGTTTACGCGCGATGTTTATGCTTAAATCCACTGATAGTTGCATGCCATACTTTAAACAGCATAAAATATTAACATTACCTAGTTTGTACATAATGGAAGTAGCTGTGTTTGTGAAGTCCAACCCAGATCGTTTTAAACGTTTGGCCGATGTAGTACCACGTAACAGACGTGACAATAATGTACTATGTTCCCACCCCGCCAAAACGGCACTAATGCGGAAAAGTGTCTACTGCATGGCTCCGGCTATCTACAATAAATTACCTAGGCAATGGAAAGAATTACCGTTATCATTGTTTAAAAACAGGCTTCGAAGTTTTCTAACGCATAAAGCATACTATACTGTCAGCGAATTCCTTACTGAGAAAAATTTTGAAAAGATGTTATGAGATCGGAATATATAAAAATGTTTTTTTTTTTTATTGTTGTTACTATTTTATTTAATTGGGTTTTTTTTTACATATTATTTGACATTTTCATTACAGTTGACATTTATTTTTTATTATTATTATATCTGACATTTTCTAATCATGATGTATACTAATTATTATTATTATTTTTTATTGTAATTGATTTTTTTCCCCTTAAACATTATATTAGACATTCCTCGTATATAATGCTTGATATGTATATATATTCTTCTTTTACACTTCTTCGACATCATATTTAAAATTGTATTCTATGACATGTTTATTGTTAAGGACTCTAAATTGTGTTTTCAATAATAATTGTTTATGTAACGTGCTTGTTAATAATTGGTTTCGGCATATTGTAACATTATTATGTAATTTTTATCAAGTCCTCTCAAGTTATGACATCAAATTATTTAATTTGTTCAGCAGTCTAAATATAAATTTCCAGTATTGTTAGCTTCAAATTATAATTTTTGCATGCCTATTGGTAAAATATGGCTGAACTTATCAATTATCACTCTATCACCATGTACTGTACCCATATTTGCAAAATAAATGACTTACTTACTTACTTACTTACTTACTTTCTCGGGGTCTAAAGATTGTCTGTGCCAAATTTCATCAAAATCGGTTGAGAGGTTTAGGCGGGAAAGCGGACAGATCGACAGAGTTATTTTCGCATTTATAATATTAATATGGATAGACATCCATCTGTAAGACATAGACATGTCATACAGTTATATTGTATATAGGTAGTTCATTACTGTACTTTAGATTTCCCTTCCTTTCTTTGTATTTTACAAAGCATTTTTTTTTCAACCTAATCATATCACCCACACATCCAACTTCATTTCTGAAATGTCTAAATCATTTCAGAAATGAAGTTGAAGTTTCCATTATTTAACGTGGAGCTTAACGTTACTCGTGAAGAGTCTGATGCGGAGCGGCGCCGTCGGAAGTACCGGAACACCAGAAAACAGTCCACCAACGCCGATCAGGAGACTCCTAAACAGCCAGCCAAGGATTCCAAGAAACCGGCTCCAAATCAGATTATGATGGCCAAAGTGGAGAATATGATACATGATAAGTTCAAGCATACAGAGGAGGTGAAGGCCTTGACGCAGGAGGTTATCAAGACCATCAGGGATATTATTAACTTGAATCCTTTGTACAGGTGAGTTTTCTAAAATATGTTGTTATATGGTAAAACTCCTCTTAAATATTATTATCTGGTTACCTGGTAATATTATTATCATATTCAATATGTACCTACTGGACTACAGCAAAGCCAAAAAGAAATATATAATAGGTAAGATTTAATGCAAGGCTTTTGTGACGTCTGCGTTGTCTACGTTTAAAAACCATCCAAGTGCGCGTCGGACTCGTGCACAAGGGGTTATCAATAAAAAACATTCTATTTTTAGTATGTCTTGTTATAGCGGCAACAGAAATACAGCCTGGTAGCAGATCTGAAATCTTGCTTCAGAAATAATCGCTCCAAAAATGTGTGATGTTTTGTGGGACCGTTCTTTGGATTCCGTACTTAGTATGTCAACTCAATATAATACGGGCTACGGGCTAGGGGTACTAAAATGCCGGTTTACAGTTACGCAGTTTATTGGCAACGAAGGTACAGTCGGTAGTAGGCAGTGACAAGTAGAACGTAGCTGTTGTTGCACCGAAGTCTTCCCTTACGTCCACGAAGTCCGTGCACACACAATAACGAGTAATAAAGTAATAAGATGTTACTTCACGTAGTCCTCAAAGTTCTCGTTGGGTTGTCCCTGTAGACCGCTCTTAACTGTCGCTTGTTTCGCGTCGATGGCGTCACGGCGCATTATATAGGTCAGCTGATGGAACATTCCAGATCCGTTTAGATGTAATAATAATAGCGCATAATTTCGAGTACGTTCAGCAGGTACCTATGTCGACAGTTCGTTGACAATATTGATGAAACTTGTACCATTCGATAGGCCACCCTAGGTCTAGCAATGCGTTTTCATATTGTACCTCTACAATGCCTAGGTCTCGAGATATAGGGCTTAAAAGTTATGCACTGCATGTCACGCAATATTGAACCTTATGCCATCGACATAAGGTGCATTCTTAACTTAACTCTTAAGTTGGGTCACTTATTGTGACAGACGGAAAACTACGCAGCCCTACACTGAGCGTGACTCAATACGCTTTTGGGTACGGAATCCTAAAAAACAAAGTGTCACTCGTGATACTGTAGTGCAGCTTTAAGCGTAAAGTGACAATTCCCAATGTAATTCAAACTTACTCCTATTTCACAGAGAGTCCTTGCATCATATGTTGGCACAAGGCCAGCGCGTGGTCGACAACCCAGTGTACCTGTCAGATCTGGGTGCCTCGCTCACAGGGTCAGAGCCTACGGAACTACAGGCTGTACTAGAAGAGATGGATGTGAGTGACCTTTTTGTTGATGTGAAAACTTCTTTAAAATCGTCATGCAACTTGCTTCATGACACGTGAAATACGTAACACGGAGCTGCCTCCGATCGGTCCGCTGGAGAGTAGACCTTCGGCGCGGCGTAATATCCGCCTCTCTTTCTAACGCGCAGCGCAAATGTATACCTGCTCCTGCTGTTTCGTTTAAGCTGCGAATGCCACTTGGGCGAGTGTACTACAGCGCAAACGCGCTAGGATCCACAGAAGGTGACGGCTGATGGCTCGACCTTACTTGTGAAATTTGTGTATAGATATGAGGTATGTGGGGCCGGTGCTTAGGTAAGCAAGATGCAACATGAGAACTGAGATACGCAGTATTGTATAATCGTGTGTGAAAGAAATAGACTTTATACTACACCTGATCGGAACAGTAGTTAATATTCCCTGAAAATTAAAACAAACGTTAGTCTTTTCCTTGACTTGAATAAGCGGGAGGAAAAAATGTTTGAAAATCCATTTCTAATGTGTTTTAGCGGGAGTGAAAGTTGTATGAATTTTCATTTCTCATGTGTTATCTTATCTATGGCGCGCGCCTGCCAAGGAGTTTTTATATAATTTATATAAAATATGGCATCTCCGTGCCACTGACGTCCTTTTGAGAAGAAGTAAAAAAAAAAGAAGTGCGAAATATCGGTCAAATTCTAAGCTAAATTGTGTCTTACGTTTTGATTTTATTTTAAAAATAAAGTAAAATGTTGACTCTTTCTACAAGTCTTTAAATGTTCTTCACAGGTGTAGTATTAAGCACTGTGTAGCACTCGGGTGAGAGTCCGATTCCTGCCTCGGGGGTATTGGTTGTTGGGTATTAGTTTGTGACCCTAGGCTGCGCCTTTGGGCCACAAACTGCTCCCTCGCTAGTAATCGGCCCCTTTCCTCCCTCGGTGAACAATGTATTATTGTATCAGTGGAATTAGTTCAATTTATTATTCCAAGACGAACGAAGAGAGCCCTACAAGGTAATAATGTAATTCGTGCGAAATTATTCCTTATACATTCCAAAATATTCAAATTGCACAATGTTAATGTTCAAAAGGTTAAAATTACAAAACATCATATTTAAGTAATATAAAAAAAGGTTTTATTTTTATTTCAAACAAATAGCGATAACTATAATAGTCTTCATTTCCATTTCCATATTTTATAACCAAGTATAGAATACCGCAGTAATAACTCCGTATCTCAATACTGTTCCGAGTCAGAACGTTCAGTGATGATCAGGACAATACGTATAATTATGGAAATATCACTTCTAATGGTGCAAGATCCCAAACAGCCCTACCGGATCAAGCGTTCCCTGTACGCGACATTCTTCAAACAACTATTTTCTCCACCAGATACCAAAGCGACTGATGATGTCCCTCTCGCTCTTGAAGAAGGAGTTAGAGCTGTCGAAGCTGCAGCAGAAGATCGGCAAGGAAGTGGAGGAGAAAGTCAAGCAACAGCACCGGAAGTACATCCTGCATGAACAGCTGAAGGTGAGAAATTTTTGCTTTCAATGTTTGGCTACATGGCTACATTTGCGGTTCCTTCCAAAACAAAGATAATGTATAATAAATAATAATACAACTTTGTTTCGTGTGTTGCCAAGGATTATCGTATTGTCTAGTAATTAGGTTGCTCCATTTAAAATACTGGTATTCAGCTGAATCCGTTTAGACTGTATATGGACCATGATCACCCCTAAAAAGGAGAGCTATGGATGTAATCTATGGCGGAACGAGCGCATCCAGAAGATACCTGTTCACACTTGCTTTGAAAGCAGACATGGTTATGGACATTCACTAATTTCCATTCATTCTCCAACAGGTGATCAAAAAAGAATTAGGTCTAGAAAAAGACGACAAGGACGCGATTGGTGATAAGTTCAGAGAACGTTTAGCTAATAAGAAGGTACCTGAAGCAATACAGACTGTCATCGACGAAGAACTGAACAAGCTTAACTTCTTGGAGAGCCATAGCTCGGAGTTCAAGTAAGTTATCAAACAGTGCCCTCGATTTCCTTGTACAGACGACAGCACATCAAGCTATTACAATCTGTCAGATTTCTTTATTAGATTTTCAACTTTATGTCTAAAGTATTAAGGTTCAAGGTTGATTGGGACTATGTGACCTGCTTTTGTCCATACACAAACTAAACTAAATTTAAGGTCAGTGCATCCTTTTCTTTCTATTTCACTAAGAAAAGGACGGAAAATTAATATTAGATTAGTCTTTAAGTATTGCTGACAGCCTCCGTGGCGTAGCGGTAGCGGACGCGGCCGCTGCGCAAGGTGGCGCGGGTTCGATCCCCGCACAGTGCAAGTATTTGTATGCATGAATATGAATATTTGCACTGGTCTGGTCGTGCCTCGGAAAGCACGTTAAGCCGTTGGTCCCGGTTGCCATACGAACATCTAGTGGCGGTCGTTACGGGTTGTTGGAGCCCTCAAAAGTCCAACAATTGGTCTAACTGCAATGCTTCGATGTCGTCTTCGGGTTGTGGAGGTCAGACGGCAGTCGCTTCACGGAAAATGTCGAAGTTTAGCCATATCAGCAGTTGGACTGGTAAAGCGGACCCCAGACTCCAAAGCTGAAAAGGCTTCGGGTGCAACTGGGATTAACGCTGGGATGATGATGATGATAGTCTTTAAGTATTGCTGTTACTGGCTTGTGTGCCAGATATTATATTTAAATACGGCTCTTTATGTAAGTCTTCAAGCCATGTTATTATATCAGAGCCAAGATACGGTGCCATTAATAATACTTAAGATTTAGAATGATATGTTTTTCTTTTTAATATACTTCAAAAATACACACATCAAAAGTGTCTAGGGATCAACATATATTTTTGCAATAACTTTTCTCCTGATTGATATTAATTAAAATTTTCTTTAAGGATTCATCAAATAAAGTGTTTTCGTTTGTCACAGTAACGATAAACAAAGTCACCTTTGCATTAATAAAGAAATTTGCCATTTTCCTAATAAAGGGATATTTGACATTTGAACCACTAACACAAAAGTTCGAAAAAAGACTGAAATAACAGTTTTCTCTAAAATTTTATCGGGTAACTTAAACAATTAATAATCCGTGTTTCTACCGCGAACACTAACAACACAAGAACATCGGTTTGGCATACTCAAAATGAGTTCATCCAAATCACGCTGTGGAATGGCCGCCCATGTTCGTTGCAACAACAAAAAAAGGTCTTCTTGCGACTGGATACCCTCCATATTCGGCAGAGCTCTTCTCTGTAGCATGTCCCATGCATGCTCAATCGGGTTCAAGTCTGGCGACTGAGCAGGCCAGGGCAGGACATTGATGTTAGCTGCGGCGAGAGTCTGTCTTACAACTCTTGCGGTGTGCGGTCGTGCATTATCATGCATTAACTGAAATAAAGGACCGATTTGCACTTGTAGAGGAACGATGACGTCTGATACAATCGTTTCAGCATAAATTTGAGCGTTGAGGTTGCCTCTGATCCAAATCAACTCAGTTCTTCCGCCGATCCAAATGCCCGCCCATACCATGATGGTTCCACCACTATAAGGATGGACTTCCTGGCAGGATTTTAATCGCTGTTGGCGTCCAGGGGTTCTCCAGTGTCGTATACGTCTTGTATCCGGTCTCATACCAAAACAAGACTCATCAGAAAAGCACACGAAACGCCATTGTTCTTCTGCCCAATTTCTGTGTTCAAGAGCCCATTGATATCGAATCCTACGATTGTGCATTGCTATAGGTGGTACCCGTAGCAGTCTTCGGGAATGAAGGTTCACTTCATGCAAGCGGTTTCTGACTGTTTGGTCGCTAATTAAGTTCCCTGAAGAGTGATGAAGCCTCACGGCTAACATCATGGCGATTATTGTTGGAGCTCTTCGAGTTAAGATTTGAATGTATCGGTCTTGTCTCCGTGTGGTGCAGCGATACCGTCCTCCATGGCGCTCAGCCACGGTACCAGTGCTTCGGTAACGTGTCCAAAGTCGACTGATAACACTCTGACTTTTATTCAGAGCTAAAGCCACAGTACGTTGCCGGGAACCAGCTTCTATCATTCCCACAGCTCTGAGCATTTCTTCCCTGCTTAAATGACGTCGCCGCTCCATAATAACGTTGGTTTTAATCAGTAGTAGGGAAACAGTAGCACTAATAATGTCTTCAATGCGTTGTATGTTTTTATAAGGAAAATATTGACAGCTGATTTTCATCTTTTACTCGAATTTGATTCACAGTTCCTGATTCAAATTATGAAATGCACCAAAAAGGATCCATATAAATTTATAAAATCATAAATTTATTACAAAGCCACATCTCAATCTCAAGAAATCCGCATAAAAATGCTTGATCCCTAGACACTTTTGATGTGTGTAGTAAGAGGTGGCTAACTGAAAAAAAAAAAAAATACAAAATTAGTTTTATTTCGGAAGTCGGTGTCAACATGTCAACCAAGGAAAAACAAAACAAAATCACCAATTTTTTTTTTTTGTAAAATAGTTTAAAAAATGATCTTTCGCAGTGTCACCCGCTGCTACCTAGACTGGCTAACCTCGCTGCCTTGGGGCCAATTTTCCGAAGAGAACCTCAAACTAGAAGACGCGCAAGTCATACTGGACCAGGACCACTACGGCATGGAGGACATCAAGAAAAGAATCTTGGAGTTTATAGCCGTATCACAGTTGAAGGGGTCTACTCAAGGAAAGATATTGTGCTTCCATGGACCGCCGGGTGTGGGGAAAACTAGTATAGGTGAGTCTTCTGGTCTTGGAAAGATTATCAACAATCATTATATAGGTATTCTATAGGATGCATTTTGGAGAGTGTGCGAGGGAATTGCATGACTTAAGACGGGACTCTAGTGCCGTGGAATATGGAAAATAGGTATTTGAAGAAACTATTGCCGTCGCGCTGCTTCCGACCTCTCCGGGTAAAGTGCGAAAAGGACAGTTGCAGCTCAGGCTGATTTTACCTACAAAAATGTTCACCAAAAGACGTTTCGTAGTCCGCTGTTTTCTTTTTCAAAACACGACAGATCTCAATCATTTTTATATGAAAATTTAGAGGAAAAGTATACCTATGCTTCTATTATTTTCTTTTATGTCAAAAACTTATCACGTTTGTCTAATAGTCATCTGGACATCACGGTAAAAATGGGCTATTTATCGCGATTTTGAAGTATCGTATTTCTTTTATTAATTAAGTTTCGGAAAATGTCCGTTCCATCTTCGGACGTCCCATCGTACGGCGAGAGTCCATCCTTACGTTGACACCACTACGTTCTGGACGAAGCGTTTTGCCTCGTCTTTAATACTGCGTAAACCGTGGACTGGAACGATTTGTCTGCGTCGCTTTCCGTTTGGCTACAATTTACGTGTGTTCAAGGCTAGAGTGAATAGGCTCTTCATAAACTAGCGCTTTACCATTAACGATTGTATAACTGCTTACCATCAGGCAAGACCGCAGTCTAGCACTAGTTTATAGTCTTAAAAAAGACATGTAGCCGTAAGACAACTGATGGACATAGGCCTTCACCAAGCACCTCCACATCGACACGCAGCACAGCAGTCGATCGCAAGGTACTTGCCGAAGCAGCCGTGCTCCGACAGTACCTGCGTCACCCTGAACGACAGGGAGCCGTGCCTTTTCCCGAGCCAGTCGTCGAGTACTGGCCGGATCAACATTGCACCACCTCGCTCAACTGCCGTCTTCCTTCCTATTCACTAAGTTTTTTTTAAGTGAATGGGCTTAATAAACTAGCGCGCTTTATCATCATCGATTGCATCACTGCTTACCATCAGGCGGGATTGCAGTCATGCGCTAGTTTATAATAATAATAATAAGAATAATAGCCAGAATAATTCACCAGCAACTCGCTCTTAAATACAACCTTGTGGAGGTGCCCTACTACAGGTATATGCCCGACCCAGTTCTCGAAAATGACCATATCACATTGTACTGGGATCAATCCATCATCACTGACAGGACTATTGTTGCCAATAAGCCTGATATAGTGCTGGTGGATAGATCAGAGCGGCGTGCAATGATTGTTGACATAACCATCCCACATGATGAGAACCTCGTGAAAGCTGAGAAAGATAAACAAATCAAGTATCTTGACTTGGCTCACGAGGTTGTCGACATGTGGAAGGTGGATTCAGCAATCATTGTACCGATAGTCGTGACTGCCAATGGCTTAATAGCCAAGAGCCTCGACCAACACCTCAGGAGGCTCTCGTTAGGCAGCTGGATCAAGGGCTTGATTCAGAGAGCGGTACTGCTGGACACGGCTCGCATCGTCAGGAAGTTCCTCTATCTGGAGCCCTGACCGCCGGTAGCTTGGACCCTGTTCCCGATACCGGTGGGCTACTATTTTTTTATATTTTTAAATGTTTTATATATATTTTTATGTAGAAATATTTAAAAATGTAATTTATAAGTGTGTATAATAAATAAAGAAATAATAAAATGAGTATAAGTATGAGCGCATGACGTTTTCATTGATGGATTGTGTCCATCTCATGCGCTGCACATTTCCGCCGGGAGCTGGGACCCTGTCAGAAGCCGATGGGCCTCGAAGTCCTAAGCGGTCCGGCGGCCGGCGTCCTCCCCGTTGGCTAGCAGGTGGTGGCGTCGTCGGTGGAGAGAAGTACTCGTCGCTCGAGCTCGACGCAACTGCCGCCGGGGTCGTCACAGCGCTTACAGTGGCGCTAGAGACCGGCGGCGGCGAGGCGGAGCTGAGCAACGAGTCCGGGGATGGTGGGCGTGCATGTTTCCTTGCGGCAGATCTTGTCAACATCGTCTTCGTCTGAATTTTACAGTTTTGTCGGAGGTGACAGCTGTCATGTCGCCTCCGGTTCGGCAGTTTTTTATATACATTATTGCACATTATTTCATATTTATTTTAAAAAATGGATTTAACTGATGTTGGGATATTTTCCTTGTTGTGTTTCTATAAATGTTGATAAAACTGATTGTAAAATGTATTTTAAATGAATATATAATTTGGAGCTTGACGAATATGATTAAACTAGCGGCCGCCAGCGACTTCGTTCGCGTGGAGTTAGTTATTCTCTGCGCTGATGTTATAATTATAGCCTAAAGCCTTCCTGGATTAACGGGCTATCGAACGCAAAAAGAATTTTTCAAATCGGCCCAGTAGTTCCTGAGATTAGCGCGCACAAACAAACAAACAAACTCTTCAGCTTTATATATTAGTATAGATATATTTTATAATATATTTTTTTTATATATTTTTAAATGTTTTTGTTTTTTTTTTATACAAATATTTAAAAATGTAAATTATATGTAAGTAAAATAAATAAACGAAATAATAAAAAAAAGATCTTATTCTCTATAATGTTCCCACTGCTGCACCACAAACTTCGTCGTTGTGAGAGATAGTGGGGCGCGTAATCTACCCACGCGGGTCCAGTGAGGGACGATGGGTATAGCATATCGATTTCATCGCTTCCTTCACCGCTCTTGAGAACAGTGGTGTTGAATTATATACATCCTATAACATTACGTTCTATTTTAGCTCGTTCAATCGCCCGCGCGCTCAACAGACAGTACTTCAGGTTCTCGGTAGGCGGCATGACAGATGTTGCGGAGATCAAGGGACACAGACGGACATACGTGGGCGCCATGCCAGGTAAACTGGTGCAGTGCCTTAAGAAGACGGGCACGGAGAACCCGTTGGTGTTGATCGATGAGGTCGACAAGATTGGCAAGTAAGTATAGGTACATAGTAATATCTACAAACGCCACAAACAATGCGTCATACTGACGTCATACAGATTCTGCATCTCGCAAGCAAAGTTTACCGTGTAACTAGCATACAGGGTGTATCTGACATCGTAACGCAAACTTCGCGAAAAGGCTAGACCGCATGCCAGTAACATAATTATGATAGTCATTTATGTCGTTAATGAACGGTTACAGAATACACAGTGTTTAAAAAAAAGTGTCGGCTCGGCTTTTGAACGTTGCAAGCGTGCCGCCGTGCGGGTTTTTAGGTATGATGTCTCGTGATCGTGTGTCGTTGATCTCTGATGTGAACTCTATTAAATCAGTTGATAAGATCGTTTTTCGGGTTTTGTTTTCATTGCGCTTTTTTATATACCTAATTAGCGAATTATTTAATTTTTACTTTAAAATCTTATTGGGTTATAAAAGTATAGCAATTGTGAATGGTCTGAAGTGAAAAAAAAACTACGTTAATTTTTTTTAAATCATGAAAAAGCCGACGAAAAATTCCACCACTGAGGGGTTCAGAATCATGTACTGGATCCATGGTACTCGTTTGTGCGTCGATGTCAGATACACCCTTTATACGAAACCCGGAACACGTGTCCAGTATTTTTAAGTAAAGAATCTTGTACAAACTTTCAAAAAGCTTTCATGAAAAACCACAAAGTTATGAGCTTGCTATTCTACTTGGTTGTCCCAACGATAATATGGTCAAAACTTCGCTCGGGCGGGCGAGCGCGGTGCATTGACCTCTGGCGTCAGCTGTGGCACCCCAGCCAGTACTATGATCTATCGTAACCGCTCGGTAACCACTCTTCAACAATTTTTAAATGTATTTGTGAAAAAATATAACATGGTGTAAAAATAGCTGGAATCCATTCTGTTGCTTATTCTGAACAAACTATATTCAGGTTACGCATAAGCATTGTATACAACTTCCCGACATCAACCGTTGGGCAAGTGCTCGTCAGCCACAACACCCGTCTGGTCGGAGGATCCTCCCTTTTCTATGGAGGATGAGTAAACTTTACACTCTGTTCCTCATAACTCCTTTCGGAATATGTTTATACATTCAAACATTGATATAATATTAAACAGATATGATATGCTCTAACAAATTAACCAAAATAAATGTGCCGATCGGAGCAGCAGCACACACATGCAATTTTTTTATTCTGCGTACATTTCTCACGTTGGCACAGTGTGAGTGAGATGGGGCGCAATCTAAAGCATAGAGAAGAAAAAGATGGCTAGTGTTTATCGTTTGCGCTTAAATAGAAAACTAGAACTAAAGCGACTTGCTGCACTTACCTCCTTTTGTACACTTCATTTTCAGTGCGCTAGTGACATATCTACCTTAGTTTAATATTATATCAATGCATTCAAATCAGCCTTTTTGCAAGCCGTTCAGCGGATTTTGTCTTCTATTACGTTGGTGGCATGACAAAAGGTAGCTGCAGCAAATAGTTGGCATTGTAAACGATTTTTTTAATGCCTTACTTCGAAAAAGAAGAAACACAGAAATAATTAACTTCCCAACATTTAGAGATAGGATTAAAAATCCTTAGCATATCGATTTATAATAATAATAATAATAATCTTTATTCATAAAACTTACACAACATTGTAAAACCAAAGCTACAAAAATATTCTTATACAATTACATACATATCCTATTGCCTAAATAACAGCTAGGTATTATGTGTGACTAAAAATATACATAAGGTCATACAGAACGTATTATTATACAGAGAATCATGTAAAATTAGCGACATGCCCGAGCTAGGTTTATTAAACCTGTGTTTCAGGCGCTCACTTTATCAATAAGTCCGTAAGATTCAATTATGCAACGTTATGGACTAGGAATTCAATAAACAAAAACGTTAGTTACTTATTATACTATCTTATGTACTATTTAATTTTATATCTTATCTAACTTTTATCTGTAAACTATTTACTATCACACTATAACTTCCAGAAGCTTTTCTGTGTCTGTGTAATTGAGAATCAATAGGTATTCCGATATTACTTGACTACATTTTTTATAATTTATACTGTATATATCTAATAGTTTGTTAAGCTTGTTATATAAGAAAGGGCCTAAAAATACATAAAATCTATAGGCATAAGCGTGTCTCGTCTGTGGTTTTGTGCAAACCATATCTATTCTCCTCCTGGTTGAAGGTACTGGGTCAAAAGGAAGCTCAGAGTGCTGATGAAGTACGGTATGCAAGATAAATAGTTGACGTACGGTTAGAACCTTGCATTCCACATAAAGCTGGTGGGTGGGAAATCTGAAAGGACGGAAGGTTGCCACCTTTAGAATAGCTCTTTGAGCACGTTCTAGAGGCAGCAGTATGGTCTTTGCGGCACCACCCCAAGAAGTAATACAGTAGGTGATAACAGATTGGCACAAAGCTAAATAAACTTGTTTTGTTAACTGATAGTCCGCTATGTGTCGTAGGTTTTTGAAAATGTATATTAATTTACGCACTCTCGTACACAGTAACTCGATATGTTTACGGAAATTGAGATTTGTGTCAATCGTAACACCCAGATATTTTATATGGTCAGCTTTAGTTAAAGTGGGACAAGTGCAAGCAGTGTCAGCATGAATACAATTGTATGCATATATGTTTATGTTAGTAAGCGGAATGTTAATGTTTCTCATTGAGAATAAAATGTATTTTGTTTTTTCTACATTTAAACTTAAAAGATTTTGATGAAGCCAATCAGACACAATATTAAAGCCGTTCTGGGCATGTTTGTATGCCTCATCTTTGGATTTAGCGGAAAACACTAGAGCAGTGTCATCGGCATAAGATAGTATTATCCCATTATGTAGACCTATACTGCAAAGGTTGTTTATGTAGATTAAAAATAATGTCGGGGCCAAAATACTACCTTGCGGTATACCAAAAATACTACTTTTTATCTCAGAACTAGTGTACTGTCCTATTTTAACACATTGATAGCGGTCACTAAGATAATCAGCGAATAAAGAAAGTTGCTCTCTTATACCAAGTGTTTCAAGCTTTTGCAATAATATAGAGCAAGAAATAGTGTCGAAGGCCCTAGCGAGGTCCAAAAAGATCCCTATAGTGTGAAGGCCATTATCTAAATTAGTACTTATATACTCTGTCAGCCTGTGAACTGCTTGGTTAGTTGATCTGTTAGTTCTAAATCCGTATTGGTTATTGGAATTGGAAAGCAATTTGTTAGTTTCTAGATATTTTATTAGTCGACTGTTTATAATTTTTTCTAAAATTTTAGACAGTCCTGTTAGTACAGAAATGGGTCTATAGTTACACATTTCTTATCTCCCGCTTTGTACACCGGTGTAACTACAGCTTTTTTAAGCAATTTGGGGAATATTCCGTTTGACAAACACGACTGAAAAATATGGGTTAAAGGAGGAGCAAGAAAGTGTTTAAATCTTTTTAGTATATTATTATTAATGCCATCCCACCCAACAGCACAGTTGTCTTTTAAACCGCTAATAATTCCTAAAATTTCATTGACATCAGTGTCCAATAAAACAAAAGAATTTGAAGTATTCGAAGTGTTGAACACTGTTGATGATGGCTGTGAAAGATGATTACTCTGGTTTAAGGTTTTTTCGGCCAGGGTTTTGCCAACGTTTGCAAAAAAACTGTTGACTTTATTCGCCGCTTCGATGGGGTTTGTTGTTATTGACAGTAATTCGAGTGGCGGTTCAGGATTTTTTGATGGAAATGTATTTGATTTAATAAATTTCCAAACAAGCTTACTATTTTTCCCAGCCTTCTGTAATTCATTCTTCTCAAATTGATTTTTAGTTTTATATAAAAGTTTGTTACAAAAATTTCTGTACCTTTTATATGTAGTAGAAAGTATTTCATTATCCGGTGCAAGTTTCGATTTTTGATGTAGTTTGTCCCTATGCCTAATACAACGGACGAGACCAGGAGTGATCCATGGCTTAATGTTATTATATTTTCTAGGGATTGTTTTGCTAAATGTATTTTTATTTATTGCAGCTTGAAGCATATTTATGAAGTACTGTAAGGAAGTATTTGCATCATTTGTTTCGTAAACAGGGTCAAAATTAATACTTCGAACTTATATCACTCGAAAGACGATACGATATTTTAAACGCAAAATACATTTGCATGTTTACCCACCCACCAGACAAAGTCTTGCCGCCAAGCGATTCGTCGTGCTCCGGCATGATGTCTGGTGAAGCCGTACGGAGGACGGGTCTGAGCAGTTGTGTTGCAATCTGTGCCGGGTACGATGCGCCAAATGTTGTTGTGTCGGGAGTTTGGTCGTGGAGAGTCTCTAGATCAATCTCCCTCTGGCGCAGCATCGTTGGTCGTGTTGTTGGGTTTAACATTGCATCACCTCGCTCAACTGCCGTCATCATTCCTAAGTTTTTTTTAAGTGCTTAATAAACTAGTGCGCTTTACCATCAACGATTGCATCACTGCTTGCCATCGGGGTCAAGCACTAGTTTATAATTGATTTAAAAAAAAAAACCTTTCCCGCTCTGGGCGGAGTTAAGGGCGTACCAGACTTTTAACGACTAACAAACTGTCAAATCAACCTGTGTCCCTTCATTTGAATGCATTATGGTAACATATGGCTAATTGTTTGTATGAGACCTTTTCCTTTAATACCCATATTCGCAAATTTCTAGGGGTGTCCACGGCGACCCATCTTCCGCCCTCCTGGAATTGCTGGACCCGGAACAGAACGCAAACTTCTTGGATCACTACCTGGACGTCCCTGTAGACCTGTCCAAGGTGCTGTTCATCTGTACCGCCAACGTTGTGGAACATATACCTGAACCACTGAGGGATAGGATGGAACTTATTGATATGTCTGGTAAGTTACAGTTTCCATAGGAATATCCTAATAAAAAGTGTGTACGAGATAACAAGATCAAAATTATACAGTAATTATACACACACACTCACTATACATACACACGCCACACACACACCCTCTCCACACACCCTCACACACACACACACACCCCCACACACTACATTATACTCGTACACCGCTCGAATACATATGCATTCTTCACGCATCTAGAGCTGCCTAATTATTATTTTAAATTTTCCTTTTTTTTTTTTTCATTTTCTATTCTGTAATTATTAGCTTCATCACTTCCATTGTTAAGATAGCACATAAGGGAAGAGCGAGACAGCTCCGACACAAGTACTGTTGTTACTAGGGTTGTAACGGAGGCTTGTTAGCGGATACGGAGGCGACGCGTCTCACCTCCGCGGAAGCGGAGGGTAACCTTAGCGGAGGCGGAGGTGAAAGTACATATAGAAAAAAATTAAATTTATGGTTAATTAAAACAAATTTTTTATTTTAAATATGTACATTAATAGTAGTGTACTTTGTAAAAAAAATATTACCTTGTAATGAAAATTAAGGAGAAACAAATTGTGTTTGCCGCATTCCCGCCTCGCACTAGTTGATTTTTTACCATTTCGCGCTCAAACGCGGCCGGACGATTATCGAGCGTCGCAGCTTGCGCGTTATTTATTTTATAAATACGTAAATAAACCTCCGTTATAACTTCGCATAAAATTGTGCGGAGGCGGAGGCGGAAGCGAAGATACGATTTCTTGCGGAACTTCCGCAGTAACGGAAGCGGAGGCGAAGCTCCGTTACAACCCTAGTTGTTACTTACTGGAGCTGCCTCAATGATGAAATAAATATTTTAGTATTTCGTAATTGTTTTTGAAAAAAGTCATTTCTACGAGGTATGGGAACGAATTTGCCGCCGAATTTTTTTTTGTCTGTTCGTCTGGGTGTATGTTCCGGATGGGCGCAAAAATAGCTGATCACGTTTGTATGAACTTTGCCTTTTAGCAACTATGCAACTTTGCTAATAGGGCAACAGAGTTTTTTCGATGAGCTTTGGCATCCAGTGTAACATTTAGCTTGTGTTTAGGGTATCAGGGTCTTCGGCTAAGATTTGTACACTTGTGTATTTGCAAGACGAGCACAGAATGTTATACTCATCACTAAATTGAGCGAGTGTGTGTGTGATAAATATTATCTTTTCCGACCTTCTAATATTCCATCTCCCTCCAGGATATGTAGCCGAAGAAAAACTCGCGATAGCCCAACAGTACCTGGTCCCGACTGCCCGCAAGAACTGCGGCCTCAGCGACGCACAGTTAGAGTTGTCGGAAGAGTCGCTGCACACGCTCATCAAGAGTTACTGCCGAGAGAGCGGCGTCAGGAACCTGCAAAAACACATTGAGAAGGTATGTTAGTACTATCAGGCCAGTATTGTAAAGGAAAGTCAGCAATAATACAGCTAGTTGATTCTGTAAAATGTCATCATTAAATGGCAGGTGAAGTGCGCTGTCAATTCCTCAATAGTTGAAAATTACAGCTTGCACTTCATATAAGTTTTCACAGTGAGAAAACTTGGACAGACAGGCACACTTGGACACAATACCTTGTTGAGTGTCCAACCAATATTGTGGTTACTCTGTTGAGTGTCCATCCAATATTTTTGACTGCCCTGTTGAGTGTCTATCCAATATTCTTGGCTACTTTGATAAGTGTCCATCCAATATTCTTGGCTACTCTGATAAGTGTCTATCCAAAATTTTTGGCTACTCTGATAATTGTCCCTCCAATGTTCTTGGCTACTCTGATAAGTGTCCCTCCAATATTTTTGCCAACTCTATTGAATGTCCATCCAATATTTTAAGGAGACCATAATGGTAATTATTTGGAGTTCCATTACATGTATGACTTTTTAATTCCCCAGATTTGCCGCAAAGTAGCGTATAAGATTGTGAAACAGGAAACAGACGCTCTCACAGTGACAGACGCAAATCTATCCGAGTTAGTGGGCAAGCCGACCTTCAAACACGATCGTATGTACGACATTACGCCGCCAGGAGTCGTTATGGGCCTCGCGTGGACCGCCATGGGTGAGTGTATGCGAAAACTGGTTTTAGATCACCATGTTGTTAGGACTACAGGGGTATGAGGACAAAATCCTCCAAATGAATGTTACGATTATTAACTAATTATTTGTGGAGGTCAGAGACGGGCGTCGCTTCATGTAAAATACTAGTATTCGGCAGTACCGGTTAGACTAGAAGCTGACCAATACATCCTAGAAGGCTAAGCAGCTGAGATAGATCAGAATCGTAATTGAGACACTCTTTTTAGAGTGTCTCAATTACGATTCTGTACTATTACAATCAATTGGTATCATTTTCAAGCGTATTGCTAATCCATCGATCCATATATTCTCAATTGTCAACATGAAATCCATTGCTGCTGATAGTGTGTTAAGTACCCGGCAAGATTTGGATCATATCAGATATCAGCATTAAATTTGCCATTTTGAATTTGTCTTTTTTTGTAATGTAAAGTAATTATTTTTGTCTGTTTTATTTGTCTCGTCCCAGGTGGCAGCACTCTGTTCATAGAGACAGCGGTTCGTAACTCTGCGTCGGACGACAAGTCCCCGTTCGGGTCCATGGAGCTGACGGGACACCTCGGGGACGTCATGAAGGAGTCTGCGCGCATCGCACTCACTGTCGCCAGGAACTACATGAACATACACTACCCGAAGAACAAGTTCCTCAACACTAGGTAAGAACAACTCGGCTGTTTAGGGTTGTTCGTCATTTTTGTTCGTCTGTCACTCGTTTCGCGCATATCCTCGGGGACGTCATGAAGGAGTCCGCGCGCATCGCACTCACTGTCGCCAAGACCTACATGAACATACACTACCCGAAGAACAAGTTCCTCAACCCTAGGTGAGGACAACTCGGCTGTTTAGGGATGTTCGTCATTTTTGTTCGTTTGTCACTCGTTTCGCACATATAAAGGGTGATTTTTTCAAATGAGCGGTCCTCTGTGAACGGTCCCTCCCGAGTTGTTATCGACGGATGCTCATCGGAGCCCATGTCAACTAATGCCGGTGTACCTGAGAGGTCTGTTTTCTCTGCAACTCTGTTCTTGCTGCCATATTAACGATCTGCTGATATCCCGGTATCTCTGGGTATGCAGATGACAGCACCGTTGTGGAGAGATATCCGTTGAGTGCTTGGGCTAGTAAGGAAGCAATCCGGTCCGAAAGAGAGTCTATGGTAGAGCGTACGAATGTTGCACTACAGGCAGTCTTCGAATGGGGCGAAGCTAATCTTGTAGCATTCGACGCCGTTGAAGCAAAAGCGTATCTATTCACCGCAAAAAGAAGCCCGTTCACCTTGGCTCCTACTTTTCGGAATGTATCCTTGGTGAGCACCGATCGCCTTCAGCTTTTAGGAGTTGAAATTTCCTCGAACCCAAACTTTGGGCGCTTCATTGAGTCCAAAGCCAAGGTGGCTGCGAGGAAACTTGACGTTATTGCAAAAATCCGCGGGTACTTGACACCAGGACAGCTTCTAATGTTATACAAAGCACAAGTCCGTTAGTGTGTGGAGTACTGCAGCCACATTTAGGCCACCTGGCATCTTTGGATTCGTTGGAGAGGCGTGCGAGGAGGCTAATTGACGACCCAGATTTAGTTCAAAACGCCTGCCAAAGCCTGGAACACGGGAAAAGTAGCCAGATTATCGGTGTTCTATAGGATGCATTTTGGAGAGTGTGCGAGAGAATTGCATGACTTAATTCTCGCATCTCCGTTCCATCAACGGATACACGGATTAAATTTTGGGAAGTGTGGGAAGACATTATAAATTCAAAGGCATATGACATGTATGTATAAACCCGCACTGCTTTGGCGACATTTAGGAACGATCGTGTCTTAATACTGGTAACATTGTAGACTCATTGTTCAATAGAATAATGAATATCTGACTATCACTGGTAACGACGACGGTCCGTCGGCCGGCGGTAACATTGTAGGCTGATTGTGCCTAAGGGCAATAGAGTAATGAAGTATGTATGTCCCCCGCCAGCCACATACACCTGCACGTCCCGGAGGGTGCGACCCCCAAGGACGGTCCGTCGGCCGGCGGTAACATTGTAGGCTGATTGTGCCTAAGGGCAATAGAGTAATGAAGTATGTATGTCCCCCGCCAGCCACATACACCTGCACGTCCCGGAGGGCGCGACCCCCAAGGACGGTCCGTCGGCCGGCGGTAACATTGTAGGCTGATTGTGCCTAAGGGCAATAGAGTAATGAAGTATGTATGTCCCCCGCCAGCCACATACACCTGCACGTCCCGGAGGGCGCGACCCCCAAGGACGGTCCGTCGGCCGGCGGTAACATTGTAGGCTGATTGTGCTAAGGGCAATAGAGTAATGAAGTATGTATGTCCCCCGCCAGCCACATACACCTGCACGTCCCGGAGGGCGCGACCCCCAAGGACGGTCCGTCGGCCGGCGGTAACATTGTAGGCTGATTGTGCCTAAGGGCAATAGAGTAATGAAGTATGTATGTCCCCCGCCAGCCACATACACCTGCACGTCCCGGAGGGCGCGACCCCCAAGGACGGTCCGTCGGCCGGCGGTAACATTGTAGGCTGATTGTGCTAAGGGCAATAGAGTAATGAAGTATGTATGTCCCCCGCCAGCCATATACACCTGCACATCCCGGAGGGCGCGACCCCTAAGGACGGTCCGTCGGCCGGCGGTAACATTGTAGGCTGATTGTGCTAAGGGCAATAGAGTAATGAAGTATGTGTGTCCCCCGCCAGCCATATACACCTGCACGTCCCGGAGGGCGCGACCCCCAAGGACGGTCCGTCGGCCGGCGCCACCATCGCCACCGCGCTCACCTCACTCGCGCTCGGCCGTCCCGTACGGAACGACCTCGCCATGACGGGTGAGATCTCGCTCACGGGCCGCGTGCTACCTGTGGGAGGGATTAAGGAGAAAATTATTGCGGTACGTATCTTATTAACACACTTATTAGCTTCACCTGTCTATATGTGTTTGTTTATAACCGACCTTTTAAATCCATTTTGACCCACTTTATTTATTTGACAACATGGTGACTAAGGGAACTCTAACCAGGGAAGCGGGCAGAAGCTCTTCTCCTGTGGAATATCAAATTACTGTGGGATTTATGGCGGGGATTATGGCAAAACTCCCATTGTGGAAAGCCTGTGGGGAAGGCCTTTGTCCTGCAGTGGACCTCTATAGGCTGAAGAAGAAGTAGAAGACAACACGGTTGGCTCAGTGACTGAGCGATCGACTGTTGCATTACGTGTCACGAATTCGTTTCCCGCCCTGAACAAATATTATTTGTATAGCCTATAGGTTGTTATTTCGGGTCTGGTTATTTGTGTGTATGTAAGTTTAATTAAAGGTTTGTAAACGCACACACGGTACAAGAGTAATTCCTACTATGGAGAACGTTTTTTATTTTTAGAATAATGGTAATTTAAAAGTATATTTATCAAAAACCAGAAACAACAAAAAGCGACGATGCCATCCAACTTCAGGCTTACTTTGTGGAGAGTTTTGTTCATATAGGAATAAAGAATATTGTTTATTAATATTTTTCCAGGCCAAACGCGCCGGTGTAAGCTGCGTGATCCTCCCCGAAGACAACCGCCGCGACTACGACGACCTGCCAGCCTTCATACGAGACAAGGTCGACGTGCACTTCGTCAACCATATCGACGACGTGCTCAAAGTGGCCTTCGAAAATCAACAGGTTTAATTATTGTAGACTGTAGTGCTATTTATATAAGATCCACAACCAGTTTCTAGAGCGAAAGTTATCGACACGTCAAAATTAAACGCAAGCCAAGCGATCCCTTTGAGTATTTGGGCGTTTGATTAATTTATTACATTTTTTTTTGTGTAGATTTTCGTTCCAGAAACCGGGCTTTAGTCAGTGAGAATTAGTATTGTTGAACAAGCTAATTGGTATGCAGTGGTCTTAGTGCGGGTTTTTATACTTACACTGCTGCAAGGATTTCTTAGCGCTCGGATTTCGGTGTCAGGGGGCGCTTTTGTTACTTTTGTGCAATTGTTTTGAGAAATGTTACTTAAAATGTATTCTAAACAAGATGACGGCTTTGATTCCGATTTCGACCACTCCTTAGCGATTTACTCGCGTTAACGTGAACTTACATCTATTTGTATCAAAAACTATTTCCCATTAGAGTCACCAAACCTTGCTTGATCGAGTTTAAAGACACGCATTAGGTCTTTAGACAGCTAACTAGCAACTACTTTCAAATAAAGTTGCTAGTGTGCTGACTAGTCAATTCTTCAACATCACTATCCTAACTATACTAGAAGCTTATTTATTACTTAGTTATTACGCTTACAATAAACATTTTGGTAGTGCAGTGGAAATATGGTTTTCCTTGTTTACCAAATATCTTGTTCGACTGTACTTCATGCAGAAGCGAAAGTGTGCGGGCGTATCCTATGCCCGTAGGTGTAAGAGTTCTGCTTATTTGTGTCAGTTATAAAAAATATTACTGGAAACTGCTAAATGCCTGGAATCTTACCTTTTTGTGGGTACTGGTGTACTGAGAAGCTTTTGAAACTTGATTGCCATAGAGAGCGCCATTGACACACATTTGTCAAATACAAAATAGCGACCTTAGTGTACCCGCTAAATGTTTTGAACGTCTTCGGAATACTACTTTCGCTTCTGTACGAATATTATTCCTTTATATAGTTTTATTTTGTCGGTAGTTGTGTAAAAGTACAGATTATTTGATTAATAGGCTTTAATAGATATTGGATCAAGGAATTGGTGGAATATGTAAATGATAATTTATATTTGAATCTGGTGAAAGTGACCTAAAGACAATATTTTATAATCGTGTATGAATGTTTCATTATTATTTATAAGCGGAAAGTATCAATTAAGAAAGTCACATTAAACGTGGCAGCACATTTAAGATAATATTAATTAAACCTTCCTGAATTTTTTCCATCAATTCTGCTAATTGTAGCAAAGTATGGCTGCAATCCATACAGTAGTGTATCAAGAATGAAAATAAATGTACAATCCCGAGTTTCTATAATGCAACTCGGGAGCGCTCAGAACGCCAATTCATTCAAAATATACTCTCATTCTCATCTCGGCGACAAGCGAATGCCAAAACTTCATCATTATCGTGAAAATTTGGCGAATTTGGGGATTTTTTAACAGATTAAGACTGAGATCTGACTGTGAAAGTTCTTACCTTAAAATTTCGAAAATTACCTTCCTGGTCATAACACCCCGTAAACTTTTCGTCTACCTACTATATGGATTATGTTCATATTGTAGATAGTGTGGTAAATATTTCATCGATTCAGCTACCCATCATAAAATAAGATGTTCACCTGTCCATTTTATTCTAAGTCTATGCATTTGTTTATAATAAGTATCAGAATATACCTAGTGATAGTGGCTATATAGTGCAAGTATGTTGTTGGTTGTTGAATAGCTAGTTTTTTAAGAATGTTATTGAAGTGAAATAAATATTTTCTTTTTATTTATGTAGTTTGATATTGTGCAGTTTGCATAAAAAGAGTTTCTTGCATGTTTATAATGAACAGGAGTCTTTATTAGCATAATTATTAATTTAATTACATCTATTCTATTATTATAAAGCAGAAGAGTTTGTTTGAACGCGTTAATCTCAGGAATTACCGGTTCTAATTGGAAAAATCTTTTTGTATTGGATAGTCCATTTGTCGAGGAAGGCTTTAGCCTTCCAGATTGATAAGAAAGATTAATTGAGTGATGTAATACAACCTTCAGGTTGTATTACAACCAATAGGAGTAAAGAATCAGTGGATAATATAGAAAACGGGGAAACTTATTCTTCTTTGAGGGCTTCCGTTGAGTGTATTGCGTAAACGGCTCAAATTACCCAAAAATAAAAATTATATAAAACAGGAATTGACGCAGACGAAGTAGTAGAGATCATCTAGTTACTATTATAAGGTGTAACTCTTCATTTAGTAACGACATGGATTAATTACGATATTGTTACAGGCTAGGGGTATTAAATTTCCGGTTAAGGGTTGCAAAGTTATAAGTATTGACAACGAAGGTACCGTCGGTAAGGCAAGGACAAGTAGGACGTAGCTGATATCGCACTGAAGTTTTGCCTTCTTACTTCCACGAAGTCCGTATCGTACACACTCAACAACACCACAGAAGTTATTACTTCACGTAGTCCTCAAAGTTCTCGTTGCGGTTGTCGCTGTAGATGTTCTCAAAGATCGCTTCTTACTGTCGCTTTTTTCGCTTCGATAGTCAAATGCAAATAGCGTTACGGCGCTTTATATAGGTTTTATTTTAATAGTAATATTTATTTATTATTTAATAATAATAACGCATAATTTCGAGTACGTTCTGCAGGTACCTACAGGTACTTCACAGGAGACGAGTTTCTAGTAATTTCGATGTCGACACTTTGTTGACAATAAATTGATGAAACCTGTACCATTCGATAGGCCATCCTAGGTCTAGCAATGCGTTTTTATATCGTACGTCTATAATGCCTGGCTCTCAAGATATAGGGCCTAAATTAACGCATGGCATGTCACGCAATATTAAACCTTATGCCATTGACATAGGTGTATAGTTTCAATATAATATAATATGTAGGTATAGTTTTCGATGGTTGCAAGCGCATGGTATCTGAACCTAGCATTATTCTATACCTTTTCTTTTTTACATTCGAAGCTAGGAATGATAATAATATGTAAATACATGTTTAAGCTCAAAAAAGAATTCATGCAAAAATAGGCCATTAAGGTCCTGTCCTCATTTAGCGAGGAACTGTTCAATGTGGTGGTTATTGCCATACCAAAATCAACATTAAGCTTCTATACATAGGGTCCAAAATAAACAATTCCACTCTAACCTGAGGCACGACGCGCGTCTGTGTGCTTAGATGCGATCTCGAGCCAAAGGAAATTCATTTATTTGCAATTAACCCAAAGTCGATATTTCTTTGACAATGCCAACTTTGTTTCGTTAGTATAGGTGCATCAGAGAAATAGGATGTTTTTGAAAAAATCATAACTTCGCAAATATTGCAAAAAAAGGTTTTCATTGATATCAGGATAAGTAAGTATTCTATTTGTGAATGGCAGGTAAGGAAAATTGCATCAGGCATGTGATGACCGCTTTCGTCAACGCTGTTCTGTAGCCGTATTCGGAAATAGGCATAAGCATATTTGAGAATATTCTTCCTCAGCCTATAGATGTCCACTGCTGGACAAAGGCCTCCCCCAAGGCTTTCCACGATGACCGGTCTTGTGCTGCCCGCATCCATCGGCTTCCCGCGACCTTCACCAGGTCATCGGTCCACCTTGTTGGGGGTCTCCCTACGCTGCGTCTTCCAGTACGTGGTCGCCACTCCAGAACCTTGCTGCCCCATCGGCCATCGGTTCTACGAGCAATGTGCCCTGCCCACTGCCACTTAAGTTTAGCGACTCGCAGAGCTATGTCGGTGACTTTGGTTCTTCTGCGGATCTCCTTTTGAGAATATTAGGTATGGAAAATTACAACAGATATGTGTTGCCCGTTTTCATCAAAACACTTCTGAAACCGTTCCGGATATATGTAGGTATCTCGATTTTAGAAGCTTTAGGTCGTATGTATACGTCCGACTACCTAATGCTTGTAAGGTCGAACTATACATACAAAAAAATGCTTCAAGGTCGAGATATGGCATCTACTCTTTTTCTGCATTGATGTCCGATTGACGCTTTTAGTTCCTACAATGTGCTGTTCATACCGAACAGTCGCTCATTTGGAATTTCGCTGAATGCTTCCTAGCAGATCGGTCTGGACTTTGCAGAATGGAATGTCTGACTCGTTCAACATTCTCATGAGTTCGCGCAGTAAGTTGAGCCTGGAACTTTAGTTTTTCATTTCTCATATTCGGAAAGTAGTATTTTCTTGATCTGATTGTTGGGTAGAAAGTGCTATTTCCCTCCATAGAGCGGGAAAAACTCATACAAATTACTTTCCACCTAAGGGTCGGAATGAACTTTAAAAATAGAACTGCTGTCAGCTGTGAAGAAATTTGTGTAACAAAAACTAATAAACAAAAAATGCAGCGGCAATGTGAGTTTCTAAAAAGCCAGTGTGAACTTAGCGCAAACTTCATTGAGCGAAATAGGTCGCAACCATAGAATTAAGAAGTACGATAGTACCTACTTATTAATTCTATGGTCGCAACAATAACGTGGTTAGTTCCATATTTAAAATTTAAAAATTCGACATAAATTAGCGGGATACCAATCTGTTATGTATCTGTGACGGAATTAAAAAAATAGTTATTTTCCTCATATTCGAAATGAAAAGTAGAGTGTTTAACACGGGTAAAAGAATCAATTCCTACTCGGACTATAGCCGCCCTCGCTACGCTCGGGCGTCTAAATACCTCGGGAATTGATTCTTTCCACCCTCGGCTAACAATCTACTATTCCATTAAACTTGTCACCCTGTGCTGTCAACTGTTAATCCAACGAAGGAATTGTGTTACGTTTAAGTTTAGGTACAGACTACAGCACATCAAGCTACTACAATCTGTCAGATTTTCTTATTAGATTTTCAACTTTATCTCTAAAGCATAAAGGCTCAAAATTGATTGGGAATATCTGACTGTTTGGGGTAGTTTAACCTGTTGTCGTACGTAGGTACTATAGTTCCAGCCAATATTGACTCCGCGTCAAAACTCACACTGAACTGCAAGAATTCATGATTCCTTACGAAACTCTCGGATGTAAAAACGCAGTGACGGAGTGTCCACCGCTCCATAATGATAACTGGAAATAAATCAGGTCAACCTACGAGTGAAATGCGTGCAGCCTCCCCCCCTCGCTAGCATACCGGCTGAGTACAGTCCGTATCAAAAACATCTATTTCCTCTGCTGCAGCCTGTATAACAATGGATCCTAAATTAAAGCAAAATAAATAGTTTATTTCTCAGCTTTGTACATAATTTTTATAATAATTTTCTTAATTCTAAATAGCACTGATGTATAATTTGCCTGAACTAGGTAGAACCTGTGCTTCAGACGTAAAAGTGCTTATTATAAATTTTTATTTTGCAATAAATTAACAATAAAAGTGGTACGTAAAAATCTAGAACACTACGGAAGTATAACAGTGTTATTATTAGTATCGTATTGCTTACATACATACTAGTGACGAAGAAAAAGCTCTAGGTTTTGGAGTTACACAAGGCAGCATCCTTGGTCCATCGTTGTTCCTTAAAGAAAACCCTGTCCGACCCATAAGGATAATAAAGGTTAGGTAAACACTTGACCAAATATAATATAAAATTTTACATAATCATCATAGTAACAATACTAATGAATTTTGAAATAATCCTTTTTTCCCTCGAATTAATTCCAATTTCCCCGAAATTTGGTAATTTTTAAAAAAGTGACAACACCGGTTTTATTATAAGCGAATAGCGACGCGACCACGTCACAGGTGCCGCGTGCCCTGCCCCCCGCCGCTCGCGGAAGAGGTTGCTTATCGCACATGTATTAAGTTACCTTTTTTTGCGAAAAAATATTTATTTTTTTAGCGGAGTTTTTTTTAAAGTTTAGCCTGTTTTGTGGGCATTAGTAGAATCAGTTATAGATACCTAACAATACCTTCACGGATCGGACAGGGTTTTCTTAACATATTGTATACATTAATGTTTTATGTAACTTTAATGTAGTAAATGGCAAGATAATATCGTACTCCGATGACACTGCGATTATTTTCACCGCCAAAACGATTTCGAGTTGTACCCATAACATAGCACAGACAGGCTTTAACTCCGTTCTTAACTGGCTTGGTTGTAATTTATTAACACTGAATGGTGAGAAAACAAAATATGTTCATTTCACTATGCGCAATGTTGATAACAAAACAATTGATTCCCATTTATACGCTCACCACTGTATCAAACCACACTGCATTGAATGTCACGATTCTTCACATATTATTATCGTAGATTGGTTTATAGCAACAGCGAGCTTACTCCAAACCCATCCAGCTCAGAATCTAAACAGAATTAAAACTTCAAATTAAGAGAAGTTTATTTCGTCGATTCTATCCCCCAAAACCAAACCCTATTTTGTAATTCTTATTTTACTTCCTCTTTCTCTACTTTCATTAATTATTTCGCTTGTATTGCTTGCCTCCCAGATGTTGGGAGATTATCCCTCTGCTTATTTTTTATCAGATCGTTCAGCAAAACAGGAATTAAACTAATGAATTTCCTGCGTCAGATCCCAGTGGGCAACATCGCGAACAATACTTGCTTGTAGAAGATGGACACCAAAGAAGACACTGTTTATTGTTTCAAACGAGTTTATTTTCAATAAATAACTATGTTTTAAATAATAGTTTTATTTTAGACTAAGAAAATATTGCGTTAGATAGAAACCCGTTTCTTGATTGCAGTTAACGTTAAAATAAACTTACATATTAAAGCAGTAAACTCCATTTGAATTGAGACATTTTAACAAACCTTTATTACAGTTCATTTGATCTATTATGACTTCTATTCCATTGGCCTAAAGATGGCATTAAAAGCAAACAAGTGCCTACAGCACTTGTTTGCACCGATTAATTTATCATACTACCAACGCAATAGTAATCAAAATCGGTTGAAGTAAATTATAAGAATTATGTTAATCTGAATGAATTTTAAGTATTTGCGAATTCCCTCCTATTGCAGGGTCCATATTACAAAGTTTTACTGCTATCTTGATTCCAACAAGTAAAAGGGATGGTACTATCAGTTATGTATATAGCTCCATCTCTCTCTCTTACACTGGAATCATTATGGCATTTAACTATAACACTGTAATACAGAACCAGGTGGTAATACTTTTTTTTTACTTTTTTAAAGACTTCCTACCATCCTCCAGCAACTGTACCAGCACAGGGTACACCTCATCATATGTCGCGATTTGATTCTGTCTCACATGGTTCTGATATCTTTGTAAAGCTCCTGCCACAAACTCCAGCCTATCCCTCTCGTTCCTATGAGAGTCCAGCCATTGCATCAACTTCTGCACATTCCATCCAGCACACGTATGAGGAGCCAAGAGCTGATGCCCACCGTGAGAGAACAAGAACATCATAACCAAAGAGTATGGTAAGCAAGCACCTTCAGTCTGACTCTTGGCAATATCTTGAGGAGTCTTCTCTAACAAAAGGTGCAGAGCCTTCAACTGTCTGTAGTAATCCCCTAATTCTGTTATATCATTTACCAATGGCGACAAAGCAATCTCTAGATGTTTACAATCTATCTGCAACTTTGCTCGCCCAAACTTACTCAAGGGTCTTACATTGCAGATGTGTTGTGTAAATCTCTCAATGCAAGCTCTAGCTATGTTTAAACAGCACTCATTGAGAGCAGATTTCTCATTGAACATTGACAAGTATATGTCTTTGCATCTGGACACAAATTGCTGGAGTTCCTTCATATATGGGGAACATGACAAAGATTTGCCAGCTGGATCATCAGCCCTGATCAAGTCAGGTTCATCATGCATTGTCATTAAAATAATGTACAGTGAGTTCTTGATTGATTCAGCAAACAACTGAAGTATTGGCATGCTGGAGATGTCTTTCAAGCTGTTCTGAACAATTTGGATGCTTTCTTGTGGCAACATTGAGTTCATATTTATGAGTACTCTCTTGATTTGTGAAGAGAAGTAATACAAGGAGTTGCAGAGGTCAGCATTCTTCTGCTGTGAGCTAGTTGGTGATTCAATGATCTGTGCAACATCACTGTCCATTGATAATCTCTGCTCAGCTTCTACAGTCATCTGTTTGATAGACTTGGCTACACTGTTGGCCAAACTGATGCTCAATTGTTTGTCACCAAGAGAAATGCTCAGCGCTTCTGCAATAACTCTGATAGCATTATCTATTTGATCCATGTTTGGCACTTGAGACAAGTGCCACATACTTCTTACAGGCTCTAGTAGCTTTCCCAATGATTTTGATAAGAAGGAGTTTTCCCATTTGGTAAGACAGGAGCGGTTCATTTCCAGATCCTTGCATTTTAGTCGAGAGAGTAAATCATTAAAGCTTTTCAGTAACCTTGGGAAGTCAATCTCTATAGATTGGTTGACAGTCAGAGGGCTCTTTTCGAGTTCACTGCTGAAGACCAGGGACAGGTCGGCCCAGAAGTTTTTAGCTATATTCCTGAAGTTCCCAATTGCATGTAATTCATTGACTACATTCTGAAGCATTATAACTTTAGTGCAGCTGTTGTAAATGTCGACTTTGAAGAGCTTCTCAATGTTGTCCCAAAGTTTTGTTTTGAAGTCTTGAGCATTCATGATGTTTGCTTTCCCTGGTGCAATTCTTCCAGAGCTGGATTTCTTGACTTCAATTGAAACCATTTGCACATTCAATGCAGTTGTAATTTCCTTCTTCAAATCACTCAGTATGCTGTTAATTGAATTCTTAATCTGTTCCTCAGTACATTGCAGGTTGTGAAATACTTTGAAGCATTGTAAAAGTTTTACTTTGTCTCCACTCAGTAGACTTGACTGCAATAGTTCTGTAGAGTTAGTTAATAACTCGGTTCTCCTACGTTGAACAGCTTTTACAACCTCATCGAGTAGATCTATCCCTTCAAAATCGTAGTCGCTGATCAATTCATTCAGCTCGAACAGTATAATAGCCTCTTTTGATGGATTATCTTTGATGCTCTGTAGCTTATTCCATAAGTTTAAGATTTTTGAAGAGTGTCTTAGTAAATTGCACGTAGTTTGAACTCTTTCCAGCATCATGGTCTGGTTCTCTAAGGCAAAATACGGTGTGTGTACTCGATCTTTCAGTTTTTCGGCACCGCGTAGCAAACTCTGGACTTGAGATTGGACCGATTCTAATGTCATTTCTAGGTCGGAAATATGACTTGCCTGTGTCAATAGGTCATTGTGTTTGGCAAGAACTTGTTTCTCCAAGCTTTTGCTTAGTTTTTCAATCCCCTGGGCAAGTTTAGTCACTTGATCCGTAACCGAGAGGTTTTCATTGATTATAGGCTTTATAGACTCGTCTAAGAACTTGCTGTAAAATTCATCGTTTTCAATTTCTACACACACGTCTTTTGCATCCATAGTTTTGAAGAAGTTTTCTTATTTATTTTCTTGAAACACAACTAAAGTTTTATTCCGGGTGTTTACAGATTTTTTGATGACATCAATGACAATATGACATTGATATCCCGTGACATGACATTCTTGACAATTTTAGTAATCTGGGTGACCAAGCAGAATTATTCCAAGGATTGGCCCAGGGGCAGTGGTCTCGACATTTTTATGGATGCTGTCGTAATCTATCTCGTTATATAATACCGAAAATATACGTTTCCCATAATGATTCTTTCGACAAACCAAAGAGTATTTATTATGATAGGGTACGGCAAACGCAAGTCTACAACCGACACAGCAATGTCGGTATAGTAGCAAAATTATAATATTCATAGTTCTATTTTTTTAAAGGCAAGTTATTATTGACCGTAACTTAAGATTCTTAAACGCAGGGAACATTGACTATAATTTAGTATGAATAATGATTTTCATAATGAAAAACGTTTTTACTACAGAGATCGGTAGGATACCTACCTACCAATAACTTCTTTATTTCCTTTATTTTTTGGCTTCGCACGGTTTGTGCATTAAGCCAATGTCACGTAATTATGAATTATTCATGTCGAAAAAGACGGCCGCGTAACCCGTCTTACGAGAGAGGTTTGGGACAAAGTCATGTGGCCACTATGCTGCGATATTTCACTGTTCTTTATGAATTATTTACTAAATGCACTTTTTACTACATAAATCACGCACTTTTATTTAGTAAACACTATAAATAATTTTAAAAGTCCAATGAAAAACGAGCGTGACACTCAACTTGACTTTCCGGCTAAAACTCAACCGATAACTTTGAAAGTCAAAATATATCGTTGAGAATAACTAACGTACCGACAGGATTTTGCGACCAATATCGATTATATAGTAATCGTTATCAATGACGATACTGCTTTCTCAGAGCGAAAGGAAAGAGAGGGGTCTTAGGACTACATTGGCACAATACTTATGAGGCGTTAAATACGGAAAAAATCGCTTATTATGTGCATAGCTTCATTTCGCATCTTCACTGTGGGGTCCAAAAATTTTCATTCTGGCGATTGTCCCAAAAGATAAACGAGTTATAGTTGTATACACAATAAGTTAATTGGACATAGGCTCAGGGGGGGTTCACTTAGAACATCATCAATTTTTACAGTCGACAGCGACACTGAACTCTTGCGAGTGAACAATTTGGCAGCCATCTTGTCCCTAGGGTCAAATAAAGGTCAATGACAATGCCATATTTTTTCATTTTAATTTCATGAAAGAAGTAAGATGGCGGATAGAGAATCAAACAATTTTATTTTATTTAGACTTGTGTTGAATTAATGTAACAAGTGCACGTGTTAATGCCAAAATTGTGGTGTCTCTTCATGACGACAGGATGCAGATGGATAAATTACCATGGTTATGTGTTATTACAAAATAATAGGTATACTTATAAGTAATCCATACAAACTTTCAACCCCAAACTGTTAATTTGTGACACTTTCGGCTAATTTGTAATATTATTTCTGTGTGTGTCAGCTGTGAAGTTTCCACTCATAAAATAAATGAATTACTGAATACTTTTTTTATTCATCTGAAAACCCAGACCTTTAATATACATAGCTACGTACGCATAGGTACGTAGCAATAATATACATAGCTACATATGCATAGGTATGTAGCTATAGTATACATAGCTACATATGCATAGCTACCTATATCACTCACTAGTAGTTGTTCACGCACAAAATGTAAGGGGGCAGCACTTTCCATACATGCAAATTTTACCACAGAGTTGTCACTCTTTATTAGATACTTACTATACTCTTTGCATAGGCTTCTGCTAGGACATTTTGCTCCCTCTCACGTTTGGTTAGGGTTCCATTCTGATATTCATGCTTCGATTTTTCCCTTTTTGGTTTATACATAAGACTACATTATAAATTGTAATGAAACATTTTTTATTGCGTACCTGTTAGTTGATGTTGAGGACTTCTCAAATAGTAATGGAAAACATGCGGAAAATACTACCAGATTTATTCTCGGTATTCCACAGGTTTGAAACTAGTACAATCCTTGAATTCGGGCAAGTATAGCTACGGTACAATATTTCTATCTAAACGCGGTTACATTTTACGAGACTAACACTAATGCACCTGCACTCTCGGCGTCTGTTCGCTTCCAGGCGCCAATAAATCTGGTAGTAGAGTCAGCATGTTTTTCATTACTATTGGAGAAGTCCACTGTCCTCAACACTTGAGAAAGGGGTAAAATTTGTTTTCTCACTGTTGTGCAGTAAATTTTATCTTTTATCTCTTTCTTGCGTACCTTAATCGGTTTGAACAAATCACGCACTGCCGCCGATCCTCACGGGAGCGATACTTTGCAGATAAAACTATGGGGTACTGCATTAGTAATTAATAAATAAAACAATTTGCCTCGTCAATTTTATTTATTTCAATTAGCACACAGTCTTGTGCTATATTGTTACAGAATTAATTAGTTATAAAATATCAACTATTTCCAACAAAATTGTGCACTAGCTTTGAAATTTATATTTAAGTAATATAATAAAAAATATTACATACTATATAGCCATTACTCGTAAACATTTTCAAATATTTGATTCTTTTTCAGGACATAAAAATTAAAAACTACTTAAAAAAGAAAAAGAAATGATTTGAAAAACGTTTACAAGCAAGTTAATTAATATACAGCATTATAGTATAGATTTATAAACTGTAATTCTTTCTTGCAAAACTTTAAAAATATGTTCGTTAGGTAAATACAAAATTATGGCTACAAAATGGGGGTAGGTATACATAATTCATGGCAAAAATAATTCTGGCTGATGACGATTTCATGGCAGCTTGGATATTCGTTCGTATTAATTATACAATATTCGTAAAAATATACCAAGTACTTAGGAGTTTGGCACCTAATTAAGAACGCATATAAAGCTATACGCGTACGTACACAGTTGAATCTCATGAGCAAACTTCCAGATTTGCTATAGTAAGTTAAAAACTTGTGCGACTTACTTTTTACAAGCGTTCAGTGCGTGGTTAGACTACAATTACCCAGTCATTACAATAGTCAGTTTTTATTACCTTTTTTATGTTCTGATGAAAACATTCAAAACAAACAAAAAGTAGTACATTTTTATTTTTGTACAGTTTGAGTATATTAAAGATTATTCTTACAAACTGTAGAAAGCAAAATGTTGCTAGTTACAAGTACCTGGTCTATTTTTAGACTATGATTAAACTAATAACTAATCATAATAAACTTAAAATGCTAAAAAAACGCTGTCAAAATATTAAAATTCATGATTGCTGAAAAATTTAATAAAAAATTCGTTTGAAAAATTCATTGTACATGCTGAGTAAAATAACAATACATATATATAAAGAAAATATTGAATTATATCTTGAAACTAACTTCAGATTTCTTAAAAAAACCTGCTTAACTTAAGAAGTTAGTTCATAGAGGGAGATTGGTGAGCAAATTATAATTCATAATTAGTAGAATTTATCCTTTGTCAAATTACAATGGCGGCAAAAATATGTGGGATATTTACGGAAAATTGTAGAAATCCCTTATCAAGTTATTTGGCATTACACCAAAAATACAAGCATAGTCGTAAAGTAGTTACAAACTTCATTACAGGTTGCAAATTTGCTTCTAGCTAAGGTAGAAAACATTTAACAATGCTCCTAATATTATGCTATAGTAACGATTGTATATTATATCGACTGCCCACTGCTCCTGGCAGCCATTTTTATCAAAGATAAGTCTAGTAAAACAGGAATTACACAGTCAAAAGATCTTTAGGACAGAATATGTGGTAATTATCATAGAATAGACAGGCCATTTTGAGTTATACAGTAAACAATTTCACTCTTTTACTAAGTTTTAAGGAAACACGGGGGGTAATACTAATTTGTTGGATAATTCCCAATAATTGTGCACTATTTGTAGTATAAACGTAACAGTTTTTACAACCAATCAAAAATTGTACTTGAATAATGCACAACCATTATTTACTACGCGAAAATTATTCGAATTTACCTTTTCAATTGGATAAATAATTATTAATAATTCTGGATATTGGTTAAAGGCGAGATTAGGGGGTAATTTGACATACATTTCATCTACAATTTATAAGTACATCTGTATTTATATAATTTTGTGTAACATGTAATTTAATCAACCTTAGGTTAAAAAAAAAAAAAAACTGACACGGTCTTTGCTACAAGTATACTATGGTTCAAATAGCACCTTGAGAACTTGACGCCAGTGCTTGTACCACTCGCGCGAGTTAACTGTGCACCTCGCTGGAATGCGACCCCTGTCCCGCTTCCGATAGTATCTTTGTTGTTGCGAAGCTTGTTTTTGCGTTTTACATTTTCGACGCGTTAGTGAAGCCTGTTGGTTGCACCAACACTATATTTCAGTCCATATGTATCAATTTAATTGCAAAACGTCATGAGTAAAATGATCTCGCTTTACCATCAAAACAACCTTTTATTAAATAAAAAAAAGGTATTTATAATTTTTTAACATAATTCTCATTTTTACAAACTGTGCCCCGTCCGAATGACGTCACAGAGCGAGGTGAACAGTTGAGTCGCGCGAGTTATTCGTTGAGTATAATTCTTAACAGTGAGTAAAAGATTCTAGACAGGGTATTATCTGTAGTAAAAGTGAAAAAAAAAAACTGTCCAGTCATGTGAGCCTAGTAAAGATTACCCTCATGATCAGAAACTTATTGATATAGCACATTCTTTCGCCACAAAAATTATTCTTAAATATCTAATTTGGGTTTAATACTTAAAAATAAATAATTAAAATCTTTTGCCTATCCATCATCAGTCTTGAGACTGGGTTGGTTAACATATCGGGGCCGCAGTGATAAACCCCAGAAACTTAGTAGATATCTTCAATGAGAGATGTATTCTAGTTGATACATTAAATTGTAGTCAGTTACCCTCACAAAAGACACAAACTCTGTCCACACGTTCAAGCTTGAAATATGTCATACAAATAAGCACAAAATAGTTCTGAAATATTTCACTGCACAAGAAGTTGTTTTTACTCATCCAAAGAGGAGAATGCCTTACGATTCCATAACTGCCTCATTACTACATTATACATACACATAATATTTATGGATATTTCTCACAGAGATTAGCTAGTTATAATATAATTTTATACAAGGATTACATGCTATGTAAAATGAGTTATATAAATGGTAAGGACAGTTATTTTGTAAACCAGTAGAGAGGAGCACATGCAGTGTCGATAAATACTATTATCGATATTCCTTGTTTATACTTAATTATTTGATTTAAATGGGTATATTTTGTAAGTGTTGAATAACAGAGCATACTGATATTTTGGTGATTATTGAATAGTAGAGCTTGGCTTCGATCAATTATAATATTAAGGTCAATAATCGATTTTAATTGAATATATTCAAATATTCGTATTATAAATTTATATTAAAGCTAATAAGTATTCAATTTTATACCATTAGCATTTTCCCCTAAAGTTAGCCACACTCTTGAATAGGGAAATTGAATTTTAAGACTCATAGTAATAAAATTCAAAGTCCATGACAGTGAGCTGGTATACTGGCACGAAGTCTATGTTATTGTTAACAAAAAGCTATTTCAGTGTAACGAATAGATACAAAAACTACCATTTCGACGGAATAAAACTTGATAATCATTTATCGATTAAGTAACTTTTGAACATCGGAAGTCTCAGCGTCACTACGAGCAGTATTAGAGTAAAGAATAAAACTACACAAGCAGTGTTTGTTGACAATAACATTGACTACCGACTTGTCGCCATCAGATAATATCCACAAATATTATCACTAAATTATATACCGAATTACAGAAACGTGCATCTGAACCTCCGGCCGGGGCCTACGGTTCGCCCTCTCCTATTCCTTTTAACTCGACTCGCCTTGTCTTTGCGGATCTCTCGGACAAGCGTGTAGAAGGCATCGTCGACCCCCATGCGGGTCTTAGCCGACGTCTCGACGAAGGGAACACCGTAACTCCGCGCAACCTGGAAAATGTACATATTGAACTTATTAGGTGAATATAGTTTATTGTAATGCTAGCGGGAACTTAAATAAGGCACACGTAATAATAATTAACAATGGTTTTAATTTTGACAGTTCAGCAACATTCATTGCGTTATTTACATTGTAGAGCGTTCGAGCATATAAAGCAATAGACTGGGTACCTATATCCTTCAAAAATATTGAAATTGGTAGTTTTTCGTCGCAATTAAAGTACTAGTTTAGAATAGGTGCGGTGACAGAGCATTGACATAAAGGCAATATTGACACCGCGTCGTTCACAAACTGATACTTTATCACAACTTTTTTTAATCTTCCCCCATTTTTCTGAGCAGTAATGGCTCACATTCACGAGGGAGTAAAGTCTGTAGTAGACAAAGAAAGTACACGTGCATAGGGGTTGCTCTTAAACTACGTGAGAGCGTCCGAAGAAAACTTGAAAACAACGTAATGATCTGGGGGGTAATCGCGCTAAATAAAACAGTAGAACTTCAGCTCTTGTTCCTATTTAATCCAGTTAAAGTTATGGTTTAGTTTCGATCACATTTCGTATCGCGGTAAGTTTTAACTTCGATTGAAGTAAAATCAATGTATGAGTGATACATTTCGTCAGATATAATAATTAAAACTAAATAAGTTATAAGTAAATCTAATCGTTTAGACGTAAGTTTGACAAATGGCACAGAAAAAGTTAGCTTTGTTTCAACTTTTACATTTAACAGCGGTTACCTACATTTCAATTGCGATCCAGTTATGGTTTAACCATCTGTCAAAAGGTGAACGAAACATGTTGCGATCCAATTCTGTTTTGGTTTAATTATTTTAGCGCCATTGCTCCCTGTACTATTTTTTATTTTAATTAATAAATTATAAACTAGCGCTTGACCGCAATCCCGCCTGATGGTAAGCAGTGAGAGTGACGCAATCGATGATGATAAAGCGCGCTCTATTTTTAGGAATATCGGTACCGTATTGGTAAATTACGTGCTAATTTTCATCGTAACAGTTTTATCAATTGTACGGGCCTAGGCAGACAAAATACAGTAGTTAAATATCTTGTTTTGTGAAGCATACAGGAAGTATTAGGTACGTAAGTAAGGTCTTGCACGTTTATTAATCTCAGTAGCATTGCTTTTGTAGGTAGTATAAGCGGTAGCATAACGTGGTGGAGACGAGATAACAATACATACATAATTCAATAATATAATGTCGCTGTATGATGAAATGACGTAAACGAATCGGCAATGACGTCAATACAAAAATGCTAAAAAGTGTCTATCTATGACAACCGACAAAAATGATAATCGTAGAAATATCTTAGGCCGGACGGAGTTATTTCAGAAACTAGTTAAGTAGGTCAGACAGCGATCGCTACATTTAAAAGTTCGTAGGTTAAGGACATCCCTAATGGATGACATTACATTATGTAAGCCTACATGCTAACCGTAGCGGCAAAAATGGTAACCAAAGGATTTTCTGGCAGGCTTGAGCCTTTATTAAACTTGAAACCAATATCGTCAGTCAAGCGAATACAAAAGAGATAAGACAGAACGTCAAACCAATAAATAAAACATTTTAAGACCTTAAACATAACAAACAACTATAAATTATTGTACTAAAATGTCATCGTTACCAGAGCGGTCTATACAGTATGTTAAATGACAGAGGCGTTCCCTTAAACTCGTTAATATATATCATTAATAGATTAAAATAAAAATATCAGCATAGAAAAATAAGCATAAAAAAATCCGAATAAAAAAAAATTCTAATTGGAAATAAATTTAAAACCTCCTGTTTTAGATCAAAATAGTAGTCGTCATGTATAAATAAATTGCGACGTTGCCGTCTTTCATGTTCGCGTGTACAGTGTGTTCCTTTTACATGTCAATTTAAAATTTTTATTGAATATTTTCTTATTGGAAAAAATTTTAAAACATTTTCTTTTCGAATGGAAATATTTTTTTTAGCATGTATGTATGCTATACTATTTCGGGTTAACGGGAACGCCCTCTGTTAGTTAACATACTGTATAGAGAAATATCTACGACTGACTGTTTTGCTTTAATTGAAGAGACAATTAAATTACAATTCAATATTTAAATGCAAAAACTTGTAAATAGGGGCATTTAAAGCCACAAACAGAGAATTTCTTTAGTTTTGTAATCGTTACTCCAACCTTCGGAAGAACAATGTTTACAAAGACACACGGGCTACAGTTTAGGTCTAAACTTTCAGTTTGTGTTCAACTTACTTGAAGGCGAAGTTTGAGAAAACTTTGTCTTCAAAGTTGGTCTTTGCGGACATTTAAAGATCATTAAGTTGCCAAATAGAAACGAGTATTTAGATCCTGATGAACTAAATCAGCAAAAAAGGTTTGGGCGTTAAAAATATTCAATTTTACGTTTTAAATACGTCAAGATTTTTGTAAGGACTAGGAAATCTGTTAAAGATTGGTTCTTCTTCTTCTTCTTCCTCAGCCTATAGACGTCCACTGCTGGACAAAGGGCTCCTCCAAGGCTTTCCACGATGACCGGTCCTGCGCCGCCCGCATCCATCGGCCTCCCGCGACCTTCACCAGGTCATCGGTCCACCTTGTCGGGGGTCTCCCTACGCTGCGTCTTCCAGTACGTTGCCGCCACTCCAGAACCTTGCTGCCCCATCGGCCATCGGTTCTACGAGCAATGTGCCCTGCCCACTGCCACTTAAGTTTAGCGACTCGCAGAGCTATGTCGGTGACTTTGGTTCTTCTGCGGATCTCCTCATTTCTGATTCGATCACGCAGAGAAACTCCTAGCATAGCTCTTTCCATTGCCCTTTGTGTGACTCTGAGCCTTCGTATGAGGCCCATTGTGAGCGACCACGTCTCAGTTCCGCAAGTCATCACTGGCAACACACACTGGTCAAAGACTTTAGTCTTGAGACACTGTGGTATCTTGGACGACGAGAAGATGTAGCGTAGCTGAAAGATTGGAAAGATTGGTTGAACAATTTCAAATTATCTCAAACTTGTAAAGTAAATTAATATTTTCCGGACCACAATTTATACCAGGAAGTTGGTTACTCATGTATGTAGTTATGATTATTTTCGCGACAATACCTACAGTTCCTCTGAGTACATGGTACGTACATTTTAAGCTCATCAAAACATTGTCATAATGACTAATGTGTATAACAGTTATGCATATATGACATATTATCACAGTATAATGTAGGCATTATTAATAGTTCTGGGTAATTCTCGAATTTTAAGATGGTTCACAGTCTGACTACTGTCAGTCCCAATTTGTCAAAAATTCTTCAATTTCCCCACATATTGAGAGAAGTTTTTGGAATATGTGTGTCGTCGAGATGAGTCTGCAACCAGATTTTAAACGTTTTTATTACCGAGAATGGCCTTTTAATGTCGAACTACAAACGCCAGATCATCAGATTTCTTTATTAGATTTTTAACTTTATCTATAAAGTATAAGAAATTTTTGACAGTTTCGGGTAGGTTAACCTGCTGTCGTCCGTACATGAACAGGATATTTATTAGAAAGTTCTTTGATTGGATGGGAGGACAAATTATTTTATTCACGATTCACCTGAATCACGAATAAAATTCTGTAAACACCAATTTTCGTAAATCGGATGGGTTTACGTGATGGCATATTTTGACTGTGTATCTAGTGTATAAGTGATCGATAGTGAATAGGCTCTTAATAAATCAACGATTGCATCACTGCTTGCCATCAGGCGGGAATTGCAGTCAAGCACTAGTTAATAATTAATTATAAAAAAAGTCAAGTTGTTTTAACTGAACAGACAGCTGCTGGGGCAGTTGTACCACTACTTATTCTCAGCGAAAGCACTAGGAAGTGGTGAAGGGTGGGCGTCTTTGGGGGGGACTGATTTATGTAATACTAGCTTTCCGCCCGCGGGTTCGCCCGCGTGGAATTGGCTTTTTAGATTTCCCTCAGGAATATCATTTTTTTTTTTCAATAAAAGGTAGCCTATGTCCTTTCTCAGGGTCTAAAGATTGTCTGTGCCAGATTTCATCAAAATCAGTTGAGACGTTTAAGCGGGAAAGCGTAACAGACAGACAGACAGAGTTACTTTCGCATTTATATTATTAGTATGGATGGATTGACGTTCAAAGTGCTGATTCTCAGCCTAATTTGAAAAAAAGAGAACTTTTATTTTGATAACGTTATTGAGTCGATTTTATTAAGATTACCCATTGGCGATTGATAGAACGGCCCGTTAATCGACATATCAAGTAAATTAAAGTGTCAGTGGTCATTGTCAGACGACAAAACAATGACCTGCGCATCGGAAAACGCAGTGGCTCTCTTTTCGAGGGATCAAAGGCTTTCGCTACGGTTTCGTAGAAATTGAAACAAACCTCCAATCTATCCTTAATTCTTTATTATTACCAAGATACACATCTCTTTTTTTTATTTACTTACTAACTTTCCGCCCGCGGCTTCGCCCGCGTGGAGTTCGGTTATATCGCGCTTTTTAGATTTCCCTCGTGAACATCAAATTTTTCCAGGATAAAAGGTAGCCTATGTTGTTTGTCAGGGTCTAAAGCCAAAGTGCCAAATTTCATCAAAATCGTTTGAGAGGTTTAAGCGGGAAAGCGTATCAGACAGACAGAGTTACTTTCGCATTTATAATATTAGTATGGATTATAAGTGCTTGACCGCAATCCCGGCTGATGGCAAGCTAAGCAGTGATACAATCGTTGATGGTAAAGCTCGCTAGTTTATTAAGAGCCTATTCACTGAAAAAACTGAGTGATTAGGAAGGAAGACGACTATGGTATCTACATGATAATAGGGATGTATCCAAGGTATGAAAATCAAAAAAGTAATTAGTCCGTCTTATAGATAATAAAAAAAATAAAGACACATATTTTTTATTTTGTCGAAATTACCAAAAACTACTGAGATATAGCGATTACGATACGCCGTGGTATATTTTGTACCACGGTGTGACGTCATGCGACATATCAAATCAATATATCTTCCTAAGTATTTGAATAAATTAAAAAATAAAAAATACGTCTTCAATATTTTTTATAAATCTATCTGATGGACATTCAATTATTTTGTAGGATACAACCCAATTCCCAAAATCTGATTTTACTCTAGAATAATTTGAAACTTTAAATAATGATACAAATCGGAATAGTTTTCGTTTGTGATCAAATTGTTACATGTATATAGAGTAGTTGGAAAGTTAAAAAAAAATAGACCAAACAAGTAAGGATGGAGGAAGGGTGATTTAGAAAAAGAAAAAGATCAATGTTGGATATTGTTTTTTTTTAATAATTATAAACTAGTGCTTGACTGCAATCCCGCCTGATGGTAAGTAGTGATGCAATCGTTGACGGTAAAGCGCATTAGTTTATTAAGCCTATTCACTTCAAAAACTTAGGAATAGGAAGGATGACGGCAGTTGAGCGAGGTGATGCAATGTTAAACCCAAGACCAACACGACCAAACGATGCTGCGCTAGAGGGAGATTGATCTGGAGACTCTCCACGACCAAACTCCCGACACAAAACATACCAGCCACACAACGCAACACAACTGCTCAGACCAGTCCTCCGTACGGCTTCACCAGACATCATGCTGGAACACAACGAATCGCTTGGCGGCAAGACTTTGTCTGGGGGGTGGTAACTTCTGCCGGCAGCCGATGTTATGACCTACCACCGAGCAATAGGATATGTATAATAAACACCACAGACATAACCAGAACAGATTTTCGTTTAAAAAGAAATAAAGTCAGAACTACCAGGCATAGTTATTTGTTTGTCAAGTGTCTGGTCGAACCAACGTCTGTCTAACCTACTCATTTGTGGTTGGATAAATAAATAAACCTACAAAGATTCTAAAAGTAGCTGTTTGTCGGTTAGTATCTAAATATTCAGCTTGTGGTGAGAACTATACCAGAAATACTACTACCCATTGGATTGTAGTCAGAGATGCGATTTATTTGAAATACTTCTATTTAAAATGCAAATACAAAATGCTAAATAGCTATTTTGTATTTAAATGCTTTTTAGTAAAAAGCATTTTGTATTTTATTTGAAATACCTTTCGAGATATATTTTGTATTTTTAATATTCATTTCAAAATGCAAAATACTTTGTGATAAAGTTTAGCCAATATTACCAGTAAAACAAAATGAAATTTATGAGCGAATGACGTCTGTATTGCCATTATTCCATATTTTTACTTCTTCTCCTTCTTCTTTACGATCAAGTATTGAATACTACTTCAACTCTTGATCAATGGCCCCTGTGGAATAGTTACCACAATTGTGCCAATAACACGTGTAACGAATTATAGAAATTTTTTGAAAATTTGATTTCACAATAATGGCGGATATCGCCAATGACAGTTGAAAAAAAATCATTTTTCGCTCATTTTTCATTGGACTTTTAAAATTATTTATAGTGTTGTTTACTAAATAAAAGCGCGTGATTTATGTAGTAAAAAGTGCATTCAGTGAATAATTTATAAAGAACATTGAAATATTGCAGCATAGTGGCCACATCATGACTACCCCAAACCCCTCCTATAGTGGGATTTTTAATTCGAGTCAGAAAAATGACAAGGGCAAGTGTCACTGATATGAATAAGGGTGACCCGCTACAATAGTGATGTTCGGCAATCAATAGACTTAGACATTTCTTCTTCTTCAGCCTATAGATGTCCACTGCTGAACAAAGGCCTCCCCCAAGGCTTTCCACGATGACCGGTCTTGTGCTGCCCGCATCCATCGGCTTCCCGCGACCTTCACCAGGTCATCGGTCCACCTTATTATTAGACATTTCATCATCAACCTTTTATCGTCCCACTGCTGGGCACAGGTCTCCTCTCATACAGAGAAGGATTGGGCATAATCACCACGCTTGCTCAATGCTGGTTGGCGATTTCAGACTTAAAGTCCAGGTTTCCTCAAGATGTTTTCCTTCACCTTCAGTCATTGGTGTCCAATATATACTTAGAAAGTACATATAACTTTAGAAAAGTTACATTGGTACTTGCCTGACCTGGAATCGAACCCGCCCACTCATACTTGAGAGGCTGGTGTTTTAACCACTAGGCCACCACGACATTTTTACATTTAATCATGCATTATTTCATTAGGTATCAAAGCGTTTTTTTAATTTTATATGTAAATATGTAATAGATACCGTATTTAACAATATGATTTTAGAAATATGGGCCTTACCAGCATATTAAACTCACTACAACATTATCACAAGAGCTGGGGAAAAAATGTTTAAAGAGATTCAGAGCAATTAAGAAATAATACAAATCATTTTATACGTTTTTATTCGTTACTTTTTTATTGATTACCACTCGAATCGGAATCAGTTACATTTATAAATTATGAATCCGCACATTCATCCATGATGCGGTCGAGTTGACACATTTCATCTTCAACTTTTATGGCATGATTGATGCACTTCTCCAATTTTCCGATGTCAAGTTTTGTTTTTCCTGGCCACGACGTACTCCTTTGCTGAACCCAAACTAAGGTCCGTATTACAGAACGTCACTCAAAACTCAAGCTTTACTTAAGTCACGATTCAAGCCACTTGATTGGTTAAAACTAGTTTTACGTAATGTTTAAGCAGAGATCAATGCTTGAGTTTCCTTCTGGAATACGCACCTAACTCTATTAGGTTGAGCTCACAGTGATAGGGGGGCAGACGCAGGATTGTGGCACCGCGATTCAGCGGCCAATTCTTCCACAACATAGCATTCGTAATTAGTTTTTGTTACAATAAACAGTTTTAATCTACCTACTGAAATTATTTATTTTATCATTATTTCAAATATAAACTGACTTTTGTTCCATCCTGTATTTTTATTTATATACATATACGCAATTTGAATTAAAAAGTGCAATCCAGACTAAGTTTTAAGTGTAAAATCTCGATTTACCACATCACTATTTATTTGGGACAAAAAACCTGCAACACTGGAGTTGTCATTTATCTGACTCGAATTAAAAATCATAATGTAGTCGGCTCACGCGGGAAACGAAAGGAGGTAGGTTAGTCAAGTCAGGATAAGAAGATATATAAAGGAAAAAATAGAAAAGGATAAACTTCCTCAAGTCCAGACTGTATGGCGTACCATGCCTTTGCCTTTTCCGTTTAGAAGTACGGAAAGAAGTGAACCAAAAAAAATCAACCAAAACGACGAACATTCATTATATCTGTAGATAAGAAACTATTATAATTTGAAAAAAGTATTTTGAAAATACCTATTTTGCATTTAGCATTTCAAATACAAAACGCAAAACTAATTGGTATTTTGCATTTGAAATAGTAAATCTGAAAAGTATTTTGCATTTTGTATTTAAATGCTTTTTTATAACCATTTTGTACATCTCTGATTGTAGTTTTGGACGAGGCAAAAGATACATGAAGATGTGTAACATTTTCTTTTGTGCAACAAGTTCCATTTGCCTGTGTAGGTATACATATATCTATACTAATATATAAAGCTGAAGAGTTTGTTGGTTTGTTTTAACGCGCTAATCTCAGGATCTACTGGTCCGATTTGAAAAAAATATTTTTGCGTTGGATAGCCCATTAATCCAGGAAGGCTTTAGGTTTAGAGTATTTAACATCACGCTGCGATTAATAGGAGCGGAGCATCACTAAATCCACGCGAACAAAATCGCTGGCGGGGGCTAGTAATTTGATAAAATTAATGTAGCAATTTGATTGGCACCGTCTAATCAACACGTAAAATACGTAGATACGGGCGTTATTGAGCGTTCGAAACTGGTACAGGTGTACATCATTTTATACACATGGTACAGGTGTACAATAAAATCGCATTCAATACTGGAATCAAATGTAAATACTGATTTACACGGTGCAATTTAATTGCCTATGGCTTCAATTAAGTTGAGGCAACAATGAAAGTTGCATTGTCTAAACACCATTTACACGATGCAATTCATTTGTTGCATCAATTTTACTGTATGCGATAGGCAATTAAATTGCGCCGTGTAAATCAGTTTTACAAGTGTATGCAACTTTCATGTTTAGACCAGACAAAATATGGATGCAGTAATCGACATGTAATTAATGTTAGGGTGTAAATAGAATTCGCGTTCAATTATTATTGAATGGCACATATTCAATTAATGGATGCAATTTTATGAAAATAGTACGTGAGAACAACACTTTTTTGCCACTTTATGGCATGGGAAAGTCGCCCTATGTATGTAGACGTTGTTAACGTGTTGCAATGACCAAAGAAGTGCTGGCTTGACGTGGTAAGAGATGACATGCGTGCCAACAAGCTCTTACCACAGGATGTTAAAGATCGTGCGAAATGGAAGAGAATGTGCAGGAAAGCGGACCCCGGGCTCCAACGCGAAAGCCGCAGATGCAAAAGGGTTATAACGCTGAGATGATGATGATGTTTACGTGTTGTATACTGGCTTATGGGAAGAAAAAGTGACAGACGTGCGATAACGTGAAAATTACCAAGATTCATCAAAATGTTTCCGCATTTTAGAGAATTTCGCTTAGAAGTAGCAGCGTGCATCAGGGGCGGTAGAATCTATAATTTTATTCATGGGGACATAGTCTTATTTTATTTTTACATTTTAAGGAAACTTACAGCTAGCATATATACCGGTAGAAGATAATTAGTGAAAGGAGGCTAATTAAAAGTTTCCACGGACAAAGATAGTAGTAGGTTAGCACAAGAGACAGCAACAGGTACAGCACAGGACAGGAAAGTGGAATCAAGAACAAGCACTCGGAGAATATTTAGTACCTAAAGACTGAAAATGTTTTGGTCCTTTACAAAGTAACATAAAAAAAATATTTTAGTTTTCAGAACACTCACTGATGGCGAATAAATCTAGATCATCAATCCTCTGACACAACAAGTTACATGCTCTGCTAGCTCTTATCATATAAGAGTTTTGTCGGTATATGCATGGCACAGAGGAATCTAGAATTAATTTTATTCCTGGGGTCATACTCTTGAATACCCGTGTGGAACGCACATTTTGGCGCAGCCTGGGAGGAGTCCAAGCAGAGGACTGCGAGAGGCTGAGAGTTGTTTAGTTAAGGGAATCCCTGTACATTATATTGATACTACACCATGACAATATGACCATGAACATTGAATACAAAAAAATCGGGGAATAATATTAGATAACGTGAGTTACTATTGTGTTTTTTATACCTACTTATTGGAATGTCGAATTATAATGCAGCTTGTTTTTATTTTACATATTATGATTCTTACCCCAGCACAGTGTTTTTCAACGTTTTTTATGGCATTGTTGGCCCCCTTATAGAAAAATAATAGGTGTACAAATAAGTTTCCGCCGTTTAACAAAAGATGTCCTCACTAAGAATTTACGTTGAAATTGTCAGAGTTAAAACGTGATATCGTAAGTTCGGACATCTGGTAAAAACATACACTTATAGTATTAATGACTCGCTATCAGTATCATATAGTTCTGCCGAGTAAGCGTCATTTGCGGTAACTTTTGATTTACTTCTTTAATTTGAATAAATCTGCAGCTTAGGCCCATCGATTGCTTGTAGAAGCTTATGGTGAAGCTGCTTTAAGCGAAAGAAGTTGTCGTGACAGGTTTCAAAAGTTTAGAAATTGTGACTTTGATGTGGAAGACCGAAATTTTATTAGATTATTCATAAAGCCAGCAATGGAAATAGCAAGTGCTCATGTTTGCATGCATGCTTAAAATGAAGACAAAGTATGTATTTCATAAACATTGAAATGTAGGTAAGAGTATCTGTACTAAATGATTCTTAATTTAAATAAAATACATTTTTTTTTAATAAAAAATGAATGATATTTCTTACATGGCTGATTTGATTTTGAAGTTTTTTTGTTTCGACTGGTGGTTCGATTGTAAAGGACTAGATATATTTTAAGTGTTTGTTACAATTAATTAATTAATTGTAATCTTTAACTGCTTTTAAGGGTGGTCTGTAGCCCCAGTTTGATAAACAGTATTATCAAGAGGAGGAATTGGGTTGTGGAGGTCATGTAAAAGACTGGCATTCAGTATCCGCTTACTTAATTGTTCAACTCACTTCTTACTAATACAGCTAAAGTTTGTATGTGTGTGTTTCTTACTCTTTCACACCATTCAAAACGTATTCGGATGAAATTTGGCACACAGATGGATTACAACCAACAACCAAGGATTAATACATAATTATAAGTACAACATATTTATATATGTATATTTTTTCCCAAATATGTACATTTAGAAACTGGTGCAGTGTGTTTACCGAGCGCGTCACGCAGCTAACGGTAGATCATAGTACGCGCAACAGCTGACGCCACAGGTCAACGCACCGCTCGCCCGCCCGTACGGAGCGTTGTCCATATTTAGTACAAAGATTCTTTACTTAAAAATACTGAACACGTGTTTCGGCATTCACTTAAGCAAAAACCGGCCAAATGCGAGTCGGACTCGCACACCGAGGGTTCCGCTGTACAAACGTAGCGGTTTACAATTTATGACGTACTAGCTTTCCGCCAGCGGCTTCGCCCGCGTGGAGTTCGGTTATATCGCGCTGTTTAAATTCCCCTCGGGAACATCAAATTTTTCCGGGATAAAAGGTAGCCTATGTTCTTTTTCAGGGTCTAAAGGTTATTTTCGCATTTATAATACTAGCATTGATTTAGAATTTTTCACAGTTTAGAGACAATTAGATTTAAGAAGTGTTTGATATGAATTTCAACTTTAATATCTCTACGCGTTCATGTGAAAAAGGGTAGGTAGTAAGTTTATAATTATTAAAAAAATATTTTATGTCATGTAAGCAAAAATAATATTTTAATATTTTATGTAACTTCAAATTTATCATTTTCACAATTTTTCCTTTATCTATCTGTACTATAATATAACGTTGCTTCGTGCCGAATTTCAAGATTCTGAGTTCACGGGAAGTACCTTGTAGGCAAAGAGATTTAGGATATATAGAGAGGGCATGTGTCAAAATGGCATAGAAAAACTGTGATCCCATGGCTCAGTTCCGCCATTTAGTACAATATAGCAAAATTAGATCGACAATTGGAGACATCAAATAGTAAAAATGAAATAAGTTTACATAAAATATATTCAGCTATTGCCCGGTAGGTGGCCAGTGTGTTCTATGTTGCCAGATCCGATTTAATACCCTAGTATAGTTCAAATCGGGTAAATAAATATTGAAAAGTAAATAAATTAAGTGAAACTTGTCTTGTACAAACAAAAACTGTTTTAGAATTTTATTCGCCACTATTAATTTACCGTGACACCGTCTATTGGCATTTAGATGTTTTATGCTTACGAATTATTTTAACGCTCAGTTTATTGCGATTTTTGAGTGTAATAGACCTTTTAGGCCATAAAGCGCATTTTGTTTTGCAATTTTCGTTTGCATTTCGTTTTTAGCAAAATTATTCTTTTTACACGTTTGTTTGCAAATATTTTTAAATGGCAATGCAAAAAACTGTGGTAGGGTTTGTATCATTTCGATATAAAGTTATCGATAATATTGAAAGAAGTTACTACGACGATGTTTTTTCGCATTATGATAGCTTGAAACAAAAGCTTAGGAAGCAGAATAATTATGGGTAATTTCAAGTTTACAAGTTTCTTATTTATATAATTCTTTTAATATAATAGGCGTTAAAGTTTAAAATTGCCGATTAGTACTGAAAATCTAAATAATTGCTTATTTTTTAATTTTTCACGTTTGTTGTATGGGAGCCCCCTTTAATATTTTATTATTTTTATTCTTAGTACTTGTTGTTATAGCGGCAACAGAAATATTAACACAATCTCTGGAAATTACAACTGTCTCGCTATTACGGTTTATGAGATACAGCCTGGTGACAGACGGACAGACGAACAGAGAAGTCTCATGAATAGGGTTCGTTTTACCTTTTAGGTACGGAATCCTCAAAATCACAAAGTAGCTCGCAATCATTGTACTACATATACGTACCTACATATTTTATTAATATATTTCATTATAAATAAGTTATGTAATCTATGTACTTATCCACTTAACCGTAAATTTTATTCCAATTTTTACGGATATGTAGAAAAGTACTGAAATTAATAACTTACTATTTCATTTCTAATACAAGGTACCGATTCTTTTTTTTTAATTTGATCGACAAGTCTTTCCAAAGTAGATAACTTCTCTTTTAAAATGCATTGAGCATAATTTCGACGAATGAGACGGAAGCCAATTTTCTTCTCTACGGTCTATCTGGACAAATCGTATCCACTTTTTCCCTACGACATTATTTTTATTCGGAAACCAAAAATAACAAAAACCTAGGTAAATGAATAGTAATTGTTCATTCAATTTTGTTTATTAATATGATATGATTATGTTTAAATAGAGTTAATAATAAATAAACTTGAAATATAGTAATATTTTAAGTTTATTTAGCTATATTTTAAATTTCAATAAAATACAACAAAATGCATTCATCTTAATAAGTATTATCGATAACTAAATCGATAAACAACATTACTACATCTCTATAAGAAAATAGTAAAACTACTCAACAATAGAGGGCGCTTATTACAATAATGGAAAATTTTCTAGAACTAGGTTTTTTTTTAAAATTTGAATTGCAGTCGAAATATAAATAATTCATAGAAAAACATTCCGAAGTTAGGTCCAGTCGTTTTACTATAACGAGATGTACAGTAACACAATGCGCAACATGGCATATTTCCTTAGAAAATGTTTATTCTTAGTGGACACAAATTACGTCCTGACGCGCAGACTAGACTGAGCGACTTTTAATCAAGTCGATAAAAGTATTGGCTTACGATTTTGTTCGTGATGTCCTGTCTATTGTAAATATAATTTTAATGTCTTTGCGTGTATGTTTTGATTCCCTAGCGTGTGACGAAAATTCGTCTAAGGTGTCGGTATAAACTGCTGTATCTTTTGATCGCTTTAACTTAGAAGTTTGATTTTTTCACTGCATAAAGGGACAATAGACCTAGGTATTTGGTATAAATTTCAATTTGATACCTTTATTAGTTCGTGAGAAATAAGGTAGTAAGTTTCATTTTATTAAAATATGTTTATTATATTATATAACTAAAGAATTGTGATTTTCGCAATTTTTCCTATATTTGCATTATATGACAATCATTCATGCCAAATTTCAAGATTCTGAGTTTACGGGAAGTATCCTGTAGGTTTTGATTCCTTTGCGAGTGTCGAAAATTTGTTGAAAATATCGACATATCGGCTGTATCGTTTGATTGGCTTGGCTTAGAAGTTTGATATTTTCACAGCTTAAAGGGACAATAGACCTAGGTATTTGGTATAAATTTCAATTTGATAACTTTATTCGTTCGTGAGAAATAAGGTAGTAAGTTCCATTTTATTAAAATATGTTTATTATATTATATAACTGAAAAAATGTGATTTTCGCAATTTTTCCTATATTTGCATTATATGACAATCCTTCATGCCAAATTTCAAGATTCTGAGTTTACGGGAAGTATCCTGTAGGTTTTGATTCCTTTGCGAGTGTCGAAAATTTGTTGAAAATATCGACATATCGGCTGTATCTTTTGATTGGCTTGGCTTAGAAGTTTGATATTTTCACAGCTTAAAGGGACAATAGACCTAGGTATTTGGTATAAATTTCAATTTGATAACTTTATTCGTTCGTGAGAAATAAGGTAGTAAGTTCCATTTTATTAAAATATGTTTATTATATTATATAACTGAAAAAATGTGATTTTCGCAATTTTTCCTATATTTACATTATATGACAATCCTTCATGCCAAATTTCAAGATTCTGAGTTTACGGGAAGTATCCTGTAGGTTTTGATTCCTTTGCGAGTGTCGAAAATTTGTTGAAAATATCGACATATCGGCTGTATCTTTTGATTGGGTTGGCTTAGAAGTTTGATATTTTCACAGCTTAAAGGGACAATAGACCTAGGTATTTAGTATAAATTTCAATTTGATAACTTTATTCGTTCGTGAGAAATAAGGTAGTAAGTTCCATTTTATTAAAATATGTTTATTATATTATATAACTAAAAAATGTGATTTTCGCAATTTTTCCTATATTTGCATTATATGACAATCCTTCATGCCAAATTTCAAGATTCTGAGTTTACGGGAAGTATCCTGTAGGTTTTGATTCCTTTGCGAGTGTCGAAAATTTGTTGAAAATATCGACATAATCGGCTGTATCTTTTGATTGGCTTGGCTTAGAAGTTTGATATTTTCACAGCTTAAAGGGACAATAGACCCGAGTATTTCATGAGAATTTCAGCTTGATACGTCCACGCGTTCTTGAGATAAAGGGTGGTGACAGACAGACAGACAGACAGACAGACAGACAGACAGACAGACAGACAGACAGACAGACGGACAACAAAGTGATCCTATAAGGGTTCCGTTTTTTCCTTTTGAGGTACGGAACCCTAAAAATAATGTTGCATAGCTCTTTATACCAATATTCCCACGGGATAGAGAGTAGACTAGTAGTACCATGACGACAGCCTCCGTGGCGTAGCGGTAGCGAAGCGCGGCCGTTGCGCAAGGAGGCGCGGGTTCGATCCCCGCACAGTGCAAGTATTTGTATGCATGAATATGAATATTTGCACTGGTCTGGTCGGGCCTCGGAAAGCACGTTAAGCCGTTGGTCCCGGCTGCCATACGAACATCTAGTGGCAGTCGTTACGGGGTTGTTGGAGCCTTCAAAAGTCTAACAATTGGTCTAACTGCAATGCTTAGATATCGCCTTCGGGTTGTGAAGGACAGAGGGCAGTCGCTTCACGGAAAATATCGAAGTTTAGAAAAATTCAGCAGTTACACTGGTAAAGCGGACCCCAGACTCCAAAGCTGAAAAAGCTGCGGGTGCGACTGGGATTAACGCTGAGATGATGACACAGGGATCTAAGTTTCTACTTAATAACAATTCTGAAAATGATTCAAGTCATGTCTAAAAGTGTAACATAATTTGAAATTTCTTTCATTAGCTGAAGTGGCACATGGAACAATGTGCAGACGACTGATGACTCTTTGGATGAGATGAACACTCAATTAGTTTTAATTGCAATCTTGTATTATTTTCTCCGACCTGTCAGAATTAAGAATTCAGTAATGACTTCATGTTTTATTCTTGCAACAACAAGTTGCATCTTTAAAGCCACAAGGATTTTATTTAAGAGTCCTTTATTTAGTAAAAATATACTAAAATTTAGTAAGTACTGCGATAAAAATAAACTAAAATTGAGGATTTCTAAGTACACATAAATATGTGTACATATAAATTTTACAGACAAGATCAAAACAAGAATTAGTTACTTTCAACTACTCTCTCTGTAATGAAACTCAAAGAAACTAACATCAGTGATTTAGGTGTCCTTCTTGATTGTAAACTTGTAAACTAAAAGAACTAAGTACAACAGATTTCAAGCGACCAACTATCTATACTAATATAAAAAGCTGAAGAGTTTGTTTGTTTGTTTGTTTGTGCGCGCTAAACTCAGAAACTACTGGTCCGATTTAAAAGAATCTTGTTGCATTGGATAGCGCATTAATCTGGGAAGGCTTTAGGTAATTTAACATCACGCTGCGATCAATAGGAGCAGGGCATATAAAAAAAAAAAACGCGGGTGAAATCGTGTGGCGCAGCTAGTATACTTATAGTATATCAGTTTGCTTCTTTGGTGTGCCCAGAATTAGAATATGCTTGTATGATTTGGGACCCTTACTTTGATAAATATATTTAAAAAATTAAGGAAGTTCAGCATAAGTTCCTTAAAACAATGAATTCAATTCGTAGTACTTATTTATAAATACTCCTTGAATAAGTATGCCTTGTTAACTAAGTTCAAAACCCTTGCTGCTTCAAGCTATGATGCTACATCGAGTGGTAGATAATAGGTTTGATTGCTTGACATTAGTTAATAAGTTAGGTATGATATGTCCACTCTCATCTCCTCTTTGTCAAAGTTTTCTTGTCGTACTAACGCGGGTGTGAGCGCTCCGTTTCCGAGATTCGGCTGTCCCACTGCTGGGCACAGCTCTCCTCTCATACAGAGAAGGATTGAGCGTAATCACCACACTTGCCCAATACGGGTGGCTTCGGAGATTAGTTGAATCCTATAACACTCATTTCAATGATGAAGATATATTTGCCTTAATTAAAAATAAGTTTAAAATACAAACTGTTGTGTCTCATGGTATTGTTTGGTAAATAAAACCTAGATTAGGTTTACGATTGTATGCACGTAATCTTTCCAACTCTGTATCTTAAAACCTACGTAACCTGTGGAAATGCAGTGGATTGTGCATTTGTTTAAAGCACTGTATACCTAAATTTATCTTTTTTTAAATAAATTACAAACTAGCGCTTGACTGCAATCCCGCCTGATGGTAAGCAGTGATGCAATCGTTGATGGTAAGGCGCGCTAGTTTATTAAACCTACTCACTCAAAGGAACTGAGTAAATAGGAAGGAAGACGGCAGTTGAGCGCGGTGATGCAATGTTAAACCCATCAACACGACCAACGATGCTGCGCCAGAGGGAGATTGATCTGGAGGCCCTCCACAACCAAACTCCCGACACAACAACATTTCGCGCATGGTACCTGGCACGTACATCGCAACATAACTGCTCAGACCCGTCCTCCGTACGGCTTCACCAGACATCATGCCGGAACACGACGAATCGCTTGGCGGCATGACTTTGTCTGGTGGGTGGTAACTTATGCCCGCGGCTGGTGTTGTGGCCTATCATCTTGTAATGTACAGACGACAGCACATCCATGTGCTATTTATATGTCTGATAAAATAGTTTACAAAATTAGGGAAGCTAAATGATGTAGGTAACAGCAGCAATAGTTGTAAGTAAACATAAATGATGTGATATAAGGGACAACACATATCACACCCTCATACACTCTCCGTGTATGAGTGTGCTGTATGTGTAGAGAGGGAAAGTGATTTAGCATATTTACATTATCTACATTTGTGTGTGTTTAGTGTATAAATATATGTTGAATTTTGAAATTATAAGCAGATTAGCCCACGTTTTTGTGCATGAGATTTTTTGTTCCCATGACTGTCAAGCATCGCATCGCCTACCTGTTGTCATTTCTTCGCGTTTGCTGTGCTCCCAAGGGTTCTAGCGTGATGTTGAGTAGCCTTCGTCTGTTCGTCAAGAATTGAGCAATCAAATGCAAAAATACTTTCACAAATCCTACTGGTAGTTTCAGAGATTAGCGCTTTCAAACTTGAAACAAAATCCTCCGCTCTAAGTATTAGTATACATTTTGAAGAGTTATGTGAACATAAATGTAGGGAAAAGCTGATTTTTTCCACGATGTGAGGATTGGACCCCAGTTTTTCAAGATGATGAGTACAATGACCTTATTCATATCAAGGCGGGACTATCATGGTATGGGCTGGTATGTAAGGGTGCGTGAACCAATCTCATTTGGATAAGAGGGAAAATGAATGCATTGAAATACCGCAATGTGGTAAGTAATGGAACCTGTGATTAATCCACAGGTCAGGAGTTCCAACTCATGCACGATAATGCCCGTGCCCACACGGCTGAGCTGATATCAATTGTGCTTAGGGAACATGGAGTAAGGGTTCTGGACTGGCCTGCTCAATCCCCAGACATGAATCCAATTGAATATGCATGGGACATGTTACAACGAAGAGCTATGATTAATTTTTCTCCAACTTTGACAACAGAAGAACAACTTTTCCTGCACTTTAAAAGAATCTGGGACTTCATACACAGCCTGATATGGATAATTTAATTTTGAGAATGAATCACTGATGGCAAACTCTAATTAATGTCAGGGGAAGTAATACTGATTATTAAATGCCTTTTTTGTTATTTTTAACTTTAATTTTTAGTATTTCCTATATAAAATTCATTAAGTATGTAAGTACAAAGTAAAAAAAATACCAAAGAAAAAAATTAAAAACTTTTGATGTATCTTTTTTATATAAACAATAAAATAAACTTAATTTCATACATAATTGCTTTAACAAAATATTTACAGAATTTTGTAAAATGAAATATCCCTACGCATTGTTGATGTGTGTATAATGTCTGTTGAATAAAAAATATAGAATGTCAATATTCAAAATGTTTCACATTTTTTAAAAGAGGAACTTCATAGAAGCCATGTTAAAGTTTCATTCAAAAACATCAAACCATTACTCTTAATACCTCAACCTGGATCTGTGGCTGAATGTAGTAACCAGTTTTCGCAGTGTAAAACGCTGTATTATAGTATTGGTCCTACCCTGAAGGGGAGACAAAAATGGAGAGTCAATTCTAGGTGATTTTATTTATTGTTACTAGCTGCACCCCACCGTTTCACTCACATAAGTTTGATTCCCATCGGAATTTCAGAATAAAAACCCTAAATTTTTTAATATATTAGTTTACTTGTATTTTTATGTTATATTTATTTTCTATGGGCCCTAGTGGCTTGAATTAAATAAATAAATAATAAACCACTTTTGAACCAAATTTCATGCAAATCTGTTCAGTAGTTTTTGTGTGAGAGAATGACAAACATCCATCTATACATCCTCACAAACTTTTGCATTTATAATATTACTAGCTTTCCGCCCGCGGCTTCGCCCGCGTGGAGTTCGGTTATATCGCGCTTTTTAGATTTCCCTCGGGAACATCAAATTTTTCCGGGATATAAGGTAGCCTATGTTCTTTCTCAGGGTCTAAAGATTGCCTGTGCCAAATTTCATCAAAATCGGTTGAGAGGTTTAAGCGGGAAAGCGTAACAGACAGACAGACAGACAGACAGACAGCAGGACAGACAAGGTGACAGACAGACAGACAGACAGACAGACAGACAGACAGACAGACAGACAGACAGACAGACAGACAGACAGACAGACAGGACAGACAGACAGACAGACAGACAGACAGCAGACAGACAGACAGAGATTGTGACAGACAGACAGACAGACAGACAGACAGACAGACAGACAGACAGACAGACAGACAGACAGACAGACAGACAGACAGATAGACAGACAGACACAGACAGACAGGACAGACAGACAGACAGACAGACAGACAGACAGACAGACAGACAGAGAAGTGACAGACAGACAAGACAAGACAGACAGGACAGACAGACAGACAGACAGACAGACAGACAGACAGACAGACAGTGACAGACAGACAGTAGACAGACAGACAGACAGACAGACAGACAGACAGACAGACAGACAGACAGATGGGTGACAATAAAGTAGATTAGACAGACAGACAGACAGACAGACAGGACAGATGGTGACAGACAGGACAGACAGACAGACAGACAGGACAGACAGACAGACAGAGACAGACAGACAGACAGACAGACAGACAGACAGACAGACAGACAGACAGACAGACAGACAGACAGACAGACAGACAGACAGACAGACAGACAGACAGACAGACAGACAGACAGACAGACAGACAGACAGACAGACAGACAGACAGACAGACAGACAGAGACAGACAGACAGACAGACAGACAGACAGACAGACAGACAGACAGACAGACAGACAGACAGACAGACAGACAGACAGACAGACAGACAGACAGACAGACAGACAGACAGACAGACAGACAGACAGACAGACAGACAGACAGACAGACAGACAGACAGACAGACAGACAGACAGACAGACAGACAGACAGACAGACAGACAGACCGACAGACAGACAGACAGACAGAGTTACTTTCGCATTTATAATATTAGTATGGACTACGATAAGAGAGTGAGGTGCTGAGTTCAGTCACAGGATCGGTCCTGTGACTGAACTCAAGGACCTACTCTAACAGATGTTTATTATGCTTTCTGAAGCAGAGGGGTCAGAAGCACAGGGTTTTTCGTCCTCCGTGGCGCAGCGGTCAAAACACCTGCCTGCGACGTGGAGGCCCCGGGTTAGATCCCCAGCCAGGTCATGATGGAAAACGATCTTTTCCTGATTGGCCTGGGTCTTGGATGTTTATCTGTGTATGTATCTATTATAAATATAGTATCGTTGAGTTAGTAACCCATAACATAAGTCTCGAACTTATTTTGGGGCTAGCTCAATCTGTGTGATTTGTCCGTATATATTTATTATTTATATTTAAGGGTATTTTATATGTAAGGACATTACCGGTTCCCAAAGAAATTCCTAGTGGAAAGGCCCAATATCGTTAACTTTGGTGACCAATGTGGGAATTGCACACTCAGTAGCAGTTATTACTACCTCACGCCATGCCAAAACACTAGCAAAACAAAGTACAGTCAGTGCTGATTGGCCAACCATTGCACTGGACTTCAAGTTTTAAGTACATGGTCACTTGCAAAGGCTATTTTTATACTAGCATTACTTGGGGAAGGCTGTTCATTAAAATGAGTATTGTGAAAGAATGCAAGATAAGGCCATCATTAAACAACAGTGCTGATTATAGGTAAGCTTCTACATTTATTTATGAACTGAATTGATTGATTACTTTGTTTGTATTGGAATGTAATACTCATAAGCTATCCTTTGTAGCATCTCAACTAGAGGTTGTTTTACTTTTTTAAATGTTGACAGTTTTATTAAGAAAATAATAACAATGTACTCAAAATAATCTACCATATTCATAATCAATATGTTCCACTGCTGGGATACAGGCTCCTCTTGGTGAGAGGGAAAACCGTTTAATTTACCATGGGGGCCCACTCTGGGGCCACATGGTAAATTGGCTTCAAATTTTTGACTATGGATATGCTGGTTTTCCTTTACTGCTTTTCAGAAAAGTGGTGATGAAATAAATAACATTTAACCAGTAAGTCAAGGGTCAATACCACTGGGCCAACACTGCTCTAACGATGCCTTATATAAAATAATTATTAGATAAACCGAATATGAAGTTAATGAGATACCGTTATATGTTTTGTTTGCGTAAGTATTAGATGGTGTTACTAAATATGTGTTAAATTGTTCAAACATAGTTATTATGTTTGCTGTGGCCTTGTTGTAGCTTTTAATTAGTGCTACTAAGCATTTTAGAGGAATATTTTGCAATATAAAATGTACTGGGGTAATGTTATGGAAGATAAGTATAAAAACAAAAGAACTCATTAAATTTACACTTTAGAATTGAAAATATTTGTCAGATAATAAAAGAACAATTTGCTGTTCCATGCATTTGGATAGCATCGGTGGCACTTATTCTAACTGTTTTGCATTAAAAAAAAATAGAATCTAGAATGTTGTAGTGAATCCATGTTATCAGTAGGGTAATTGTGTAACATGCTATCAGTAGAGAAGGATGTCATTTTGACAGTTCAACAACATTCATTGCGTTATTCAGATTGTTGAATAAAGATACTTTCCAAACATATGGAGCAATGAATTAACAATTGACTTCAAAATGATTCCAATTTATAATAATAGTGGGTTACGCAATTAGGGTGCAGGTTGCAGATCAATGTCCCTGCCAACCTGTATACATTTCTCCATTATCACCATCTGCCCAACTTTTTCCTAGATATGTTGGAGTTAGCCTCCAGTCCAACCGAATGAAACTAGATGGTATTTTACATAAAACGACTACCTGTGAAACCTCCAAAATCTAGTTACTGGGTATTACAATACCCTTTGTTAAGACAGGTTGTCAATATGGAGCGGGTAACCAGTCTGGTTCATGACAGAGAAATATTACAGGCACAAGATAGCGTGAGGTAGAATATAAAAGAGAACAAATTGAAACTCGTAAGAAGAATGTATCACCGTGAAGAACTAACATAAATGCAAAATATCAACAGCAACTAGTCAAATTATGCTACATTATATCCATCACAGACATATATTCGTTGATTACATCACCTAGCGTTTCATTAGCTATGACAGCACTTTGAGAATGAACCAAAGTAGGTAAATATGATCAGCTCATATAATATATTGCAGCTATCTGACCTCGAGATCAAAATTTCAAGACAATGTTCATATGTTTATTTTATTTAGCTGTGACATCATACTTTTTAATAAACAATGATTGAATTAATTTCAATCTTTATATTTATGACACAAAAGAGTAATTCTAATGTGAGTATATATTGAGGCAGTTTACTGACAGCCTTTTTCTTGCCAGAGAGAATAAGAGAATGGATGTACTCAGACAAAGATCTTACATAAGATCATTACAACTGCTCTACATAAGCTCATAAAAGGTAAATGAGACTTAATTGATCAATTAAGTGTAACTATGATTACATACTTGGTTTATGAAACAACAATTCCTTGATCTTGTTCTTGCAGTGCAGTGTACATAAACAAAAGACATGTGAATGTAGTGTGGTGTATATTATGCAGGTTTATTATGTAAACAAGCTCACCTCGCGCGCTTGCGCCATGTCTACGGCCCACGCCTGCAGGTCGCACTTGTTCCCCACCAGCACCATGGGCACCTCCTCCGCATCCTTCACCCGCTTTATCTGCTCCCGATAGGAGCCAATGTCTTCGAAACTTTTAGCACTGTTCACTGCGAAAACCAGCAAGAAACCCTCGCCAGTCCGCATGTACTGGTCCCGCATCGCGGAGTACTCCTCTTGGCCCGCCGTGTCGAGGATGTCCAACAAACACGTCTCACCATCGATAACTACTTGTTTTCGATACGAATCCTCGATCGTAGGATCGTACTCGTCCACAAAATGATTCTGTATCAGCTGTATAGTCAATGCGGATTTACCGACGCCTCCGGCGCCTACCACCACCAATTTGTACTCGGTCATCTTGCGACGAGTTAGGAAGAATATTTTTTCACACCACTAATGTCACTAGATCAGAAACTACGCCCCTTGTCGTGCCACACCTTTTAAATTACTCACATTGGCATGTCTGTCGCGACCTATGTTATTGCACTCGCTGTGTCCGTAAAACGGCTAATTAATGTATTATTAGAGGCAAATGCAATAAATAACAATGAGGCGGTTCACTCACCCTTTTACCGGAGTGGGAGTGCGTTCGGAAATGTTGAATGTTGATGAGTCATCGCTGTCTCAAAACTTATTTAAAGATTATTTTAATTTTATTTAGGAGTCACTGACACTCTTATCTGAATAAATAAGTTAGTTAAAGGCCTGTAACATTTCTCAATTACTGATTATTGTCATTTATGAAACAAGAATGCATTCGACACTGTAAAAAAATAACTTCAGAACGCATGCCATCATGATTTTCCAGTTTGTATTAATTTAGAAAAAAAACTATAGATGGTGCTGCTTTATTCCTGTCTCTGTCTGATTTAGTTACACAGCTGCACGAAGACCAAACCAAAAGTATTAATTGCATTGAAACATTTAAAAAGCATAACACCAACATGTTGTTATAAATTAAAAACAATAACATATATTATGTTTCTTGTGAAGTTATTATACCTATGTAGTAGTCTTGTCTTGTCATATAGTCTTGTCTTGTTCTGTCTATTTTTTAGTCACCGAGTTGATAATTTTTTTGGCGTTAAACGCCAAAATAAAATTCAACAATCATTTTTGTAGTTGTCGAGCTGACATTTGCTTTTCCTAACAATTTATCGAGAGTTTTCTTGTTTTAAATTTTTCTATACTCAAAAATGTCTGCTGGAAAAAACGATGATGCCGCAGGAGAGACTCTAGAAGAAGCTGGAGCACTAGAAGCAGATGTTGGAGCTAATTTGTACTTCCTTCCAATTTAATTTATTTGTAGTGTCAGGGTTAATGAGCTTGGATTCTTTACTGTGTGCTTGGAGTCTTCTAGTGGATTAAGAGCAGGCGGTACCCTAATGGCATTGCCATCTAGCGTAATCTCAACTGTAGTTGACGAATAGGTACCTATGTCAGCTGTGTTTTTCATACAAGATTGTTCAAAGCTTTTCGCTCCAAATGCGCAGAAAATGAACTGAAAATCACACACTATTGTTGTAATGCCCGTGGCACGTTTGGTTCGCTAATAAAATAACTACATTATAATTATACCTACGGGGTGAAAATAATTGTAACTACTGCCACAACTGAATAACTATTATAGATATTTGAATAAAAAATAATTGAGTCTTGGGAATTGGAATAGTAAAGTGCTTATTATTTGTATCTAATCTAAAAACTACGCCATCTGTGTTGTAAATATTGTAAACACCAAACAAAATGTTTTCCTTTACGAAGTAGAGATGGCAGTAGTAGTCGTTACTAACCAAAGAATTTGCATAAAAAAAAGTTACTAAATAGTAGTTTCATTTCACATTGGCAGTTTGCGGGAAAGGGACACAGGGTCCTTTCGATGCCTCTCATGCGGAACTTTAGGTATTTATGCTTAAGTTTTGTGGCAATATAAGCTTAATGGAGTAAGCTTTAGGTTTATATTTGAATGTTGTTGTTTAGATATTATTATTACTCGTAATCATTCTATTTATTTAAAATTCTTTGTTACTAACTATCAAGTTAAATTGTAGACATGGATGTAAAGTCTAGATCTAGGTCGTCTTTTTGAATATTTTTCAGTGACCAACAGCTTGCGGGCATCGACCCACGGCTGCAAATCAACATGGATCCCCTTGCACATCGGGATCTTCGTCCCGAAATGATGTTTATTCGCGAAGAGTTGCGGCAAGCGAAGTGGCAAACATTGGCGGTTAGTTTATAATCTGTTTTGAGAGGTTTCTTGTGTATTTCCATTTCTCTTGGCAATCAATTTAACTTTGCTACCACAACCGCTGTCAAGTGTTGCGGGTGTATCTGTAGGGTTAGCGAGGTTTAACTTAACTAATAAATAAGTTATTACTGTTATTACATATGACAAGGTGGCCCCGTCTATTAATAAAGGTCAAACCCTCTAGGCTTTTCATTCCTTCTCGTGTTACCTTCCTCGTTCCCTCACTACTGAGGATCGCATCCACATACTAGTCATCTCCAATTATTGTACATGGCATAGGATTTTCGTAAGTGAAAATGGTTTTGTATATAGCGAGTAGGTACCTTTTTAATACAGTAGCACTCATGGGTATTCCCCACGGAAATCTTGCCGAACATGCATGGACTCCCCTATATAATTACCTATTAAGCTAAGTATAAACTTTTGTAGTGAAGAAATAGAAATGGGATGCAGTACCTTTTGGGATCCTTTAGTAAAACTTCAAAATAAAATAAATCACTTAAAAAATCATTCACTCAATATATTTCCATTAAACTAGCTCTAAAACAAACTGTTGTATAAAAAACATCTTATAATTTAATTTGTACTAAGTTTCAAACTACATTTTCAAACTACACTTGATGCTGCCAAAAACCATTCTACACTGAAACAATAAAACATTTTTACCTGTCTGCCTAGCCTTCCAAACTCAAATATATTTAATCCATACTAATATTATAAATGCGAAAGTAACTCTGTCTGTCTGTCTGTCTGTTACGCTTTCCCGCTTAAACCTCTCCACCGATTTTGATGAAATTTGGCACAGATAATCTTTGGACCCCGAGAAAGAATATAGGCTACCTTTTATCCCGGAAAAATTTGATGTTCCCGAGGGAAACCTAAAAAGCGCGATATAACCGAACTCCACGCGGCCGAAGCCGCGGGCGGAAAGCTAGTTTATTAAAACTAGCTTTCCGCCCGCGGCTTCGCCCGCGTGCCCTGCCCCCCGGCGACCGCGGAAGAGGTTGTTTAGCGCACGTGTATTAAGTTACCTCTTTTTGCGAAATAATATTTATTTTTTTAGGTGGTTTTTTTTTTTAAGTTTAGCCTGTCTTTGTGGGCATTAGTAGAATCAGTTATTGATACCTAACAATACCTCCACGGATCGGACAGGGTTTTCTTTACATATTGTATAATACACGCAGTAGCCACTGACAAAATGTATGGTGTAATTCCTAAAAAACCGCGTCCGACTATAGCGCACAAGGATTACTCGCTTTAAACATTTGACTGGCGCTAGTTTATATAGGGCTTATTCACGCAAGAAAACTGGGTGAATAGGAAGGCAGACGGCAGTTGAGCGAGGCGATGCAATGTTAAACCTAACAACATGACCAACGATGCTTCGCCAGAGGGAGATTTATGTGGGGACCCTCCACGACACTTAGTAGTCCGCGGTCGTCAGTATCTATAGAGGTATGAGGAACAGGGATTAATGTTCACTCCTCCTCCTCAGAAGGGGGGGGTGAGTGAACTTTACAGCCCATTCCTTATAGGTACACTATTAAGGTATGTTTCTTCCATACTTTTTTGTGAGTGGCCTACTTTAGTTTTAGCCATAATTAGTTTGAACTCTGTAACTGTTCCGTTACGAAGATGTTTTCTTTTTATATGTATAGTCAACCGGGGCAATAGGCTATTTGACAGTATTCAATTATTTGTGATTTTTTGCTTTAATTGCATAAAATGAGGGTTCTTTATATCATTTACAAGAGTTTTAATAAAAAATAATAACAATTATTATATCCAAAACACAAAAATATGTTTGGCTTTTTGTTTCTCGCGCCACACATTGTGAAACGATCCGGATTGGCTAATGTCGCGATGACGTCATACGCGCATCATCGCTTGTTTTCGGCACACTTATAAACTGTTTTTCGGGGGTTTTATCGATTTATTTGTACAACCCAGTACAGCACACCACTTGTAAACCATTTTATTAGATAACAACAGCAAATAATAATTAAAAAACAAACACCACTGAGAACCGAAAACCGCTTGTGACGTCACTTACCAGGCGCAACGCCATATTGCTGATTATATCGTTTTCGCGGCTTATTTTAATTTTGAATTTTTATTTGCATATTTCTTACGAAATACGTATTTAAAATTTAAAAAAAAATACTTTGGGTGAACTTCTTAACCGCAACCAAGTAATTCAAGATAAAAATTATAAATCTGTCAAATAGCCTATTGCGTCTAATCGAAATAATTTTAAATCTATTTGAAAACCTACCGCTCCTGCCATCTACTTATATGTTATAGTTTTTTATTCAAAGTAAACAAAACAAGATGGCAGGAGAGGTAGGTTTTGAAATAGATTTAAAATTATTTCGATTAGACGCAATTGCTCCAAAGACGCAATTGCCCCGGTTGACCTTATTAGTTTTTAAGCAGTTAAAAATTGCAGTGCAATTCAAGCTCAGCAGACACAATTGCGGTTTCACAGAAACATAGATTTTCTAAACGTCGGCGTCGTATTAATACAGTTTTAGTCAATTTAGGCTTTTAGCATTTCCCAAGTTCTACTTTATTAACTGCAGTGTGAAACTTGGCCTTTTAGGTACAGACGACAGCACATCCAGCTACTATACAATCGGTCAGATTTCTTGAGAGAGAGAGAGAGATTTTCAACTTTATTTCTATGGCATGAAGGCCCAAGGTTGATTGTGAATAATTGACAGTTTTGGGTAGCAGGATCAGGATCATTTGCGGTTGTTGTTGCTGCCTTCAATCGTTGTTGATCTCAGCCACGTTTACACGCGTTTGAGCGTAGAATGATCTGCCAAGGAATAGTTGTGGAATAAGGCATTGCCATTTCGGCTAGATTTGGCAGCTGCTCCTCCCCCCTTCATCGGGTAGGTACGCCCTTCATAGTTTGAACGCAACAAGTCTTTTTCGAGAATTAGTCCTCATTTCAATAATTCTCCCTTTTTTTAAAATTTAACATCATCATTTTCGTAGTCCATCCATAAATCTACAGGATATTACCATCATCATCAACCTTTTTATCGTCCCACTGCTGGGCACAGGTCTCTTCACATACAGAGAAGGATTGAGCGTAATCACCACGCTTGCTCAATGCGGGTTGGCGATTTCAGACTTAAATAAAGTCCAGGTTTCCTCAAGATGTTTTCCTTCACCTTCAGTCATTGTCCAAGATATACTTAGAAAGTACATATAACTTTATAAAAGTTACATTGGTACTTATTTATCTAAATCTTATTAATTTAAATAAACCAATTCCGCAACTAGATAATTATAACTGTTATTATACCACAAACCTCACAAATAAAAATGATGGAGTCGTTGCGTATGTGAAAAAGTCTTTAAAACATAAAGTTACGGAAGTTGAGCTCTTACACGCATCCTGCTTACAAATTGATATACTAAATAACATTGTCTTAGGTGTATATACAGGTCCCCTGCAAAATTAAACGCAATAATTTTATTGACTCTTTAAGCTTACATTTAGAATCACTAAATATACAAAAAAAAAAAACATTGTGATTACAGGAGACATAAATATTAACTTGATATCTAGGGAAACAGAGCAACATTACGAGCATAAAAATAGAATAAACTACCTTACTGTGTTATCATCATACGGAATTCTGGCTGGGCATACACTACCTACTAGGGAAAAAAATTGTCTTGATCATTTTATGTTAAAAATTAATCCAAAAAAAATATCTGCTTTTATAGCTATCTTACGCACTACCATTACAGATCACTACACCACCTTTCTTTCCTTGGCAAAAACAAAAAACAAAATCGCTACATATAAAAATAAAAATAAAACAACGATAGACTTTGAGAATGCTCTCCTATGCTTGCAAAATAAAAATTTAACTGAACTTCTATTAATTGATGACCCTACTGTGGTTATAATATCTTTAATAGATAAAATAACGGAATCATTAACTGCTAATACACGTACTATTACCGTACCAAGTAGTAAACGTTTATTAAAACTCTGGATAACACCAGGTATTCTGAGATGTATTCGGAATCGTAATGCTTTACAGCAAAAGGCGCGAAATGATCCGCATAATGAAATTGCCAAACTGACATATACAAGGTATAGAAACTATTGCAATAATCTCATAAAAAAGCTAAAAAGAAAGTATAATAGGGAACAAATAACTAGTGCTATCAAAAACAATAGACTTCTTTGGAAAAATATAAAAAACATCACTTATACTAATAAACCACGAAAAGAGTGCCTGGAATTGTTACAGGTTAAATCATCTCCCATGGAGTCTGCTAATTTTATAAATAAATGTTTTGCGAGTATAGGCAGAGATCTGGCCCAAAACATCGCATCTGGCTCTGACTTGTCTGGTAAACTCCTTAATAAAACGTCATCGCTATCAAGCTCAATGGTTCTTCTAGATACCGATCCACACGAAGTTTTTACTACGCTAATGAGCTTACGATCTGACAGTGCACCCGGATGGGACAATATACCAACTGGTTTTTTGAAACTAGCTAAAAATGAAATTGTACCAATTATCACGCATCTAGCCAATTTATGCTTTCAAAAAGGTGTTTTTCCAGCCCCATTAAAAAAATCCATTATAACACCTGTGTATAAGAGTGGTGATAGAGACGATGTCAACAATTATAGGCCTATTTCCGTTTTACCTGCAATTTCTAAAATTATAGAAAAACTGTTAAATACCCGTCTCCTGCAGTATTTAAATAAATTTGATATTCTGTCACCTTCCCAATTTGGATTTAGACAAAAAAAGTCAACTGAAGATGCTGTAATAGCATTAACTTCTTTAGTAACCGAACAACTTGACCAAGGAAACAAATGTATGGCTGCCTTTCTGGATCTAAAAAAAGCTTTTGACACCGTCTCTACTTCCATTATTCTACAAAAACTTGAAGCAATTGGAATTCGTGGAATACCACTTGCACTTTTTAAGGATTATCTTACCGGTAGAATGCAAAAAGTGAAACTTAATAAAACTGTCAGTGAGGACGTGGATGTGTCATACGGCGTACCCCAAGGAAGTGTACTAGGACCCACACTTTTTTTAATTTACATTAATGACCTCTGCAACATGAAGATTCATAATGCTAAAGTATTCTCATACGCCGATGATACAACTGTCGTCTTCTCAGGTAAAACATGGGATGAAGTTAAAAACTGTGCAGAAGAAGGTTTAGCTCTTATTACAACTTGGTTAAAAAAAAACCTTCTCACTTTGAACACTAGCAAAACCACCTACATTTGTTTTAATATTTATAATCAATTTCAACCAGAAAAAGAATTTAATTTAAGAATCCATATGTGTGAAACTACTACAGAAACTTGCACCAATTGCCCTATTATCCAACAAGTTAACCAAACAAAGTATCTAGGAGTTATCATTGACCAGCGTCTTTCATGGCATCCTCAGCTAGAACAGGTCATAACCAGAGTACGCAAACTGATCTGGATATTCAGGGAGTTGAGATGTGTTGTGCCAGGGAGAATAAACGAAAATAAAAATAATGACAATCAAAGAAATTTATTAAATGAAATTTATGTATCGTTGGTCCAGTCTGTTTTGATATATTGCATATCATATCCTCCCTATATGGGGAGGAGCAGTGAAATCTAGATTTCTTGAATTAGAACGAGCCCAGAGAGCGATAATTAAAGTGATGTACTTCAAAAAAAAATATTTTCTACCAAAAAGCTTTACGAATTATGTAATCTACTATCAGTAAGAAAATTATACATTCTACATATTATGCTCAAAACGCACAAAGAGACACCATACGATGCTAAAATACTAAAAAAAGAAATAAATACTGCATACTAAAGGTTCCCAAAACTAATACCGAATTTGCTAGCAGGCAATTCAAAAAACGCTCATCCTTTTTATATAATAAGATTAATAAAGTCATATATGTCTATGATAAAAAATTATTGCAATGCAAAAAAGAATTAACAATCTGGCTACATAATTTAAGTTACGATGCTACAGAGGGACTTTTGCAACCAGTGACCTAATAGTGTAATTAAATTGAACAGAAACATTTCTTTTATTTATTCACGCACGCAAATACTCACTCACTCTCTCTCTCTCTCTCTCACACACACACACACACACACACACACACACCTTCCACACGCACGCACTCATACAATTACTAGCATTTTGTTATTTATTGTTATTTTTCTCGTTTCCATTTTTGTTGCTTTCATATTTACAATTAACGGAGCTTTCAACTACAGGCATCTCTATGCCTAAATGGAGACTCCTTGACATGTAATGTAAGACAATTTTATATGAAATAAACTTATTATTATATTATTATTATTATCACTTGCCCGACCTGGAATCGAACCCGCGCACTCATACTTGAGAGGCTGGCACTAGGCCACCACGACTTTGGATATTACCATAAAGTGAGGCTAATTTGAACTGATTGGAGCATTTTTTCTTAAATGTATCTTTACGAAAAATAAAGCTACTAAATTAGTACGTTTGAATCTTTTACTTTTATAATTTCCTTATAATTATCTGTTTTTAATATACGGCTCTTGTTATTAGATCTAGAGATATTTTTTTTGAAATATCCGTTCTGATTATCGCAACAATGGGGCTAATTGGTATGTGAATACTTATATCGCATTGTTTTTTTAATATATTTTTAAGCTATATTTATGAGGAATGTCTAAACGGTATCTGAAAATGTCCATAAGAGATAGAAAAGAGCAAATAGAGGATTGGAAAAGCGCGGGAAATACACTATTTCGTAGACAACCTTCATACATATTTCTCTAGATTTTTAGTTCCCGGCAAAAGTTTTGCTACCTAGAAATACACCAAAACTTTTATTTCGCCAGTTCCAAATAACGCCGTGATTTCCAAAGAACCCCATTTTACGGTATATCTACTAACCTACATGCCATGTACATAATATGATTATCCTATACTTACATCTGTACCTACAGGAGTTATCTTGCGGACTGCGGTCGCGTTTCTCATGTGGTTTCCTTGACATCAATAGCCAAGTACAACAACAGACTACTAGTTATACTAGCAGACTTATATCTTCTAGATCTTATATGCTTGTTATGGAGGGAAGTATCTTTTTTCTTACCCCTCCGCTATTCTTTTCTGATTAATTTCGTTGCGGGGCCCAAGACAGTAGAATCGTTTCTCCGGGACTCGTCGAGCTTCATTGCTCGGCGTTTTTCTGGTGATCTCCACTGTTAATTCTGGCTTTCAGGAGTTGCAGTGGGCGGAAAAAGTATGGCGGGTTTTGTCCAAAAAAAAAAAAGAAAAAGTAGTAGACTTATATTTGATCAGGCAAGCGCTTATAATGTGAACGCATTGCCTAGTTGCATGCCGAGATAATGACTTATGGAGACGTAGGTACCTACTTACAAAACTTCCGTCAGAGATGTGATGTATATACAATTAAATGTGGCACACAGCTTAATGTAGCACCTCAAGGCATTCCCACTCTATCCCGAGTGGCGACTAGACGTGCCCCTTAAGCTGTGTGTACTTACTGATAACTTGGTGGTTTTACTTCAAACCTCAAAGCCCCTATTAGTGATTATAGTGAACACCACATATAACAAGCGTGATTTAAATACTTTTCGAGATCCCTTTGTTGACAAACTAAAGTAATCTAAAATTCAGTGCATCTTTTTCTGTTTCATTGAGGAAGGATAGAAGATATCTTAATAGTTCTGTCAAATTAAGATATTCCATAGACATTTTTTTTTTTGGTTTCATTCTTTCCGTTCATTTGAACGGAAAAGGCAAAGGCATAGTACGCCATACAGCCTAGTCTTCAGTATGTTTTTTCTTGAGTTTTATATCCTAACTTATACTAGCTTAACTTAAACTAAACTATCTCCTTTCGTTTCCCGCGTGATGCCGAGAAGGAGGAAGTTTGGGTGAGGTCATGATGTGGCCACTATTATTATTCACTGAATGCACTTTTTACTACATAAATCACGCGCTTTTATTTAGTAAACAACACTAAAAATAATTTTAAAAGTCCAATGAAAAATGAGCGTGGCACTCATCTTGACATTCCCGCCAAACTCCCACAAAGTTTCTATTCCATAGACAGTTTAAAAGCATCAATTAAAAAAAACATGGCGACCATAAAATAAATACATCTATTTACTTCAGGCGCGGACTTATTTCACGGGAGTAATATTTATCTTCTGTCCTTTTCTTAATGAAATAGAAAGAAAAAGATGCACTGAACTTAAATTTAAGTTTGTGAACAAGGGAATCGCGGCTTCTAATTTCAAAAAATCTGCTTGTAACGGCCCCTAGGGAGTTTTGGCGGGAAGCTAAGATGAGTGCCACGCTCATTTTTCATTGGACTTTTAAATTATTTATAGTGTCGTTTACTAAATAAAAACGTGATTTATATAGTAAAAAGTGCATTCAGTGAATAATGCATAAAGAACTGTGAAATATTGTAGCATAGTGGCCTCATCATGTCTTTACGCTAAACCGCTCCTTATCGTCCAAACGCGTAAAACGAAAGTAGCATAGTGGCCACATCATGGCTTTGAACCAAATCTTCCTCCGTGTTCGGTCCGCGCGGCCGTCTTTTTCGAAATGAATAATTCATTACGTGACACTGGCTAAATGCACAAACCGTGCAATGCCATAAGAGAAAGAAAGAAAAGAAGAACGGCCCTTAGTTGTAATTTAGTAAATCGTTGTTTCATTGTTTTTCTTCTCTCGGCGTCTTCAACACCATAATTCGAAAATAATAACGTTGTTTTGTGCCGTTAAAAGAAGCAAAACATAAAAAAGGTCATTCACACATAATTGCACAACATGTCTGTTGGATGGGGATTGCAGCAAAAACTGTGCAAAAACTGGCTAAATTACATGAGGAGGTCAGATTCCGCTTTTAAAAACGATCAAAGTATAGCCACTATTTCAAAACAGGAACAATCAATGTTTAAAACTTGTATGTAGGGAAATTAGAGGTAGAGGTTCTCGGTGGTAGGCCATAACATAGGCTGCCGGCGGAGGTTACCACCCACCAGACAAAGTCTTGCCGCCAAGCGATTCGTCGTGTTCCGGCATGATGTCTGGTGAAGCCGTACGGTGGACGGGTCTGAGCAGTTGTGTTGCGATGTGTGGCGGGTAAGATGCGCCAAATGTTGTTATCTCGGGAGTTTGGTCGTGGAGAGTCTCCAGATCAATCTCCCTCTAGCGCAGCATCGTTTGGTCGTGTTGGTCTTGGGTTTAACATTGCATCACCTCGCTCAACTGTCGTCATCCTTCCTATTCCTAAGTTTTTTAAGTGAATAGGCTTAATAAACTAGTGCGCTTTACCATCAACGATTGCATCACTGCTTACCATCAGGCGGGATTGCAGTCAAGCACTAGTTTATAATTATTAAAAAAAAAATCTTTATTTTGTTTTTTTATATTAGGTTCACCAACAATTGATAACACAATCATCATCATCATCCCAGGGTTAATCCCAGTCGCATCCGAAGCCTTTTCAGCTTCGGAGTCTGGGGTCCGCTTTACCAGTCCAACTGCAGATATGGCTAAACTTTGACATTTTCCGTGAAGCGACTGCCGTCTGACCTCCACAACCCGAAGGCGATATCGAAGCATTGCAGTTAGACCAATTGTTTGATATTTGAGGGCTCCAACAACCCGTAACGACTGCCACTAGATGTTCGTATGGCAACCGGGACCAACGGCTTAACGTGCTTTCCGAGGCACAACAATTGATTACACAATAACAATCAAATAATACATTCACGAAGGTAAAATAACAGTGTATCAATTACTTATAGGTAAACACAACATGTATACAAAAATGAATATCTTGACAGATAGAGATTGCGATCAGTGTAGCTGCCGTGATTTTTCATTACGAGATTCGATCGTCGATATCGAGCGCGTTTGGCGCTCTCATTCGTTGAGAGTTCTTACAACAGGCGGGTCAATCGATGAGTCAAACGCGCTCGATATCGCCGATCGAGTCTCGTAATGTAAACTGATGGTAGCTACACAGAGTGAATTGCCGTTGCTAACGCTGTTTTCAAGAGGCAATAAATGCATCCGACTCTTACAAAACTGTACATTTTAGATTAATTTTATTAGCATTATTAAAAAAACTAGCTGTGCCCCGCGGTTTCACCCGCGTAAGCTTCTAGCCGAATGAGCTCAGTAGATATAAAATAAGCGCCTGTTAAAATAATGAAAGCAATATGTAGTACGTCCGCGTTTGCTCCCGTTTCCGCAACATTTTTTGTTCCTGCTCTGCTCCTATTGGTCGTAGCGGGATGTTTTACAGCCTATGTCCTTTCTCAGGCTCGAGACTATCTGTGTACCAAATTTCATTACAATCGGTTCAGTAGTTTTGGCGTGAAAGCCGGACAGACAGACAGATAGAGATACTTTCACATTTATAATATTAGTATGGAAGTATGGATAATTATGTGTTATACAATATGTAAAGAAAACCCTGTCCGATCCATGAAGGTTAGGTTTATTGTTAGGTATCGATAAATGATTCTACTAATGCCCACAAAGACGGGCTAAACTTAAAAAAAATCCCCCCAAAAAATTTAATATTATTTCGCAAAAAGAGATAACCTAATACATTTGCGGTAGGCAATCCAGGCGCGGGTGACGGGGGGCAGGGCACGTGGCACGTGGTCGCATCGCTTATGATAAAACCGTGAATTGTGAGTGATCGATGTGTCCTATCTATATTTTATTCCTTCCATTCAAAGTACTTATTAAGTCAATCATTTATTTCAATTAGACTAGATAATCCATACTAATATTATAAGTGCGAAAGTAACTCTGTCCGTCTGTCTGTCTGTTACGCTTTCCTGCTTAAACCTCTCAACCGATTTTGATAAAATTTGGCACAGACAATCTTTACACTCTGAGAAAGGACATAGGCTACCTTTTATACCGGAAAAATTTGATGTTCCTGAGGGAAATTTAAAAAGCGCGATATAACCGAACTCCACGCGGGCGATGCCGCGGGCGGAAAGCTAGTAATTAAATAAAAGTCAAAAATTAGCAATAAATAAAATTAAAAAAAATATAAATAAATAAAAAAAAATTTTTCTTTTAGTTTTTTTTCATACAAGTCTGCTGTCAGCTTATTATTTATTATATTACATAAAAAAATATCTTTTCTCTTTGGTTCGTCCACGTTATTTATTTTAAAAAAAGGTTTCATCCCTGATGGAACTAAACGTGTAGGTATTGTTTATGGAGGGGTTTTGGCGGGAATGTCAAGATGAGTGTCACGCTCATTTTAAAACTTGGACTTTTAAAATTATTTATAGTGTCGTTTACTAAATAAAAACGCGTGATTTATGTAGTAAAAAGTGCATTAAGTGAATAATTCAAAAAGAACAGTGAAATATTGTAGCATAGTGGCCACATCATGTCTTGACGCTAAACCGCTCCTTATCGTCCAAACGCGGGAAACGAAAGGAGTTAGATTAGTTAGGATAAGTTTAGGATAAGCTAGGATAAGTTAGGATTAATTAGGATAAGTTAGGATAGAAGTTTACTCAAGAGAATATTTACTGAAGACTAGGCTGTATGGCGTACTATGCCTTTGCCTTTTCCGTTCTTCTGAACGGAAAGAAAGGAACCAAAAAAAAATGTTTATGAAGTTTAATTGTCAACGCTGAATTAAGTTTATTAATTAATACAAGTAAACTGTACAATGAGCCGTGCCTACCCACGATTTAGTTAATTGTGTGCTCAAGGGACTGCTAGTCTTTCCAAAAGGTTGGGGAATCCGAAACCTTTTTTTTTTTTTTTCGGGGTGGAAATCCTCATAGGATGTCCGCCGCCCTAGGGTGGGCGACGGGGTCTGTCAGACTTTTACTGACTAAAACCACCCCGGTGTCTCTTCTATCACGAGCGCGCGTGGGGCCGCGGGAGTCTAAATTCTTCCGCAGCCCCACACTCTCGTGCTGGCCCGGTCTGTCCGGGCCTCGTCTCCGGCACGGGGTAGTGGGGTGTTAAGCTACCCCGTGCATCGCCTCAGAGGCGCGCGCTGACACTCGCGCGCGCCTCCGCCTCGGGGTCCATCGAATAGGGGGCGGGGACTTCCCCATGTCCCTCGCCCCTGGACCCATTCATGGGGGGCGGAAGAGGGCGTTATCCGCCCTTCTTCGGCGCCCGGTGCGTCTTCTGCGGCCCGGGAAGGGAGTTGAGATCTCCCTCTCCCGTTCCGCAGCTTCCTTCTGCGACATCACGTCCTCGCAGAAGGACACCACCGCGTCCCACGACTCTGCGCTGCCGGCCATCCTCCGCACTACTGCCGGCAGCGTCAGGTCGCCTCCTACGGGGAATCCGAAACCTTTTTTTTTTTTTTTTTTTTGTTGACGCTGTGGGAATGCATTTACGCACCTTACCCCGAAGGGCGTGTGTGGGACTCGCCCAGCCGAAGCTGGGAATACCCACTAAACCCACAGCGGCACTCCGGCATCGCCATAGTGGCGGGGGAGTGGGAAACTAGCGCAGCCTGAGCTACCTCTCCCCCGCCGGCGAAACCCGCCTAGTAAGGCGGGCCCTCAATTGCCCCTCCTAGGTGGCTCCTCCGTGGCTCCCGCATGGTGAGCGATGTAAGGCGGGCGTCGGCCTCACGCCCGCCGCTCACCTCAGGGAGGGAGAAAGCGGGCGAAATCCCGCCTTCTCCTCCCCCTACGCCGCCTGCGGAGCGCCGGAGCGAGGGGATCCTCCTCCCGCTCGCGCTCCGCTGCCTCCTTCTGCGACATCACGACCTCGCAGAAGGAGGCCATCGCCACCCAAGCTTCCTCGCTCCCCACCATCTCTCTGACGATGGCGGGCAGCGAGAGGTCCCCTCCAACCGCCGTGACAAGATCGCGGCGCGGCACGGCCCACGACGGGCACACCGCGAGGGTGTGTTCCGCCGTGTCCTCCGCCGCGCCACAACCATGGCACGACGGTGTCTCCTCTCGTCCTATCCGGTGCAGGTACCTGCCGAAGCAGCCGTGACCGGAGAGTACCTGCACCAGACGGAAGGAGAGGAACCCGTGACGCCTGTCGAGCCAGTCCTCCAGGACCGGCCCGATGGCGTCGAGGGTACGGCGGCCGAAGACGGCGGAGGCGAGGTCCTGCGTCCACTGCTGGACAAGAGCGACCCTCGCCTCCCGCCGGACGGCCTCCCTCAATTCTGGGGCCGGACGCTCGCCCAGCGCCCTGCGCCCCGCCGTCCACTCGTACACTCTGGCGAGCACCCACGCCTCGAGCTCCCAAGGCGGGTGCCCGCCAGAGCGCACGCCGCTGCGAAGCCCACCGTGCGGTAGGCCCGCGATGCCCGCTGGGCGATGGCCCTTTGGGGCGGCCGAAGGGCGGTGAGGTTCTCCCTCCTATGGAGGGAGTCCGCCCAAATCGGGGCCCCATAAAGGGCCATACTCCGCAGTATGCCGGCGTATAGACGCCGGCACCGCATGCTGGGCCCTCCCAAGTTTGGCATCAGCCATGAGAGGGCTCCCGCAGCCTTCAGCAGGCGCGACGACAGCCCGCTAAAGTGCGGGCCGAAGCGCCACCTGCTGTCTAAGATGAGGCCCAGATATTTCATCTGGGCCTCAACCCCGACCCTCACCCCCTCCACATAAATGTGGGCGTCAGGCGGGGGGCGCTGCTGGGGGCCGTGAAAGAACACGGCCTCTGTTTTGTGCAGCGCCACCCTCAAGCCCAGGCGGCGGATCCTTCCCGCCACTAAGGATCCGCCCGCCGACGCCAAACTGGCCGCCTCCCGGAAGGTGCTCCCGCGGGAAGTGAGGAGAGTGTCATCTGCATAGCAGATGACACGGGGAATCCGAAACCTAAGTCAACTTAATTTCACTATGTGTCTAGGCTTTCCAAACTATCAATATTGTACAGACGACAGCATATTAAGGTACTACAATCAACATATATTATTTCTCCAAGGGTCTGAAACCGTTTTCTACCTTTTTCTCTCTTTCTATCGAACCAATCTAAACGTCCGACCCACCAATCGACAGATATTCGTCCCTGGTACCATAGAATACTATTTTATATCTAATAGTGCGAATTTTTCGCACGGGTCAGCTAGTCTGACTTATTCGAATTTCAACTTTTTCTCTAAAACATTAAGGCTCACAAGTGAAGAAACACGGGTGGGATTTAGTCAGTAAAAGTCTGACACGCCCTTCCGCTCCGCCCAGAGCGGGAGAAGTCATTTGATGATTTCCCATCGCATAAAAAAGGTTGTTTGGGAATATTTGATAGTTTTTCGTAGCTTGAGCTGCTGTCGTCTGTACATGGAGCGACTGCTTATTTGACCTTCACAACCCAGTTGGCAGATGATACGAAACTTCTTAGTAAGATTGATTATATCAAAGTTTCGGATTACTTCTGATCTGCAACGACTGTCACAGATCGATCGATCGCGGCAAATCCCACTTCTATCCAACTAATATTATAAACTAGCTGCGGCGCGCGGTTCCACCCGCGTAGGTTTCGATATGTTTTTTTTGTCATATGTTCCTCTCTTATTGGTCGCAGCAGTGATATTATATAGCCTAAAGCCTTCCTGGATTAATGGGCTATCCAACACGAAAATAATTTTTCAAATCGGACCAGTAGTTCCTGAGATTAGCGCGTTCAAACAAACAAGCAAACAAACTCTTCAGGTTTATATATATATTAGTATAGAGTATAGATGCGAAAGTTTGTGAGTATGGACGGGTGTTTATTATTTTTTCACGCAAAAACTTCTTTATCAGCTTATAGAAGTTAGGACTGTTGGATAAAGGCCTCCCCCAAGGCTTTCAACAATGACCTGTCTTGTGTTGCCCGCATCCATCGGCTTCCCGCGACCTTCATCACCAGGTCATCGGTCGGTCTACCTTGTTGGGGGCCTCCCTACGCTGCGTCTTCCGGTACATGGCCGCCTCTCCAGAACCCTACTGCCCCATTGTATATTCTGTATATTCTAGAAACCGTAGACTGATTTAAATTTAAATTTCTACCAATCGTTCGTTGATCCAAGCCCTCCAGTGCTACAATTTGAGCCGCTTGTACGGACGAAGTATCCATATTATGGTTCAAAACACTCCCGATGAGTTAAAAAATTAACCCAACAGTTCTGCTTGTAACAATAATTCAATTGACAAAAGAAAAAATCAATGCGAATCAATTTAAAACTTTACTTTAAATAACACGCAAATCTGGTTTTTAGAGTGATCGTACGCGGTTTTTAGAGTGATCGTACCTACGCGGTTTTTTGGCAATTACACATTTTCTTGGTGTCTACTGCGTGGTTTATTGGTTTATTTAAAAGTTTAAACATTATTTTATTATATCCAATGTTAATGAATTAATTCTCAATTAATATTGACTAGATTTAAATCATCAGACAGCCTCCGTGGCGTAGCGGTAGCGGACGCGGCCGCTGCGCAAGGTGGCGCGGGTTCGATCCCCGCACAGTGCAAATATTTGTATGCATGAATATGAATATTTGCACTGGTCTGGTCGTGCCTCGGAAAGCACGTTAAGCCGTTGGTCCCGGTTGCCATACGAACATCTAGTGGCAGTCGTTACGGGTTGTTGGAGCCCTCAAAAAGTCCAACAATTGGTCTAACTGCAATGCTTCGATGTCGCCTTCGGGTTGTGGAGGTCAGACGGCAGTCGCTTCACGGAAAATGTCGAAGTTTAGCCATATCAGCAGTTTGACTGGTAAAGCGGACCCCAGACTCCAAAGCTGAAAAGGCTTCGGATGCGACTGGGATTAACGCTGGGATGATGATGATGAGATTTAAATCTTATTATTATATTTTTTTGACATCTTATATTCAATTTATTGTTATTGTTGTTCATTTCGTAATTTAGAATATTAATTTTCATAACGTAAGTTTTATTTTTACGCGAATGTTGTGCACGTCTGTTGTTGACACTAACACTAGAATAAGACCTTTACAATGTTAAATAACCATGTTTGTGTTTGTGTTGTTGATGTGCCTTAAATCCATACTAATATTATAAATGCGAAAGTAACTCTGTCTGTCTGTCCATCTGTCTGTCCATCTGTCTGTCTGTCTGTCTGTCTGTTACGCTTTCCCGCTTAAACCTCTCAACCGATTTTGATGAAATTTGGCACAGACAATCTTTAGACCCTGAGAAAGAACATAGGCTACCTTTTATCCCGGAAAAATTTGATGTTCCCGAGGGAAATCTAAAAAACGCGATATAACCGAACTCCACGCGGGCGAAGCCGCGGGCGGAAAGCTAGTAAATAAATAAATGTTAGAGATAAGTCCTCGTTTATTCTTTGTTTAGTAATTAGGGGATTTCATATATGTTCTGCGAGATTTCCATGGGGCAGCTGCCTCCCCCTGCCCCCCCCCCCCCCCGGGTACGCCTATGCGGGAGGATAATTTTAATTACCCGTTACCCGTAGTCCCATGGTACTAAAGATTTTTTCCTCGACTTTTTACAACCATGAACCTATTGATTAAAAATAGGTAATAAATCCATAATAAAAGCATATTACATAGGTACGTCAAAAGAGCTCACATTACAAAGAGTAATCTTTTCTTGTATTATTTACTCATGTTGGTATAATTAGTAGGATCTTTGTTCGTCTGATCCCTTTTCTCATAATTATTTATAGGTACCTAAAGTATACACTGAAAATGCGAATCTTTTTGCGAGTTTAGGTATTATCTACTAGTGAGAGCCTCGCTCTCGGAGGTGGCGTTTTATAAAGTAGCTTTAACTTTTTGGAAAAAATAATGATATTCATGAATGTAAATTCGCGAGGTAGCATCTCCGATAAATTATAAATTGTAGGATGTTGGTTTTAACGTGTCATAGTAGGGCTCTAGACCGCATTTATAGTATTGGTTATTTTCTGAAATTGCAGTAGGTACCGGCTATTTTAAAATTAATATGATTTAATTTAATTGAACCACTGTATACCGTCCGTTCCATTACGGGTCGGCAAAAGGCGGAAGGTCTGACAACCAGTCTTACCAAGGAGTACCGTGTTAACCAGTGGAGTGTGGAGGTGAGATAGGCAGTCGCTCCATGTAACACTGGTGTTCGGCTGTATACAGTTAGACTGGAAGCCGACTTTTTTTTTTTTTCGGATTGGAAATCCTTATAGGATGGCCGCCGCCCTAGGGTGGGCGACGGGGTCTGTCAGACTTTTACTGACTAAAACCACCCCGGTGTCTCTTCTATCACGAGTGCGCGTGGGACCGCGGGAGTCTAAATTCTTCCGCAGCCCCACACTCTCGTGCTGGCCCGGTCTGTCCGGGCCTCGTCTGCTGCACGGGGTAGTGGGGTGTTAAGCTACCCCGTGCATCGCCTCAGAGGCACGCGCAGACACTCGCGCGCGCCTCCGCCTCGGGGTCCATCGAATAGGGGGCGGGGACTTCCCCATGTCCCTCGTCCCTGGACCCATTCATGGGGGGCGGAAGAGGGCGTCGTCCGCCCTTCCTCGGCGCTCGGTGCGTCTTCTGCGGCCCGGGAAGGGAGTTGAGATCTCCCTCTCCCGTTCCGCAGCTTCCTTCTGCGACATCACGTCCTCGCAGAAGGACACCACCGCGTCCCACGACACTGCGCTACCGACCATCCTCCGCACTACTGCCGGCTGCGTCAGGTCGCCTCCTACTTCATTTGTGAGGACACGGCGCTGCTCCTCCCAAGCTATACACTCGGCGAGCGTGTGCTGCGCCGTGTCCTCCCCGCATTGGACGCAATGGTGGCACCGAGCGTTCGGCTCCCTGCCTAGGCGACGCAGGTACTTGCCGAAGCAGCCGTGCCCCGACAGTACCTGCGTCACCCTGAACGACAGGGAGCCGTGCCTTCTCTCGAGCCAGTCGTCGAGGACTGGCCGGATCGCCTCGACGGTATCGTGGCCGGCGGTAGGGCGCATAAGCCTCTGCCGCCAGTCCGCCACCAGGACCTGACGGAGCTCCTCTCGGCGCAGCTCGATCTGCCGCTGCGCCGGACTGGAGCCCCGTGTCCGCTCTTCCTCGCGCCATCGGTACAATGACGCGAGTACTTTCGCCTCTAGGTCCCAGGGCGGGGATCCGGCCAGGACGCAAGCCGCCTCGTAGGAAATCGTGCGATACCCGCGGACGACCCCGACGGCCATCGCCCTCTGCGGCTTGCGCAGAATGGCGAGTGTTCCAGTCGTCAGGTCCATCGCTCATACAGGGGCCCCATACAGGGCCATGGACCGCACGATTCCCACGTATAACCGCCTACAGGCGGCGCTCGGGCCCCCCATATTTGGAAGCAACGTTGACAGCGCGCCTGCTGCACCCATCAGCTTGGGCGCCAGCCGCCGGAAGTGGGGTCCGAATTCCCATCGGCTGTCGAGCACCAATTCCAGATACTTTATGGTGGACCCTACAGCTATCCGGGCACCACTGACCACGATATGTGATCCCGGCGCCGGCGCACGCCGGGGGCCATGGAAAACCATGGCCTCCGACTTGTCAAGGGCCACCTCCAGGCCCAGGCGCCAGATGCGGGTCACCACCTGTGACACCGCAGCCGTGGCTATCAACGTTGTATCAACGAAGCCGACCCGAACCAAGTTGGGAGAAAGCTAGCATATACTTAACATGGCTTTGTCGGTAAAAAAATCCTAACTTGGTTCCACTGCAAGGGTCTAAAATTCTAAATTGTAGTGTTTTTTCGAGACTGATAAGCAGAAGCTAATCTATACTAATATATAAAGCTGAAGGGTTTGTTTATTTGTTTGTTTGAACGCGCTAATCTCAGGAACTACGGGTCCGATTTGAAAAATTCTTTTGCGTTGGATAGCCCAATAAGCCTGGAAGGCTTTAGGCTATATAACATCAAGCTGCGACCAATAGGAGCGGAGCATAACTGACTCCACGCTAACGAAGTCGCTGGCGGCCGCTAGTCCATACTAATATTATAAATGCAAAAGTAACTCTGTCTGTCTGTTACGCTTTCCCGCTTAAACCTCTCAATCGATTTTGATGAAATTTGGTAGGTACAGACAATCTTTAGACCCCGAAAAAGAACATAGGCTACCTTTTATCCCAGAAAAATTTGATGTTCCCGAGGGAAATCTAAAAAGCTCTATATAACCGAACTCCACGCGGGCGAAGCTGCGGGCGGAAAGCTAGTATCAAATAAATGTAAAGTTGTAGCGTAAACTAAACTTTATTGTGTAGGAATTTAAAATTATCTTTTCATAATCTCATAATTGTTTACATTTTTGGCAATTATGTCGCTATGTTAACAGGGTGGGCCAGAATAAAATTCACTTTTGAAACCAGTATATAAAAAAAAGAACTGATAATACTTAAAGAGTTTATTCAGAATTTTCTTGAAATCATCGTCTAGATGTTCCTCGTCTCACCGAAAGCACTGTACTAGAATTACAAAAACGCGCAGCACGTTACTGTCGATAGAGCCGCAATTTCAGCTCGAATGCCCGCTTTTGTTTTCGATTTATTGGAGTAGACGTTATTTTTGAGGAATCTCCACAAAGAGACACTCGATGTTACCTCGATGTTCATTGTAAAATAATCAGATATCATCATCATCATTTCAGCCGAAAGACGTCCACTGCTGGACATAGGCCTCCCCCAAAGATATCCATGACGACCGTCCTGCGCCTCCTGCATTCAGCGGTTTCCCGCAACCGTCACCAGGTCGTCGGTCCACCTTGTTCCCGTGAAGCGTGGTCTAGATATATTAAGTTAGATTCTATATACAAAAATATATGTATATAAAAAAATGTTTTTAGATATTCAGATATATTAATTTAATACTCTTTTTTTATGACAGCACGCATGATTCATACACAAGAGGCAAGAGCAGATGTGCAATATAGCATTTATTTATCAGTTTACAATTACTGTCCTTACAGGTCTTACCCTAATGCGACAGTGCAGTTATCCACTAATACTTTAATATACATACACTAATTCTTAAATATATTTAATAAAACTCTTGCAAGTTCACTCAAAGAACACGAAAATATGTCCAGTCTATCATGAACTTCGTAAAGAAATATCTACACGAATTCATAAACATCATGTCATTGTCACCCTATCTCCTAAACTAGGTATTCCTTTATCTTCAAAGACAGAATTAATATTAATAAACAGTTAACAGATTAAATATTAATAAACAGGTACGTCGCACGGCACTCAAGAAACTTCTGCTAAAGGATTTCATGCAAGAGGATTGCGAGCTACGGAACATTGGTCTAGCTTACGCGTCCCCGGACCCATAAAGAAAGTTACTAACTTTACATTACTAAATTAATATAGCTGTTTGCATGAAGAAATTAAGTTTATGAATTGTACCTAGTGTTTTTTATTACTTATCAAAGAACTACGAAGAAAGTCGAAGAAGTTTAATTTCAAAACGATGAATGTTTCATTGAAGCTAATGAAATTACTTACGAGTAAATAGCATATTCACTAGGTTGTCGGTCCACCCTGTCGGGGCCTACCCACGTTGCGTCTTTCGGTGCTTGGTCGCCACTCGAGAACCCGTCGGCCACATTAGGCCCCGGTCCTACGGGCGTGTTTTGGGGATTGTAGGGTATTTTGTACTGATGATGTACTGCTGAGAAATGGTGGAAGAGCAAGGGTCTATTTCATCATCATCATCAACTTTTTTATCGTCCCACTGCTGGGCACAGATCTCCTCTCATACAGAGAAGGATTGAGCGTAATCACCACGCTTGCTCAATGCGGGTTGGCGATTTCAGACTTAAAGTCCAGGTTTCCTCAAGATGTTTTCCTTCACCTTCAGTCATTGATGTCCAAGATATACTTATAAAGTACATATAACTTTAGAAAAGTTACATTGGTACTTGCCTGACCAGGAATCGAACCCGCGCACTCATACTTGAGAGGCTGGTGTTTTAACCACTAGGCCACCACGACAGGGCCTATTTATTTTATTTAATAAGTACAGTGACAGACTACAGACCAAGACAATCAACAGAGTTATACAACATACAGTAGGTACATAAATCTGAAGTCCAATTATTCCTGTACACAACATTGAATGATTAATATGCTTCGTTAGAAACGGATTAATATGGAGAAGTTACTAAATGTCACTATACAAACAATTTCCAAATTTGTTAAAACTGTTCAGGAACAAGTCCAAACAACAAACCTTAGGGCATATTGTATTATATTATTACACATTCTCAGTGGCGGATTTACAAAGGGGAATGCCAGATTTAGGCCCAGGCGTGCACAGGGATTTGGTTTTACAAAAAAAATATGTTGATATTTTTCAAATATCTTCCAAGTACTCAATAGCCTAAGCAATGCAGCAACATTTTTTTCCAAAATATTAAGCATTAAACCGACTAAACTAATGGAACTTGAACTGACTTGAATAAAACTTGAGCTCAAAATGTTGCCTTTACAAAAAAAAAAATGTTGGCAGGTATTAATCCGAATAATTAGTTTTCATTTATTATTAATAACCGGTCATTTTCATCTAAGCAAACATTTATTAATTCCCAAAAATCTCCTTTAATAATAATTATTATTCCAATTACTATTAATAAAGAAATATGTATATCTATAAATCGACCGTTTCGAAAAATATATAAATACTTTTTATGGCAACTTGCTTTTATTATGTCAAAGTCTTAATTGTCACTGTCAGCTGGCGAAAAACAATCTACGTCGTGTAAACGGCGGTTTGAATATATCCAGAATGCGAAGAGATACTTTGGAAATCGCTGAAGTTCGATGTCTTATACAATGATGGATTGGTCAGGTAAATATAATTAACTTACGTATTTATTAGAAATCTTATTTAACAATACTATTCTAGACGTATTTTAAGAGCTGACTTTAAAACTTTACTCATCTTTTTTTATGATTGTCTAACTAAAAACACAAAATAATTTGGTATAATATTTCTTTACACCAACTGTTTACTTTTGTTGCAGTTAATAAGAACAACACTTCTCTGTTATACATGTTGGCAAAGGATTGACAGAGCAGCATCACTTTCTGCTTAAGAATGTGAATCTGAAGCAACAAGACATAGTCCTTCTCTAGAATCTGAGGCATGCACTGTGACTTCTACCCAAGCAGAAGAAAGAAATGCAGATACATACCAATGATCAAATAATACTGCCAAATAACAAACGGGCCCTAAGTACACAATGGCATTGTTTTTTCCCTAATTGTAACGGTGTTGAAAGACTTTTAGTCCTAGTATCACTACGGGTAAGTTTACTTTGAGATTATATATAATTACTATGTGCCTTCAGATTGTAGAATCTGCTCATATCACTTGACCAGTATTAATTGTTGTAATCAATATTGAATCCTATTAGAACATTTAGCTTTGAACAAATGGAAGAACTACTCTCTTTACTGAAAGATAATATGATAATGCATTTAGATTTTGACAACATTCAGACTATGGCAAATCATATTGTTCAGTATTATTTAGGATTTTCCAAACAGCAATTTGAGAAAATTTCTACAGAAGTACCGAGATAACATAGAGGAAAATTTGCACTTGCAGCCTATTTAATTATATTATACTATTTAAATATATTATTATTGAAGTGTGCACTAATGCTAGAAATAGAACCTTGAATGGCAATATATTTGGACATAACTGTTCACTGGCGAAGATCAGAATCGCTAGCTATTATGTTAGTCGCAAAGTATACTACATGTACCTATGTTTTAGTCAGCACTGCTAACACAGGCCACGCTGCAATACAGCAGTACTGCTGTAACTGTATTGTCGGCCGCAGCACTGTAGGATGACATGCCCATGTTATAACAGTATGTTACTGAGGATGGGCACGGCATCAGAATGATATTTTTCCACCGGCACAATTTTTAGTGATATATGATGATGAACAAAATGAATAAAGATGTGAAACTACAATGAATTTTGTATTATTTGACTCCGAGTGTATTGATATAAACAGTATTGATGGAATATAAGAATCTTAAATAACTTTGAAATGCTAAGTTTTTTGTAAAGCATTTCTTTTACTAATTAATTATTACAATTGCCCCCTATTATTATCATTATTTTAAATTTGTGTGCACAGTGGGCCTAAATTACTATGGCAACTTGGCATTCCCCTTTGCCGCTAGTAGGCTATTCAATTTTTGCCGCCCCTACTGACTTGAAATTCACTACGTTAGTTTAGTTCACAATCATATTAATTATATTTATTCTGAAATTGCAACTTCATGATTTGTGTTCTATCATACTTATTACATCGGCTTTTTCTTCGAAATACTTAAAGAAATTTCGTTCAGCTACAAAAAACTTATGGAGTTATTCGTAAACAGGCAGTAAGTAGTACTTTGTTTATTCTTTCCAAAAAATATTCCACTGAACAATCGTTTCCTCCGTTTACAGTGTCTTCAAAAACAAAAGTATTCCCGCCACTCCTTGTCGCGTTACGGGCTTTTCGATACAATCGTCTTTGATTGATTTCAAAGTCTGAAGAACTTCGTGCCAAAAATCTCTTAAACTTTTACAAGCGTCCTCTCTTGCTGACCAACGTGTCAGATTCACTCTTTTTGGGGTTTTGCCTTTCCCGATTTCATATTTTTATTAGAGAGAGTATTCTATTCTATTCTAAGCCAGAGTTGTGTGAATGTGACATTCTGGACAACGGGTTATCTTAGGAACATTATTGTTACTAGCGGGAATACTGAATAATTGTGGAGTGCGTACAGATCGAGTTGGTATTTTAAAGTTTAGCCGGTCAAGTAATTTAATATCAAAGGAGCCGTTAGCATCACTATGCTGCGATATTTCAATATTCTTTATTATTTACTGAATGCACTTTTACTCACACAAACACACATCATGACTTTGCCTCAAACCTCTCTCATAGACGGTTTACGCGGGCGTCTTTTTCAACTGTCATTGGCGATATCCGCCATTAATGTGAAATAAAAATTTCAATGAATTTCTATAATTTGTTACACGTAGTATTGACAAAATTGTATATATTCCACAGAGGCCATTGATCAAGAGTTGAGGTTGAATTTCACCTTGAAAAAAGAAGAATAACCCACTTCAAAAAGGAAGTTTTTGAAGTCGGTTAAAGAAGAAGACCTTTGCGACGCCTATGATAAACTCTGTCAAAGCGGTAGCTATGCTTTGAAGGGCAATTCTCAAAATACAGTAGAGTAATTGCTACCCTCTGTATAATTGAGCTGTTAGATGTGAATAGCCCGTGGTACCACTGTCTAAATACATATTTTTTAAAAAGAAGAACAATGCAACAAAAAAACATGAAACTTCTTTGACAAGTCTTCTTTGATTCTGTATAACGTTGTACATAATTATACAGTATGTTAAATAACAGAGGGCGTTCCCTTAAACTCGTTAATATATAGGTATCATTAATAGATTAAAATAAAAATATCAGCATAGAAAAATAAGCATAAAAAATCCGAATAAAAAAAAATTCTAATTGGAAATAAATTTGAAACCTCCTGTTTTAAATCAAAATAGTAGTCGTCATGTATAAATAAATTGCGACGTTGCCGTCTTTCATGCTCGCGTGTACAGTGTGTTTCTTTTACATGTCAATTTAAAATTTTTATTGAATATTTTCATATTGGAAAAAATTTTAAAACATTTTGTTTTCGAATGGAAATATTTTTTTTGGCATGTATGTATGCTATACTATTTCGGGTTAACGGGAACGCCCTCTGTTAGTTAACATACTGTATAATATACCTTCACATACAAAAAACCTCTCATTTTAAATTCATGTACGTCTTCGTTGGGGCTGTCTGTGTCATGTCATAATCAAAGAGTATGGCAATATAATAGGATAATCATATATCACAGGTGTCTTCTCTTCGAGGCCTGTGTTGTTTTGACCCTGACATACAGAAGTGCATTTTGTAGCTTAGAGCGCATCTTTTCTTAGATCCGCAGTCCGCATGGTTTCCAAGTATGTCAGCAAGGTAAGTTTATCTGTGAAGAATCCCAATCCTAACTACACTACTATCTAATATACAATATGTAAAGAAAACCCTGTCCGATCCGTGAAGGTATTGCTAGGTGTCGATAACTGATTCTACTAATGCCTATAAAGCCGGGCTAAACTTAAAAAAATATTTTCCCTAAAAAATAAATATCATTTCGAAAAACCGAGGTAACTTCATACATGTACGGTAGGCAACACGGTAGGCATAAATGCGCGGGCGAAGGGGGGCGGGCACGCGGCACATAGTCGCGTCACTCATAATAATACAAGGTACTGTCTAAAATGGTGTTGCTTCTTTTTTTTTAATACAAAGTTTTGGGGCAGCTGGAATAAAAGATTATTTAAAAATTAATTAGTATTGTTACTATGATGATTATGTAAAGTTTTATATTTTATTTGGTCATGTGTATACATAAACTCTATTATCCTTTTGGGTCGGACGGGGTTTTCTTTACTTATTGTATACACGTGTAAATTTATCTAATATTAGGAATGTGAATGTAAGTTTATTTGACGCTTGAACCACTGAACGGGTCAACTTGAAATTTTGTATTTCTACGTTGTCAGGTGTACAAATACAGAGTTAAAGGCACAACAACAATGACGTTGCGCCATGTGTGACGCTGACGAAGTCGTGGAACAAAGCTACAGCTAGCACAGACGACACCACGTCAAGCTACTACAATCTGTCAAATTTTATTTATTGGATTTTCAACTTTATAACTAAACTATTAGGGCTTAAGGTTGATTGGGAATATTATACAGTTTGAGGTACCTTGACCTGCTGTCGTCCGTACATATTTGCATATACTCATACTTATATTGGTAGAACTGTCACATCACCTCTTACTCAGGTTACAGATATTTGGTTGTAGGTACATATATTGGAGACTACCAAATTCTTGTAAAAAAAAAATCAACTGCTATAATTACCATAACGGGTTATATTTATCTCTACTATGGCGTCAAGAACAATATAAATAGCAGGGATCTCAGGGTCAGGAGGTTGTTCGTCTGCTCAAAATGGCTGTTTAATATTGAATCTGGTATTAAAGACGCGTAGGCTGAATCTATTATTTTGTGTTTACGTAATTTGTGGGATCTGTTTAAAAATCTATTAGCAGTCATTTCGATGAGATCATTGAAACTCTGTATTTATTTATTCTGTGCCTGTATGTTCTTGGGGCTACCAATTAAGGAGGTTGGAAGCAAAGGGGTCCTACTATGTCGTGTTATAAGCATCATTGAACCGCTGTGATAAAGTGATAGCGCTATTCATCCTTTCTTTTCTTTAGAGTGAATACTACTTCAGCTCTTGATCAATGGTCCTGTGGATAAATACCACAATTTTGCCAATAACACGTGTAACAATTATAGAAATTCTTGAAAAACTTTATTTCACAATAATGGCGGATATCGCCAATGTTAGTTGAAAAAACGGCCGCTGAGCCGTCTACGAGGGAGATTTGGTACAAAGTCATGATGTGGCCACTATGCTGCGATATTTCAATGTTCTTTACATACGTTACATAAATCACGCGCTTTTATTTAGTAAACGGCACTATAAATAATTTATAAGTACAATGAAAAATTTGCGTGACATTCATCTTAGCTTTCCCATCAAAAATCCCCGATATTCATCCTGTTAGCTCTATCTTTGTCTGACATTGGAGTCATGAAGGTCAACACGTCATAGTAACTCCCCAGGGGCCCTGGTTTGCTATTTTTAACCGACTTCAAAAAAAGGAGGAGGTTCTCAATTCGTCGTAATCTTTTTTTTTGTGTATGTTCACCGATTACTCTAAGACACACCTGGACGGAATTGCAAAATTCTTTTTTTTGTTTGAAAGGGTATACTTTCCAGGTGGTCCGATATTCACCAGGGCAGGATATGATTATGGAAGACCAGAGAATTCAAGGGGAGCTTACAAAAATCATAAGGGCGATTAGTGCATTTCTTAGTATTTTCGTTAAGTATTTTAAAGCACTACAATTTAATAAAGGTCTGGAGTAAATGTGGTGATGGAGCCTGAAGACAAGAAAAAAAAAAAACATTGATTTTGTTTGATTGACAAAAACACTACAAAGGTAAAAATAACTAATTTCGGAAGTCGGTGTCAAAAACGTAGACTTATACAAAAAACAAAGACACCTATTTCCGAAATTACTTTTTTCCACTTCGTAGTGTTTTTTGGAAGTAGTTTATAGGTAGTTTGTTTTTTCTTTGTAAAAAGTTTTTTAGTTGTAGTCTTCGCTGTCTTGATATGACTATTTACTGAAACAACATACTTGCGTTTCTTTTTTCTACAACATTATTTTATTACATAGATGCGCAAAGATGTTAAAAGAAATATTCTTTTAACTTTTTCATTAAGGTGTATCTAATAATGACTGGAAAAGGCTTTAGAGCTTATGGAGGATAAAACCTCCATAAAAATATATAAACAAATTAATACTACCAAATTATATTCTTATTCTCTATCATGTACGGAAGCCAAACATGGTCTAAAATTAGGTACACAAATTATGTATCATCAAGTTATAATAGCATTTGTTATTATTGGACTTCTGGAACCGCTGTACCATTTTATTTGATTCATCAGAGTAATGCTGTCATAGGAAAAAATGTTGAGATTGTTCGGACTTTGATCGTCGGAAAACATGGATTTTATTGTGATAAGGTTTATACCACTTCATTTTTTTTATGACTAAAGACTAATGCTTAACCGCAATCCCGCCTGATGGTAAGCAGTAATGCAATCGTTGATGGTAACGCCGCCTGTTCACTCCAAAAAAACTGCGTAGCGTCATTATGACTTTCCAGTCGTGTTCGGGCATGATGTCTGGTGGAGCCGTACGGAGGACGGGTTTGAGCAGTTGTGTTGCGATGTGTGGCGGGTACGATGCGCCAAATGTTGTTGTGTAGGGAGTTTGGTCGTGGAGAGTCTCCAGATCAATCTCCCTCTAGCGCAGCATTGTTTGGTCGTGTTGGTCTTGGGTTTAACATTGCATCACCTCGCTCAACTGCCGTCATCCTTCCTATTCCTTAGTTTTTTAAGTGAATAGGCTTAATAAACTAGTGCGCTTTACCATCAACGATTGCATCATTGCTTTCCATCAGGCGGGATTGCTGTCAAGCACTAGTTTATAATTATTAAAAAAAAAATGACATTCCAGTACTCAATCACTGACACGCCACTCCATATTAATATAATATGTATGTTCAAATTGAGTTGTTTTTAGAAAATCATTTCTATGAACGGGGTTTTTAATAATGGCAATACGGCATTGTTGTTCTTACACCACAGATGACGAACTTTTAAGTACTTGTAATGACAATGGAATCGTGTCAGAATGACATATTTTATGAAAATAGCAGCCTCCGGCCTCCCCTTTATTATTATTATAAACTAGTGCTTGACTGCAATCCCGCCTGATGGTAAGCAGTGATGCAATCGTTGATGGTAACGTGCACTAGTTTATTATGCCTATTCACTTAAAAAACTTAGGAATAGGAAGGATGACGACAGTTGAGCGAGGTGATGCAATGTTAAACCCAACAATACGACCAACGATGCTGCGCCAGAGGGAGATTGATCTGGAGACTCTCCACGACCAAACTTCCGACACAACAACATTTGGCGCATCGTACCCGGCAGACATCGCAACACAACTGCTCAGACCCGTCCTCCGTACGACTTCACCAGACATCATGCCGAAACATGACGAATCGCTTGGCGGCAAGACTTTGTCTGGTGGGTAGGAACTTCTGCTGGCAGCCGATGTTATGGCCTACCACCGAGCATATATATGCCTGGATATAGATGCCTGTAATATAAAAGTATACAAGAAGCATATTGTTAAAAACTTTGCTTTGCTTGTTGTGCAAACACCTTTTTTGAAATGTTTTTTTAATGATCTTATCGTGTTATTTTGTTTCATTTATTTTATTTGGCAGACATACAGCTAATATTAACAGCGTTCATAAGGAATATGCATTTGAAGGCCATTTACAAGATTCCACTGATAAACAACAAAAAAAGAGGTCAGTACAAAATAATGTGTATATTTCTGCAAAAAACCAAATGTGACATCACAGAATTAACTACTTACGTATAATTATGAAAATACATAGTCATTGTGAGATTGCATCAGATTTAGTTAGAAATACATTCCAGGTAGCCTACACGGAGACTGGATATTTGCTACTTATATGTATGTACTACTTATGTTAGTGTTTATCAATATCAACCCGTGAACAAGTGAACAACTCAGTTGAGGAGTGTTGACGCACTCAGGCGCACGGCTGTGTACAATCGAAATTTAAATCCGCGAATTGAAAGTGAAGTGCTGAATTCAATTATCGAATTCAATGATCGACTTTTCAGACTATAATTGAAGTAAGTTAGTGTTTCTGTGTGATACAAATTATTCTAGGATTCTGTATAAAGGCATTTGATAGTTACGTAGTTCTGTTAATGAGGTTGGGAATTTATTTAGATAGTAGGTATTAATGTTTTATTTTGAAAAGTAGATTATTGTGTATTGAATGTGTTATTACTTTTTTAATAATTATAAACTAGTACTTGACCGAAATCCCGCCTAAACAGTGATGTAATCGTTGGTGGTAAAGCGCTAGTTTATTAAGCCTATTCACTTAAAAAACTTCGTGAATAGCGCAGAATAGGAACACGGCAGTTGAACGAGGTGATAAAATGTTGAACTGAACAACACGATGAACGATGCTGCGCCAGAGGGAGATTGATCTGGAGACCCTCCACGAACAAACTCCCGACACAACAACGTATCGTACCCGGCACACATCGCAACTCAACTGCTCAGACCCGTTCTCCGAACGCGACGGCTTCACCAGACATCATGCCATCATGTTAGATAAATTTATTCCGCCATCACGGTTCCATCATCACCCATCATCACGACCCGTAGTACGGCAAGTATCCTCCAACCTAACGTTGTTGAAACCGCCACGATTCGAATTAAGCGTTTTGCCTCGTTTTTAAGCCACGTACATACATTGTGATTGGAACAATTTAGCTGAGGCGGTCTTCCCGCCTGATTTCAATTTAAGTGTCTTCAAGGCTAGAGTCAGATTATGATAGGTAGTCTACAATGTAGTGTATAAAGTTCTGTTTTCCTAGCTAGGTTGTAAAACTATCTTTTCATTTCTCATACCTACTCGGAAAGTAAAGAAAGTGTTTTTGATTTGATTATTGGATGGGAAAATGCTGCTTTCTTCTCTATGGGATTGATATAAATTACTTCCCACCTAAGGGCCGCAATTAAGCTGTAAAGAGGTTTATGTAAAAAACAAATAAAAAAATGCTGCGGCCATGTGAGTTTCTAAACAGCCAGTGTAAACTTAGCGCAAACTATTTTGATCGGAATAAGTCGCAACAATTACGCCCTGAGTTCCATATTTAAAAATTAAAAAGTCGATATAAATTGGCGGGATACTTAATCTGTTATTTAACTGTGACGAAATTCAAAACAATATTTTAAACAAATAACTAGTGTTTTTCCTCATATTTGAAATGAAAAGTAGAGTGTTTGACACCGGTAGAAGAATCTGAGTGCCAAATTTCATCCAAATTCGTTTAGAAGTTTTCGCGTGAAAAGGTAACAACAACATCCTCACAAAATTTTTAATATTAGTCGCCGTCGGATCATAAAAATATCCTTGACGTATTTTTGGACCCTCAGATATGCGAACCAGTGGAATTGGAAGACGTTCGAGGGGCCGCAGCCAATTCGCAGGGGCCCCTTCGACAATTTAAAATGATTATTTCAAGAGTAATAAAAGCTATCTGGCGAAGTAAAAACAAACTGTCAATCATGTAAATATAAATAAAAAGTATTAAGTAAATCATGATTGCGTTTATTTGTATCAAAATCGGTTAAAGTTAGGTCTAAGGAGTCTCGCAAGGACCGACCATTGTGGGCGCCTCTTGTCTGATTTTTTAATACTAGTCTCGAGACCAAAACACGACTGAAGTTCACGGTCGGACTGCCTCAAGGTTAATTCAATTGGAACACCATATTGCGTGTTAGTATATACTATTCGAAGATTTATGTATGTAGATTAGTGTTTACTTCGCCACTTGACTGCGTGATATCATTCTGGTTTAGGCAGAGATCTATATATAATAACAAGTAAACTGTAAACATTAAACGATATTGAGAGGATTTTTTAATCCTATCTCTAGTTGTGAGATTTTTTTTTTTTGGAAATTGTTATAAGAAACAGAACTTTTTTTTTTATAGATTATAAACTAGTGTTTGACCGCAATCCCGCCTGATGATAAGCAGTGATGCAAGTGTTGATGGTAAAGCGCGCTAGTTTATTAAGAGTCTATTCACTCTAACCTTGAAGACACTTAAATTGTAGTCTGATGGAAACACTGGCGCTGGGAAATTATTCCAGAATAAAAGAAGAGGCGAAACGTTTCGTTCGAATCGTTGTGATGTCAACACCGTAAGGGTGATGAATGAAGATGGGGGAATTAAATCATGCAATTCCCTCGCACACTCTCCATCATGTATCATAGAACACCGACAGGCTGGCTACTCTTCGCTTGTGCTCCAGGCTTTGGAGACCGTTATGAACTAATTCTGGGTCGCCTATTAGCCTCTTCGTACGCCTCTCCACTGAATCCAGGGTAACCAGATGGCATTTTGCAGCACCAGTCCAAATATGGCTGCAGTCATCACTTTCTCGTGATATTGGCAAGTAATGTGGAAGTAATGTGTCATGATTTGAACTTAAGAAACAATTTAAACCGAAAATTTTATATCACTTCTTGAAGTATTTTATTTTTAGTTGAAACTACATAATGTATAATGATTCTATAATTTTATGGAGTTTCTGTTAATTAAGTGAGTATTGTTACTAAGTGCGTTTTTTTAAAGTAAGCGTTATTTCTGTCACTACCAAATGACTGTCAAAATACATACATGTAAATGATAGAGACTGGACATGTCTAAGCAAATGATAATTGCCGTTTATAGATCTTGATGTTTGATACTTTGAGTTTGAAACTAGTTTTGAGACTAATTTTGAGGCTAGTTACCTGAATAATAGTGGCAAGTCGGCACCAGGAACAGGGTTTAACCTGGCGGTGGTCAGGGCTGTAGAGAGAGGAATCTCCTCAGTATGCGACGTATTGTGTTCAGAAGTCCTGCTTACTGAATAAAATATTCAGTAATAATACTCCGTTTTTGCGTGAATATTATTCATTCACAGTCATCTACAAAATCCAATCCACTCAGAAGCCTAATTCTAATCTAAATCAAATGCTTTCAATTCAACATTTCATTTGGCATCTATTTTACTAACCAAAATGGCATTCGTTCCATTATGAATACTTAAATAATAACGAACACAATGGATGACTATGAAATAGATTAATTTAAATGCTTGGAGTGGTGTTCTGGAAGAAATGTGGCTTGTTTTAGTGGATCATAAATAATGATATGAGCAACATAACTTAATGACATGTTATCTTTTGTTTTTGCTGGTGTTTAGGCGTGGCTAGCTAGCTTATGATAAGTAAATTCATTATTGTTGTTTTTTCTTATGTTCATTACTGTACCTACATAGTATTGTATAAAGTACATTACTTTGTACGTGTTTTTTTTTATTGAACAGGCAGCTGTGCTGTTGGGGAGTTTGTTCTGCCACTTTTTCTTCCCAGCGAAAGCACTAGGAAGTGTCGCTGGGTGGGCGTTTTGGGGGACTGTCTTATGTAATATTGACGTTTAAAAAGTGCTGATTCTCAGCCTAATTTATATAAATGACTTTTGATTTTGATACTTTGAATTGTTAGGGATTGGTTTGAATAGTTATGTTTAGATGTTTATCGAGAGGAAAATATCTTTGTGGTGTTTGGGTTAGTTGTCTAAGTAAGTTGACTGAGGGTTTAATTAAATCATTGTTGCTAAACAGTTTGGAGACTGTTGATATAGACGTGTTTTTGATTGGAGACCGCAAGGCGGCGAACATAGATTGATTACATTATCTTCTACGACGACCTTACGCTAGGTCGAGGATGGGACTAAATAAACACGGGTAACACGGGTGGTTAAAACACCAGCCTCTCAAGCATGAGTGTGCGGGTTCGATTCCAGGTCAGGCAAGTAACAATGTAACTTTTCCAAGTTATATGTACTTTCTACGTACCTATATCTTGGACACCAATGACTAATTAAAAGGTGAAGGAAAACATTTTGAGGAAACCTGGACTTTAAGTCTGAAATCGCCAACCCGCATTGAGCAAGCGTCGTGATTACGCTCAATCATTCTCTGTATGAGAGAAGACCAGTGCCCAGCAGTGGGACGATAAGAAAAGGTTGATGTTGAATCTATTGCTAGATAACTTAGGTTTTGTACCAATGTTATCTAGCGAGGGTGCCAACTAGGACTTCTAATACCGAGATGCTGACCCTTTTTTTTTTGGTATGGGAAATCATTAAGTAAATGACTTCTTTCGCTCTGGGCGGAGCCGAAGGCGTTTAAGACTTTTACTGACTAAAACCCACCCGTGTTTCTTCACTTGCCTGTGCAATGGCCAGGGCCACGGTTTCTTTTTTAACCAACCCGCAACCCTGACCCAGGAGACATCGGTCTTCGTGGACCCCGTCAGACCTGAAAAACATTTTTTTTCACACGCCATTTTTGTCCGGTGAACGGCCTATAAAGTTTTAGTGTTACAAAAAAAGGATTACCTATTAAAAAAAAAAAAAAACTGTTATTTACCACTGTATTCTATTGCTTAGTGTTGAAACTTAATTTTGTTTATTTAATTTAAGAAAAATAAAAAGTATATTTTTATTTATATTGGAAACTTGCTATGCGGTACTAACATTGGTAATAATAAAATCCGGAAACTCTAAGTGCCAACCAGGCTCTATTACTAAACTATACTACTCCGTTATCTGTCAGCGAGCTGTACCTCTTAAACCATAATAGATCTTCTTTCCCTGTTCAAATTCCTAGACTAGTAGTAAGACCCTTCTGGGGAGTTCCGCCATTTTTCTTCTTTCCAGCGAAAGCACTAGGAAGTGGCGAAGGGTCTGCCCCTCGCACCCTTATAAGACAGTCCCACGAAACGTCCGCGTCTCGTGGGACTAGCTTATGTAATACTAGCTTTCCGCCCGCGACTTCGCCCGCGTGGAATTCGGTCATATCGTGCATTTTAAATTTCTCTCGGGAATATCAAATTTTTCCGTGATAAAAGGTACCCTATTATTTAATCCGGACTTCTAACTTTACGTCTGCAAAATTTCAAAGCAATCGGTTCAGTAGTTACGGCGTGAAAGCGGGACAAACAAACAAACAAACTCACTTTCCCATTTATAATATTTAATTTTTTTAGAGTGGTACCAGCATTGGATCGCTAAAGGTAAAAAAATGGTGTTTAAAATCTGTATTAAGAATTTATATTCTTGGATGTGTTAGACGGATATAACAAATAGCGGATAAATGTTTGATAACCTCATAAAGTGTGACGTCACAATCTCGGCGTTTAGATATTATTGAGATAGATGATATTATCTTTTCTGTAGATAATGTTACACAAATATCTCTGGTTCTCTGTTATTTGGGACCAAAAACGATATTTTTGGACATTTCACTTGACATTTTCAGAGAGAGTGAACCACTACGGCTGTCAAACTAACAAATCTATACTAATTACTAGCGGACCCGGCAGACGTTGTTCTGCATATGACATTTCAAGCGATTAGGGTATTGAAAAATTATGAAAGGAGAGACCAATAATATTATTATTATTCTTTATTTTGAAATAACATCATTTTTTCGGAAACAATTCATTATAATCAATAATTGCACAAAAAAGTTGTTAAGATGCGATGAATGTTTCACAATAACCGCTGAAACATTCAAGTTTTGCATCAAATGCGGTCACAATTTGAGCCGGATAATACGAATTAGTAGGGCTAAGGAACAAAAAAATCGAGTGAAGCAACTACTGTTCCTAAAACAGAAATACATCTCAACAATGTCACCATCATCTTCTGAGGGAATAACATTTTCAGAGCTTAATTTAACTGCCGAAGAACTAAACGATTTGGATGAGGTAGAAAAAAGTCAGGAGCGCAACATCCAGATTTGTCCGAGTCACCGAGGCCTCCCGCCACGCCGTCAAATTCGGCAAACCAAGTCAAGACATCATCGGCAAGCCGGGTTCGCCTGTGATGTTTGATTAATTACTATATGTTGCCAGAGTGATTAATATAGCCTATAATAAAAAAATGAAATTGTATCAAATTTAAAAAAAAATCGTTCAAATACCCCTTCAGTTGTAGTATAGATAAATAACTTAAATACCGACTACAGCGCCATCTGCCGAATTGTTTTTTTGTGAATGTAAATTTTCCAAGCCCCCACTTAAATGCTTAAACAAAAATTCGTTCAAATCGATCCAGCCGTAAGGAATAGATAACATAGATACCGACTGCAGCGCCATTTGCCGGGCTGATTTGTAAATGTAAACCATCCAGGGCGTCACCCAAACGCAAACAAAAAAAAAAAAACATTGAAAGCAGTCCAGCCGTTTAGTTGCAGTAGGTAGGTAGGTATAAATAACCTAGAGACCGACTGCAGCGCCATCTGCCGGGCTGATTTGTAAATGTAAATTTTTCAGGCCCCCACTTGAACATATAAACAAATATACATTCAAATCAGTTCAGCTGTTTAGGATAAATAACCTAGACACCGGCCGCAGCGCCATCTGCCGGGCTGATTTGTGAATCTAAACTATCCAGGGTGTCACCCAAACGCAAAAAAAAATTAATTCAAATCAATCTAGACGTTTAGTTGCAGTATAGATAAATAACCTAAATAACAACAGCAGCGCCATCTGTTGGGTTGATTTGTGAATGTTAATTTCCAGGCCCCCACTTGAATGTAAAAACAAAAATTCATTCAAATGAGTTCAGCCGTTTAGGGTAAATAACCTAGACACAGACTGCAGCGCCCTCTGCCGGGCTGATTTGTGAATCTAAACAATCCAGCGCGTCACCTAAACGCATGAAAAAAATCATTCATATTGGACCAGCCCTTTAGGAGGACTTCAGTGACGTACACACGTACAGCAGATTAAGGAATATACCTACCCACGGAAAGTATTGGCATCTACATTTTTTAACAAAGATATCACACCTCTCTCTACCCCTAGAGTTACAGTCTCTTAAAGTTAAATATTTAAAAAAAAAATATTTATTAATTCTGTTTTTTTTTTTTCTCTTTTAGTTCTTAAGTACAATTTTAGTTAAATAAAAAATATTAAAATATTTATTTATTTTCTTTTTAAGTGACTCCAAAAACTAAAAAAAAACTATAAACTTGTCTAAAAACAAAAAAAAAATACTTTAGTCTGACTGGGTTTGAACCGAGGAACACCAGCCATCGCGAGTAGAACCATACCCCTATAGACTACGCCACAGCCGCAATGTCATGCCGTGCGAAATTAGCGTCCATATTATGCGTGAAATATTGCGAAAAAGAAAACTCGAAAACATGCGCTTCCGCAGACATAAGACTGAGCTAGATCGATTTCTCGTCCCCGAAAACCCCCACATATCAAATTTTAACGAAATCGTTAGGGCTGTTTCCGAGATCGCATGCTTTTTCAAGCAATCAGCGCCATCTGCCGGGCTGATTTGTGAATCTAAACCATCCAGGGCGCCACTCAAACGCATACAGAAAAAATCATTTAAATCGGTCAAGCCGTTTAGGAGGAGTTCAATGACATACACACGTACAGCAGAATTATATATATAAAGATAAAGCTGAAGAGTTTGTTTGTATGTTTGTTTATTTGTTTGTTCGCGCTAATCTCGGGAACTACTGGTCCGATTTGAAAAATTATTATATAATTATTATATTTTTGCGTTGGATAGATAGTCCATTAATCCAGAAAGGCTTTAGGCTATATAACATCACGCTATAACCAATAGGAGCAGAGCAGTAACAAAAATGTTGCGAAAACTGAAGTCCACGCGGACGGAGTCGCGGGCAACAGCTAGTAAATAATAAAAGTCAAAATTGAATGGGGTTTGTAGATGTATGTACACAAGGAACATATTTTAATTATTATTGAAAGAATAAAATTGAAGGTATACTTATTGTACTGTGGTATAAAATTCTTCGTGTGTGAGTCAAAATAAATCACAAGTTATTTATTCCAATTAGGCTTGATATTCGGCACTTTTCGAAGGTCAAAATTGCATAAGGCAGTCCCTTAAAACGCCCAGTCTTCACCACTGGGAAGAAGAAGTAGCGGAACAAATTCCCCACCAGCACAATAGTAGGCATGCAATGTAGTTAATCTTTGCATGCCTACCAATCTAGTGCCTCCTGTAACTATACCTACTACTGCCTAATCTTATTACGTGAAACTGAACATCAAATTAAACTATATACCACATGTCAGCTAGCTACGCTAATATAAGTACCATGCTGTTAATAGACTGTACCTCACAAACAATAAAATATACTATTAATGAAAACAATATTAAACACCTAAATTAAATAAATATTGAAAAGGTTCTGTTTTTAATAGGTATTTCTTATTAATGAATGGGCCTTATACGAAGGCTGAAGGTTACACAAAGGGCAATCCGGCAAGGAGGCTCCCGTCTCAGCGGAGACCATGCGGTATCCCCGGACCAGCCGAACGGCCATGACCCTCTGGGACGCGGTAAGGCTGATAAGACTGCGCGGCGCGGTAAGACTCAGGTCAGTCAGTAAAAGTCTGACACGCCCTTCCGCTCCGCCCAGAGCGGGATGACCAGGACAGGTCATTTCATGATTTCCCATCCAAACAAAAAAAAAAAGGTTACACTAAGGGCGATGGAAAGAGCTATGCTTGGAGTTTTTCTGCGCGATTGAATCAGAAATGAGGAGATCCGTAGAAGAACCAAAGTCACCGACATAGCTCTTCGAGACGCTAAAATTAGGTGGCAGTGGGCGGAGCATATTGCCCGTAGAACTGATGGTCGATGGAGCAGTAAGGTTCTGGGACGCTTCGTGGGGAGGCCCCCAACAGAGTGGACCGATGACCTGGTGAATGGCGTGAGGAACAGGGAGTAAAGTTCACTCATCCTTCATAGAAAAGGGAGGATCCCCCGACCAGACGGGTGCTATATCTGGCGGGTACTTGCCCGACGGTTGCATTTGGGAAGTTGTATGTATATTAATTGCACGGTAAACTCTGCTTGCGAGACGTAGAATTCGTGTGACGACATGCGACAGGGCAGTATAAGACCGGTCATTGTAGAAAGCCTTTGTCGAGCAGTGGAGCTCTATAGTCTGAAGAAGAAGAAATTTTCTTATTATAGTGGCGGCAGAAAGACAGCATTTGTGATAAATTTAACTGTGTAGCTGTCACAGTGCATGAGATACGCCTGCTAACAGACAGACAGACAATGGAGTCTTAGTTATAGAGTCCCGTTTTTACCCTTTGAGTACAGATAACAACAGAGGTCGAACCAGTAAATTAAAGAATAAAAAAAATGTTTACATATTAATTCCCAGTTCAATTAGTCGTCAGTTACGTGTATACACATGCTTCATTATCATAATGAGCCTTATTTATAAACTATGATTAAGCTAAGTGCCGCTTGAATGACAAAAACTTATAGTTGAACAGTTTTAATAAATGTATTATGTACTTGTATTCATGTTGTCAAGTTTTTGTGACCTTCGTTCTTCTATTTTAAGATAAATGTTGTCTAAGAGTCCGCCATGAACGGTCTTTGGTTGATTTTTAATAATTGGGGTATATCAATGTTGGGCCTATAGGTATTTGTTCCGGGTTTGGCTGTTTGTGCAAAGTTTTTTTTTAATAAAAAAAAGAAAAAAACCTAAAAGAGAGAAAGACCTAATATCGAACCTTGAGGAACGCCCATGTTCAAGTGTACGGCATAAATGCATTAAGATGCCTTTATGCCGTGTACTTGAACTGTGAAATTTCTGTCTTGCAGGTATGATCTTGGTAAGACAAGAATTTAATTCCTAATCCTAAAGATGGAACAGACTAGGAGGCTTTATTAAGATCCTATAGTTAAGCGACTGTTTACTTTGTTCACAGGTGATCTTCATTAAAGCAAAATGTTGTTCGAAGGGCTGATAGTAGGGGCCGTGGCCCTGGTGATATGGCTTTTGTTCTTCAAAGAAGATGATAATCCACTAGATCAGCTGCCTGGGCCTCCACGGAAACCAATCATAGGGAACTCTTGGGAACTCTTCCAATCGCCACCTGGTAAATATATATAATACTTAATGTTTTATTTTGAAGTAGCTTTTTCTATTAAATTATTCTATTTCTTCATTCAGGATATGGTCAATATGTTAGCTTTAAAATCTGTTAATCCGGTTTTGCGTGTTTAAGTAACAAACATACATCAATATTCACTTTCAACGTCGCAATATTACCTGTTATCGGCACATTTTCTGATGACAGCGCTGCGGATGAGTACCTCCTCACCCAATTGTCCTTTAGTTTTTGCATTTATTAGTATGGTTGTTTAGTAAGTCATATAGTTAAGTATGTAATCTAAATAGTTAGGTATCTACATACAACGTTATTTTTTGTTTATATGAAATCTGAATAGTTTGTTCAGAATAAGCAACTGAATCGATTCCAATCATTTTACACCATGTTATAGTTTTTCCCAAATACACTTAGAAATTGTTGCACTGTGGTGCGCACGCCGGCGCAACAGCTGACGCCAGAGGTCGTTGCACCGCTCGCCCGCCTGAGCGGAGCGTGGACCATTTTTTTATTGGGACAGCTACGTAGGATAACTAGCTCATAACTTTAATCAACCTCGGCTCTCTCACCTCGCTCGCCGTTGTCACAGTTCTAACCTAACCCATTTGGTCGGGGTGCCCTGGCTTAGTTACTGCTGCCAATTCGGGTCACAAGTGATTGGTTACAGTTCCAAACCAAACTATAATATACAATATGTAAAGAAAACCCTGTCCGATCCGTGAAGGCATTGTTAGGTATCGATAACTGAATCTACTAATGGCCACAAAGATAGGCAAAACTTAAAAAAAAATCCCCCTAAAAATAAATATTATTTCGCAAAAAGAGGTAACTTAATACATGTGCGGTAAGCAACCCCATTCCGCGGGCGGCGGGGGGCAGGGCACGCGGCACCTGTGACGTGGTCGCGTCGCTATTCGCTTATAATAAATACCGGTGTTGTCACTTTTTTAAAAATTATCAAATTTCGGGGAAATTGTAATTAATTCCCGGGAAAAAATGATTATTTCAAAATTCATTAGTATTGTTACTTTGATGATTATGTAAAATTTTATGTTATATTTGGTCAAGTGTTTACCTAACCTTTATTATCCTTAAGGGTCGGACAGGGTTTGCTTTACATATTGTATAGAATATCATTCACTCCATTACCTAGTTTAGTTAAAAGGCTAGGTTAGTGGGCAACTAAACGGCAAATTAAACTAGTTAGCTGCGATATATATACAACATTATTTATATTTGTTTATGCAAACCCCGAAACACGTGTCCAGTATTTTTAAGTAAATAATCTATGTACAAAATTTCAAACAGATATCATGAAAAACCACAAAGTTATGTACTTGTTATCCTTCTTGATTGTCCCAACAAAAATATGGTTAATGCTCCGTTCGGGCGGGCGAGCGGTGCGTTGAACTCTGGCGTCAGCTGTTGCTCGGGCGTGATCTACCGTAAACTGCGTGGCGCGCTTGGTAACCACACTGCAACAATTTCTAAATGTATTTGGGAAAAAAGTTAACATGGTGTTAAAATGATGGGAATCGATTCAGTTGCTTATTCTGAACAAAGTATATTCAGGTATCGTTTAAAAAAAATTACGGCGGTTGGTATATTACGAAATTAAAAAAGGGTTTTAATTGCATAATAAGCGTAAGTAAGATGGTATTATTAGGTTAAAAGTTAGTTCGTGGTAGCATAATAAAGTAGTCTAGATCAAACACTCCTTGCCTTTCAAAAGTAGGGATTTTCTTTAATTGTTATTCTTAAATTAATTTTGGCATATTAATGTAAGGAAAACAATCGTATTCTAAAATCTTTGTTAAAAGTTTCGTTTCGTTTTCGGTGTTCAAAGGAACTGTTTTTAAAACTTTTGGCATCTTGTTACAAAGGCTTTTCAGTGTTCAAAGGATCGGTTGAGAAAACTTTATGTAAGTGGATTGTGATGTATTGCTGTTTTGTTAGTTTATAGGTATTTTTATTAACCCTTCTGAATGGGCTCAATCGGGACTTTATAATAAAAAAGTCTACATACTTCTTTAGAGAGTAAGTTAGTAGAAGACTGTATAAAAATAGGTTTAATACCATAATTTACATGTAAGAGAGAAAACAATAAAAGCACGTTTGTTAGCTTGTGGAGTGGAGGGCGTGTAGCGGCCATCGCGTACCGGGCTCGGGTAGTGGGTACCCCGATGCATCGCGCCTTCCTTTCGGCCAATCACGGGCATTCGCGCTGACATTTCAAACTTTACGAAACGTGGTTTTGAAGTTCTTGAAGGTTTTAAATCTATACTTTAATATATAAAGCTGAATAGTTTGTTTGTTTGTGCGCGCTAATCTCAGAAACTACTGGTCCGGTTTGAAAAATTCTTTTTGCATTGGATAGCGCATTAATCCGGGAAGGCTTTAGGCTATTTAACATCACGCTGCGACCAATAGGAGCGGGGAATATAAAAAAATGCGGGTGAAACCGTGTGGCGCAGCCAGTTACACAATAATCGGAGCGACATTGCTTTAATAAAACACAGACATTGGCCCCGATTCCCTTGTTCATGAACTAAATTAAATTAAAGTTCTGTGCATCTTTTCGCTCGGTGGTAGGCCATAACATCGGCTGCCGGCAGAAGTTACCACTCACCAGACAAAGTCTTGCCGCCAAGCGATGCGACCTATTCCGACATGATGTTTGGTGAAACCGTGAGGATGGGTCTGAGCAGTTGTGTTGCGATGTGTGCCTGGTACGATGTGTCAAATGTTGTTGTGTCGGAGTTTTGGTCGTGGAGGGTCTCCAGATGAATCTCCCTCTGGCGTAGCATCGTTGGTCGTGTTGTACCTCGCTCAACTGCCGTCTTCCTTTCTATTCACTCAGTTTTTTTTCTTAGTGAATAGGCTCTTAATAAACTAGCGCGCTTTATCATCAACGATTGCATCACTGCTTACGATCAGGCGGGATTGCGGTCAAGCACCGGAACACGCCGGCCGGAATACGACGAATTGCTTGGCGGCAAGACTTAGGGCGGGTTGTTTCAAACGGTTGGTTATCGTAACATACGTACGTCAAAAAGTTACGTCCGTTAACGTAACTTTGATGATCTTTAACGTTCGTTAAATGCCGGGGCTACATTAGCAGGCGAAGATTCGTGTCGCGTTGGCGCGCAAAATATCTGTTGTCCTTGTCAGACATACACGATGTTCTTCTCATTGGCGGGCGAAGATTCAGAAATCGGCCTACGGCGAATATTCGTTGTTTAGTTGTGCGGCCGAGACGATGGAGGAAGCAGTGGCTTTGCATTATATGTCAATAAATTATTATTTATTACATGTTTACACAACAAATAAAGCAAAAACAATGTAAAAAATATGCAAAAAGAACGTCAGTCCTACTTCAAAGTCTGGACGAAACTGAAGTGACGTAGGTGTGACTACTCCAGTGAATATTGTCGCGACAAGTCCTTTGAAGCGCGCCACTTTACCGACAGCGCAGCGCCCCGATGCTACATCGTCTGCGCACGAATACATTGCGTTGCAACGATGTACCCGGCCACATACATCGCCCCAGCAAATTTTATCTAGGCGACTGTCATGTGCTGTAGTTTATCTAACTTTCTTGGTATTATTGTTTATTGTTGTGGGAAATAACTTCGTGCCATTTTATAAATTAAGTCCGTTTATACTAGAAAACTGTGTACCTATAGAAAAGCTATACTTTGACGAAAAATGGATACATTTTATTTTATTTTATATATTTGGGACAAAAAACAATTATATGTTACAATATTAATAGCCGGCTAAGGTATAATACATAGTAACCAAACATAAACATTGTCGTCCTCCGTGGCGCAGCGGTCAACACGCCTGCTTGCGACGTGGAGGCCCCGGGTTCGAACCCCGGCCAGGTCATGATGGAAAACGATCATTTCCTGATTGGCCTGGGCCTTGGATGTTTATCTATATATGTATCTATTATAAATATAGTATCGTTGAGTTAGTATCCCATAACACAAGTCTCAATCTTACTTTGGGACTAGCTCAATCTGTGTGATTTGTCCGTATATATTTATTTATTATTTATATAATCCCCACCATACACACCAAAGTAAGTAAATTACTACACTCACTCGTACTACTACATACACTTAAACATAGTTACCTACTATGTTTAAGGCCTTAATAAGTAGGTATATGTTAAACATTGCAATCTAACAAAACACGTATAATCTATAATGTAAACATATTTTTTTTTAGAGAACGGAAAAAAAATAAAGCATGACGTGTAAAAGTGATCAGTGATCCTACTTGCTTAATAAACGATTTCATTTCATTTCACTAACTTCACAAAAAATGAGAAAGATCGCTTTCAATCTTCGCTTGAAAAATATAAAGATGTGTTGTTCTGTAAAGAAACAGACAACAACAGTAATATAAAAAAAAAAACAGAACTTGGGCTGCTAAACACCTTTCTTTTTCTTTTTACGGTACTTGTATCATCATCAGATGAACTACCTACTATCGTCAATTAGAGACCAAACTCGCGAATACAAAAGGGAGTTTATGTTGTTTTCACTAATTGACACCACGGCGGACTAAACACAACTTGACATAAGTTACGTTAACCAGTGCTCAGAGCATCGGTAAACGTAATCGTATTTTTTTGCGTGCGTTGACGTTTACGTATTGTGAAACAACTCATTTTTTGACTTGACGATGGTTAGCACCATTTTTAACTTTTACGCATGCGTTAAGTGAACGTGAAACAACCCGTCAGTTATCGTAATCGTATCTTTTTTTGCGTGCGTTAACGTTTATGTATTGTGAAACAACTCATTTTTTGACTTGACGATGGTTAGCACCATTTTTAACTTTTACGCATGCGTTAAGTGAACGTGAAACAACCCGCCCTTATAGAGATAATGGCATGGATTACAGTGAGATTGTGTGCATAAGACATTAATACACACATTGAACTTCCGTTCCTCTTTCAGACAAGCTCCTGGATCTCCTGGTAGACTACACGAATAAATATGGTGATCGCTACGTGTTCAAAGTTATTGGAATGAGAGTCCTTCACATTTCTGGACCAGCTGATGTCGAGGTACGTCAAGTTTGTTTACCTGCATCATCATCATCATCTCATCGTTAATCTCAGTCCCATCCAAAGCTTTTCAGCTTTGGAGTCTGGGGTCCGCTATACCATTATTAATGTCTTCAAGGCTAGAGTGAATAGGCTCTTAATAAACTAGCACGCTTTACCATCAACGATCGCATCGCTGCTTACCATCAGCCGGGATTGCGGTCAAGCGCTGGTTTATAAATAATAATAAAAAAAAAACTAGCCTAACTGCTGCTTTTGGCTAAATTTCGATATTTTCGCTGAAACGACTGCCGTCTGACTTCCACAACCCGAAGGCGATACCGAAGTATTGCAGTTAAACCAATTGTTGGACTTTTGAGGGCTCCAACAAACCGTAACGACTGCCATTAGACGTTCGTATGGTAACCGGGACCAACGGCTTAACGTGCTTTCTGAGGCACGACATACAAATATTTGCACTGCACGAGGATCGCAACCGCGCCTCCTTGTGCAGCGGCCGCGTTTGCTACTGTGTGCGATGTTAGTAAACGAACATGCCACGGCACAGAAATTTACATGGCAAGATTTTTACAGGATGGGTCGGCACTTTAATTGTACACATTATTACTGTCAATTTCAATCACTTTGAAGCTATTGCCTCGTCTGTATGAAAAATGTATCGGATGAACAACGTAAAAAACGAAATGAATGTTGTTGAAATGGCAAAATGAAACTCTTTGCTACTGATAGTGTGTTACGTAAGGTTTTAATTTTGAGAAAATCAGTGGGTTTTTTCAGTATTAGTATATACTGTTTTCTCAAGATCTTTGCGACTTCTAAGATGACTCTGTTAAAGCGGTGGCTAAGCTTTATTGGCCAATTCTCTTAATAAAAACGATCAAAATATAGTTGCAATGTCATCTCAGCGATTGTCACTGTCAAACACTTGTCAAAATGTAAAAAAAAAAATGGTATTTTTTGACTTACTATTTTATATTCTTAAAATTACGAGGATTTTGACCATTTGAGCCTTTTACAGGCCGGGTATATTCTTTAAATGTGGGTGGTTATATCCACCCACTATGCTCATATAAAACTGTGTCGCTTGATAATTAAAGCCCGTGCATATCCAGCTATCGGTTGTTTCACTAGTCCTTACAAACAAGGGTCAAATTAAATTACCTACCTGTCACGTCTGCAGTTTCTTTATCATATCATTGCGTTAAATAACGCCGACGACTTTATGACGACGTATGTATATGCCCTCCACAATATAACCCAGTTCGCAATATTATTTCTTGGCAAGACGAGTTGTTAGATTTACAGTTTTCAGATTACCGTTTTTAAACTACCAAAGTCATCATCATCATCTCAGCGTATATAATCCCGGTTGCATCCGCGGCATAGTATAAAGAGAGGGAAGTACGTTATCTTCATACAAACGGACCGCGCGCGGCTTGTATGTGTGCGCCATAGTATCTATGCGTCGCCGCACGCACACCTAAACACAATATTAGAGTGCCTATGACTGCGCTAGTCGCGGCTAGCACGGAACGAGGTTCGCGCGTCACGGCTTTTCGGCACATTATACTCTGTTTTTTAATCTCGTAGACTAAATTGACACATGCAAATGTCAAATTTACATTATTAATTTTGTATTATTACGTTTTTAATAAGTACCTACACATTATTTCAGGATAACTTATTGTAAAAAAACGATACTTGATTTTACGAACGCTAAGTTTCGGCACTATTTAAGAATTGCAATAAACTGCCAACACTCGTAATGTCAGTTTAATCTACGAGATTAAAAAAACAGAGTATAGCTTTTAAAAAATGATCACATAAACTGCAAAGTTGGTAGGTATGTCTATTTATGAACAAATAAAAGACTTATATTTTTCAAATTATATTTCTAAAAGTTATTTACAAGGATACGGATATATTACACATTAAAGTTTAATAACAACGCGTTTCGTAATAGTCGAAACGAAACCGAAGAAAGTAGGTATTTTTCTGTAGCTAATTTGTTGTTTTGTATTAAATGTGTGATTCAATAGATGTTATGTTTGTATTATTTATATTTGTATTAATTAAAAATAAAAATAAATATGGTTCTTTATGTGTACAAAACTAAAAATAAAAATTACAAAAAAAAATCTGACTAGTATATGTAAACTAAATACTAAGCAAATAATTTAAACATAAGCTCTTAGTCTATAAATATTTGTTAGCGGTTTGGGCGACAACCGTAACCGACGAAGCGCGGACAGTTGTCAACCCTAAGACAGTAGGCAATTAAATCGCGGATTGGGTCGCAGATAACCTACTTCCTCTCTTTATTCTATGTCCGCGGCCTTCGCGTTGGAGCCCGACGTCCGCTTTTCTACATACATATACGCCGCCATTTCGCACGATCTCTGGCATCCCGTGGTGTGAGATTGTTGGCACGCATGTCATCTCTTGCAACGTCAAGCCAGCACTTCTTTGGTCTACCTCGCTTGTTCCGACACGGCGGAGGCACCATGGCGAGACTTTTATTACCCACGTAACAAATGTCTTTTCGTAAGACGAGACCGTACCAGCGTAGGAAATCCTCTTGCAGTTTGTCTGTGAAACTTCCTGATGCGGTCTTTCCGCGTTACTCCACACATCCACCGCAGCATATTCATTTCCGTGACACGGAGCTCCTGCTTGTCGCTCAAGCACAGGCCACGCCTCACTACCATACAGAAGAACAGGTCTAATGATGGTCTTATAGACCTGTCCCTTAAGCTTAACCGGCATTTTGGGGTCACAAATAACACCTGTCACCTCACGCCATTTTGCCCAAGCTGCGGGCTGCGGCTATCTTAAACTACCAAAGTATAACATTCAAATGATTTATATTGGAATTTGTAAAGTATCCATTCACCAATTTCATGTACAACTCAGCTCTGCTAAGCGTGTTCATTAGTTGCGCTGCTTAAATTCTCAAGTAACGTAATGCACAAATTCACCATCGGTATTTGAAGTAGCTTCATGTATTAGCAAATGTAACAATGAAAGGTTGAGTGGATACAGGTGTTATTAAACAAAATAAAAAAAAATCTGGTTGAATATAGGTTTTAACTGATGGTAAATCGAAATCCCATGTGGTACCGGGCATAGAATAGTACCAATCCATGGGTGGTTTTCTGTGGGTGTCGCAAGAGGCGACTAAGGGAACTCTCAACAGAGAAGCGAGTAGCAGCATGATCTCATCAGAGCTGCGATCCCCACCTCGGGGATTATGGCAATGCCCCCAATGGAATGAAAGCCTTGGGGGAGGCCTTTGTCCAGCAGAGGACCTCTATAGGCTGAGAAGAAGAAGAAATCGATTCATACAAATAGTATTTTTTTTTTATTTTGTCGGATAAAACCTCAAAACGTAAAAAAATAATAAAAAGAAATTAGAAAAAAACTATTTTTTTTTTATGATGATTTGGATGATGATTTTGTATGACTTTTTTTTAAGTAATGAACAAAAAAAAAAGAATATTGGAAAAAAGTATCTAAAGAAAAAGTATAGGCATGTGACTCGTACTGGCAGATTTCTTAGACTATACTTCCTACCTTCCCAGACCAGACCAGACCAGAGTTCGGTACCTTCAGAGACCGCAATGTTTGTCCTGGAATGGTGATAGGTACTGAATAGCATCCTCTCTTTTTTTCTTCCCTTCCTATTTTTTTAAAGCTTACTTTTAAGCGGCGGGCAATGCCGGCCTGCCGGCGTTCAGCCTGGTGGCGGGCCGACTTCGGTGTGTAGACAGCCTTAGATATAGTCATATATAGGGTTGCCAGACCGGAAAACCAAAAGATATTGAGAAATTTTAAAATTTCTAGGTTTCGGAATTGTTGTCGGGATAAATAAATATTAAAAATTAATTTCTAAAAAAGTTTGTTATTCATTTAATCATAACTAATTTAAGTACACAGTTTTTGTTTGCGACGTGTATTTGGTACTGCTTTTTACTGAGTCTAATGACTATTAGACTCAGTAAAAAGCAGCCTTTAGAAGTTAAAAAAAAACATTTCTTCGAAGTTAGTCTAAGTAATTACTAACTCTGCTTTTATAAGATCAAAGCCATACGATTTCTCTCTTTAGTATCTAAATGGAAACTAAATGCTCTGTACCATTGGAATGAACGTGTTAGCGAGTGGAAATTTCAAACTATTATTTCGTAAAATACTTTCACAGAAGTTTGCCTGGAGGTAATTGAGTTTTATCGGGAGTCTGGAGACTATTTAAAATGTCGGGAGCATCCAGACGAATCCCGACCATCTGGAAACCCTACCCATAATAGCAGTGTGACATCGAGCTGTTATATTGCTAATACATATATTTTGTTCCAGGTGGTTCTAGCCCATTCAAAGAATATAAAGAAGAGTGTCCCGTATCAGTTCCTGAAGGACTGGCTTGGCAATGGGCTGCTTTTGAGCACAGGTTGTTATATTAGGCGTAGAACCGAATGTCGTGGAGATGCTTGGCGGTGGCCTGTGTCCAGCAGTGGACGTCTTCCGGCTGAAATGATGATGATGTTGAATGATGGGACAATAAACAGCTATAATATAAAATATTTATTAGAATAGCATAACATTATACTATAACAATATTGTAACACGCTATATTATCCGCATGTTAAGAATATTGGAGCTAGGTAAAAAGAAAATGTCATGTCAATCGTGGTAATACGCCATTTGTGTGTCAATTCCATCCAAATTCATTCAGTAGTTTTTGAGTGAAAGTGTAACAAACATACATAGAAACTGTCGCGTCTATAATATTAGTAGGATTCTTCTATAAGTTTTGGTCACCTAACTCCCCCTAAAAGGCTGGCTTTTTAGCTAAATTGGGATGAAATTGCAACACTGAATTGGCAGTGGGCCGGGCACATTGCCCGTAGGCCCGTTGTCCGCTGGAGCCGACGGGGTCTCGAGTGGCGACCACGCACCGGAAGACACAGCGTGGATAGGTCAGCGACAAGGTGGACCGACAACATGGCGAAGGTGGCGGGAAACCGCTCGATGCGGGAGGTGCAGGAGTGGTCGTCGTGGAGTTCCTTAGGGGAGGCATATGCCCAGTAGTGGACGTCTTTCGGCTGAAAAGATGATGACTGTGATAATGTTGGGGTGAAATTTTGCATATATAACACATTTTGCATATATAACACATTTTGCATATATAACACATTTTGCATATATAACACATTTTGCATATATAACACATTTTGCATATATAACACATTTTGCATATATAACACATTTTTTTGTTTAAACGAAACCCGAAACACGTGCCCAGTATTAAGTAATTTAAGTAAAGAATCTATGTACAAAATTTCAAAAAGATATCATGAAAAACCACAAAGTTGTCCCAACAAAAATATTATCAAAGCTCCGATCGGGCGGGCGAGCGCGGGGCATTGGCCTCTGGCGTCAGCTGTGGCGCGCCCGCATCGCAAGTACTATTATCTATCGTAACCGCTCGGTAACCACTCTGCAACAATTTCTAAATGTATTTGGTAAAAAATATAACATGCTGTAATAAATATAGTTTAAAAAACTAAAAATACTTGCTTTTAAAGAATATCAAACTAAAAAGTTAAAAATTATTTTAAAAAGAGCGTGACGCGCTTTGTGCCAAAATTTTTGTATATTAAGCGCCTCACGCTTTTTTTAAAATTATTTTTAACTTTTTAGTTTGATATGCTTTAAAAGCATATTTTTTTAGTTTTTTAAACTATATTTATTTTGATCTTACTAGTTCGATATTAACAAAAAAAACGAACGAACGAACGTATTGAAAACGGTGGGACATTTTACAGTAATGAGCCGCTCACTCGTAGTCCAAAGAGTTAGAGACGGACAAACAAACAAACAAGCAAACAAACAAGCAAGCAAACATACAAGTGAAAAGTAATAAAAAGCATGTAAAAATGATTGAAATTGATTCAGTTGCTTATTCTGGACAAACGCTCAGATTGTGCAAAAACAAAAAACAACGTTGTATATATATATATATATATATATATATATATATATTATAAACTAACTAGCGCTTGACCGCAATCCTGCCTGATGGTAAGCAGTGACGCAATCGCAATTTCAATGGTTTCCGGGACGGAAGCATTAAGTACAGTCCAGCAATTGTGGGCAATGGCACGTATATTATTTTAGAATAAAGTGGCTTCATTACATAAATAATAAAAAAAAAACCAAAGTAGTTGACGATGTTTTAATGAACCGTAATTACGCTCAGACCGCTCAAAGTTTGTGCCTAAATTACTAGGGGCTAGTTTAGACAAGCTTTTTGTCTAGACAAGTTTATAAAAACAGTCAAGTTCTGTGGCCTTCAATATTGTTTTTAGTGATTCCTATACAGTAAACCGAAAATTAGTTTTTCTTTGATGTCATGTCTTGTATTACTAAATAATTACTGTATTTTTAAAATATACTGGCGGATCTCTCTGATGTAATCGTACCCGGAAAAGTAGCGCCATCTATTTGGCTAAATCGTGTTTTCAAATCATATAGGAATTAATTGAACTAACTTAAAATATTTCATCCATATCAGAGGAGTTAGATGACAAATACACGTGGTGATGAATTATAAAACGTTGTTTTTGTATATGCGAAACCGGAAATATATATCTAGTATTTATAAGTAAAGAATCTATGTACAAAAGGAGATGTTTCAGAAATGTATGGAGCCTGGGCCAGCACATTGTACATTTAATGCTAGGTATAGTTACGCCATAGTTAACTGTTTTTAATGTTCATTTCCTATATTTTGGCTTAGTTTTTGTACAGATTCAATTTAACTCGGCCAAGGAGTGCAACACAACTACTAATAAATATGGTGGTCAGCAATAAGCGAAATAAGAATTAGACAGTGACATTTGATTGACGTGTCATGTATCTAAGGCTATCGTATATATATTATCAACCATACGACTGCGAAAAAAAGAAAACATGAATTCCGAACATACGGTCCATTAAATAAACACAATCAACTCAAATCAACACTCGACACAAACACAACAGGAAAATAGAACTGTCAAAGTCGCCAATCAAAGGTCATAACCACTGTCATTGCTATCTTAATAAAGGATAATCTCACTAAAAAACGTTTCAAATAATTTTATTATACATATATACTTGTATTTTTATTCAAATTAATTTAGTAGTATTTTTTTTTTATGAAATTCTTTTATTTTTTTCCTTTTTATCTATATAGCGTACACAGTGTTGGCTCAAAATGAAACATCTCCTTTCACAAAGATATCATGAAAAATCACAAAGTTATGTTTGTTATATTTGTTATCATATCTGGTTGTCTAAAAAAATATGGTCAACGCACCGTTCGCCCCTAGTACTATAATCTACCGCCAGTTGTGCTGTGCACTCGGTAACCACACTGCAACAATTTATAAATACATAATTATTTGGGAAAAAATATAACATGGTGTAAAAATGATTGGAATGGATTCAGTTGCTTATTCTGGACAAACTATATTCAGGTTTTGTTTTAAAGAAGAAATAACGTTGTATGAATAATTAAATAAACATAATATATTAAGATTAATTAATATATATTATAATATAAATTAATATATAGGTACCTACGTTAGTTCCGATTAGAGCGCAGGCCACACCACTGGCTGATGGACGGAGCGCCCGTAGCGAACGAAGGAAACTACGCGAAATATTGGCGAGCTATGGCTTAGGTCGTTAGTTGACGGTGTGAACCCAAGTATGAAAAGAGTTGAAACAAAGTCATCCGCTTCACCCACTCCGTCCGTCAGCTGGCGGTGCGGCCTGCGCTTTAGGCCACGAGCCAAAAGGTCCCGGCACCGTTGTACTTACATGTCATTATGCGGTGTGACTGTATTTTCAAATGTCGTTAAAAATGTGGGGTTAAGATATTCTACCAGGACCGCGGGTTGTACAGATAGGCAAGTGAAGGAACACGGGTGGGTTTTAGGCTGCTGCCTCGAATCTTGCGGGCAGCGCGGCGGTGGCGGCGGCAGCGGCGCGGGAGCCGAGCGGGCATCGAAGACCCGTTCTCGAAGCTAGCGGGTAGATCGCGCGTCACTATAGCCGCGTAGTGTTGTGTTCACGATTGTGTCGACGAGATATTTGTTTTTATTCGCGAAAGAAATGTCTCAACAATGGCGGCAACATCTTTTTGATTCAAAATTCCTAACGCTCGATCATCGCTCGCTTCCCGCAAGATTCGAGCGTGAGAAGTACACCGCTCGTTGCCCGCCGCCGCCCCGCTGCCCGCAAGATTCGAGGCAGCGGCCTAAGTCAGTAAAAGTCTGACACGCACTTCCGCTACGCCCAGATCGGAATAGGTCATTTGCTGATTTCCCATCCTGAAAAAAGGGGTAAGAAATTGCAGGCCATACAGATTAACATCTTTGAAGCCATCAACGAAACGATCACTGTATTCGTTAGTGGTACGCATGAGCGAACAAAGTTGTCAATGTTCGTGTTTACTATATTTTTGTTAGTTCGTGTGTACATTTGGGATACCGCTGGATGCTAGAAGCCCAGGACCGGTCGTCGAGGAGATCTTGGGGGAGGCCTATGTCCAGTAGTGGACGTTATTCGGAAAAAATGATGATGTTGATGATGTGTCTACATGGCTTAAGAAAATTGTCTATCAATCATCATCATCAGCCTATAGTAGGCCACTGCGTATAGAACATAGGCCATTCCTATTGCACGTAATTCAATTCATTTTCGGCAACTGTCATACGGCTGCTGCCAGCCATCTTGCGAAGGTGCTATCTATTCATAACTAAAACTTAATTTACACTCCATCTTCTCTCTTACCAGGTGCTCACTGGCACAAGCGTCGTAAGATCCTCACTCCGACCTTCCACTTCAACATTTTGAAGAATTTCGCGATCGTCATGGAGGAGAAGACCCAGGATATGGTGAAGATGTTGAAGGAAAAGAAAGGGGAGTACGTCAGCGTGATGCCCATGATCAGCGACTTTACTCTGTTCACTATCTGTGGTAAGTCATTTAATCACGGTCTCATTTACACTCTTTTCTCAGTTAATTTTACCTATGATTTTGTATTGCGGTGACATTTATGCTTAGGTATACAGTCTTAAAAATTACTAAAAAAAAAAAATACTAAATAAAATGGCGTTATCTTCTAGCATAACGTTACGAATGCACCTTATGTCAATGGCATAAGGTTTAATATTGCGTGACATTCCTTACGTAACTTTTAAGCCCTATATCTTGAGACCTAGGCATTGTAGAGGTACGATCTAAAAATGCATTGCTAGACCTAAGGTGATCTATCTAGCAGTATAGGCTTCATCAATATTGACAATGAAAGGTTGACATCGAAATTACTAGAAACTCATCTCCTGTGAAGTACAACAACTTTCTGGTTATAAACCCTAATGTACTAGAAGTTGAGTGTTATTATTATTACTTCTGGACAGATCTGGAATGTTCGATTAGCTGGCCTGTATAAAGCGGCGTGACTTAGCGCGTGAGTCAGTCTGCAATTTAACTATCGAAGCGAAACAAGCGATAATTGAGAATATCTACAACGACAACTGCAACGAGCACTTCAAGGACTATGTGAAGTAACTTCTGTGGTGTTGTTGTTTGTGTACGACACGGACTTCGTGGATATAAGGGAAAACTTCGGTGCGACATAAGCTAGGTTCTACTAGTCATTGCCTACTATCTACTGTACATTCGTTGCCAATAAACTTTGTAACCGGCATTTAAGTACCCCTAGCCCGTAACGATTATCAAAATAGCCTTAAAAAGTTCAAAACAAACCTACTTTTTGGATAGTTTGATAAAGGAGATGTTTCATCCTTTCCTTTTTATCTATATAGCGTACGCTATATAGATAAAAAGGAAAAAATTAAAGATGTTCATAAAAAATACGACTAAATTAGTTTGAATAAAAATACAAGTATATATGATTAATTATTTGAAACGTTTTTAGTGAGATAACCCTTTATTAAGGTAGCCATGACAGTAGTTATGACGTTTGATTGGCGACTTTGACAGTTCTATTTTCCCGTTGTGTTCGTGTCGAGTGCTGATTTGAGTTGATTGTGTTTATTTAATGGGCCGTATGTTCGGAATTCACGTTTTGTTTTTTTCCCAGTCATATGGTAGATTAATATAGATACGATAGCCTTAGATACATGACACGTCAATCAAATGTCACTGTCAAAATCTTATTTCTCTTATTGCTGACCAGCATATTTATTAGTAATTGTGTTGCACTCCTTGGCCGAGTTCATTTGAATCTGTATAAAAACTAAGCCAAAATATAGGAAATTAACATTAAAAACAGTTAACTATAGCGTAACTATACCTAGCATTAAGTGTACAATGTGCTGGCCCAGGCTCCATACATTTCTGAAACATCTCCTTTTGGTTTTAAGTTTTTACCGTCCTTGTATGGTTGGCGAAGCATTACGTGCATAGATCTATTCGTGTTTCGATAATTACGTAGCCGTTTCGTCGTGGTTAGCCGTAGAGATTTGGCTGTCATTATGTGGTTAGAAGCCTGAAAGTTTGATTAATCAGTCTCAGAAAGTGATGTAGAAGTTTCTCTGTGTAAAATGCTGGTATCTGGATGCGGTTAGAGTGGAAGGGGATTTAGAAACAGAAAAAAGTTAGGCACATCAAGGTTTCATGTTCTTTTCTGTAAGCTTTCCAATAGGGGTGTTTCCTGGGTAAAAAAAAAGATTCTATTTAGTCATTCAGATTATAGAAAAATATTGGATACGTACATTTTGTTTTACCAAATCTATAAAAATTTACAAATATAAAAGGCATTCAAGATCAGGAGAGGGACCTGGTGACGCCACTCCTTGCTAAAAAGTGTAGCAAGGAGTGACGTCACACGAGTTTTGTGACGAGTTTGTTTATATGAAAAAAGAAAAAAATACGTGTCTAGTTTTTTTTTGGTAATCTGACTGACGGACTAATTAGTTTTTTTTTTTAATCAACTACCCTATTATGTCCTTACACTGACATCTAAAAAGCGAGATATAACGGGAATGGTAAAAATAACAACGACCTACAAATGTCATTCACACCAGTGCCCAGTGTTGTAGCGTATTAGGAAATTAATGCAAGATGACCGGTCAATTGCTTCTCGGACCACGCACAATAAAGAGTTGTGTCATCATCATCACCAATCTATTTATCGTCCCACTGCTGGGCACAGGTCTCCTCTCATACAGAGAAGGATTGAGCGTAATCACCACGCTTACTCAATGCGGGTTGGCGACTTCAGACTTAAAGTACAGGTTTCTGTAAGATGTTTTCCTTCACCTTTTAATCAGTCATTGGTGTCCAAGATATACTAAGAAAGTACGTATAACAACACACGAACGAATAGTTGTGTGGTATAGCAACTGCGGCGATATTTATTTCATTAATTACATGGCTAAAATTTACATGATTTAAAAAGTAAAAAAAAAAAAAATAAAAGTATGTACAAGTATATAAAAGAGGAATTGAAAAAACTAGAGGGCATCAAAAAATTCATCCGCATCGCTGTCAACAGGAAACGTGCCCAAAAGGCTGGCAGCATTGCCACGTTGTATCGCGATGCTGATTCTTTGGCCAAGAAATAGCCCAGCCCTCTGGTCACGTGAAGAGTCGATTATACGTTTGGCGATCTCGTTTTCGTTTTGTGTGGTTGAAATGAATTTAGAAAAACGACGACCTCCGTGGCACAGTGGTCAACACGCCTGCCTGCGACGTGGAGGCCCCGGGTTCGATCCCCGGCCAGGTCATGATGGACAACGACCTTTTCCTGATTGGCCTGGGTCTTGGATGTTTATCTATATACGTATCTATTATAAATATAGTATCGTTGAGTTAGTATCCCATAACACAAGTCTCGAACTTACTTTGGGGCTAGCTCAATCTGTGTGATTTGTCCGTACCTATACAATATGTAAAGAAAACCCTGTCCGATCCGTGAAGGTATTGTTAGGTATCGATAACTGATTCTACTAATGCCCACAAAGACAGGCTAAACTTAAAAAAGAAATCCGCCTAAAAAAATAAATATTATTTCGCAAAAAGAGGTAACTTAATACATGTGCGTGAAGCAACCCCTTCCGCGGGCGGCGGGAGACAGGGCACGCGGCACCTGTGACGTGGTCGCGTCGCTAGTCGTTTATAATAATACCGGTGTTGTCACTTTATTAAAAATTACCAAATTTCGGGGAAATTGGAATTAATTCTCGGGAAAAAAAGGTTTATTTCAAAATTCATTAGTATTGTTACTATGATGATTATGTAAAATTTTATATCATATTTGGTCAGGTGTTTACCTAACCTTTATTATCCTTATCGATCGGACAGGGTTTTCTTTACATATTGTATATTATATATTATTTGTATTAAAAACAAGCTTAACATTGTAAATTGTAATTGAGAAACATTTTATCGCGTACATTCCAACATCTTCATATTTTCTGACTTAGATTTGGTAAGTTACAGAGAGGACTAAACTAATATTGATTTTGTATCCTTTTCTCAATGAATTAGAAAGAATTAAATTCCCTGAACTTAAATTTAGTTCACTAAACAAGGGATTTTTTCTAGCTACCTAATTATTAAGCGCTAATTTATTAAGTGCCTATTTAATAAAAAAAAAACTGCGTGAATAGAAGGAAAGACGGCAGTTGAGCGTGGTGATGCAATGTTAAATCCAACAACACGATCAACGATGCTACGCCAGAGGGAGATAGATCTGGAGACCTTCCACGACCAAACCCCAGACACAACATTTGGCGCATCGTACCCGGCACACATCGCAACACAACTGCTTAGATCTTTTTTTTTATAAAAAGCTTGCCCCACACTATGAATTTCTCCTGTAACGTGGGTGCGTTTAGAAACATATAAATTCACATACACAAACAGCCAGAAACGGAACAACTACTTGTAGGTCATACAAATAATTTTTGTATATATTTTTTAAATTTTATATAATACTAGCTTTCCGCCCGCGGCTTCGCCCGCGTGGAGTTCGGTTATATCGCGCTTTTTAGATTTCCCTCGGGAACATCAAATTTTTCCGGGATAAAAGGTAGCCTATGTTGTTTCTCAGGATCTAAAGATTGTCTGTGCCAAATTTCATCAAAATCAGTTGAGAGGTTTAAGCGGGAAAGCGTAACAGACAGACAGACACAGACAGAGTTACTTTCGCATTTATAATATAAGTATGGATTATTTAATATTATATCCGCGCGGAAATCAGACCCGGGGCACACAGCACAGCAGTCAATAGGTTAACCACTGCGCTAACCATGCAGTCTTCGTCTTTAAGAGGTGTATCGATTTTAATTTAAAACCTTTACATTTCTTATATAATTAATTATTAACCGGGCAAAGTCCTTACTACTCTATCTTCGATTTCTCTCTGTTTAAACTCCTGAGGACCAGTTCTTGTTGAAGCAGTTTAGCTCATCATGCCATCTCTGTCTGGTCCTTAAACCTCCAAAAGTATTTTTTGTGTTTGTTTTCTTAATTATAGTAACAATATTTTTGTATAAAGGCACATAAGCGAATGGACTGAGAATCTCTCAAGACTCTTAATTTAACATGTCCCTTGAAAATGACCTTTCTCGGTGGTAGGCCATAACATCGGCTGCCGGCAGAAGTTACCACCCACCAGACAAAGTCTTGCCGCCAAGCGATTCGTCGTGTTCCGGTATGATGTCTGGTGAAGCCTTACGGGGGACGGTTCTGGGCAGTTGTGTTGCGGTGTGTGCCGGGTAAGATGCGCCAAATGTTGTCGTGTCGGGAGTTTGGTCGTGGAGAGTCTCCAGATCAATCTCCCTTTGACGCAGCATCGTTTGGTCGTGTTGATCTTGGGTTTAACATTGCATCACCTCGCTCAACTGCCGCCTTCCTTCCTATTCACCAAGATTTTTTAAGTTGATTGTATCACTGCTTACCATCAGGCGGGATTGCAGTCAAGCACTAGTTTATAATAATTAAAAAAAAAAAATGAAATAAATATGACCCATATTTAAAATTAATTTATTTACATTACAGGTCCTGTAGGGTAATTACGTAACACACTGTCAGCAGCAATGGGTTTCAACAGTTGAACAACATTCATTGCTTTCTTTACGTTTTTGAGCAGACATATTTTCGAATATATGAAGTAATGGATTGGCAATTTGCTTCGAAATGATTCCAACTAATAATAATGGCACGTTACGTAATTAGGGCGCGGGTTTGGGTCACATAAATTCATGAGTGGGTACTCAATTTTAACTCAGCCGGTCCTTTGGATTCGGAGAAAAATGGTTGTGCACATTGATATAATATTAAACTAAGGTAGATACGTCACTAGCGCACTGAAAATGAAGCGTACAAAAGAAGGTAAGTCCAGCAAGTCGCTTTAGTTTTCGTCGATTCTATTTAAGCGCAAACGACAAAGACTAGCCATCCTTTTCTTCTCTATGCTTTAGATTGCACCCCATCTCACTCACACTGTGCCAACGTGTGAAATGTACGCAGAATAAAAAAATTGCATGTGTGTGCTGCTGCTCCGATCGGCACATTTATTTTGGTTAATTTGTTAGAGCATATCATATCTGTTTAATATTATATCAATGGTTGTGCAATAAACATCTGTACCCTGACGATAAAAGAGCCTTTCGTGTGTTCGCAACATATTTGAAAGATGCCTATAATTTTAGACTTATTCAAGTTATCCCTCAAGCTTTATAAGGAAAACCGAAAAAAATACAAATAATTAGGTATGTTTTTTGCAATTGTTCCGTAATTGAAGGTACATACTTCAAATTTTAATGATGTCAGATATTCTTGAATTTGGCATCATTAAATTAAATTCACATGTATGTTACATTGTACGTAAGTGAGGGTCGCAACAAGGTCGTAACAATGGAGGTTATGAGAAGCATGTTACCTTGTAAAGCCAGAGGACTCTTTTTCTTAAAGGTTCATCTTGCATTGTATAGTTTCAAAGACGAACATACTATGCGCCATATTAGAAAACTTTTACAGAGGAAGAATTTTTCATTATATTATTAGAGTCCTTACCTTACTCCTACATATAAAATTGGCCTTTCGCTGCTGAACATCACTATAATATGCACAGAGATATTTTATTTCTGATATCTATGGTAATATGTAATAATATTATTAAGGCGAAGGATTGTGAGTAAGTCTGTGTGTATTTGCATGTTTGATACTTCCTTGAGCCATATCTACTCAACTACTACTCAAAATTCAAACACCACAGATTAACACATAGGGATCGAAACGGCGGGACGCTGCTTGACTACATGCCTTGCGTATGGTTAGGAATTCTAATTTTAAATTTAGGCTTGCGTATTTGTATTTTGAATGAAGTGATTCATTTGGTTTCGCGCCATTTGATTTGTCGTTGACGTCTTTCCGAATCTTAAATGTGCATTGTAGAGCACAATCTGACTAATTTTGAAGGTTATTGCTAATTGGTTAATCTATTGCTTCATATGTATGACAAATCTATCTGCTCAGCAACGTAAATAACGCAGTTCATGTTGTTAAACTGTCAAAATAAAATGAAAGCCGTACATTTACACAATCATTACAAAACGAAATCTAACTTTAGTTCCAGGCTTAACTTTTGAGTCAGTATTTGTATTTCAAACTTTATTGAGGTTAAGTCAAAGTTCTTATTCTGCCTGCAGTGGTTAAGCAATTCGATTGACTGCTGCTTGTGACGAAATAAAAAATAACAACTTAGTACTAGAATTAAGCTGTCATTTTTATATAAAGAACTGCATTTCTATAATGTTTAGGTGCATAATTCAATAACCATTTGTGGTGGGTTAAATCTGATCTAAATAAAATCTATGTCCTGTGATAAAGAGGTAAGTGTTTAAGGAAATTGACCCGCTGTTCACAATAATTATGGAAAACTTAAAATATTTCTGTTATTTACGAATATGAGTTCCATTGCAGCACCAGCTGATACTTTCATTCAATAGTTTCGTTTCGATTTTTTTAACGCCTTATTGTGGCCAAAAATCCCATAAAACAAAAGGCGTGGGCCGTAGCTGTTCCCGGCATAACATTAGCAAACGCAACAATCACATCAATGAAATTAATCTGCTGAACAATCAAATCAATCAGCTGAACAATCAAATCAATCCGCTGAACAATGTAATTGCTAAGGAGTCTGAAATTAACATATGTACCTACATATGTATGTACATTCAGTCAAAAAAGTATCGGGAATGGATGATTTGTTTATGGTACCAAATTCATATTTATGATTTTTTTGTTGTTGTTAGAATGTTGGCACAACTGTATTCCATTTTGGCGCGGAGTTTGAGTTGTATGATGTATCTGTTATTTATATTAAACACAGTGCTGTTTTTAGTTACACCATATCTAGTGTAAATTGCGAATTTCACAATGGACAAACCATTGAACAAAGAGTTTTTCTTAAATTTTGCGTCTCCAATGGAATTTCGTGTTCGGAGTCACTGAAAATGTTACTGAATGGCCTTTATCAAAAACATGTACGTATGAGTGGTACAAAGCATTCAAAAGCGATCAAGATGTGATGGAAGATTTGCCTCGCTCTGGGAGGCCATTAACCTCTGCAACTGAAGTTAACATGGCAAAAGTGAAGGAAATAGTGACTGAAAATCCTCATTCTAGTTTGAAAGAGATAGCCGCTGAACTTTCTGTGTCTCACGACACGATCCGTATCATTTTAACTAATGATTTGGGTATGAAACATGTTGCCGCTCGGCTAGTCCCAAAAGACTTGAATTTTCTCCAAAAACTCAATCGTATGATAGTTGCTGAGGACATGCTAGAACGAGTCAATTCTGACCCAACATTCGTGAAATGCATTGTTACTGTCGACGAGACGTAGGCTTATGAGTTTGACATGCAAACAAGTCAACTAGCTTCGGAGTGGAGCCTTCCAACTGAACCAAAACCGAAAAAACCACGCCAAAGGCGATCAGAAGTCAAAGACATGTTGACTGTTTTCTTTGACTATCGCAGTGTTGTGTACTCAAAATTCTTACCGGTAGGTCGAACGGTAAATAAAGAATATTATTTGAGTGTTATGCAGCATTTAAGAGAGCAAATTCGTTGAAAATGGCCAGATTTGTGGGAAGAAAATTCTTGGATTTTGCACCACGATAGAGCGCCTTCGCACAATACTATCATTGTGAACGAATTTTTGACCAAACACTGAACAAATACCATCGATCAACCACCACATTCGCCAGATATGGCTCCAGCCGACTTCTTTCTATTTGTTAGACTCAAATTACCACTTCGTGGCACCCGTTTTCAATCTGTAGAAGACATAAAGGAGAATTCGCGGCGAGAACTGAACTCAATTTCGGAAACAACGTTTAAAAAATGTTTTGAAGATTGGATTATTCGTTGGCGTTAGTGTATCGTTTCTGAAGTGGCATACTTTGAAGGTGATAAAATAAATTTGGATGAATAACAAAAATTTTGTGTATTATTGCACTTTTCCCGGTACTTTATTGACAGAGTAGTATATCAGCAAATCTATGTTGAATGTTTTTGTTAAGTTTTTTTTAACAGACTTAAAAAAAGGAGGTTATCAATTCGATCCGTATGTATGTAATATTTCCAGAACTGCCCAGTTTTTGTATACAGTTAGTCTATATCAGCCTCTGAACAAATGTGCCAAATTTTAACAGTGTATGTATGTTTTTATGTTTGTTTGCGCATTCACTTTATCGAGCGTTCACTTTATCCCTACACCGCGACCGACCGTCACGCGACATGCAACACACAGACAAAGAAGTTTGAAACAATGTCTTAATAAAAGTTTCACTTTAGAATTATTTAGTGTTTATGTGAAGTGTCCACCTTAAAAACCTTTAGGATCTGGGGTGGACAGTACCTGGAGCGCTTTAGATATTCCCCCTTATTCATAAACGATGTTTAAAGCTAAGTAGTGATTAACGATTTTTTAACCATACATTTTAGACGTTTGCACGTCACTTAACTTTAATTATCGTTTATGAATAAATATACCAGTGTTTAAGGGGTATATTCATAGACGACGATTAAGTTAAGTGACGTGCAAACGTCTAAAATGTATGGTTAAAGAATCGATAATCACTAGTTAACTTTAAACATCGTTTATGAATAAGGGGGTTTATTTCAGATTAGGGGCCTCGCGCGTTTTCGTTTGCGTTTTTTGTTTTTTAAGCTCCGCTTCTATTGATTGCAGCGTGATGTTATCTTATATAGCATTAGCTTATATATATTGTTATCTTATACATATATCTTATATAGCCTAAAGCCTTCCTGGATTAATGGGCTATCCAACGCAAAAAGAATTTTTCAAATCGGGCCTGTAGTTCCTGAGATTAGCGCGTTCAAACAAACAAATAAACACACAAACAAACTTTTCAGCTCTATATATTAGTATAGATTTGTTAGACTTAACAAATCTGAAATGTAGGACATTGTGGCTTAAAATGGCTTCCTCCAAAGTACGTAACTGTGTTTGTTTTTAATTCTCTTGTTGACACTTCTAAATGCTATCTGACCTATTTTTTTAATGATGTTCGTTATTTGTTGTTTTGTTTTTATTTTGTTATCGTTATTAACATTATCTTTTGAGTTGTTAAAATTTTATATTGTAAATATTATTTTATTTATTCATCATCATTCATCATTTTTCATCATTATCAACCTTTTTATCCTCCCACTGCTGGGCACGGGTCTCCTCTCATACAGAGAAGGATTGAGCGTAATCACCACGCTTGCTCAATGCGGGTTGGCGATTTCAGACTTAAAGTCCAGGTTTCCTCAAGATGTTTTCCTTCACCTTCAGTCATTGGTGTCCAAGATATACTTAGAAAGTACATATAACTTAAAAATTTGTTTATTTCAGGTTTCCCCATATTTTGTTAGTAACATTGTGACTTAAAACAACTATGTTAGCAACAATGTAACTTTAGAAAAGTTACATTGGTACTTGTCTGACCTGGAATCGAACCCGCGCACTCATACGTGAGGGGCTGGTGTTTTAACCAATAGGCCACCACGACTTTTTGAATTCATCTTTATTTATTCATCAAAGTTGAAATTAGATTGAAAATTAAACGATGTGTATTATGAATATTATTATTAGTTTACAAAAAAATATGTGTAAAGGTAGATGTTATTGCGAAATAAATATTGTCCCTGACTTTATTCAATGTTAGAATAACCTTCGCACGATGCAATTTAGTGTCCAAATTTTTTATCATTTTATACATAAATTACCAACTTCAACCAATGTTGCCCGCTATCATGGCCTCTAACCAGTTGTATCTAATCATCATGTAGCTAATCGTTGCAGTGATATCATACTTATTCTCCATAGTTACATTTTATTCGCTGAACTAAAAATATTTTGTTAACATTTTTCATAAAACGTATCCATAACAAGAAATTAAAGTAAGATTCCATTTTTAAAAATGAACGCTGGCTATCCATTTTCAAAAATATTTTTTTTTTAAATCATGTTTTGTTACGGCATCGTGTAAAAAAGATAATGTGCGTTCATGATTTGTAACTGCAGTATCTGAAAGTCATCTGATGGACCTGATTACAGGCTTCCGTCAGGTAATTTGTATCTGAGATGGTGATGTTGTATTTTGCATTCAAAATCACGTAAGGTTTGACTTGCAAAATGTACTTACATTCAACTACAGTTAAAAAAAAACGAAAAACAATCTGATACAATGATACATGATGTGAAGTTGATCATAATAGGCGTACGGTTAAAATGGCTAATGATTGTCTAAAGCTTTGGTTTTCTAGGAAACCAAACGCGTCACGTAGGTCCCGTCCTACATCTGTGATTGTCATCATTGTTTGACATTAGGTGTGTACTATTTTAAATTTAAAGCAAGTAAAGCTGATTTCGACTATACTGGCAGTGTCAAAAGTGAATTAGAGAAGCAAGTGAGCATTAAAAAAATACAAAAACTTCGATGCTACAGATGACGTTTTTGTAACTGTCAACCGTACCATCTGAGTACTGAATGGAAAACGAACAAAAAGATAAAATAACATAATGTATTAGAACATAAATATGCATACATTACACTTATACTTTCAAACATTTAGAATTGGTTCCGATATTTCTATCAGAGTTTGAAAAAAAAGCTCAGTATTTTGACATCCGTTACTGCGTACCGTTCACAACTTTCTTCGGAAAACAAGCCTCATTTTCCAATTCTGCGACAATAATATTTTTAAATATCGAAACATCATGTTGAGAGATATGAGCCTTTTGGCCTCGTGTAGGACTTTCTGATACTTTTTATTACTTTTTTCGGTCAAAGGTCAAGAAAGAAAATGTATCTCTAGCAAATAAACGTATGATTATGATTATAATTTATGTCAAGTACAGGACCTACATACAACCGAAGGGCATCGCATCTACGGAGTTAAGCTAGACGTTAAAACAACCCTGTATGTAGCCCAGATCTTAGTCATGGTGAACCAAGTTAATTTTGTATCTTGCCTTACTTAGCAGAAGTTCTAATAACATGGCTTAGCCCTTTAGTAAGTTCTTGAAAGTCGATAGTTTTATTAAAGTTCTGCATACTCAGTCCGGCTAACCTTGTGGACCGGATTATATCACCGTGGTAATTAATGCAAATCCAGATTTGTTTGGTAAACCATTTGTAACTCAAGAACAGCTAGTCCGCTTTTTGTGATTTTTGATTTATTAGCAGTGGTGAATCCATGGTAATGGACGGAGTTGTAGATTGGAAGACAGAAATTTTACTTTGGGATAACATCGTAACAAAACTGGCATATCCTAGAACCAAAAATCAAAGACATGTGCTAGGCCATAACACAGGCTGCCGGCAGAAGTTACAACCCACCAGACAAAGTCTTTCCGCCAAGCGATTCGTCGTGTTCCGGCATGATGTCTGGTGTGGCGGTATGGAGAACGGGTCTGAGCAGTTGTGTTGCGAATACTTGCGATGTGTGCCGGGTACGATGCGCCAAATATTGTTGTGTCGGAAGTTAGGTCCTGGAGGGTCTCCAGATCAATCGACACCCTCTGGAGCAGAATCGTTGGTCGTGTTGTTTTGTTTAACAATGCATCATCTCGTTCAACTGCCGTCTTCCTTCCTATTCAGTCAGTTTTTTGAGTGAATAAGGCTCTTAATAAACTAGCGCGCTTTACCATCAACGATTGCATCACCGCTTACCGTCAGGCGGGATTGCAGTCAAGCACTAGTTTACAAGTATAAAAAAGACACGTGTGTATTAAAATGCCGGTTAAGGGTTGTGAAGTCTAGCAACGAATTTTTAGATCGTACCTCTACAATACCTAGGTCTCAAGATATAGGGCTTAATGTTACGTAAGGCATGTCATACGATTTTAAACTTTATGCCATTGACATAAGGTGCATTTGTAAATATAACGCCCATCACTCCACCACTCGAAGAAAGAAGGTGCAAAGCTGAGCAGCGGCTCAGCGATGGGGCCGTTATGGTTTATTTAAATATTGTTGTAATTTTCTTTATGTTGGTACTTAATATGTATACAATATGTAAAGAAAACCCTGTCCGACCCATAAGGATAATAAAGGTTTGGTAAACACTTGACCAAAATAATACAAAATTTTACATAATCATCATAGTAACAATACTAATGAATTTTGAAATAATCCTTTTTTCCCGGGAATTAAATCCAATTTCCCCGAAATTTTGTAATTTTTAAAAAAGTGACAACACCGGTATTATTATAAGTGAATAGCGACGCGAACACGTCACAGGTTTCTTAGCGCACATGTAAAGTTACCTCTTTTTGCGAAATAATATTTATGTTTTTAGGGGGATTTTTCTTTAAGTTTAGCCCGAATTTGAATCCATTACTAGAATCAGTTATCGATACCTAACAATACCTTCATGGATCGGACAGGGTTTTCTTTACATATTGTATTTGCACAGCGTTTATCCCTTGTTTAAGCTAAATAACTTTTATATACGATATTTTCTTATGTACTTTGACGTAACACTGACATTTATCAAATAACGTTGAACAAGTGTTTAAAGTTTTTATGGAAGGACTGTTGATTTATTGGATTTACCTATTTACAAAAATCAATCGTTAATCGATTCTGTGGTAAATAAGTAATCCGCTACTACCCATTTACATCAGAATACCTCTTGGTCGTTTGCGCTTCCGTATCTATAGATGGATGTATAAACTTCCTGGTGATTTTTAAATCGGTTAATAATATAAATGGTTTTATAAAGCTTTTAACTCGTTTTATTCAATGTGTTACAACCAATAAAACATTATCTTTTGTTTATGCGAAACCAACACACGTGTCCAATATTTTTAAGTAAAGAATCTATGTACAAAAATTGTAAAAGATATAATGAAAAACCACAAAGTTATGAGCTTGTTATCCTACTTGGTTGTCCCAACAAAAATTTGGTGCACGCTCCGCTTTGGCGAGCGACCGGTGCGTTGACCTATGGCGTCAGCTGTTGCGCGGGCGTGCGCAGTACTATGATCTATCGTAAGCTGCATGGCGAACTCGGTAACCATACTGCAACGATTTCTAAATGAATTTATAACATAAATATAACATGGTGCATAAATGATTGGAATCGATTCAGTTGCTTATTCTAAATAAACTATATTCAGCAGCCTAATCAGCGAACACATTTTTGTCAAATGATTGGGACTACATAGTTGGGATCGTTTGGACCGCAGTTGATATTAATTTACTGGTTTCGCATAAACAAAATATAACGTTGTATAAGGACGAAGCATTTTGCCTCCTCCTTTATACCGCGTACATCGAGGGACTGGAGCAATTTGCCAGCGGCGGTGTTTCCGTCGGATTACAATTTGAGTGTCTTCAAGGCTAAAGGCACTAAATATAACAACAGCCACTCACTATAGTATTTCCAGTCGTGTTTTCACTTCTGCACGTATGTACTTTCATTGCAAAGGCAATGAATGAGATTTTGATCCAAAATTTGGATCCCTTTTTAGGGATGGATTAAAAATATACTTCACGGAAAAGAAATTAGGTTATGTATATCCCTTTCAAACTCTCAAAAAGGAGCTCGCTACCTTTTTCCATGAACACTTACATAAATTTTCTTTTACATCAACAGAGACTGCAATGGGAACCAAACTTGATAAAGACCAATCATCTGCTACCATAGACTACAAAAACGCTATCCTGAATATTGGAATGCAGATGTTGAGTCGGATCACAAGGGTATGGCTGCACAACGACATCATATACAACAACTCTTCGCAAGGGAAGGAGTTCGCTAAAACTCTCTCTGTAGCTCGGTCGTTTGCCGACAATGTTATCTTAGATAGAAAAGCACAAAGAGCCCAGAACAAAGGCGTTGCAGAAGAAGTATCTGATGGTATCGGAACAAAGAGAAGAATGGCTATGCTGGATCTGTTGTTGGAAGCAGAGGAGAATGGGCAGATCGATATGGACGGCATCAGGGATGAGGTCAATACGTTTATGTTCGAGGTGAGTCGCTAGGATATCTCTGAAGTGCTAAATATAAATTTGTTTTAAAAGTATACATACATTATTCATGAAATGTAGTGTATTAGGAGCTTATTTTAAAATACACACTAAACTTATAAAATGATTCACAGATGTTGGAGTTTGTTATTTATTATTATACGAAGTAGGTACTTAATATTTTTTTTTTTACACAGAAAAGAAACCGACGAATTGAGAACGTTCTTCCTCCTTTTTTGAAGTCGTTAATAAACAAAAACAAGCCAATTTTAAAAGAACTTTCCGCCTAACAAGAGGTACATAGGTATATGTAGAAATTGTATAACCGATGTATTTTAAAATGGAAGGAACTATAGTATGGAAATCATGTAACTAATTTAGTCTGGGAGTGTAAGACAATAAACAGATGATTGCTGACACACACGAACACACAACCATATACACACACACACACACACCCCCGCGCGCAACCACACGAACACATACACATATAACACACACAAACACACCCCCGCACACACACAATATTTAGTTTTTAAACTCACTGTTAGATTAGTTGAATTAGTGTAGCAGAAATAAAAGGCGTTTTATTTTCAGGGTCATGACACCACAGCGTTAGGTCTCACATTCAGTCTGATGCTGCTGGCAGATCACGAAGATGTTCAGGTAATTTTTTGTCATAGTCATAGATATGTTCATAGGGTTTTCGATTCGTCTTTGTTAAGATACTCAATTTGATATCAATGATTACTGATTTTCAATTTGATAACGTGACGCATTGCTAATAATTTTGCCGCCTTGTTCTTTTTTTTTTTATTTACTTTTTGTAGTTTTGAATATGGAACAAAAGATGTTTCATTTTGTGATTAAACTTTATGGCACCTGAAAAGAGTTTAAACTGTAAAAATATGTTATCGTATCCATAGATTCCCTTGATGTATTGTAAAGTTATAAGTAAGTTCTTGGTTTTTTTGGCGGGAAAGTCAAGCTGAGTGTTACGCTCATTTTTCTTTGGACTTTTAAAATTATTTATAGTGTTGTTTACTAAATAAAAGTGCGTAATTTATGTAGTAAAAAGTGCATTCAGTAAATAATTCATAAAGAACAGTGAAATATCGCAGCACAGTGGCCACATCATGACTTTGACTCAAACCTCCCTTATAAGACGGTTCACGCGGCCGTCTTTTTCGACATGAATAATTCATTACGTGACATTGGCTAAATGCACAAACCGTGCGAAGCCATAAAAGAAAGAAAGAAGAACTTATGAAGATTTCTTTTTTTTTTTAAATTGGCACAAAGTGCCACACTACAAAAAAAGTAAGTTCTTAATTAATAAGTTCTTATGAGTGTATAATTAGCTCGCGATATTATAAAAAGTAATGCTCATTATTATTGACTCTTCTAGTGTCTGCTATAAGATCTAGTGTGCTATCCACATCCACACAGGATATGAATTTAATTTCAATGTTTATTTTTATTTATCTCTCGCGAGTTGGAACAACTCGCACAAATAAAAGACTTAGCAATTGCATTTTAATGAAACAAACTTGTTTGGTTAGAGCAGAAATGAAATTCCATTTATTCTATGTCAAAGGAAATGCAGAAATGAATCAGTTTTCTCTAACAACGGGTAGGTAATTCTTGGTATCACTTGTATATTCCATTAGCAGAGGAAACAGCATCAAGGCAGTGAATAAGTTCTTAATAAACTAGTACGCTTTACCACAGTCTAAAAATCATACAGTCGTCCAACGAAGACGTCTAGACAAAGCAATCGTGCGGGGTATGAGGGACGAGACGCGGATAAGCGGCACCCGAGCTGCGAACAAAACGATGTTCGTAGCTCGGTATCTATCATTAAGGGCTAACGCGTGTTCGTTTTTTTATTTGTTTGTTTTATAATTTGATATGAGATCAATTTTGAGTACAATTGGGGTGCTTGTTACGAAAAAGCCATCCTTTTTGACATCCAAAGTGGCTGACGTCATTTTTTTATAATTTGATATGAGTGTCAATTTTGAGTATAATTGGGGTGCTTGTTATGAAAACGCCACCCTTTTTGAAATTCAAGATGGCGGACGCCAATTTAAATGTACATTAATATGATATGGGTGTTAATTCCGAGGTGGATTAGGGTGCTGTTACGAAAATGCCATCTAAATAACTTAAATCTGTCTCGAGTTGTTCCCTTAGTAAAAATAGCAAATTAATTAAATATAATACAGCTATCGATGTTGATCTGCAATAAATGAATAATTTCATAAATATTGTTTATTTGTGACAACCCTGGCCGATGCGTTACTGTCTAGACGATGTCGGCATTTTACACGAGATCGAAGGTGTCGACCTACTGTATGATTTTTATACTGTGGCTTTACCATCGGTTATTTCTTTTCAGAGGTAGTCAGTTAGGAAGTGCCGGCTTCAACTAGTTAAAAAAAAAAAAACTCATGACGTGTAAAAGTGATTTCATTTCGCGGGATTGCTCTCAAGTACTAGAAGAAAAAAACGTATAGTATCCAGGATTTTCTCCAAAATGATATTCTTAGTTCACGTCATTCTATATCTGTCAATACTAAAAACAAAAAAAAAAATATCTATTTAAAAAAAACCTACGTTTTTCAACAAAAAAATAACCGGTTTCATAATTATTCGAATTTCTTTTCTATGTTAATTTTCTATCATAATTCACACCCATTAACTTTTTCAGGATCGTATTTGCGAGGAGGTTGAGAACATCCTGAACGGTGCTGACCACGTGACCATGGCTCACCTGGCAGACATGAAGTACCTGGAGGCAGTCATCAAGGAAGTTATGAGGCTGTATCCAAGCGTGCCTTTCATCGGACGAACTATTGAAGAAGACTTCAAACTAGGTAAGACTGTAAGACTTGATCATCATCATCTCAGCGTTAATCCCAGTCGCATCCGAAGCTTTTTACAGCTTTGGAGTCTGGGGTCTGCTTTACCAGTCCAACTGCTGATTTTGGCTAAACTTCGATGTTTTCCTTGAAGCGACTGCCGTCTGACCTTCACAACCAAGCATTGCAGTTAGAACAATTGTTGAACTTTTAAGGGCCCCAACAACCCGTAACGACTGCCATTAGATGTTCGTATGGCAACCGGGACCAACGGCTTAACGTGCTTTCCGAGGCACGACCAGACCAGTGCAAATATTCATATTCATGCATACAAATATTTGCACTGAGCGGGTATCGAACCCGCGCCTCCTTGCACAGCGGCCGCGTTCGCTACCGCTACGCCATGGAGGCTGTCAAGGCGGCGGGAATAAAGTTGTCGTAACAAATCCTATTGCACCGTTAAAACAATTTAGAACGTGCAATTGAGACGAATGAGTCCGGATAATCGATGTTCGAATAATTGCGATTCAGATGTACCTTGAAAGTGAGTGTGGTGGTGGGAGATGGTTCCTGAATCGCAATGTTGTTGTCAAATTCGTAATTGCTTTCCGATTTCTGAAACACTGTAAATTGAAACTTCAGTAGATTGAAACTTCACTAAATTGAAACTTCAGTAGATTGAAACTTCACTAAATTGAAACTTAACAAGGTCGTATCTGTAGTGGCCTGCATGGAAAGTCCTAAATCGATTCCCAGGTAGTGCGCAGCAGACCAAATTTGTCAAAGTGGGGGAGAGTAGCATCTACTGTCTATGTTCTCTACTGTACTATGGTTCGACCTCAATCAGGCGCTTTACTTTGTCTTATTTCATCCACTGCTCCATCCACACTGCTGCATACACTGCTCTCAAAAACGGTGAAGAAAATCATGATGAGGAAACCGGCATGTCCTAGAGCCAAAACTTCAAAGACATGTGACATCTACCAACCCGCACGGGGTCCACGTGGTAGATTACGTCCCACTCCCATTCATCGAGAGGAGGCCTGTGTCCCAGCAGTGGAAACATTATAGGCAGACTAGCGGCCGCCAGCGACTTCGTTCGCGTGGAGTTAGTTATGCTCCGCTCCTATAGGTCGCAGCGTGATGTTATATAGCTTAAAGCCTTCCTGGATTAATGGGCTATCCAACGCAAAAAGAATTTTTCAAATCGGACCAATAGTTCCTGAAATTAGCGCTTTCAAACAGACTCTTCAGCTTTATATATTAGTATAGATATATGGGATTACTTGACAGCCTCCGTGGCGTAGCGGTAGCGGACGCGGCCGCTGCGCAAGGTGGCGCGGGTTCAATCCCCGCACAGTGCAAGTATTTGTATGCATGAATATGAATATTTGTACTGGTCTGGTCGTGCCTCGGAAAGCACGTTAAGCCGTTGGTCCCGGTTGCCATTCGAACATCTAGTGGCAGTCGTTACGGGTTGTTGGAGCCCTCAAAAGTCGAACAATTTGTCTAAATGCAATGCTTCGATGTCACCTTCGGGTTGTGGAGGTCAGACGGCAGTCGCTTCACGTAAAATATCGAAGTTTAGCCAAAATCAGCAGTTAGACTGGTAAAAGCGGACACCAGACTCCAAAGCTGAAAAGGCTTCAGATGCGACTGGGATTAACGCTGCGATGATGATGATGGTATGGGATTACTGACTCATCTAACACTCAGCGAGAGCGGTGCTCCAAGCTAGACGATGCCGCCATGCTGGGGTATCCTAAGTGCACGTACAGTAACAAGAATAACTTTGTATACACATGGCTTTATTCAAAAGCAATTTACTCGATATATTTGTTGTTTTTGTTATTTCGTGAAAAAAATCGCTATCGATAATTTCCACGTGTTGACACATTAGTGCTCGCCTGTGTGTCGGATAACCTAAATCCGTCACGCAGGCGACCTATCACGAATAAAAATAACTAGTGGCCGCCCGCGACATCGTTCACGTGGAGTTAGGTATTTTAACATTTTATTTTAACCCCAAAATATACAGTATACATTTCGAATTGTTGTTATGCTCCTCTCCTATTGGTAGCAGCGTGATGTTATATAGCCTAAAGACTTCGTGGATTAATGGGCTATCTAACGCAAAAATATTTTTGAGGTTACCACGTTCAAACAAAAAAACAAACTCTTCAGCTTTATATATTAGTGTAGATACCACTGATGCCGTAATTAATGTGGCGACCTACTGTACCCTAGTGTCCGACCGAATGTTCGGTTTCGGTTTAGTTTCGTTTTCGGCAGTAAACTTGCCGAAACTACGGCCGAAACCGAATGTGCATGCCAGAATTTTTGGGCTGTGATTGGTCATGTTCGGCGCGTTGAATTAATGAATGAATCCCATCAGAGCCAATGTCCTTGCTATTCCTTTTGTTTTGTTGTGGTAGTCAGTTTTTCATTTTTTGAGAGTCTATCCACTCAAACTACTTATTGTGAGTATTTTTGAGGCGCAACTAATATTTTTTTCTTAAAGGTTCCTATGTTGATTATTAAAAAAAATCAAAATGTTGATGACTGCTTATCTATGTAATTTAAAGGGAAAACAACAAAGACCGACTGATTATAATACGTTTTCTTTGTTTCCCTCAAAATATGATCCTTGAAAGAAGTTTCGGTTTCGGCCGAAACAGAGACCGTTGCCGAAATTTGTTTTCGGTTTCGGTCGGACACTGCTGTACACCCGCTTTATTTAAAAATCAGCTAAGTGCGAGTCGGACTCCTTACCTATAGAAATCTGAGCACATTTCAAGCGTCTAATTGTTAATATTGAGCAACAGAAAAAAAACAAAAAGGTATTTTTTTTCATAGTTTATAAACTAGCGCTTGACCGCAATCCCGCCTGATGGTAAGCAGTGACGCAATCGTTTATGGTAAAGCGCACTAGTTTATTAAGAGCCTATTCACTCTAGCCTTGAAGACTATATTGAAGTGTGACGGAAACACTGCCGCTGGCAAATTGTTCCAGTCCCTCGATGTACGCGGAATAAAAGAGGAAGCAAAACGCTTCGTCCGGATCGTAGTGGTGTTAACAACGTGAGGGTGGCAAGTCGCCGTACGACGGGTCGTCCGATGGTGGAACGGAGACGGGGGAATTAAATCATGCAATTCCCTTGCACACTCACCAGAATGCATCCTATAGAAGACCGAAAGGCTGGCTACTCTACGCCTGTGCTCCAGGCTTTGGAGACCGTTTTGAGTTAAATCTGGGTCCCCAATCAGCCTCTTCGCACGCCTCTTCACTGATCCAATGTAGCCAGGTGACATTTCGCAGCACCAGCCCAAATGTGGCTGCAGTACTCCACACGAGCAGACCTGTGCTTTGTACAACATTAGAAGCTGCCTTGGTGTGAAGTACCGCCGGACCTTTGCGATGACGCCAAGTTTTCTGGCAGCCACCTTGGCCTTGGACTCAATGAACCGCCCAAAGTTGAGGTTTGAGGAAATCTCAACACCTAAAAACTGAAGGCCGTCGGTGTACTCCAAGGATACATTCTGAAAAGTAGGGGCTAAGGAGAACGGCCTCCTTTTGGCGGTGAAAAGACACGCCTGTGTTTTGGCGGCATTGAATGCTACAAGATTGGCTTTGCCCCATTCGGAGACTGCCTGTAGTGCAGCACTCGTACGCTCTACCATAGCTTCTCTTTCGAACCGGATTGATTCGTTACTAGCCCGAGCTTCCGGCAGGTAGCTTTATTGTCTAAGTATGTTTTGCTCGGAATTGTTATACCTATATTTGGCACGGTTGGCCTGTGGATGAGTAAGCTTCTATTCACGCACGGAACTACTTATATTTGTATGGCCCATGGATAGTTATTTTTATCTATGTACGAACTGTATACTTGCAGTACTAGGTAGGTACTAACAAAGTTAATAAAAAAAAAAAAAACAGATGTTCATAATATTTCTAATCCTCTTACAGGAATTATTCAAGGGCTAGTATTTCCTTATCGAACTTCATTATTGTTGTACTAGTTTAGTTGTTCATAAGAGTTCAGATTCCGAACAATTGGGCATTATTCTTAGTTGAGTTGTAGCTCTGAATGGATAACTTTTACGGTACCTTCCCTTCCCACCTTTCATATTTTTATTAAAAAAAAAGGTATTGTTCTACAAAGTGCAAAACGACGCTGTTCTAGGAAGCTTTTTGTGCTTTTGTGTACAACATGTTGCTTCCTTTGACCGACGAACTGTGCCATTAGAATATGTTAGACGAGCAATGTACTCTTTAGTAAATTGAGACACAAATTGCCTCTTTCGTAGCATCGTATAATGAGTGGAGTTGTTCAAGCAAGTAACGAGACCCTAAGAGGTTTGGATTTTTATAATTTTGTGAGTGAGAGCAGCGCCTCTATTGTGATTCACTGTAACTAAATTAATATTATACGGGTTGGTACAGTAATCCAGTAGTATCATTTAACCATCCTCTCCAAGTCGACCTCGGTCGTAAACAGGAGTTATTTGGCAACAAATTACTGCATCGTGTTTTATTTCTGCTCATACATTATGTATAAACACATACACGATTGAAGGGAGCCGGGAATCGGGAGTATTTAAGACATGTAATTACCCGACTACGGCAAAGCAAAAGGAGGGTTATGATTTTCACAGGCTATGTATGTATGTATGTATGTATGTATGTATGTATGTTCATCTGTTCCCTCGTAACTTCTAAACTACTTATCAGAATTCGACAAATGGCATATCATTAGAAGCGTCTTAATTGTCCGCTGGTTATAGGCTATATAGGGTTTCACAAAATCTAATGTGGCGCCCTCTATCGGACAAAACATACAGAGTAAAAAAATAAAGTTAAGATAAATATGCCGTGTTTGGTATCATTTTAAAGCGTTTTACTTGTACATTTTGAATATATATATATTACTAGCATTTGCTTGTGACTTTACCTGTATTCATGGGCTGTTTGCATATAATTTACATCTTTTCGTTCATAGCTTCTTTACTACTTATCAGAATAAGACCACTGCAGTACCATTAGAAGGGCCTTAATATTCTGTTGGTTATGAGCTATATAGCTTGTCACCAAATTTAGTATTGCGCCCTCTAGCGGACAAAAAGTTATATGTAAATATAAAAGTAAAATAAATATACCGTGTTTGGCATCAATTGAAAGAGCTTCACGAGTACTTTATGTTGGTACATAATTACAGGAATGCTTTTTAGTTCATCAATTTAGCTTTTATTAATATTATGTGCCACAAATACACTTTAACACCAAAATAGTACAAATAATAAAAAGTAAAAAAACTAAAACCCAACTACGACAAAAAACGACGCTGAAAAAGTATAAAACAAGATTTTCAGAATACTGCACTATACAAAGTTGCTAGTTTTCAAGTTTGGAAAGGCGTAGTCACACGTTACATATACCTACCGTAGCACTTTGACAACGTGTGACTGCGGTTTTCCTAACATGAAAACTAGCAACTTTGTTTAGTGCAGTATTCTGAAAATCTTGTTTTATACTTTTTCAGCGTCGTTTTTTGTCGTAGTTGGGTTTTAGTTTTTTTACTTTTTATTATTTGCTTCTATATACAGTGTGACCTAGTCGTGGTGGTCTAGTGGTTAAAACAGCAGCCTCTCAAGTATGAGTGTGCCGATTCGATTCCGGGTCAGACAAGTACAAATGTAACTATTAACTGTAGGTGTTTCCGTCGGACTACAATTTGAGTGTCTTCAAGGCTAGAGTGAATAGGCTCTTAATAAACCAGTGCGCTTTACGATCAACGATTGTCATTGCTTACCATCAGGCGGGTTTGCGGTCAAGCGCTAGTTTATAAAAAAAACTTTTCTATGTTATATGTACTAAGTACCTATACCTTGGACACCAATGGCTGAATAAAAGGTGAAGGAAAACCTGGACTTTAAGTCTGAAATCGCCGCATTGAGCAAGCGTGGTGATTACGCTCAATCCTTCTCTGTATGAGAGGAGACCTATGCCCAGCAGTGGGACGATAAAAAGGTTGATGATGATGACAGTGTGACCAGACTATATTGATGCAAACAAGAATATAGCACACGATTTTAGGCCCCTTGTGATGAAAGTCCTCGTTCTGAAAGTCCTCCAGTTACCAATTCAACAGTTCACCTATACCTGTGATATTATTCAACTTCTTTCGCGCGTAATTGAGGGGCTTGGCCTTCACGAAATCCATATCTTAATGCTTATTTAATCTCACACCTTGCTGCTATTGTTTACGTCGGGTTTTTTACTTTCTATTTGAATTCTATTTGTCGGTACCTGATCTATGTTTATGTAGACATACATAATTAGCCTAATCTCACTGCTGGGACGCAGACCTCCTCTCGGTGAGAGGGAGTGGGCCGTAATCTACCACGCTGGCCCACTGCGTGTTGGTAGATGTCTCATTTCTTCGAAGTTTTTGGCACCAAAAAATGCTGGTTGTCTTACGATGTTTTGAGAGCAGCAGTGATGAAAAAATGTACACAAAGTAAAGCGCTTGATGGGGTTTGAACTAGGGGTCGCAATACCGAATCATTTAAGCAAAACAGGTATTTTCGGTATTGGCTCCAGACCTATACCGATAATCCGGTATTTTCGATATTTCCGGGATTAACCTAAAGTTAGCATATTTAGTATAATAAAATTGCATTGATGGTAAAGTGCTCTAGTTTATTAAGAGCTTGTTAACCCTAGCTTTGAAGACACTTAAATTGTAGTCAGAGTTCAGACGGACATACAACCACTAGCATATTGTTCATGTCCGTCGGTGTACGTGGTATAAAAGACGAGTCGAAACGCTTCGTCCGGATCGTAGTGGTGTCAACAACATACACAAGCGTGGATATTCGTCCGTCGTCGCGGTCGTCCGATGATAGAACGGAGATGGGGGAATTAAGTCTTGTAATTCGCTCAAACACTCTCCAAAATGCATTCTATAGAACACCAACAGGCTGGCTACTCTTTGCTTTGGAGACCGTTTTGAGCCATATTTGGGCCGCATATTAGCCTCTTCGCATGTCTCTCTACCGAGACTAAAGTTGCCAGGTGGCAATTTACAGCACCAGCGCAAATGTGGCTATAGTACTCCACACATGAACGGACTTGCGCGTCTGAATTGAATGACTGCACGGTTAGCGCAGTGGTTAAGCTATTGACTGCTGCGCTGCGTTTCCCGTACGGAACGAATATTTGTGTAACCTACAAGTAGTTGTTCCGTTTCTGGCTGTTTGTGTATGTGAGTTTATATGTTTGTAAACGCACCCACGATACAGGAGACATTCCTATTGTGGGGCAACATTAAAAAAAAAAAAAAAAAAAAACTCGGCCTCACAGGCCTTGAGCACAATCGCTGGTATATCTTCTGGTCCACTAGCTTTATTCATATCCAGAAGACACAGAACTTCCTAGTTCCTAATGCGAACCTCGGACATTGAAGGGTCGCAGTGAGCTAAATTCGGTGGAGTAGCACTGCTAGTATCCAGATCCGATTTGTAGGCAAAGATTGTTTCAAAGAGGCCTGTTTTCTCTCTCGCTGTATGAGCCAGAGTTCCACCAGGCTTAACCAGCGGAGGCAGTGTGATTCATCGGTCTTGACCGAACTCGCGCGCACGTAATTAGAATTAAATATCGCGTAACTTTTTCCATTAGTATTTGACTATAATTTATTTTACTAAAACCGAAAATACCGAATATCCCGGTTTTTTGTGAAATGAATACCGGTATTCATTAGATCTAAATTTGGCTAAATTTGGGTATTCCAGTATTTTCGAAATTCGGTATCCCGGTTTCCGACCCCTAGTTCGAACCTAGGACCTACAGCTTGTAAATCACGGCCGATATCACAAGGCCACCGCTGCTCTCATGTTTTATTATATATTAATGTACCTGTAAACACAATAAATTAAACATCGTGTACCTCAACACATTCTCAGTCTCCCCATAAAAATCATATAAATATATCCATTAGTTGAGTCACAGAAAATTATTTTTCACATTTTATACATATTGTTAAGGAAGCGCTTATAGGTTGATGACCGCCGCATCCAGCGGTACTAAACTTTAATAATTTAATGACGCGAAAAAAGCATGTCGATACACGACCGCGCTGTCGCTGCTCGGAGGTCAGTGAACCAGTATTTTAAAGGATGTTCTATTCCGTTTCGAATTTTATGCGATTTAGTTTGTTTGAAAGGTTTTTTCTATAGTTTAGGATTATTCCTATGAACCAACATTATCCCTGTTTTCATTTATTGTCGTATTATCAGCAACACTCTGTATATATGTTAATGTACCTATATGTTTATGTATTCATTCATCCATTAATTCCAGCAGATAGACGTCCACTGCTGGACATAGGCCTCCACCAAGGATCTCTACGACGACCGGTCCTGCGCCTCCCGCATGCTTGTGTATAGTTATGTAGATGTATTGTGTGTCTTTTACACACAATACGTCTAGTATTGTGTGTCTTTAGCCTGTGCCGAGTTAATTAAAGTATTGTCTTTCTTTCTTATTGTATGGAACCTTTCCCAGGTGACCTGCTAGTGAAGAAAGGCACGACAGTGGATGTGCACATCTACGAGCTGCATAGACGTGAGGACATGTTCCCTGAGGCGGAGAAGTTCAAGCCAGAGCGGTTCCTGAACTACGAAATGAAGCATCCTTACGCTTATGTGCCGTTCAGCGCCGGACCGCGGAACTGTATTGGTTAGTAGACGAACATCTTTTTAGCGTGTCAATAGCAATCTTAAAAGACTGTCCAGCAAGGTAACTGCGTAACACACAATCAGTAGCAATGGGTTTCATTTTGACAGTTCAACAACATTCATCGTGTTTTTTACGTTGTTGAACAGACACATTTTTGGAACATACGGAGTAATGGATTAGAAATACGCTTCAAAATGATTCAAATTTTGTTACGCAATTAGGATGCAGAATTCGGCAACTTGTTTGGCGCCATCACCACTGTACGGTAGTCCATCACTAGCGTTTATAAAAAGCACCACATTTACACTCCAGGGTAGAGACATCTTTGCATCTCCATCTAAAGAGGTTTTCTTCGCTTCAGCCAACATGGGTCTGGAGTCTGTATAAGGACTCCCAAAGAGAAGAAAAAATCGTCTCACCCGCTGAAGACCTCCTTCCTCCCTCCGACCTGGATATGAGTTACCTTGGGTAGTTTATCCAAGGTCACTCATGCCCTGGTGGGTGGTCTCCAGCAGGTGAAATCAATTATTTTGAATGATACTATGACATTTATTTGTATAAACTGGTTAACCAAATCTATCATTTATTACAGATAAATGTTGACAGGTTTTTACATGATATTAAAGTAAAAAATACAATAAAAAAATAAATAAAAACAACAAAATTAAAAATAAACTAGCTTTCCGCCCGCGGCTTCGCCCGCGTATAGTTCGGTTATATCGCGCTTTTTAAATTTCCCTCGGGAATATCAAAATTTTCCGGGATAACAGGTAGCCTATGTCCTTTCTCAGGGTCTAAAGATTGTCTGTGCCAAATTTCATCAAAATCGGTGGAGAGGTTTAAGCGGGAAAGCGTAACAGACAGACAGACAGAATTACTTTCGCATTTATAATATTAGTATTGAAGTATGGATTGGCTCACATTTTAAGAATAAAATTAAAACAAAGTCAACAATAAAATTAAAACCAAAAATAAAAGTATCTGATAAAAAAACGGCTAACTGGGATTCGCACACGAAATATTTGTTCATGTAGCTGCAGTGTGAAAATTTCTACAGTCTAGATAGTACGGTTCATCAGATACAACATGGCGACAATGACAGACAGATAGACGACAGTGAGATCTTAGGTTCCCGTTTTTAGCTTTTGAGAACCTATGGAACACCAAAAACATGATAAATAAGTTATGATTTAAAACTTTAAACGTTCTCTAATTGACTAATTAATTAGTTAAAATTTTTATGCTTTAAGTTTTAAGCATAATATGTATGATCTCATATGCTTTAATGACACCTATTTATACCATGTTTTACGCAAAAACTTATCTGAGAAGACTGGGCGAAACAAAAGCGGAGGTCAGTCTCTTTTAAAGTGCAAACATAATCTTGTTTAGGACACTAATTAAAACGCACTTTATTTATTAAGTACTGTAATTGCTCGTTACATCATAGCGAGCTTTATCAGAATACATTTTTTAAATTTCGAAGCAACTTCATGATAATGTTGAGATAGGAGCCTTTTTGCCGCGTATAGGACTTTCTGGTTCATTTTTCTTTTGATGATTTTCTTTAATTTTTGTTTATGATCAATTTCATTTTATGATCTTACTGTATGAGTCGCAGTAATCACTTTTTGTTTCTGTTTTTATCAGTTTGAATCATACCGATGTGAAGGATAGACATTTTGATGGATATTGTTAATACATTGCTTCATATACTGGCGCCGATTGTGTTGATCACAAACTAAACTAATTTTAAATTATGTGCATTTTTTTCTTTCCATTTCGTTAAAAAAAGGACAGAAGATAAAATGTCAGTTTAGACCTGTCAAATTAGTGCGCTCCTGACGTAAACTGGCGTATTTTTAATCGCGTCTAAACTGTCTATGATTATTGAGTATCTTAATTTGACAGGATTAAATTAAAATGTTATCTTCTATCCTTTTCTTAACGAAATGGAAAGAAAAAGATGAATTAGTTTAGTTTGAAAATCGGCAAAATCGGCGCCAATATGTCCTAAAAACGTATCCTCAAGGACGGAAATAACGCAATTAATATTGTTGGACTGTCAAAATGAAACCAGTTGCTAATAATAGTGTATTACGCAATTATCTTACGCCCACGATACGAGGACTTTGGAGGATAATCTATATCTATACTAATATATAAAGCTGAAGAGGTTGTTTGTATGTTTGTTTGTTCGCGCTAATCTCGGGAACTACTGGTCCGATTTGAAAAATTCTTTTAGCGCTGGATAGCCCATTAATCCAGGAAGGCTTTAGGCTATATAACATCACGCTGCGACCAGTAGGAGCGGAACATAACTAACTCTACGCGAACAAAGTCGCTGGCGGCCGCTAGTGTCTAATATGGTCTTTTGAGGCAAGAACCACATTTTATGGAGTTTTATGGAGCTTTCTTACTTAATTTCCTCCATTTCGCGCGATCTTTAGCATCCTGTGGTGTGAGATTGTTGGCACGCATGTCATCTCTTACAACGTCAAGCCCACTTCTTTGGTCTAACCCGCTTGTTCCGGACCGGTGGAACAAGCGAGGTAGACCAAAAGGGTACTAGGTAGGACTATTGGGTATACCGTATACCTAATAAGCTGTGGGCCTTATAATCACCACGTGGAGCCCTGCAGGCGTGGTGGTGACTTCATAGAAGATGGCGGAACGTGCAGGACAAAACAAAAGACTCTCGGTCTCTTTCGATCCAAGGCTAAAGTGGACCAATAGGGTCCACTTTAGCCTTGGATCCAAAGAGACTACTCAGTACTACTACTCAGTAGAGGGATGACGCAGGCTACCAGAAACCACAAAATTTTAGTTTTTTTTTAAATACTTATAAACTAGTGCTTGAACGCAATCCCGCCTGATGATAAGCAGTGATACAATCGTTGATGGTAAAGTGCGCTAGTTTATTAAGAGCCTATTCACTCAAAAGACCTGAGTGAGTGAAAAGGAAGATGGCAGTTGAGTGAGGTGATGCAACGTTGGTCGCCGAGCCGTATTTCAACGCCGCCCGTGGCGACTGGCTAGGATGCATTGGCGGCTCGGTGGCCATTATTGGCGGGACTCTAATCGACCCGTCCCGGGGCCGCGGCTGGGTTGCTGCGGTCTCGGGTGGCATCGTCGTCGTGGGGGCGTATTTCTCCCCCAACAAGAGTCTCGCCGACTTCGAGAGGTTCCTTGTCGAGTTGGGCGCCGTCGTAGGCCGCTATCACCCTCGTCCCGTTTTGGTGCTTGGGGATCTCAACGCCAAGTCATCGGCGTGGGGATCTCCGGTCACTGACCCTCGGGGCGAGGTGCTAGCGGAGTGGGTGGTGACGACCCGTCTGGTCGTCCTGAATCGGGGCTCGGTATACACGTGCGTGCGGCAGCGGGGCGGGTCGATAGTAAACGTTACTTTCGCTAGCCCCTCTGTCGCCAGCCGTGTCCATGACTGGCGTGTCGCCGTGGAGGTGGAGACGTTGTCGGACCATCGGTATATCCGGTTCGACGTCTCCGCCCAGACCACGAGCGGCCGCCATCCAAGAGCCCCGCTTAACGACGGCCCGCGCTGGGCGCTTAAGCGCGTTGACAGGGAACTACTCGAGGAAGCTGCCATAGTCCAGTCCTGGATTTGGGAGTCGGCGACCGACGGCCCCGTCGACGTCGAAGCGGAGGCGCTGCGGTTTCGCGGGGAGATGACGCAGATCTGCGACGCGTCCATGCCCCGCGTCCGCCAACAGTCCGCAAGGCGCAACGTGTACTGGTGGAGCGACGACATTGCGCGGTGGCGCATCGAGTGCGTCGCGGCTCGCCGCCAGTACACGCGCTACCGGAGACGACGTCAACGGGATCCCGTCGAGGAAGCCGTGCGGTATGGGGTGTACCGCGCGGCCCAGGAGACTCTGTGGTTGGCCATCGGCGACTCTAAGTTGCGGACCAGCGAAGAGCTGCTGGGGTCCCTAGATCGGGACCCGTGGGAGCGCCCCTATCGTTGGGTACGGGGCAAGTTGCGTCCCTGGGCGCCCCCACTGCTACAAAGTATGCAACCACAGCTGCTAGAGGCGGTGGTATCCACCCTCTTCCCTGAGCGGGCGAGACATGTTCCCCCGGTGATGGTTTCACCCTCAGCCACAGACTCTCCAGATGATGAGGGCACCGATGTCCCCGAGGTGACGCAAGCAGAGACGGGAGCGGCCGTGTCGCGGCTCCGGGCCAAGAATAAAGCGCCCGGACCCGACGGAGTTCCTGGCCGAGCTCTCGTCCTGGCTCTGAAGGAGCTAGGAGCCCCAGCTGAGGGGGCTCTTCACGGCATGCTTCGAGCGGGGTCAGTTTCCCAGTGTGTGGAAGGAGGGGAAGCTGGTCCTGCTCAGAAAGGAGGGGCGCCCCGCGGACTCGCCGTCCGCGTATCGGCCCATAGTGCTGCTCGACGAGGCGGGAAAACTTTTTGAGTATAATCGCAGATCGCCTTGTGCGGAGACGGGCCGAACCTAGACGATAACCAGTTCGGTTTTCGTCGGGGGCGCTCCACCATACAGGCCATCATGCGCGTGAGAGCCCTGGCGGAGGATACGGTGTCCCGGGGTGGGGTGGTGTTGGCGGTGTCTTTAGACATTTCCAACGCCTTCAACACCCTACCCTGGAGCTGTATTAGGGAGGCCCTGAAATACCATCGGGTGCCTCCCTACCTCCGCCGCGTAGTAGGGGCTTATCTGGAGGACAGATGCGTCATCTATTGGGGACGTGACGGTGCTAGTCGGCACCAAATGTCGTGCGGTGTTCCTCAGGGATCGGTCTTGGGACCGCTCCTGTGGAACATCGGCTACGACTGGGTGCTGAGAGGCGAGCCCCCGTCGGGCGCCGACTTAACGTGTTATGCGGACGACACGCTTGTCACTGCCCGGGGGAGCTCGCACAGGGAAGCGACGTTGATAGCCACGGCTGCGGTGTCACAGGTGGTGACCCGCATCCGGCGCCTGGGCCTGGAGGTGGCCCTTGACAAGTCGGAGGCCATGGTTTTCCATGGCCCCCGGCGTGCGCCGGCGCCGGGATCACATATCGTGGTCAGTGGGGCCCGGATAGCTGTCGAGTCCACCATGAAGTATCTGGGATTGGTGCTCGACAGCCGATGGGAATTCGGACCCCACTTCCGGCGGCTGGCGCCCAAGCTGATGGGTGCAGCAGGCGCGTTGTCAACGTTGCTTCCCAACATGGGGGGCCCAAGCGCCGCCTGTAGGCGGTTGTACATGGGAGTCGTGCGATCCATGGCCCTGTATGGGGCCCCTGTGTGGGCGATGGACCTGACGGCCGGAACACTCGCCATTCTGCGCAAGCCTCAGAGGGCGATAGCCGTCAGGGTCGTCCGCGGGTATCGCACGATTTCCTACGAGGCGGCTTGCATCCTGGCCGGATCCCCGCCTTGGGACCTAGAGGCGAAAGTACTCGCGTCATTGTACCGATGGCGCGAGGATGAGCGGACACGGGGCTTCAGTCCGGCGCAGCGGCAGATCGAGCTGCGCCGAGGGGAGCTCCGTCAGGTCCTGGTGGCGAACTAGCGGCAGAGGCTCATGCTAGGGCGCATATAGACCGCCGGCCTCGCTACCGTCGAGGCGATCCGCCCAGTACTCGACGATTGGCTCGGGAGAAGGCACGGCTCCCTGTCGTTCAGGGTGACGCAGGTACTGTCGGGGCACGGTTGCTTCGGCAAGTACCTGCGTCGCTTAGGCAGGGAGCCGGACGCGCGCCTCTGAGGCGATGCACGGGGTAGTTTAACACCCCACTACCCCGTGCAGGAGACGAGGCCCGGACAGACCGGGCCAGCATGAGAGTGTGGGGCCGTGGAAGAATTTAGACTCCCACGGTCCCACGCGCGCTCCTGATAGAAGAAGCACCGGGGTGGTTTTAGTCAGTAAAAGTCTGACAGACCCCGTCGCTCATCCCAGGGGCCGCCCTGGTTAACAGCCTGGTTAAATCCTCGTTGGATGTCCGCCGGGATATCCTACGAGGATTTACACCACGAAAAAAAAAAAAGGTGATGCAATGTTAAACCCAACAACACGACCAACGATATCGCGCCAGAGGGAGATTGATCTGGAGACCCTCCACAACCAAACTCCCAACAAAATAACATTTGGCGCATCGTACCCGGTAACGATATCATTTGGTGGCAAGACTTTGTCTGGTGGCTGTTAACCTCTGCCGGCAGCCGATGATAAGGCCTACCACCGAGAGAAGAGAGCGAATTTATATGTATTCCTAAAATTAGATATCAATTTAACCTTATTTAGTCTAAGATGATTTTTATTGACCGTTTCTTAGTCGTAGAGAACATTTTGTGGAGGCCGCATAAATTAATAAAAGTACGGGACAGTCTTTTTTAATCATAACGTTCTCGCTCTTATCCCAATTTATTTGGGGTCCTCATTTCTTAAAATTAAATTTATGTACTTTCGGCACTAATGGACGACAGACCGCTTTATTTATATTGTTTGTGATTACACGAAAAACTCGGTTACACGGCGATACATCAAGATATAATTTTCTAATTTTAGCTGAGCTCGCATTATGTAAATTTTTCGTACAATTAGAAGTCCGCATAGACTGGTTATGGCTTGATGTGTAGGCTGGTTAATTACAAGAAAAAGTTCGTAATTGGCAATGTTCATGCAAAGTGGCCATTAGAAATGTTGTTGGAGCAAAAGCTTTTGGCACTCAAGCATAAAAATGTTCAACCAGCTGTTGTTGCAAATGGCCAAAAGTAGAACTTCGGCGAGTTTTGTTTGTTCCTTACAAATGCTTGAGATTAAACAGATCTGAAACTTGTGTTGAAATTGCTATGTTGAAATGTGTATTGTTACCATAATATTGCTACATATTCCCAAAAATGTAAACAAATAAGAATTTATGAAAAATTAACTTTCACCTTTTATGAGTGCTTGCCACTCCATAATCAACTTGTGTCATTGAAATATAGTTGATATTTGGCGGTCAGAATGGCGCAGAATGGTGTACGGACAAGTACGCGAGTTTGAGGAGCAGCGCAAAGCTGACCTCGATACCAAACGCGACCAATTAAAGGCCCGCCCACCTGCTGCCATCACATACAACTACGTCGACGGCGTGCTTACGTGCCCTCAGTGTGCACGAAGTTTCGCCGCCAAGATAGGCTACATAAGGCATCTTAGGGCGCATGAGCGCCTAATCACCGGCTAGGAGTCGAAGTGGTCGCCGTGGCCGAAATCGGTCGGGAACATCATCATCATCATTTGTTTAATATGAAATAGTACCAATTTTAAACCTGGAATTGGTTTAGCCTTAGTTGGTTGCTTAGTTGATGACTGACCCATAGTTAAAATATGTAGTTGTAAGGCGCCCTACACATCAAAGCCGGGTGGCCCGGCGGCATATTGCCGGCGGGCTAGGTTGTCGGCTTGTAAGTCATTGCAAGTCGTGAGCGGCAGGATCTTATGCGTAAAATCAAACGGACCGGTTCTCGAAAACAGAGGCGCGGGAGCGCGGCGGTGGCGGGCAGCGAGCGGTGTACTTCTCGCACTCGAATCTTGCGGGCAGCGAGCGGTGATTGAGCGTTAAAAATAAATTTGAATCAAAAAGATGTTGCCGCCATTGTTCAGACATGTCTTTCGCGAATAAAAACAAATAACTCGTCGACACAATCGTGAACACAACGAGCTTGTGTCATATAAATTTTGTGCCATTCTCAAGGATAATTCAGTAAATAAAACTAAACATGGACGATGACAGTAATCTATTAATAGTAGCTTGTGTAATATTAATGCTGGCTCGCTCCAAAGTGAACGAAGCTGTTAAATAAGACCTAGTTTATTGAGTCGCAATTATTACAGTAATAGTGAAAGATTAAGAGATTTGAAAGCAGACGAAATGAGTGTAATAATTCAGAGTTTGGAAGTAGGCGGTGTGATACCCCCGTGCCTCGAAAGCATATACAACCTAATTGTTTCCTTTATACAAAACCTGAACATAGTTTGTTCAGAATAAGCAACTGAATCGATTCCAATCATTTTTACAGGATGTAATATTTTTTCCCAAATAAATTTATTATTTGCACACCTTTACACAGTTTTTTTTTACATCTTGGTGTCGAAAAACAACTATAATCGTGTCAAAAACACGGTTACGAGTAGAGTCACTTTCGCTAGGTATCTCAACTTTGAAAGCTCTAGCCGCTCTAGGCCGTAGTTTATTTTCTAAGCTGTAGCTTTTATTTAGTTTATGTTTTTGTTTGTTAACTTTCCATTTTTGTATGTTAACTTTTCCATTTTTGTTTGTTAACTTCTCTATTTTTGTTTGTTAACTTTTCCATTTTTGTTTGTTAACTTCTCTAATTTTGTTTGTTAACTTTTAAATGTTTGTTTGTTAACTTCTCTATTTTTGTTTGTTAACTTTCCATTTTTTTTGTTAACTTCTCTATTTTTTTTGTTAACATTTCTATTTTTGTTCGTTAACTTCCCTATTTTCGTCCACAGGTCAACGTTTCGCCATGCAAGAAATGAAGACTACCCTCGCTGAGCTCTGTCGCAACTTCAAGATCGTACCGAAGGAGAAGGGAGCCCGACCCAAACTCTTGGCTGACCTGGTCCTGAGGCCCGTCGACCCCATATACGTTAAATTTGTTCCCCGTTAAATAAACGGAGGCCCTACTTCGAATGTAGGTAGGACAAGAAACGTAAATTCGATACAATTTTAATTGAAATCAGAACTTTTAAAAAGCATTTTGGTTAAAATGTTCCGAAGAGAATGCCTAAGGCATTACCGCCGCCTTTGTACCCTTGTGCGAAAAATTAAAAAAAAAATTGTCTGCGACAAGCAAAATCAGCATTATGCATTTTTTTTAACACCCTTGCTCGTAAAGCTGATGTAATTCCACCGATTTTAAATATGTAAAGCGGGCCATAACAAACGCGTGTGTTATCAAAGCATATAGTTAAGTTATAGTCCATAAAAATTCCATAACAGCATTATTTGCCATTTCAAATAATTGGGTTGTATCCTAAAAAATAAATTAATGTCCGTCAGATAGATTTATAAAAAATATTGTACACGTATTTTTTCTTTTTTGTTTCATTCAAATACTTAGGAAGATATATTGATTTGAAATGTCGCATGACGTCACGCCGTGCTACAAAAAATACCACGCCGTGACGTAATTAGCCCCCACTCCGTAATTTTAATACGCTATATCTGGTATTTTCGACAAAATAAAAAATACGGGTCTTAATTTTTTTTATTATCTATAAGACGGACTAATTATTTCTTTGATTTTCATACCTTGGATACATCCCTATTATAGAACTGATCGCCGCCGCACGGATCCAGCCAGTGAGTAGCGCGCTGTTCCATATTTGAAATGGCAAATAATTATACTAATGGCGGGAAAGTTTATTTAAAACTAGCTTTCCGCCCCCGACTTCGCCCGCGTGGAGTTCGGTTATATTGCGCTTTTTAGATTTCCCTCGGGAATATCAATTTTTTCCGGGATAAAAGGTAGCCTATGTTCTTTCGCGGGGTCTAAAGCAGACAGACAGAGTTACTTTCGCATTTATAATATTAGTATGGATAACATATGTCCTATTTGAAAAAAGTAACAATTTTTTTTTCTGTTTACTCGTAATTGTGTTAAAAAACGTCGTACGACATATGTACGTGCGTATTGTTTATAACATGCTCGGCTCAATTACGCCCTCGCCTTCGGTTCGGGCTGAAATTCCGCATGTTATAACCATCATTACGCACTAATATCGTAATGTTTTTAAATTTTGAATTTGTTCGAATTTACGTTTCGTTATCGACATGCATCCGCGCTAGATCAACTTACCTACTGCTTGCATTCTGAAATGCTAACATTATACAATATGTAAAGAAAACCCTGTCCGATCCGTGAAGGTATTGTTAGGTATCGATAACTGATTCTACTAATGCCCACAAAGACAGACTAAACTTAAAAAAAAAATCCCCCTAAAAAAATAAATATTATTTCGCAAAAAGAGGTAACTTAATACATGTGCGTTATGCAACCCCTTCCGCGGGCGCAGGGCGGGGGGCGGGGGCAGGGCACGCGGTACCTGTGACGTGGTCGCGTCGCTATTCGCTTATAATAATACCGGTGTTGTCACTGTTTTAAAAATTACCAAATTTCGGGGAAATTGGAATTAATTCCCGCGAAAAAAGGATTATTTCAAAATTCAATAGTATTGTTACTATGATGATTATGTAAAATTTTATATTATATTTGGTCAAGTGTTTACCTAACCTTTATTATCCTTAAGGGTCGGACAGGGTTTTCTTTACATATTGTATATAGAAGTACACTAATTTGATTAAAACATTTTACTTTAGCTTTTGAATGCGGATTAGATGTGCTGACCGCATTTAGTTACATCAATAACGTTAGCCTTTAAAATTGATGGAATGTTTTAAAATCGTTTAGCCATTTTTAGAATTTTTTATTTGATCATTTAAATGACATTCATGGACAATATCGGCATTTTTGCTATTATGTAGTAAATAGGTAATGATAATTGTAATCGTAAAATATTTATAGTATTTTAAGTAATCTCAAAGTTAATCTGCTAGCGTGGAAGTCATATAACTTGTTAGCAAAGTTTTAAGCTTTGTAACATAAAGTGTCTTTATTTCATTTATGTATAAGTATCCTAAGCTAAGAACTTTCAATACTTCCTGGGCAAGTTTTACTTTGCTCAATTCTGTTAGGTTTTAAGAAAATTTCAAAGTATCAAATAACGGCTTATGCCCGAAATAGCTTACATGTTATTTTTTTTTAATAAATCTTTTAAACAATAAAATTTGTTTTTTATATATTACCTTTTTTATGTGGATGAGAAATCATCAAATGCCCTCTCACGCTCTGGGCGGAGCAGAAGGGCGTGTCAGACTTTTACTGACTAAAATCCACCCGTGTTCCTTCACTTGCCTGTGCGCCAGAGATCCTTTTTATCTTCTGACCAACCCGTAACCCTGACCCAGGCATCGGTCTTTTTGAACCCGTCACGATGTGTTGAGTGACATCTCTTTGAGGCGCGCGCCAACATACATACAGAACCGCAACAAAGTTCCGAACATTATTTATTATCATATCGTATCTTCTGGGTGGAGTGAGCGACAAGGCTTTTCGAAACAAGCAAATCTCTAAAGACCTGTATGGGATGGGAGCTGCATAAAAAATTTCATTTCGTTAAAAAAGAGAAACGTTTATCTTTTTATAAATTACTAGCGGCCGCCAGCGACTTCCTTCGTGTGGAGTTAGCTATGCTCCGCTTCTATTGGTCGCAGCGTAATGTTAAATAGCCTAAAGCCTTCCTGGGTTAATCGGCTATCAAACGCAAAAATTATTTTTCAAATCTGACCAGTATTTCCCGAGATTACAGAGAGCTTTATATATTAATATAGATATAGATTTCATTAGTCGGCGCCAAAATTGCCCTTTCGCATAGCCCTTCTCGGTTGGCTATATTTGTTTGAAGATCCGGATAGAATTATTTAATAGGTCATCTGAGCTATCCACAACTTGACAGAACTCACGACTCACTATAATCATGCCGTTACTGTCAGTTGGCATGCGATCTACTCCGATTTTTAAAAGAGTAGCTGTATATTGCATATACCCGGCTTGAGAATCGTGATGAAGTTGCCCTCGCATATTCGTGGTGAGACAATACTTTTTCACGCGAACCCATAGTGCAGATGCTTTCAAACAGGCATTTATTTCATCTGCCGGCGACATACCCCTAGTAATCACCAGTAGGGTCTGCCTAAAGTCACCAGGTAAAGGTACTACCGTCCTTCCCATGATATCTTGGTTGCCTTTGTCCCCCATTGTGCGATCTAGTGCTTCAATTGTGGAATATCATCACATTCATCCCAAACTAACAACTTACACTGCTGTAACATTCTTCCGCGCTCACTGCTTTTACTAATATTGCATTTCCTCATGAGCTAAGTTCAATGGTCACTGAGTGCGCTGTTCGTCCCGTTCAGAAAAAAATGAAAAAGAGCTGAGTTGATATAAAATAAGCGCTTGTTAAAATAATGGAAGCAATATGTACGCCTGCGTTAGCTCCCGTTTTCGCAACAGTTTTTGTTACTGCTCTGCTCCTATTGGTCATAGCGGGATGTTATATAGCCTATAGCCTTCCTGGATTAATAGGCTATTCAACGCAAAAATAATTTTTTAAATCGGACCAGTAGTTCCTGAGATTAGCGCGCACAAACAAACAAACAAACGAACAAACTCTTCAGCTTTATATATTAGTAATAGATAAACTCGTGCTTGACCGCAATCCCGCCTGATGGTAAGCAGTGACGCAATCGTTGATGGTAAAGCGCGCTAGTTTATTAAGACTATTCACTCTAGCCTTGAAGACAAATTGTATACCGACGGAAACACCGCCGCTGGCAAATTGTGCCAGTCCTTCCTTCCCATATTGAATTAGTTTTGTTGTGTACTTTGACCGGTTACATTATGCCATCTTTTTCTAAGCTAAGCCCTTCACTTTTGAGAGTTAGAACAGTGCATACAGATTACTATTGAAAAATAAGTCAAACTATCTCAGTCGTGTGAACTGGTGAAGGCCTAGGAGTCCTAGACACGGAACATAGTCTAATAATGATCTGACATGGATTTTAGGCCGTGTGCCGTATTCCACTACTGGAACACAAGTCTCCTTTTATGCGAGAGAGTGGGTTGTATTTCACCATGTTCGTTCAGCACCCTAATTGCGTAACACACTATTACGAGTTAGTATATCACTTGGAATCATTTTGAAGCTTGTTGCTGTTCCATTGCTCCCTATGTTCGAAAATTTGTTCAACAACGTAAATAACGCAATGAACGTTGTTGAACTGTCAAAATGAAACCTATTGAAACTGATAATGTGTTACGTAATTACCCTGCTGGTTTACAATTGATTGATTACGATGACAGGTGCTGAGTGTCTTTGAACTTTTATTTTTAGGACATGCCAAATGCTTCACGACATTTCCTTAACCGTTTTGAGACGAGAATAATTTACATCAAGTGCCTGTCTTGGTTTGAACCTAACGAGCGTAAGTAGCGCTGGGCCAGAAAAAAGATTATTTGCGGTAAACATGACGAAACATGTGTCACATTCAGGTAAAACTTCTGTCGCTCAGCATTATGCTGTGACCTTATGCAAGACAGACCTCCAGCACCGGTTTTAATTGACAATTGACAATCGGCGCCGACGTAATGACGTCACACTTCACCACTTCACAAAATTGTTATATCTTAACTCAACCGGCCGGTTAGATATAGGAATGACCTAAAACACCAAAAATAAGTTAAAAAGGAGAAAAACAAGTGTAACACCAGACCCATAAATATTTTCAAGTCTTGAATAATTTATGAAACCGTGTCGAATAAAACGATTTTTCTGTTACCATTATAACTAGACCCATTTACATCGACTATTTTTGTCCTAAAATTTTGTTTTAATTCTAAACATGTAGGTAAGGAAGACCTACCTTTTTTTCCGAAGGTGGAAAAATCCTCTTGGACTATCCTCCGCTCGGGGAGGCGGAGGGGTGTGCCGGTCTCTTACCGGGTAAAAAACCACATATGTGTTCGTCACCCCCCTTTCCGGGGTACCGGGTCCTCCCAATTCCAATCCATACGAGAATCATTTCCTATTCCAAAATGTACCGGCGATTTATTTATAGATCATGTATCTACCTAACTGGTTACCGCCTGGTTTATCAAGTTTGCTCCAGCCCGGTAAATAGCGTGTTGTCGACGAATTTCGCCCGAAACTGATGCAAATTCTTGCTTTATTTTAATACTAGCTGTTGCCCGTGACTCCGTCCGCGTGGACTTCAGTCTACAGGAGCTCAATTGGTATAAAATAAGCGCCTGTTAAAATAATGGGAGCAATATGTACGTCTGCATTCGCTCCCGTTTTCGCAACAATTTTTGTAATTGCTCTGCTGCTATTGGCGATAGCAGGATGTTATATAGCCTATGTCCTTTCTCAGGCTCTAGACTATCTGTGTACCACATTTCATTACAATCGGTTTAGTAGTTTTGGCGTGAAAGCCGGACAGACAGACAGACAGAGATACTTTCGCATTTATAATATTAGTATGGATAGTTATAATTTATTTTAGACGTTGGTGGTTTTATTGAACTCACCGAAGCAGAGCTCACCGTGTTTGGTTTGTTCACCATCTCACACCAAAGGCTACATACCTTCCAAGGCCCATTTTTGGCCCGTAATTGGTTTACTTCAAATAAATGTTTTGATTTCGATTTTGAAAGGCATATAGGTAAATATTTTCATTTCTGTCATGCCTGCGGGTTAGAAATTGTAAGGGACCGAACGCTACTCGCATCTGTAGTAAGCCTTATCTGCAACATGGTACAGATGACAGCACATCAATCTCCGACAACTAGATTTTCAAATTTATCTCTAAGGCGTTATGGCTCAAGGTTAATTGGGAATATCTGACAGTTTGGGGTAGCTTGACCTGCTGTCGACCGTACATACGTACTTAGATTAAGTTACCTGAAACTGTACAATTTTCCCCGTCACCCTTCAGCATTAATTCAGCAACCTTCAAAATTAGCTATAAAATAAAGATAAAAGGACGACAAAGAGCGACATTATTAAATATGCGATTCGTCGTGTTCCGGCAGCCTCCGTGGCGTAGTGGTAGCGGAGCGGACACGGCCGCTGCGCAGCGTGGCGCGGGTTCGATCCCCGCACAGTGCAAGTATTTGTATGCATGAATATGAATATTTGCACTGGTCTGGTCGTGCCTCGGAAAGCACGTTAAGCCGTTGGTCCCGGTTGCCATACGAACATCTAGTGGCAGTCGTTACGGGTTGTTGGAGCCCTCAAAAGTCCAACAATTGGTCTAACTGCAATGCTTCGATATCGCCTTCGGGTTGTGGAGGTCAGACGGCAGTCGCTTCACGGAAAATATCGAAGTTTAGCCATATCAGCAGTTGGACTGGTAAAGCGAACCCCAGACTCCAAAGCTGACAAGGCTTCGGATGCGACTGGGATTAACGCTGCGACGATGATGATGATGATTCGTCGTGTTCCGGCATGATGTCTGGTGAAGCCGTACGTAGGACGGGTCAGAGCAGTTGCGTGACAATGTGTACCGGGTACGATGATGTTGTTGTGTCGGGAGTTTGGTCGTGGAGAGTTTCCAGATCAATCTCCCTCTGGCGCTCAATCGTTGGTCTTGTAGTTGGGTTTAACATTGCAACACCTCGCTCAACTACTGTCTTCCTATTAACTCAGTTTTTTTTGGGTGAATAGGCTCTTAATAAACTAGCGCGCTTTACTATCAACGATTGCATCACTGCTTACCATCAAACGGAATGGCGGTCTAGCACTAGTTTATAATTAAAAAAAAAACACTTATTACAAACAGAAAAACCATTCATAACATAAGCAGTAATCCATGCCCCCGGCGTTACACAGGGAAGAGGAAATCATTGATGAAGTTTTATACATGTAACACATGTACATTTCGTAAATATTTTCCTCAAAGAGATAAGCAGAGAGCAGTGTAGGAAGTACCTACTACTCCCTCATTTCGTCATATTATTGTTTATTTTTAAGAGCACTTGACATTGAAGGAAAAAAAAAAATAAAAAAACACAGATCAACAATGAATGTATAAAAGTCTGTTTGTATAGTAATAAAAATCTTAATAATAACAATCGTAAAAGCTAACTTACTGTAGACGAATCTGTGGTTTGAGATATCTTTATTTCCCATAAGAAATTAATCACTTATATGAGAAAATTTTAACTACTAAATTAACAAAATATTTAAGACGTACAGTACAGGATCTATACTAATATATAAAGCTGTAGAGTTTGTTTGCTTGTTTGAACGCGCTAATCTCAGGAAATACTGGTTCAATTTAAAAAAATCTTTTTGCGATGGATAGCCTATTAATCCAGGAAGGCTTTAGGTTATATAACATCACGCTGCGATCAATAGGAGCAGAGCATAACTAACTCCACGCGAACGAAGTCGCTGGCGCCGCATAGACAAATTCAACGTGATTAAAAACATGACGACTAAAAATATTTCAATTTACGTCACGTGCTGATTAATTAAGGGGGTTTTATGATACCCCTCGTTGGATGCCAAACTTGGGCACTCACTAAAGCGCTTTTCAAAAAACTTTTAATCTGTCAAAAGGCAATGGAGCGGAGCATAAAAAAATCTGACAGAGTATGTAACATCATCATCAGAAAACGCACAAAAATAGAAAATGTCACAACGAAAACAAGGGAAATAAAGTGGCAATGGACAGGTCATATAATTTTGGGTATCTAGAAGTGGAACAAGGATAGGCAACGAAGCAGACAAGGATGCGAAGACGAATTAAAAGCAAATGCAGGGAAAACATCGACTAGGAAAGCTTTAAACAGAACAGAATGGAAAGAAATGGAGGAGGCCTTTGTCGAAGGGCAAACAGACCAAGTTGTCGGTGTCAATGACTTATCAAGGTCACTAGCATAAGTTACTTTCTTTGTAAATATTGTGTTTGAATAAAGGCTTATATTATTATTATAATAAGCTACCCCTCCTAAGACTATAATAAGCTACTCCTACCTAAGACTAATTGTCAGACTTTCAGGCTTTTAACCAACGTCTTGACGTGCAATTCGAGACACGGAAGGGTCTTGGTAGGTCTTAGTGTTTCACGGGCGCCTCAAAGAGATGTCAGCACATCGTGACGGGCTCCACGAAGACCGATGCCTCCCGGGTCAGGGTTACGGGTTGGTTAAAAAAGAAGCCATGGCCCTGGCGCACAGGTAAGTGAAGAACCACGGGTGGGTTTTAGTCAGTAAAAGTTTGATACAACCTTCCGCTCCGCCCAGAGCGGGAGAAGTCATTTGATGATTTCCCATCCAGAAAAAAAAGGGCCGAGTATGTAAAGAGGGTCACCCATCAAAGAACGGCCGCGGCAAGAGTAGTTTAATCTCTGCAGCTCTTAGTATTTAGCCAAGGACCTCTCTTACAAGCTTGTTTAGCTAACTTATTAGGCGCACTACACACCAAAGCTAGCCCGGCGGCACAGCCCGCCGACACAACCTGGTTTATTTTGAAAGAAGCATGTCGGCAAACTTCGCCCGCGCGTGTTCCCGCCGACATGTCGGCAGCTTGCCGGCGTCTAGCGTACGCGCTCAGTTCATTCATTCATTCATTATCAACCTTTTTATCGTCCCACTGCTGGGCACAGGTCTCCTCTCATACAGAGAAGGATTGAGCGTAATCACCACGCTTGCTCATTGCGGTTGGAGATTTCAGACTTAAAGTCCAGGTTTCCTCAAGATGTTTTCCTTCACCTTTTAATCAGTCATTGGTGTCCAAGATATACTTAGAAAGTACATATAACTTTAGAAAAGTTACATTGGTACTTGCATGACCTGGAATCGAACCCGACTCATACTTGAAAGGCTGGTGTTTTAACCACTAGGGCACCACGACTCGTGGACAGCTGAAATAGCGGCAAGGACGGATCCAGCTTTGGCGCCAGGGGAGGGTCACATAGTCGTGGTCAAGTCATAACAAGTTTTAATTAAACTTTGATAATAGGGAAAATTAAAAAGAAGGTATTTAATTAATAAGTAACTTATTACTAAAAAAAAAAAAAAAATAGAAAAAAATTAAAAATTGATTTCGTTATATAATTAGGTATTTATAAGTTCAGTACTTCTACTTATACTGAACTTATAGATACCTAATTAAATAACGAAATCGATTTTTCTTTCACGCCTTCTTGCGAAACGTCTTATCATTTTTCGTCTTATCTTTTAAGGTGGGAGGCCACAACATCAGCCGCCGGCATGAGTTACCACCCACCAGACAAAGTCATATCGCCAAGCGATTCGTCGTGTTCCGGCATGATGTTTGGTGAAGCCGTACGGAGGACGGGTCTGAGCAGTTGTGTTGCGATGTGTGTCGGGTACGATGTGCCAAATGTTGTTGTGTCGGGAGTTTGGTCCTGGAGGGTAGCGGGATCCGAAGCACGGTGCTCCGCTGGCCGACCGCAGGTAGTTGGGGGCCCAAGTAGTGTGCCAGCCACACACGAAAGGCTGCCCCGCCAACTGCGAAAAATCCCAGGGTGGCCCCATCGTGCCGGTTGGCGACCGGACGAGAGGACCCGGTGGCGATCCCTGGGGGGGTTCGGGCGTCCCCGCAGTCTCCAGATCAACCTCCCTCTGGCGCGGCATCGTTGGTAGTTGTTGGGTTTAACATTGCTTCACCTCGCTCAACTGCCGTCTTCCTTCCTATTCACTCAATTTAAAATCAAAGATGAAAAGTACAAATAAGAAAAGTAGATGTGCACAGTGGGCGCACGTCCTCTCGTTTAAAGTGCACCTCTCAAACATTCGAGGTCTGCACTCCAATATCGATGCAGTCCACCATCACCTTGAGACTGAAAAGTCTCACCTACTTTTCTTGACGGAGACCCAGATCAGATGTCCGTCTCATGCGGCATACCTCAACTACCCGGGCTACTCTTTGGAGCATGATTTCCTGCAGCGTGCCGGGGTCTGTGTGTATGTCCGCAATGACATCTGTTGCCGACGTCTCCGTCACCTCGAAGACCCTCATCTATCGACCTTATGGCTGTTGGTTGACACTGGCGTGGACAAAATTGTCTATACCTGTGTCTACCGATCGCACAGCGGTGACCAGGAGACAACTCGACTATTTGACCAACTCAGTGAAGCTGCTGACAATGTGCTGCATCGGCACCCTGACGCACAGTTCGTCGCTCAGGGGACTTTAATGCCTGCCATCAAGACTGGCTCTTCCCATACCAGAGGACCGACCACGCTCAGCTGGGAGAGAAGCGCGTAACTTTGCGCTATCAATGGGCCTTTCCCAGCTGGTGGGACAAGCGACTAGGGTGCCTGATGTAGCTGGTCATACCGCCAACTGTCTGGACCTTCTGCTGACCACTGATCCGGACAGATGTGTTGTAACAGTTTCCTCACCGTTGGGAACTTCAGACCACTGTCTGGTGAAGTCTGTGTCGTCCTTCTCCCCTCCAGATCATGACTCTCGTGGTGAGCGGAGATTGTAGCGATACAAGTCAGCAGATTGGGATGAGATGCGCCACTTCTTTGCGTCTTATCCTTGGCAGCAGGTCTGCTTCTCTTCTGACAATCCGTCGAGCTGTGCGGACGCTATAACCGATGTGGTGCGTCAAGCTATGGAGTATTTTATCCCCTTCAGCGACGTGCCCGTCGGTGGCTCAGCTCGCCCATGGTTCAATGCCGATTGTGTCCAAGCTGAACAGCTTAAGCACGCGGCATGTCTCACCTGGGTTGACGCTCGTGACCGCAGAGCTCCAGATCTAAGCTCAAAGAAGAGAGCCTTTAACCGTGCTGCCAAGTCCTACAAAAAGGCGCTTAAGAGGGCTCGCTTCGACCGTATTACCCATATTGGCAACAAGTTATCTGCGCGGCCATCCGGTAGCAGATGTTTTTGGTCCCTTGCCAAATCGAGGCGAACTTCTGTCGGCCCACACTGCCTCCGCTGGTTAGGCCTGATGGAACACTGGCTCATACGGCGAGAGTGAAAGCAGGTCTCTTTGCATCTCTCTTTGCCCATAATTCGCGTCTTGATACTGGCAGTGCTACTCCACCTAATTTACCTCATTGCGGAGCTTCAATGCCGGAGGTTCGCATTCGGAACAAGGAGGTCCTGAGAGCACTGTGTCGTCTGGACGTGAATAAGGCTAGTGGTCCAGATGGTATACCAGCGATTGTTCTTAAGGCATGTGCGCCCGAGTTGTCTCCTGTATTGACGCGCCTGTATCGGCTCTCATTTGGGACTGGTATAGTGCCCAAGTCCTGGAAGCTTGCCAACGTGCAGCCCGTGCCCAAAAAGGGTAGTTGTGCCGATCCTACCAACTATCGGCCGATTTTGGTAACCTCCATACTCTGCAAGATTATGGAGCGTATATAGAACTCGCGCCTCTTGGCTTACCTGGAAGGTAGCAATCTCCTCAGTGACTGACAATACGGGTTTCGGTGCAATCGGTCAACTGGGGACCTACTAGTGTATGCCACTCACTTGTGGGGCGAGGCCCTCGAGAAAAATGGGGAAGCGATTGCCGTCTCCCTTGATGTCTCGAAGGCCTTCGACCGGGTATGGCACGCTGGCCTTTTGAGTAAGCTTCCAGCGTACGGCGTTTTCGCTGGCCTGACTGGCTGGGTTAAAGACTTCCTGACTGAACGGTCCCTCCGAGTTGTTGTCGACGGATGCTCATCGGAGCTCATGTCGACCAATGCCGGTGTTCCTCAGGGGTCTGTTCTCTCTGCAACTCTGTTCCTGCTGCATATTAACGATCTGCTGATGCCCGGTATCTATGGGTATGCAGATGACAGCACAGTTGTGAAGAGATACCTGCCGGAAGCTCGGGCTAGTAAGGAAACAATCCGGTCCGAAAGAGAGGTTATGGTAGAGTGTACGAGTGCTGCACTACAGGCAGTCTCCGAGGTCTGCGAGGTTCCACCCTTACGTTGTTGACACCACTGCGACCCGGACGAAGCGTTTTGCTTCCTCTTTTATACCGCGTACATCGAGGGACTGGAACAATCTGCCAGCGACGGTGTTTCCGTCACATTACAATTTGAGTGTCTTCAAGGGAATAGGCTCTTAATAAACTAGCGCGCTTTACCATCAATGATCGCATCACTGCTTACCATCAGGCGGGATTGCGGTCAAGCGCTAGTTTATAACTCATAAAAAAAAAAAAAAACTTCATCTAGTTCAATGGGTACTTAGGTACGTTTTTATGGACGTGGAGAAGTGCCAGTCCGCTTAGACGTTCTTCAACCATTGAAGATCTTTACCATGCTTTGATTTTTCGTAACGTCGACGACGTACGACTGGATGCTGAGAGGTTAGCTCAGACCGGAGATAGACCTGACATGTTATGCGGACGACACGCTGGTCACCACCCGGGAGAGCTCGCACAGGGAAGCAACGTTGCTGGCGATGGCTGCGGTATCACAGGTGGTGGGCCGCATACGTCGAATAGGCCTGAAGGTGGCCCTTAACAAGTCGAAGGCCATGGTGTTTCATGGTCCCCGGCGGTCGCCGCCACCGGGCTCACACATCGTGGTCGGGGAGTTCGGATCGCTGTCGAGTCCACCATGAAGTACCTGGGACTGGTGCTCAACAGCCGGTGGGATTTCGGCCCCCACTTCCGGCGGCTGGCGCCCAAGTTAGCGCCAACGTTGAAAGCTGGGGCGCTTTCAACGTTGCTTCCCAATCTGGCAGGCCCGAGCGCCGCCTGCAGGCGGCTCTTCACGGGATTCGTGCGATCGATGGCCCTGTATGAGGCCCCAAAGTGGTCCTCTGACCTGACGGCCGCAGAGAGCGATGGCCATCAGAGTTATACATGATCATGAATTATGCACGATCACCTATGAAGCGGCCTGCCTACTGGCTGGATCCCCGCCTTGGGACTTGGAGGCGAAGGTCCTCGTGTCACTGTTCCTGTAGCGGGGCGAACGGCCGATGCTTTGTCAGCTCGAGCAGCGTCGGTCGCAGCTCCGAGAGGTCCTGGTGGCGGAAAGGCGGAACAGGCTTTCACGCCCTACCACGCCTCACCACCATCGAGGCGATCCGGCCGGTACTGGCGGACTGGCTCTGGAGAAGGCACGGCTACCTGACGTTTCGGATGACACAGGTACTTTCGGGGCATGGTTGCTTCGGGAAGTACCTGTGTCACATAAACAGGGAACCGAACGCCCGGTGTCACCACTGCGTCGTCAGCCGGGAGGACACGGCGCGGCATACGCTGACAGAGTGTGCCGCTTGGGTGAGGCTGCGCCGTGACCTCAACTCTGAAGTAGGCAGTGACCTGTCGCTACCGGCCGTAATCGAGTCGATGGTCGGCAGCGAAGAGTCCTGGGATGCGGTGGTTTCCTTCTGCGATACAATCGTCTCGCAGAAGGAGGCTGCGGAAAGGGAGAGGGAGATCTCGTCTCCTCACCTGGCCCGCAGCAGGCGCACCGAGCGTCGGCGGAGGATGGATAGCGCCCTTTTTCAGCCCCCTTAAATGGGTCCAAGGGGCGATAGACTCGGGAACAATTGTCGCCAAATGGCGACAAATTTTCCCGCGCATGGATCACTTCGTGCCTCTCTTAGACATCAGGGGGGAGTCATACACCTCACTCCCCTCCCTGCACTACCAATCGGCGGTTGCGGAAGCAGTGTTTGTTCTCGCAACCCCCGGTGTAGACCTGTGAGATGGAACACCGGGGTGGTTTTTAGTCAGTAAGAGTCTGAGAGACACCGCGGCCCACCCCAGGACGGCGGACATTCATGAAGATTTTCCACCCCGGAAACAAAAACAAAAAAGTGAGCTTAGGACTACCGTAGAATTGGGAGAACCCAGAACCCCGGAAACGCAGATGACGAACGCTTGGGTGGTTTTTTAGCCGGCACATCCCTCCGCGTCTCCGAGCGGAGGATAGTCCATTAGACTTTTTCCACCTTCGGAAAAATTACCTTCAAACTCCCTCGCCCAATAAAAAAATACGTAGATATGTACAGACGACAGCACACCAAGCTACTAAAATCTATCAAATTTCTTTATTAGATTTTCAACCTTATTGCTAAACTATGAAGGTTGAAGATTGATTGGGATTATTTGTCAGGTTCCGGTAGCTTGACCTGCTATCGTCCTTAAATAAATCCCCCTCTTTCACTAAGTAAAGCAGGCACCTACTTATTTACCTACGAGTTACTTTAAGAACATTACAATAATAATATTTGAGTTTGAACACACACACACACACTGGCATAATAAAGAAATTACTAAATAATAAACAGACCGCGCGCAAGTGTCATACGAAATGTGACATTTGAATGTTGGCGGCCGTGGCGGCGGCGGTAGCGCGGTAAAATTTAAATTTTGGATGCGTTCATTCTCGAATAATGCGTTTGCGTCAAACGAAGTAAACTTATAAAACTTAATTAGTAAACTGATGAACTATTCAAAGTACTTAAATAAAATCCTCCTGTGCTGGGTCCTCCTGGACCCAGCCCAGGGGGGGGGTCATGACCCCCATGACCCCCCCCCCTGGATCCGCGCTTGAATAGCGCTCAGTTGCTCGGCGATATTTCAGCTGCAGCGACGTGCTAGTATTTTAACTGCCAAATAAGTTTCTGATGTCGAGCCGCCGACATGCCGCCGGCAAAGTTATAACTTATGACGACAATGATTGACGCCGCTAACCTAGCTTGCCGGCGAAATGTCGCCGACATAAGCTTTATAATGATAAAGCACACCTATCTTGCGAATCTGTCATACTCACGGACACTGAGGAACCCGTATATTTTGTTCCAAATTTTATAAGTGGACGTTGGACTAAATGGAAACTGACTCGCCATATTTTTCGCATGTTTTGCATGTGTAATAGTGAGCCCAGATGACAGGAAAGGACTGCACGGCAGACCTAGAAAGAAGAGATGAAAGGATGTGTCTCCACAGGAGAAGGGATTCTACCTTGAATGATTAGCTCACAGTCGTAGTGGCGGAAAAGAGGAAAGTTAGGCCCATACCCTACAGTGGGACAAGGGGACAACACAACATTAGCTAGCTGCCCTCGCAGTTTCACTCGCGTAGGTTTTGTTCCTGTGGGAATATGGGGATAAAAAGTACCCATTAGTTAGTGTTATTTTTGGTTATACAAAATCTGTTTTCCATTTTTTTTTATAATTGTAAACTAGTGCTTGACCGCGATCCCGCCTGATGGTAAGCAGTGATGCAATCGTTGATGGTAAAGCGCGCTAGTTTATTAAGAGCCTATTCACTCAAAAAAGCTGAGTGAATAGGAAGGAAGACGGCAGTTGAGCGAGGTGACGCAATGTTAAACCCAACAACACACCACCGATGCTGCGCCAGAGGGAGATTGATCTAGAGACCCTCCACGACCAAACTGCCGACACAACAACATTTGGCGCATCGTACCCACCACATATCGCAATACAACTGCTCAGACCCGTCCTCCGTGCGGATTCCCCAGACATTAATCTGGAAACCGACGAATCGCTTGGCGGCAAGACTTTATCTGGAGGGTGGTAACTTCAACCGGCAACCGATGTTATGGCCTACCACTCAATGTCATCTAAATCCGTTCAATAGTTTTTGCGTGATATAGTAACAAACATTCATCTAAAAACTTAGAATATTATTAGTAGGTTTACTATATTAAACCGCAGCCTGTTTGTTATTATGACTCTACCAGTAATGGCAGAAAACGTAATGCTGTTTCCATGTTTTCGGCCCAAGTTCGAACATTTTGTATTGAAAAGTTCAGACTTTTGATTACAATATTATGAAAAGTTAGGATTTATTGAGCTGTTCTCAAAGTAAAGGTTTTTCATCTAGATAAGTTCTTAGCACTTTCCTCGGCAGAGCTGTCGTAAAAACTGCAGCACGTTACAAGAAAAAATCCTTGTCGAAATGGGGAGAGGTACCTAATAAAACTAAGTGCTGGTGTCTTTATTGTAATTAAAAACTCTTTATTTCCTTCAAGGGGAAGGGGACGAGAGTGCCTCAGTGAGAGTGCAGAGTTACTTACTCGTAGTTCATCTAATCCTAAGTAGTCTAGATCGGGGATGATCAGCCGATTTAGATAACAATTGAGAGGGTTAATTGTCAAAAATGAAAGAAAGTAGGTAAAAACGTTTATTTGCTGTAAACAATGTACACTGCTTATGGTTATGATGCTGCATATACAACAACAGGTCTAATTGTATGGAGCTTGCAAATATAATATGTTACGTGGTACCTAGAAATTATACCTTAGTCGACTATTAATATTGTAACATATCACTGCTTTTTTTAAAATAAATAAAATAAACGTGACACAAAAAACACAAGACGACAAAAAATTACAAACACACAAAAAAGAAATTCCATCTTCGGACGACCCGTCGTACGGCGGGAATCCACACTTATCTACGTTGTTGACGCCACTACGATCCGGATCCGTCTTTTATACTGCGTACATCGAAGGACTGGAACAATTTGCCAGCGGTGGTGTTTCCGTCGGACTACAATTTAAGTGTTTTCAAGACTAGAGAGAATAGGCTCTTAACAAACTAGTGTACTACCATCAACGATTGCATCACTGCTTACCATCAGGCGGGATTGCGGTCAAGCACTAGTTTATAATTATAATAAAGGGAACATGCGTCATATCAACGCAAAACGGCTGTCGCTCAGCATTATGCTGCGACCAAAACAGAGCCCGGCGCGGGTTTTCAGCGACAGCCGGCGCCGACGTAATGAGTGAGATAAACACTGTATCATTCAGCGTGTTCAACTTAATTCGCTCAGTTGGCTTTGTGAAAAGGCATAAAATTATCAAAAACTGGATATTCTTTTAATTCTTTTAACACCCTAAGGTAAAAGAACAGACGACGCGTTGTGTTTCATGCGCGCCTCAAAGAGATGTCAGCACAGCGTGACGGGGTCCACAAAGACCGATGCCTCCTGGGTCAGGGTTGCGGGTTGGTTAAAAAAGAAACCGTGGCCCTGACCAACAGGCAAGTGAAGGAACACGGGTGGGTTTTAATCAGTATAAGTCTGACACGCCCTTCCGCTCCGCCCAGAGCGGGAGAGGTCATTTGATGATTACCCATCCCAAAAAAGGGCCTAAACGAAGTGATGTTAAAGCTTAATATGTAAAGCTACCTTCGTGAGCAAAATTATAAGTTAGACGGGGGTATGCCTTTTCTTGAAATTAGTAAAGTTAAGGAAGGAGGGCTATCAAAAAATGTCTCGTTTACGCCATGAGACGATAGGATCTTTTTATGTCGCAGTTAGACAATTTCAGCCCTAAGAAACTTGTCTAACTGCCACATAAAAAGAATTTCAGCAATAGTTTTCGATTTACTGGGAATTGTAATGGTAGAGCAAGCAGCACCAAGAGGTGCAGACACCGGAACTCCTTCCGAACCTTGGATTAGTGGCCCCGATAACACCTGAGGAAGTCCACACGGCTCTTCGTCGCATGGCGAATCGGAAAGCTGTCGGAGCTGATGGAGTCCCCATTGAGGCCTGGAAGGCGATGGGTCCTCGCGGTGTGGGCATGTTAACTTGCTTTTTGAACCGCGTGCTCCTGACCGGTAAAATCCCGAGCCAATGGAGACTGAGTATTATTACTCCAGTCTTCAAAGGCAAGGGCTCGGTACAGGAGTGTGGCAACTATCGCGGTATAAAGGCCATGTCCCACACCATGAAGATCTTTGAAAGGATTTTAGACTCCCGGATCCGGCAGGAGTGTGCTGTCTCGACGTGTCAATATGGGTTCCGTCCAGGGTACGGAACCACGGACCCTATCTTCGCCCTAAGGATCACCATGGAGAGATACAGATCGAAGAACACGCCTCTGCATATGCTCTTTTTAGACATGCAGAAGGCCTTCGACTGTGTCCCTCGGGGGGTGATCTGGTGGGCACTGAGGTCCAAAGGGGTACCAGAAGCCTATGTTGACATAATTCGAGACATGTACCTCAAATCCGATTCCTTTGTTAGGACCTCTGTTGGCGACACTAAACCCTTCCCCATCACCGTCGGAGTACACCAGGGATCCGTCCTTAGTCCGTTCCTGTTCAGCGTGATATTAGATGTCTTGTCAGACAGCATCAAGGATTCACATGAGCAACCTCCCTGGTTGCTCATGCTGATGCTAATGATATCGCGCTGGCAGACGCGGACAGGGAACGGTTGGTGCGGCGGGTAAATGCGTGGAAGAACTCGCTTGAGAACGGAGGTCTTAAACTCAATGTGGCGAAGATGGTGTACATGGCCAGCAACACCACAGACCCTATGCCTGTGTGCAAAGGCGAAGACTTGGTCGAGTGCACAGACCAATTTAAATACTTGGGGTCTGTGCTCCACGCGTCCGGCGATATTGATTGCGATGTTAAAGCACGCATTTCCGCTGCTTGGGCAAAATAGCGTGAGGTGACAGGTGTCATTTGTGACCCCAAAATGCCGGTTAAGCTTAAGGGACAGGTCTATAAGACCATCATTAGGCCTGTCCTTCTGTATGGCAGTGAGGCGTGGCCTGTGCTTGAGCGACACAAGCAGGAGCTGCGTGTCACGGTGATGAATATGCTGCGGTGGATGTGTGGAGTTACGCGGAAAGACCGCATTAGAAACTCCCGCATCCGTGGCAGTCTCCGTGTCCGTGACATAGCAGACAAACTGCAAGAGAGTCGCCTGCGCTGGTACGGTCACGTCTTACGTAAACCGGCAGGTTACGTGGGTAACAAATGTCTTGCCATGGCGCCTCCGCCGGGCCGGAACAAGCGAGGTAGACCAAAGAAGTGCTGGCTTGACGTTGTAAGAGATGACATGCGTGCCTAGAAGCTCTTACCACAGGATGCTAAAGATCGTGCGAAATGGAGGAGAATGTGCAGGAAAGCGGACCCCGGGCTCCAACGCGAAAGCCGCGGATGCAACCGGGACAAACGCTGAGATGATGATGATGATGTAATGGTAGAGCAATTAAGAAGTCAATGGTACTTAGTACCGTACTGGTAAAAAGGTACTTTATAAAAAGTGTTAAGATGAACAGGGAAAGATTAAATTTGCTGAAACAGTTGGATATGTATTCTTATAACTTAGAGCAAAGTAATAGGAGGTATGACATAGACATGGAGTCATTGCAATCTGAACTTGACCATCTGCAAGATAAACTTATTTCAATGACTAATAAGTATAATACCTCAGAAGACCTAATGAGAGAATATGTGTTGGCGATGAATGAGCTGGTTAACTCACAAAAAACCAACTGTGAGTGCGGCCTAACATCAGATGTGCTTACACCGGATCATTCGTTGACATCATGTAATACCACCTTGCCGCAGCCCTGTGTTGATGTCATAGTTCCTTCTGCTAATAGTGCCAATAGCCGTGACTGTAATGATCTTAATAGTCTTAAACAAAGCTTGACTAATGATGTTGTGTTGTTCTGTGATGAGATAGGTAAGGGCTTGGGGCGCTTGTTGACTGATGAATGTCCGGGTCACTCAATATTGAACTACTGCATGCCTGGTTGTTCTTTATATGGAATTATGCAAAAAATTATTAAATGTAACTTTTCCCAGGATACAACATTGTTAATTTTTGTGGGTAATAGAGGAAATTTGAGCAAAAGAGAACTGCTTAAGAGTTGTGAAACATTAAGCAATCTGAATATTGGAAAGGTTGTCTTGTTTACATTCCCTTACAGTGACCAGTTGCCACAGGAAGAAAATAGGATTAGATTTGAACTAAATATGACAATGTCAAACTTGACATTTAATAATAAAATATTACATTTAATTGACATTAATAATTATTTTAAGAATTTGTATTTGACAAGAGATAGACATAACAATGTTATGTATTATCTTTCTAATAACTTTAAAAGACAGATAGCTGTGTCGCTATCATATTTTTTTTCTATTACAGCCAAGAATTTGGCTAAACAACTTGCTTCTTTTGAGCAATGCAATGACATTCAAATTAATTCTGCCAATAATTTGGTATCAGTTGACATCATTAATAATTTAAATTAGAAATTAAGACAATAGAGCCAACCTCTAGCTATAACAATATACAGGATTACAAAGGTAACTCGGGAGGAAATTTAAAGTCAATAGATAATATTAATTTGGTGCATCAAAATATTCAAGGATTTATGAACAAAGATTTAGAGGTTGATTTATTCATGAACCATTATGGTATTGATATTCTTTGCATAACCGAACATTGGCTAAAAAGTCACCAGTTCTTGTTTAATTTTAAGAATCACCAGGTTGGTAGTTCGTTTAGCAGAATTAATGCTATACATGGTGGCTCATTAATTTTAGTTAGTAACCTGTTGAAATTTAAAAATCGTAAAGACATTGTGGGCCTGTCTGTTGAACGAACAGCTGAAATTGCCTGTATAGAGTTGGAGGGCTTCATTGTGTTAAGTGTGTACAGACCCCCTTCAGGATTGTATGACTGTTTTGAAAAGGTAATGGATGAAGTCTTACACAAGATTTGTGTTTCAAACAAAGCCATTATCGTTTGCGGTGATTTTAATATTAATTTATTAGAGAACTCTGGTTATTGTAATAAAATTATAAGTCTATTTCAGTCCTACAATCTTGTAAACCTATTTTTGGAGCCCACAAGAATAACACCTACTTATGCCACGTGCCTAGATAATATTTTTACAAACATAATACCAAGCCACAAAGAAGTTTTAAATTTACTTGATTCTGATCACTGCGGACAAAGGATTACTATTCCAAACCATAGTAAAAAGTGGCCAAAAAGGATATCACTGTTAACCCCAAAACTGAAAGCCGCTTGGAGGTTTTTAGATTTGATCTCATCAATAAATTGCCAGTCTTATCCAGTGCTGTTAATGCTGATCCTAATCATATCTATGACAATTTTTTTAATATATACTGTAAGCTATTTGATTCCACCTTTGTTCCCAAGACTATCTCTGTTAATAGTAAAGCATCTTTCTCTGATTGGGCTACCATCGGTATTCATAAAAGTAGAACTCGGCTTTATGAATTGTACAATGAGAGGATTTATATTAACACTGTTGAATTCAATTTATATGTTAGAAAATATTCAAAATTATTCAAACAAGTTTGTTATATGGCCAAGTCACGTTACTTGAGTTCAAAGATAAAGAACAGTGGCAATGTAATTAAAACGACTTGGAAAATTATTAATAGTGAAACGGGAAGGTCCAGTGATAGAAATACTGACTATAGCCTGTCTATTAATGACAACATAATTAAATCAGACTCGCAAGTCTCTGAGGCATTTGAAAATTTCTTTTCGGATATTCCTGTTTCAACTACTAAATCCCTAAACTCATCACCTTCTGTTGCGGAGTCTTTGCTTAAAGAAAATGTTAATGTTTGTGATTCGGAGTTTCATTTTGAACATGTTATCAGTAGAGATATAATTAAAATCTTTCACACTCTGAATGTAAAAAAGACTGCTGACCTATGGGGTCATTCGGTGGAAGTTGCTAAGTCTATTATTGATATTGTGGCACCCACTCTAGCTGTTATCTTTAATGCTTGTATTGACTGTGGAGAGTTTCCTGATCTCATGAAAAATAGTAAAATAATACCTTTGTTTAAATCTGGTAGTACATCAGACCCCACAAATTATACACCTATTTCTGTACTACCTACCTTTAGTAAAATTTTTGAGAAATTAATTTTAAACCAAATGCTAAATATTTTTAATAAACATAAATTATTACATAGCAAACAGTTCGGTTTTACAAGGGGTCGTTCAACTACTGATGCCGGTGTTGAACTTCTAGGTCATATATATAATGCATGGGAGGATAAATGCGATGCCTTGGGCATCTTTTGTGATTTGTCCAAGGCATTCGATTGCGTTCTTCACGATACGTTAATCAGGAAACTCCGCCACTACGGGATCCGGAACTCTGCACTGGATCTTATTACATCTTACTTGAGTGGTAGGATTCAAAGCGTTGACGTTAATGGAAAAAGATCTTCTGGATCTTTAGTAACAATGGGAGTCCCACAGGGGTCAATTCTTGGTCCTTTTTTGTTTCTTATTTACATCAATGACCTGCCGTACCTAATAAAGGATAACCACGATATAGTGTTGTTTGCAGATGACACTTCACTTTTATTTAAACTGAAACGTCAGCAGCAGGTTACTGATGATGTAAATAGCGCGATCTCCAAAGTAGTCCATTGGTTTAATGTTAATAATTTACTCTTAAACGAGAAAAAAACCAAATGCATTAAGTTTACTCTACCTCACGTGAGGCAGGTGGAAACTAAAGTGTTGATAAAGGGCGAAGAATTGAAATCTGACGACAGCACAGTGTTCTTGGGTATAACTCTGGATGCTAAGCTTCAATGGGGTTCACATATAGAAAAATTGTCAAAAAAGCTAAGTTCTGCTGCATACGCAGTTAGAACAATTCGTAATTTGACTGATGTTGAGACGGCCCGTTTAGTGTACTTTGGCTATTTCCACAGCGTAATGTCGTACGGCATTCTGTTGTGGGGAAATGCCGCCGATATTCAAACAATATTTGTTTTGCAGAAACGAGCTGTTCGTGCAATTTATAAATTAAGTCCGAGACACTCTCAGAGAAAAATTTAAAGAGATTAATGTACTGACCGTGCCGTCTCAATATATTTATGAAAATCTTTTGTATGCTCATAAAAATATAAAATTGTTTAAAAAAATACAGTGATGTCCATGATATAAATACTAGGAACAGGCACAAATTTATTGTACCTACAACAAGGCTCAAGAAAATAGGTGGCTCTTTCAGATGCCAATGTATACATTTTTACAATGGACTTCCAGAGGTGGTTCAAGATCTGAGCCTGAATAAATTCAAATCCTTCATTAAACGTAAGTTGTGTCAGAAAGCATTTTATAGTGTGAAGGATTATATTGAGGACAAAAGGCTTGGGCTTGAGCTGCGTCCGATTTCTATACAATGATTGTTCTTTGATTTTTCCTCTTATAGTTTTAATATGTAATTGTTTATGTTATTTAGTCAAAGCCTGTATTACACACTATGTAGCCAAGCATATTGTACGTTACGGAATTGTATCGCTGACAGAGGTGTTCGGCACTTGTGCAGCTGCAGCTGCACAGGAGTTAAACTTTCCACAGATTCGGGAACACTGTTGGAGCTGCTGAACCTTGGACAAAACTATCTTAGCATTGTGTAGATTCAATTTCTTAGTATTGTATAATTGCATGGCAAACGTGTGAGCACAATGTACGAATGTGCTGTAAGGCATTTATTTGTTGGGTTAGTCTTTTTTATTGACTTAATTGTGCTCTGGCTGTTGAGAGTATGTCATGCTCACTCAAATGTCTCGCTGATGGTGGCGTGTGTTTTGGGTCATTGGGTTCCCTTCGATATGGTTGAGCTGAATGATGCTGATCCATACGTCATGTTCGTGAACGGACGCCGTCGGAGGGGACTGGTCATCTCTTAGCTGCCACGGCGTATTTTAATTTCTGAATTGATTTTTGTATGTTTTCCATAATGGACGCTCTCAGCGTACAATATATTTCTGCATCGTTCTCACGCGGTTGATTTCAACATGAATGATGTAATCAAATATTTGTAACAATAGCTTAAAAATTTAAAAGAGTGTCCATGGAGTTTCTTGCCCGTTCTTCTCCATAGGTACCTACTCTTTGGAATGGGCGACTAGCTTCATCTTATTGACTGACCGACCTTCTGACAATTCAAAAGTGCCTGTAACTGGTTTATTTGAAATAAATGATTTGATTTGATTTGATTTGAATGTATAATTTTTTTGTCAGTGGCTCCATTCTTGAGCAGATGATCCATATAACGTTATTTTTTAAGAAGTCAATGTATAATTTTTTTGTTAATGGCTCCATTCTTGAGCAGATGATCCATATAACGTTATTTTTTAAGAAGTCAATGTATAATTTTTTTGTCAGTGGCTCCATTCTTGAGCAGATGATCCATATAACGTTATTTTTTAAGAAGTCAATGTATAATTTTTTTGTTAGTGGCTCCATTCTTGAGCAGATGATCCATATAAAGTTATTTTTTAAGAAGTCAATGTATAATTTTTTTGTCAGTGGCTCCATTCTTGAGCAGATGATCCATATAACGTTATTTTTTAAGAAGTCAATGTATAATTTTTTTGTTAGTGGCTCCATTCTTGAGCAGATGATCCATATAACGTTATTTTTTAAGAAGTCAATGTATAATTTTTTTGTCAGTGGCTCCATTCTTGAGCAGATGATCCATATAACGTTATTTTTTAAGAAGTCAATGTATAATTTTTTTGTCAGTGGCTCCATTCTTGAGCAGATGATCCATATAACGTTATTTTTTAAGAAGTCAATGTATAATTTTTTTTGTCAGTGGCTCCATTCTTGAGCAGATGATCCTTAAAACGTTATTTTTTCTTTATACGAAACCTGAATACAGTTTATTAAGAAGCTTATTCTTAATACTTAAACTGAATCGGTTCCAATCATTAACCGACTTCAAAAAGGAGGAGGTTACTCAATTCGACCGTATATATGTTTGTTTTTTTTTTTATGTTTATTCGGGCATAACTTCGTCGTTTGTGAAACGATTTTGATAATTCTTTCAAGGTAGTCCCATAGTAAGGATATCAGGGTGTGATGATGGAAGACCAGAGAAAACAAGGGCAACTTTCAAAAATGCAGGGGCGACTAGTGCATTTCTTAGTATTCTCATTAATTATTTTAAAGCACTACAATTTAATAAAGGTCTGAAGTAGAACTGATGATGGAGCCGGGAGACAGTTGAAGGAACTCCTCAACAATTCACAGCAGCCACCTTGTGTTTGGGCTCGATTAATTTGTGTTGATAAGAACTTTAAGCCTAGATGGGTTGTGACTGTCATAAGAACTCTGATGATGAAGACAAAGACCAGTTCCGGGAACTCCTCAACGGTTTATAGTAGCTACTTTGTGTTTGGACTTAATTCATTCATATTGATGAGACCTTTGCAGCCATTGGGTTAAAATGATGGTCTGCAGTAAATTTGATGATGAAGACCATAGGCAGTCGAGGGAATACCTACGGGTAAAAATTAAAGTAAACAAAATAACGTCGTTTCCCAACTATACTTATTTGAGATTCAGGAGTGTATCCGAAATCAACGCAAAGAACTGTCGATCCAACATGTTTCATTACTTTCAATTTTAATTACACTTTCACTGAAAGAATTTAAGAGAAAGTCAATGGTTTCGATTCAAGTTACAATTCGATTATAACGTTGCTAAATTGAAAAATACAACTGTGACGTATAATGATAACTCGATGACTGATATTACATTTGAACGGTTAACTAAATTTTTTAATTTTTCCTCGATGGGAAGTCATCAAATGACCTTTCCCGCTCTGGGCGGAACGGAAAGGCATCAGTCTTCCTGGACCCCGCCACGATGTGCTGACATCTCTTTGAGGATTACAGTATACCTTTAGTTAGATACCCAGAACGATGGAGAATATTTAGATTCATGTCATGCTAGCTGCGCCCCGCAGTTTAATCCGTAAAGGTTCTGATCCCGTGGCATTATCGTGATAAAAGGTACTCTATGTGTTATAGACAAGGATAAGGTGGACCGACGACCTGGTGAACGTCGCGGGAAACCCTTGGATGCGGGATGTGCAGGATCGGTCGTCATGGAGATCCTTGGGGGAGGCCTATATCCAGCATTGGACGTCTTTCAGCTAAAATGATGTGTTATTCCTGGTTATAAATTATCTGTGTGCCAAATTCCATCCAAATCTGTTGAGTAGTTTTTGTATCATCATCGACCTTTTTTTTTATCGTCCCACTGCTGGGCATAGGTCTCCTCTCATACAGAGAAGGAATGAGCGTAATCACCACGCTTGCTCAATGCGGGTTGGCGATTTTAGACCCAAAGTCCAGGTTTCCTCAAGATATTTCCCTTTACCTTCAGTCATTGGTGTCCAAGATATACTTAGAAAGTACATATAACTTAAGAAAACTTTTAGTACTTGCCTGACCTGGAATCAAACCCGCGCCCTCATACTTGAGTTCATAAGTCGTGGTGGCCTAGTGGTTAAAACACCAGCCTCCTAAGTTTTTTTTTTGTTTTATTAATTATACAGTATAGTATAGTAATTATATAGTATACATATAGTTGCAGTCAAGCACTAGTTTATAATAATTAAAAAAAAATACAGTAGCGCTTGACTGCAATCCCGCCTGATGGTAAGCAGTGATGCAATCTTTGATGGTAAAGCGCACTAGTTTACACTTAAAAAAACTTAGTGAATAGGAAGGAAGACGGCAGTTGAGCGAGGTGGTGCAATGTAAAACCCAACAACACGACCAACGATGCTGCGCCAGAGGGAGATTGATGTGGTGATCCTCCACGACCAAACTCCCGACACAACAACATTTGACGCATCGTACCCGGCACACATCGCAACACAACAGCTCAGACCCGTCCTTCGTACGGCTTCACCAGACATCATGCCGGAACATGACGAATCGCTTAGCGGCAAGGCTTTGTCTGGTGGGTGGTAACTTTTGCCGGCAGCCGATGTTATGGCCTACCACCGAGAAACTAGAAACTTGTATGAGAGTTACAAATATCCATTCATACCTATGAATGGATATTTGTATCTACTCTATATATGTAGTGTCTACTCTATGTGAGTATGGATTTGCATTCGTAATATTAATAGGAAGTTAGGGTATTCGATAAGACTAAAGGAACATGTGCACTTTATAACATTAAAAAAAACTGCAAAAATTTCCCAATCCACCTTTAGCGATAAGGTTGAATTTCTGTGAAAAGGAATACTGTAGGAGCTGCATGTGCGTCTGTAGGTACATTGTTTAAGACCCCAATAAATGTAAACAAGCCCTCAAGCTGTATTGCATCCAGTTTTCCTTATATTATCGCATCATCACGATGACTTGCAAACTGCAAGTTATCAGGGAGAATGCAGTTGCACAAAGTAGTTGCACTGGCAGTAACCAGTTCAATGGCCTTGTTTACAATATGTTTATGATTGCTAAATTAAACAGCATGACGAAGCAAAAACCAACTCTCAATCGGTTTTAGCTTCGTCATGATGAGTAGTTGTTGCAAATTATTGTTTGATTTGTGTTTTCCTGTGAAATTAGTAATCGTATTTCTGTAGATATCTACCCAAATGAGATATTTTTTTCTACCCAAATGTGTGTTTTTATAAAAACGGATATGTCAAGTAGCCTTTATTAGCATGCTATGTTTCGCATCGTAAGTACTGCACTATGCTTGTTTCTTGCATGTTAATTCGTTCGTGGTGCTTAGTAATTTGGGCTTCTACCAGTTACAATAATGTCCCTTTGTGCCGTTTGGCCTAGTTCTGTTCTGTCTCCTGCTTGTTATGGAGGGAAGTGGAATAATCAAAAGTAAAAAAAACTAAAACCCAACTACGACAAAAAACGACGCTGAAAAAGTATAAAACAAGATTTTCAGAATACTGAACTGAACAAAGTTGCTAATGTAGATGCAAGTAAATGGACACAGTAGACTCTACCAAGATGCCTTCGTTGTAAATTGACAATAATGTCATACAATACTATTCTGAAGTATGCAATATTCACTATGTAGAGATAAATTTTCATGTTTGGAGAGGTGTAGTCACACGTTACATATACGTACCTACAGTAGCACCTTGACAACGTGTGACTACGCCTTTTATAAATGATGTTAAAACTTTGGTTATAATTTTACATTAAAATGTGAGTTTCATTTTGGTGATCATTTACTATTTTTGTCTGCTATTTGTTCCTATATCTGGTGGTAAGTTAAACATAAGCCTATTCTATTAATGTTCACACTGCTCTACATTGCATAAAGCGATTCACAGTTCCCGCGATCCGCACTTTACTCTTATCGCTCATATCTAACATCATTAAAGCATTCTTGTAATTATGTACAAGCATAAAGTACTCGTAAAGTGCTTTCACGTGATACCAAACACGGTATATTTATTTTAATTTTGTCATCATCATCATCATCCCAGCGTTAGTCCCAGTCGCATCCGAAGCCTTTTCAGCTTTGGAGTCTGACCAGTCCAACTGCTGATATGGCTTAACTTCGACATTTTCCGTGAAGCGACTGCCGTCTGACCTCCACAACCCGAAGGCGACATCGAAGCATTGCCGTTAGACTAATTGATGAACTTTTGAGGGCTCCAACAACCCGTAACGACTGCCACTAGATGTTCGTATGGCAACCGGGACCAACGGCTTAACGTGCTTTCCGAGGCACGACCAGACCAGTGCAAATATTTTAATTTATTTTAATTTTGTATTAACATAGAACTTTTTGTCCGCTAGAGGGCGTAATACTAAATTTGGTGACAAGCTTTATAGCTCATAACTAACAGAATATCTAGGCCCTTCTAATGGTACTGCAGTGCTCTTATTCTGATAAGTAGTAAAGAAACGAAAAGATGTGAATTATATGCAACCAGCCCATGAATACAGGTAAAGTCACAAGAAAATGCTAGCAATATATATATATTCAAAATGTACAAGTAAAGCGCTTTCAAATGATACCAAACATATTTATCTTAACTTTATTTTTTTACTCTGCATGTTATGTCCGCTAGAGATTTTTAGAAGAACACAGATTCTTGCTGTGTGAAGAACATAAATATTGGAAGTGATTCGCAATCAATCTTCTGCTTTCTCTGGGGTACCATTTTGTTACCTTTTCAACAGTCTAAGGTAAATACGTATTATTAATACATACCTAAATTCGACTATTAAATGTCTACACCTATGCAATTACAGATCAATTTCACGTTTTACTATACAAACTTGTAATAAAATAACAACAACATACAGGAAGGTAGTTTAATGGATGGGGACCACAATGTATTAAGACCGTAATGATTGAAAACTACTGTTGAATACTGTAAAGCTTAATGATAATGACTGTTATAAAGCTAGAAACAGCGGGATAATTACGTAACACACTATCAGTAGCAACGAGTTTCATTTTGACAGTTCAACAACATTCATTGCATTATTTATATTTGAGCCAAATTCGATAAAGAATAGAGGTAAACAAACCGTCGCTAAGCATCGAGTAGTTTACGCCTAAAAGACAGATGTTAACAACCTTCTCTACATAGACGATTTTCATAAAATTAAAATCCTACTTCCTACTAATCTAAGCACTTTATTTATGTTTTGCATACATCGCTTAACCGATTTGAATGAAATATGACACACATGTAAGCCAATTTCCTAATAGGTTAAATTTTTTGGTACATAATATATATTATAATTAGTCCATACTTGAAAGTGTTACAATGCATGTGTTATGTAGTTGATTTGAAAGTAATTAAAATACGCAAAATTGTATTGAGAAATGCCTCAACTTTATTCTTTGGTTGATTCCACAAAATGTGTTTAATACCTGGATTTCATCCATCTTTCTTTTTTTGTAGGGCTATCACGTAAAATTAATGTCGACTTTTTAATTGTTTTTCGAAATACCAAGTTATATGTTATTTTAGTGATTCTAATGAAATATGCTGCAATAGGAATTGTTAATAAATAGTTAGCATGTAAAAGTCGATAATCATGTAAATAACAGGAGATTTGTAAAACGTGAATTGTGATAACCTTAAATTGGTTTGTTTACCTCTATTCTTTATAGAGCTAGGCGATGGTTATAGGTACGTTGTTGAGCAGACACTTTTTTCTAACATATGTATCATTGGGTTATAGGAAGCATATTCATGCTTCAAAATTATTGCAATAGTAGGTAATAGTGTATTATGCAATTAGGATGCTGGATGAGTAAGGAATCAAATGCGTGACTACCTATTAATTATCTTGGATTGTATAAAGATATAGGAGATGAAATTTAAAAATAGCGTCGCTCAGTAGTAGGGTTGTAACGGAGGCTTGTTAGCGGAGGCGGAGGCGGATGCGGAGGCGACGAGTCTCACATCCGCGGATGCGGAGGTTAACGGAGGCGGAGGCGGAGGTGAAAGTACATATAGAAAAAAATCAAATTTATGGTTAATTAAAACAAAATTTTTATTTTAAATACGTACATTAATAGTAGTATACTTGGTAAAAAAAAATATTACCTTCTTTTAATGAAAATTAAGGAGAAACAAATTGTGTTTGCCGCATTCCCGCCTCGCAATAGTTGATTCTTGACCATTTCCCGCTCAAACGCGGCCGGACGGTTGTCGAGCGTCGCAGCCTGCGCGTTAATTATTTTATAAATACGTAAATAAACCTCCGTTATAACTCCGCAAAAGTTGTGCGGAGGCGGAGGCGGATGTGAAGATATGATTTCTTGCGGAACTTCCGCAGTAACGGAAGCGGAGGCGAAGCTCCGTTGCAACCCTACTCAGTAGCGTGGACGACGATGCAGTGTCGGTCATATCACCTCTACAAGAATAACGTAGTAATTTTTAAAGCATAACTTTAACAAACTAAAAAGCTAAAAATAATTTTTAAATAAGCGTGAGGCGCTTTGTGCCTTAATTTTTGCATATTAAGCCCCTCACGCTTTTTAAAAAAATATTTTTAATTTTTTAGTTTGTTATTTTTTAAAAGAATGCTTTTTTAGTTTTTTAAATTATATTTATTTTCAACTTTAAGTTTGATATTCTTTAAAAAAAGAAAACGAACCGACGAACGTATTGAAAATGGTGGGACATTTTACACTGCTCACTCGTAGTCCAAAGGGTTAGAGACGGACAAACAAATAAACAAGCAAGCAAGCAAGCAAACATACAAGTGAAGCTAATAAAAAGCATGTAAAAAGGAGAGCAATTTCAAACATTGAAGTGTTGATAAATTTCAAACATTGAAGTGTTGATAAATTTCAAACATTGAAGTGTTGATAAATTCTAAAATATTGATAATTTTACCATAGTAATATTCACTTTAAAAAATGTCGCGTTTTTTGTAGAAAATAAAATTTGACATCGCGGTTTTGAATATCAAATAATAAAAATCGTTTTTGATGAGATATCACGTTGTTCTTCTAAAGAGGCGATATATGAAAGTATATTTTATGTATCGGTGCTAGCCAGTGCACGCACGCAAGTTGAGCGCCTCCTCCGCGACCGCTGCTGCTTTGCGCCTGCGGCCGTCCGGCGCGCGCCGTGATGACAAGACAATTTATTTTGCGAATATGGGTACAATAATGTTGTTACACAAATAAAGGTAGTATGATCAGCCACATTTTACCAATCGGCATGCAATATATTATAATTGAGCGCTACAAACGTACATAAAAATTGTTGAGTATAAAAGTAAGAATACGGTTATGAATAAGGAATTACATTTTATTAGGAATATGTATTGTGGTTCTTCCCTTTGTATGCAGTCGGAACATTAAAATCTTTCTCATTAAGGAAATCTAAAATATCATAATATACTTTACGAATAAGAAAGTTCTGCAGTATTTTTTTAAACAGTGGCAATGGCAGTTCTCTCTAGTTTTTAGACAGTTTATTAAATATGATCGGAGCCATACAGAACACACTTTTGCGCATAAGTGCTGTTCCTGCAGCCCGAAGGCATATCTTTCCATTGTCGCGTCTGTTACGTGGAATTACTTGATTTAATAATTTGAAACGATGAGGATTACTTGTAACAAAAATCGCTATTTCTAAGATGTAAAGACATTGTAACGTAAGAATTTTATATTTTTCAAAGCAAGTAACGCAACTATCGGTAGGTTTTATTTTAAACATAGAACGTATGCATCTCTTTTGAGCCTTGAACACCGTTTCCCTTTCTGTTGAGTTGCCCCAGAAAATGACATAACGTAGATGTTATTCTGCTAGACCATAGTAGGCTGTCAACAATGCCGTACCTACTATAGATGACAATGTGTGCAAGGCGTAAGCAGCTTTACTCATTTTCTTACATAAGATTTCTGTATGTGGTTTCCAGTTTAGTTTTTTATCTATGTGAAGCCCTAAGAATTTTATTGCATCTACTTCTATTCAATTTATAAAATAAAAAATTCAAATTGCTGTTGACGTTGATGCTTTGACTGAAGTGTTTGATTTAGTTTTATAAAGGTTAATTTTTATGTTGTTCTCCTCTAGCCACTTTACCATTAAATTTATGGAATTATTATTTTCATTTTCATAAGTATCAATGTTTTTGCATGGTATCGTTATGGCGCTATCATCGGCAAATAGTGTCATACTTTGCGGGATGTTTCTCGGAAGGTCATTAATATATAATAAAAATAAAAGAGGTCACAAAATGCTGCCCTGTGGCAAACCATACGAAACCCTACGTTCAGTAGATTCAAAAACTATGTTCTTAACTACTCCAACATGATTCCATTGTCATTGTTCTTATAAGTTCTTAATCTGCTAAATTCATAATGATTGATCAATTATCTCAGTCGTTTCATAGTGGAATGGTGATAAAATGTTATTAACGTAATAACATTAGGTATTATAAAACCCGTTGATAAAAATGTGTTTTGAACATTTATCAATATGGAGTAGAGTATCACTGATTGGCCGCTGAAAAGTCACAATGATGCCATTTTGTTAGTGGATTATGAAACTTGTCAAAATCGACCATTATAAGATCACTGAGTGACTATTTTGACGGAGAAAAAAGAAGGGTTTTGACGGGAAAGCTGAGTGTCACGCGCATTTTTCATTGTACTTTTAAAATTATTTATAGTGTCGATTACTAAATAAAAGCGCTTGATTTATGTAGTATTCAATTTATGTAGTACTCAATGCACTCATTGAGTAAATAATTCATAAAGAACATTGAAATATCGCAGCATAGTGGCCACATCATGACTTTACCTCAAACCTTCCTCATAGACGGCTCACGCGGCCGTCTTTTTCAACTGTCATTGGCGATATCCACCATTATTGAGAAATAAAATTTTCAAAGAATTTCTATAATTTGTTACACGTGTTATTGGCAAAATTGTGGTATCTATTCCACAGAGGCCATTGATCAAGAGTTGAGATTGAATCTCACCTTGGAAAAACAGATGAAGACTATTTTGACACTATAGGTTTAATAGCAGACCAGAGCCCCAACTGTATACAAATTAAATTCTGGACCTATTTGGCGCAACCGTTGGACTCACATTTTTTGATTGTCTTTTTATCTGTTTCTCTTTGTTTTTGTTCTGTTTTCTTTGTTTACAACTATTATTAGTCTAGCACTACTGTCACTACACATACTGTATGTATTTATATGGGTGTGCGCTAAATAAACGGTTTTTTTTTAGTTCATTACTGGAACTTCAAATTCATAGAACTCTTGTAGGTAGTAAGTACTAAAAGAGTAACACTCTAATAGTAGCAATAGGTTTCATTTTGACAGTTCAATAAAATTCATTGAACCATTTACGTTCCTGAGCAGAATCATTTTGAGAACATATGAATGGTTGGATTAGCAGTATCTTTCAATATAATTCACATATTGGTTGAGAGTTTATGGCGATAGATAATAAGGTGCTTCCTAAGGTACAACATACATACATCACACAATACAACGCAATTACGAAACCCGCGACGGGGTGAAGATCAATCAAAACGCTCTTCCGCGGGAATTCCGGGCAATTTGGCAACGTTTCCTGCATCCCGTCGCTTAACGCACTCTAGTGTGATGTCATTCGTTTAACCGAAAGCGATTCATATGAATCAGTGTTTACGAGATCGTTTACCTAAAAAATCACGTAAGTACGTATATTATAATACTAGCTTTCCGCTCGCGGCTTCGCCCGCGTGGAGTTCGGTTATATCGCGCTTTTTAGATTTCCCTCGGGATCATCAAAATTTTCCGCGATGAAAGGTAGCCTATGTTTTTTCTCAGGGTCTAAAGATTGTCTGTGTTAAATTTCATCAAAATCGGTTGAGAGGTTTAGACGGGAAAGCGTAACAGACAGACAGACAGAGTTACTTTTGCATTTATAATATTAGTATGGATCCTTCATAGCGCGAGTAGATACACGACGAAAGATTTAATCAAGTCAAGCGGTTCGCACGAGGCTTTGCGTGTGGGTGTGCGTAGGTGGACTTTCTTATATAATATTATATATTTAGGTATTTTTTTTATTTACAGCCTACCACTCAGGGATAATGTACATACCTACTAGTGAAAGAATTTTCGGAATCGGACCAGTAGTTTGTAAGATAACTAAGATGAGTTTGTATCTGGGCCCAAACTCCCACAACCTTATAATATTGAAGTGTAACCAAGTATGATTTAGAAAATGCTCTGAAGACGTCTCGTCTATCAGAGCTGTCAATGTTAATACTCAGAGCTTTTCCCACATTAGCAACCAAGTCGCAAAGACTCTCGTTGGTTTCTCCATTTTCTTTGGGAATATTCCGAATCTCAATTCCACATGTTCTCGATTTTCGCTCCATAGACTCGATTTTATCTTCCAGCCGTCTAATCTGTTGTTTGTCCTCCTTACGTTCGGATTCCAGACTTATAATAAGCAGCAAAACCTCATCGTACTTGCTGGGCATAGTCTCGACACTCGCCTTAAGCTCACCGTTATGCCTAATAATATCATTCAGTTTTGGTATGAGATCATCAAAACGCCTTTCTTGATCCTTAGAAAAGTCAGAAAATATTTTTATTGGTTTTCCTACGCTTTGTTACGTGTTCATCAGGCGTTGGTGCATTCGAGAGTTTTCTACATTCATTTGTATCGGAAAGTGCGGACTCCACGATTTCTGGTACCTCCATACATGGCATGGGCAGCGGAGTTACCGAGAGTACCAAAGCAACACAAGAACCCAACAGAATCACGATACAACAAAGATAGCTTGTTCGTCGGTCGAATAACACACACTAAGCAACTCACGTTGAGCTATAATATTATATTTAAATTTCCTTTTGACCTGTTCTTACCACTGTATTGTTATTAAAAATTTACAATACACATTTTGCAAATTTAGATATTTTCGCTCTTAACCAGAACAAATTTAGAAAAGTGGCTATCAATTTACTTTCTGGTAATCCTTAACTGTTACTGCTACTTCTTCTTTATTTGCTTCTTCTTCTTTATTCTTCTTCATTTGGTGTGACGTGATTGTGCCCACAGACCATATCTGGACGGGGCACGCTATCTTGAATTGGTTTGTGTGATTTTTAGGGTTTAGTTTTAGTTTTATCATTCGTTACTTTCTGACTGTCCCCTTCTGTATGCGTCCGTTTCCTTATGTCTGGAACAATCAATGTGATTCCGTGGACATGGGTGTGGGTTATATGTTTGTTTACTATGTATTATACCTTAGCCTACTATTAATATTGTAACATATAACTGTTTTTTGTCCCAAATAAATAAAAAAAAAAAAATTAAAAAAAAAAATAGCGTAAATGTATGTAACATCAAAATTTTTTAAATGGAAAGAAAATGGTGCGCTTAATTTCAATTTAGCTTAGATTGCAAACAAGGGAATTCGTGCCTTTATTTTCGTTTCTATGAATTCCGATAATTGTCAATTATGTTTCAAGCTTGGGAAACGTTTTTGAATAGGTATTTATTTACTTGGGTTCGGGATAAGGTCCTATTTCCAATTAATGTTAGCGTTTGCCCAAAAAGTTATTTATCAATGTTTAATGGGTACTCTAAAATCTGTCCTCTATCGCTGGCGTCCCTAAAACACTTATTTTGCTTTGTGTCGTCATGACGACTTACATCCATACTATCCATACTAATATTATAAATGCGAAAGTAACTCTGTCTGTCTGTCTGTTTGTCTGTTACGCTTTCCCGCTTAAACCACTCAACCGATTTTGATGAAATTTGACATAGACAATCTTTAGATCCTGAGAAAGAACATAGGCTACCTTTTATCCCGGAAAAATTTGATGTTCCCGAGGGAAATCTAAAAAGCGCGATATAACCGAACTCCACGCGGGCGAAGCCGCGGGCGGAAAGCTAGTAATATTATAAATGCGAAAGTAACTCTGTCTGTCTGTTACGCTTTCCCGCTTAAACCTCTCAACCGATTTTGATGAAATTTGCCACAGACTATCTTTAGACCCTCAGAAAGAACATAGGCTAACTTTTATCCCGCAAAAATTTGATATTCCCGAGGGAAATCTAAAAAGCGCGATATAACCGAACTCCACGCGGGCGAAGCCGCGGGCGGAAAGCTAGTAATATTATAAATGCGAAAGTAACTCTGTCTGTCTGTCTGTCTGTCTGTTACGCTTTCCCGCTTAAACCTCTCAACCGATTTTGATGAAATTTGGCACAGACAATCTTTAGACCCTGAGAAAGAACATAGGCTACCTTTTATCCCGGAAAAGTTTGATATTCCCGAGGGAAATCTAAAAAGCGCGATATAACCGAACTTCATGCGGGCGAAGCCGCGGGCGGAAAGCTAGTTACAAATAAATAATAATCGTAATAATATTATAAAAGCGAAAGTTTGTATGGAATTTCATGACTTAATTCCCCCCAGTATGACAAGTATCCATCTTTACATTGTTGACACCACTACGATCGTCTTTTACACCCGTACATCGAGGGACTGGAACAAATTGCCAGCGGCGGTGTTACCATCTGACTCTGTTAGTCTTCAAGGCTCTTAATAAACTAGCGAGCTTTACCATCAACCATTGCATCAATTTCACTGCTTACCATCAGGCGGGATTGCGGTCAGTACTACTTCGTTCCTAAATACAAATATTGGACGCTGACCGCTGGACTAAACTGGAACAGGACTGACCACATCTGTCACATGTTGGAGCAGTAATATGCAAAAGCCACCACTCAATGGATCCCTAACTATATACAATATGTAAAGAAAACCCTGTCCGACTCGTGAAGGTATTGTTAGGTATCAATAACTGATTCTACTAATGGATACTAAGTATAGTGAAACTTAAAAAAAAGCCCCCCTAAAAATAACTATTATTTCGCAAAAAGAGGTAACTTAATATATGTGCGGTAGGCAACTTAACTGCGGGTGACGGGAGTCAGGGCACGCGGTCATCGCTTATAATAATACTGTCAAGATGATGTTGTCACTTTTTGAAAATTACCAAACTTCCGGGAAGCTGGAATTAATTCGCGGGAAAAAAAAATATTTCAAAATTTGTTAGTATTGTTAGGTACTATGATGATTATGTAAAATTTTATATTATATTTGGTGATGTGTTTACCTAACCTTTATTATCCTTATGCGTCAGACAGGGTTTTCTTTTCATCTTTATATATATAATTCTGCTGTACGTGTGTATGTCATTGAACTCCTCCTAAACGGCTTGACCGATTTAAATGATTTTTTCTGTATGCGTTTGAGTTGCGCCCTGGATGGTTTAGACATAGAATAAAGAGAGGGAAGTACGTTATCTTCATACAAACGGACCGCGCGCGGCTTGTATGTGTGCGCCATAGTATCTATGCGTCGCCGCACGCACACCTAAATACAATATTAGAGTGCCTATGACTGCGCTAGTCGCGGCTAGCACTGAACGAGGTTCGCGCGTCACGGCTTTTCGGCACATTAGCTTTTAAAAAATGATCACATAAACTGCAAAGTTGGTATGTCTATTTATGAACAAATAAAAGACTTATATTTTTCAAATTATATTTCTAAAAGTTATTTACAAGGATACGGATATATTACACATTAAAGTTTAATAACAACGCGTTTCGCAATAGTCGAAACCGAAGAAAGTAGGTATTTTTCTGTAGCTAATTTGTAATTTTGTATTAAATGTGTGATTCAATAGATGTTATGTTTGTATTATTTATATTTGTATTAATTAAAAATAAAAATAAATATGGTTCTTTAAGTGTACAAAACTAAAAATAAAATTACAAAAAAAAAAACTGACTAGTATATGTAAACTAAATACTAAGCAAATAATTTAAACATAAGCTCTTAGTCTATAAATATTTGTTAGCGGTTTGGGCGACAACCGTAACCGACGAAGCGCGGACAGTCATCAACCCTAAGACAGTAGGCAATTAAATCGCGGATTGGGTCGCAGATAACCTACTTCCCCTCTTTATTCTATGGTTTAGATTTACAAATCAGCCCGGCAGATGGCGCTGATTGCTTGAAAAAGCATGTGATCTCGGAAACGGCCCTAACGATTTCGCTAAAATTTGATATGTGGGTGTTTTCGGGGACAAGAAATCGATCTAGCTCAGTCTTACATCTGCGGAAGCGCATGTTTTCGAGTTTTCTCTTTCGCAATATTTCACGCATAATATGGGCGCTAATTTCGCGCGGCTTGGCATTGCGGCTGTGGCGTAGTCAATATAGTGGTATGGTTCTACTCGCGGTGGCTGGTGTTCCTCGGTTCAAACCCAGGCAGACTCAAGTATTTATTTTTTTGTTTTTAGACAAGTTTATAGTTTTTTTTTTTTTAATTTTTGTAGTTACTTAAAAAGAAAATTGTACATCAGAACTGAAATTGAAAAAATTAAAAAAATATTTTCTTTTTTTTTATTTAACTAAAATTGTACTTATGAACTAAAAGAGAAAAAAATAAATAGAAATAAATAAATATTTAAGATTTTTTATTTAACTTTAAGAGACTGAAACAAGAGCTCTAGGGGTAGAGAGAGGTGTGATATATTTGTTACAAAATGTAGATGACAATGCTTTCCGTGGGTATATTCCTTAATCTGCTGTACGTGTGTACGCCACTGAAGTCCTCCTAAAGCGCTGGTCCGATTTGAATGATTTTTTTATGCGTTTAGGTGACGCCCTGGATTGTTTAGATTCACAAATCAGTCCGGCAGATGGCGCTGCAGTCGGTGTATAGGTTATTTATCCTAAACGGCTGAACTGATTTGAATAAATATTTGTTTATACATTCAAGTGGGGGCCTGGAAAATTTACATTTACAAATCTGCCCGGCAGATGGCGCTGCAGTCGGTATCTAGGTTATTTATCTATACCTACTGCAACTAAACGGCTGGACTGATTTGAATGATTTTTTTTGTTTGCGTTTGGGTGACGCCCCGGATGGTTTAGATTCACAAATCAGCCCGGCAGATGGCACTGCAGTCGGTATCTATGTTATTTATCCCTTACGGCTGGATCGATTTGAATGAATTTTTGTTTATGCATTTAAGTGGGGGCCTGGAAAATTTACATTCACAAAAAAACAATTCGGCAGATGGCGCTGTAGTCGGTATTTAGGTTATTTATCTATACTGCAACTGTACGGGTGGACCGATTTGTACGATTTTTTTTTAATTTGATACAATTTTTTTTATTATACCTAGACTATATTAATCACTCTGGCAACATATAGTAATTAATCAAACATCACAGGCGAACCCGGCTTGCTGATGATGTCTTGACTTGGCTCGCCGAACTTGACGGCGTGGCGGGAGGCCTCGGTGACTCGGACAAGTCTGGCTGAACCAGAATATTGCCGATGTTGCGCTCCTGACTTTTTTCTACCTCATTCAAATCGTTTAGTTCTTCGGCAGTTAAATTAAGCTCTGAAAATGTTATTCCCTCAGAAGATGATGGTGACATTGTTGAGATGTATTTCCGTTTTAACAAGTAGTTGCTTCACTCGATTTTTTTGTTCCTTAGCCCTACTAATTCGTATTATTCGGCTCAAATTGTGACCACATTTGATGCAAAACTTGAAGGTTTCAGCGGTTATTGTAAAACATTCGTCGCATCTTAACAAGTTTTTTGTGCAATTATTGATTATAACGAATTGTTTTCGAAAAATTGATGTTATTTCAAAATAAAGAATCAAAATCAAAAAAATTAAAATTGTTTATTTCAAATTAACAAACAGTTGGTGCTTTTGAATATTCAATGTCGGTCAGTCCAAGAAAAGTGAAGCTAAATTCACCTTCCAAAGCGTAGATCTCTATGGAGAAGAACGTGCAAGAAACTCCATGGACATTCTTTTAAAATCATAATATGGATTACATGTCTTCGTTACATATTTCTGTTGCTTCTATCATGTGAGCACAATGTATAGTTATAAAAATTAATGAAAAGATAGAAAATTAATTGAGCCCACTGGCAGCTAAGAGATGACCAGTCTCCACTGACGGCCCCCGTTCACGAGCATGACGCGCGCATCAGTCCCACTTAGCTCAACCATTTTGAAGGGAACCAAATGACCTAACAACACGCGCCACTGAATAATAATAATGTTATTGATCTTTCTTTTCATACTTTTTAATACCCTAATCGCTTGAAATATCATATGCAGGACAACGTCTGCCGGGTCCGCTAGTATTATATAAATGCTAATCGATCGCAACCTCAACTCCCTACCGAAGGTTACCGATTAGAGCCGAACACAAGCGCGCTGGGCTAGATTTGGTAATCTTAGTGCGCTGTAGTGGCATGCGGTTTTTTGGCAATAACACTGTATATTTTGCCATACTTCGATTAGTAATTAGTGGAGTTGATACATGTTCTGCGAGATTTCCTGCCCCACCTGTCCCATCCCTGGGTCCGCCTGTGGTTATGAGCTTGTTATTTTACTTTGTCGTCCCAATAAAAATATGGTCAATGCACCGCTCGTCCGTTCCGTTGCCATTAACCATACTAATATTATAAATGCGAAAGTATCTCTGTCTTTTTGTCCGGCTTTCATGCCAAAACTACTAAACTGATTGTATTGAAATTTGGTACACAGATAGTCGCGAGTCAGAAGGTCGCGGGAAGCCGATGGATGCGGGCAGCACAAGACCGGTCATCGTGGAAAGCCTTCGGGGAGGCCTTTGTTCAGCAGTGGACATCTATAGGCTGAGGAAGAAGAAGATACACAGATAGTCTAGAGCCTGAGATAAGACATAGGCTATAAAACATCCCGCTATGACCAATAGGAGCAGAGCAGGAACAAAAAATGTTGCGGAAACGGGAGCAAACGCGGATGCACTACATTTTGCTCCCATTATTTTAACAGGCGCTTATTTTATATCAACTGAGCTCATTCGGCTAGAAGGATACGCGGGTGAAACCGCGGGGCAAAGCTAGTTGATTATAATTTCTGTTTGTATTGTAATTAACTATAATTGATTTGTAGTGTTATGTAATTTACCTACATATACTTACTTCTTCATACTTATAACATTTCTGCCGGTCATAATACGCATTCCAGTATTATGAGGCGCTGTTCTGATAATATATAACTACACCAAGACTCATTATTCAGCTTACAGACATGATCCAACTTCAAGCCTAAGTTTCGGCGACTTGGCGATAACTTAGCGTAAGAAGTTGTACCTGTGCTGTGCCGTATTAATTTTTTCTACTCAACACAACGTTATAATTTAATATTTACTTATATTTGCATATTCACAATATTATTTTCTTTGTTATGACAGTTTTTGACAACGCTGTTGATTATGTCTCTATGACAACCTTTTTTCTTCTAAATTCTTAACTGCCAGCTATTTTTCTATCGGATTTATTATCCAAACTCCTTTAAGTTATTTCATATTGCTTATAATTTTTCAAATATTTAAACTTCGTTGAAAAGCTGTTCTCCGAGGTTTCTTCGGAAGCCCTCGCTGAGGAGTGACAGTTCAGCTTTAGTTTCGGTCTGGTGTCTACATAAGTGAAAATTTATTAATTGTATAATTTTATTCGTCCAGAGCCCTCCTAGGGGTACCCTCTCCCTCGCGGAGAGAGGAACCTCCTCTTGGAACCTCCTCTGATAAGACTATGTCGGAGCCGCTCCTCCGCTTTGCTGCTGCCGGCTCTCCGTCGCAGGGGCCGGTCCTGCTACAACCTGTTTCTGCTGCCTGGTACCGCCTCTGATGGCCGCGCCGCTGCTGTAGCCGGCCCTCTGCCGCCGAAGCCGCTCTATGCTGCTGTAATTGTACCTAAACTATCCTAGGCTGATAAAATTTTCGTTTTTCCTAATTGTGATAATATTACAGTTAAATGCGGCTCTCCATGCGGGAGAGGAAACACGCCCCAACCCCGCGTGTAACTGTAGGAATTCGTCACCAGACTTGGTTATCCTCCCACCGATATAAGAAATGAATTCCCATGAATTAATCCCCTTGTTCCCGCTTTAGAAGTTAAGGGAACAAGGAGTGGACATAAGGAAGTTAGTATGGGAATTCACAGTTAGGACACACAAGTATACAATTTATAATAATAGATATGATATGACGCTAAGAAGACGAGAGGAAAAGCAAAATTATATAATGTAATATATTAAGAACTATTATATAAATGCTGCACGCGGGCTGTCTCCGTCATCTGTAATAAACCTTATTATGTGGCGTGGTGGGGATCGTTACGCTTGCACTTTATAAGTAATTTTAGATCACGTTACTTTATCTACTACGAATTATACCCACTTTAGTGAAGCCGGGAACCGTTATATTAACGTATGCTTCGTTGCACGTGTTCTGTTAGACCTAACGCATAGAACCTCTGAGGATACTATTACGATTCTAACAGAACACGCTCCCTAGACACTAAATAAATGTCTCCTTCCACCCTAGGACAGGGGAACTGCGAAGCTCCCTGTTGTCGAGGGAGACAAGTTCTGAGTTTAAGACTTGTAAATATATTATGTGATTGACACCCTTGACAAACCGTCCCAATTCTAAGGTATTACACAAGTTAGTACAAGCGTACCGTAGACTCAGTCTCTAGCAGAACTCATTGCGATTATTCCTGCTGCACACCGAGGTGGAATCTCGTCATCCTCACATCCCATTAATCTGCCCCATTCGAAAGACGCATTGCATCTTGTAGTACTCGTGTTTCGATAAACAGTGACGATTCAGAAATATGTCCTATCAAGAGCGGACGGGTTGGATTTTATCGAAATACGTTCCCTAGTGTCTTTTGACACCTACTGATTCAGTTAGTGGTACTTTGTAAAGCCTACCCCACTCCCTGGGAATGTGTGCGCGTCAAGCCTTCACGCAAGTGCTCTGTGACAAGACCTTTTTGGAAGCGGACATTATCAATAACGTTTGGCTGGTAATCTGATTCTAGATAGGCGGTTTGCCTAATTAGATTTGAATGAGCTGCGTGTATTACGGTTCTGCCCTCCTGTTATAGTCAGTAGTCGTCAGGAGTCTAGAGTCCAGAGCATCAGGGCTCATGGTCAAGTTAGGCGGAGGGCGGTCTCCGTACATACGATTCTTCCCCTATAGCCACCCGAAGCCGATAAATACCCGCTAAGGTAAGGACTAGGATATGGGCACATAAAACAAGACAAATCGGCTCCAATGATTGAATACAATCACATAAATGGTTTATCTGGAGCCAGTCTGGAATAAATTATCATTAGTAGCTTCTCTGCTGCATCACCCGTACTGAGTCCATACTATAAATGCATTTATAATAATAAATAGGGACACGTATCTGTCTGCTTAATTACAGGAACTATAGTAACTTTATCAGCCTGGGATAATTATTATAATATATGACTCACCCAATCACGCCAACACTTACACGCACTTAATATTCTATATTATATTATACTATACTAATCTAGTCTGGGCTTTAACCCGACTATGTCTGACGCAATTATTTCACTCACTACTTCGCGATATACTAGGACATAGGCTACTTCCCAAATCTCCTAAATTAACTAGCCTGGACACTAGCCCTCGCCCTATCGCAGTTCAAGATCGACCCTCAACCGTCGCTTGTCGCGGCCAGAAACCGACTGCCTTTTCACCGTCTCTCCGTTTAAAATTCATAAAACCCCACGCTACCAAAAGGTCCATGCTGGAGTCATTCTACCATTTTTTTATGTAGCCGTCCGTCAATTGTCCCAATTGCACATGTTTGGGAGGCCGACCTCTTCAGTAATTTCTACAGAATACGTCGGCTTAAATTGCTCTAAGTTATGGCTAACATCTGCAGGCAGCACCCCGACCTTCTCAGAATTTGTCAAAAATCTTAAAATGTTTTATTCTAAGGGCTAGGGGCTCGGAATGCCCATAAAATATGAACGAATAGCTTTCTAAGACGTTGTTTTTGCTCTTAATTACGGTCGGCTGACAGGCCATAAGATTAGAAATTAATGCATTCGTAAGTGGTTGCCATCGTATGACTTGTTATTTTTAAACTATTGATATAACGCATGTGGCCAGCAGTCACATTCCCCCCTCTGAAAATCAGACGCGTGACGCAGTACAGCGTATGAGCTTTCACAATAGGATGACCTATGCCTATGCACACCTACCCTTATCTGATGCATTCATCTTATCAAATTCTAACTAGAATATTGTATGTATTATTGGCATTATTGTATTCAATCCTACAAGATTCCAACAGGATTCAAGGTCTGCTCTTACTATGTCGCAGAAGAATCTTCACCTATCAATCGTTTCTTACACGTATCAATCGTTTTTTAACATTCGAACTACATAATACTGTTCTGCAAATACTCTTTGTATATTAATTCAATTAACATTACCGCCTTCATTTAAGCCCAGAATCCTGTGCATGCTTATAATATTGTTTTACATACCAGGATCTCTTCAAGAGTATTTGTGTTATTGAGCCACGCTACCTACGGTGCTCACTCGTTCTAAACTCGGCATGTCGTAGCCACCGCTGGCAGAAGCCTCTCCTTATGCTCCTCACGTTGAGTCAGCTTACTTCAGCTGCCGGCAGATATACCCAGGAAGCACTGAAATAGTTCGCACATGAACATATTAGACTCGATTCCAACTAGATGCCCCCCTCTGATTGTAAGAGGCGAGAACCGTTTTGAATTCTTAGAAGAGTTGGCAAGTTATAGTAATTCGAAAAGACATCCTATACTGTGTAATCAGTTATTGTCTTACTAGAACACTAATCTGCTAGCTGCTATATGCTCTAAACATTATTTCGCGGTAACCAATCGTTGATACTGAGTGACGCTTATGACATAAGAGGAAATGTCCTTGAGCTCTAAAAATTTTATTTAAGTAACAGAAAACAAGTAGCAGAAATAAGCAGAATAAGTTAATATATATATATACCAAAAGAGAAGAAAGTTTTAGTAATATAGTTGTAAACCCTATTTTTATTCGATATCACATTCTGACATTGACATTTTCGCGAATGGCAGATAAGTTCACAAGAAACAGACGTTATCAAGTGGGGCAGAACAGAACTTATGCGCCAGAGTGGTTTTTTTTTTCGATGGCTCCGATTATTTATAACATGTTACCTAAGAATTGTAGGGAGCTGATTAGTGTACACTCGATACCTCAACTGAAGTCATATTTATTTGACAATAAGGTTCCTAAAATATTAATGAATTTCTGACAGAAGCATTTATATTGACAGACTTTGGTGCATTGTTATGTCTCAGTTTTATTTTGATGATTGTCATGTCATTATTTTTATTTTATTTGCTTTTGTATGATTTTCATTAATTAGATGTATATATTTATTAGACTAGCATGATACACTCAACGTGCATATTCATTATATAAACTATGTGAAGTTGTAAATAGTACACTGTAGACCATCTACATTATCTCTCTCTCCTTCCCCTTACTCTTCCATCCAAAGGTTGTCTGCAAAAGATCGCTCTTAGCGACAAGACCGCCCATTGTGTCACCGTTTGTAAAATCTTCACATCTCAGATTGAGCTTCACATTTACGTTTTTGTAATCCATATGGTGCGCATAACAAAGAGTCTATTCTATTGTTTCTCGTGCTGACATTAATTTTTTTTTTTTTTTGTTTCCTAAATCCTTTATATATATATATATATAATTTACCTATATGTTTATGACTATAGACCATTGTTTTAAAACATGATCTTACAATATTTTATGAGTTAACAAAATATTTCACGTAGCTGTAGTTAATCAAGTGTGCGTAATAAAAGTGAAACTTAGCTTCGTAACAGGAAACACGCCACAGCTACTGCCGTCGAAGTCACCTTATCTTAGCTGGTTTCGAAGGAACCTTAAACCAACCGCAACTCACAGATCATGGGCCCAGAGGTCCAGGCACATCTAGCGTAGTGGCAGCAGAGTGTAGACTTAACATCCTGGAATTTAAAATAAGGCCAAACGAGTATCCGTTCAGTTATACATGCATCGCCTCCTAACAAGCTGGAGAGTTTTTTTTTTTCTAATGATGATAGCTGATATACCTCCCTAGTAAATACATTTTAATTATAAATAAGATTCACGTTCCATCGGTATCATTCGCTTATTATATTAGAACTACTCGTAATAAAGCTTACCTTACTCCTGAACGCATTCTCATTATACGCATAAAATCTCAAATTCACAAACACCTTCTTATATCCAAATACTATATTAGCATCGTCAGAGATTCGAAACTTTTATTACTGGAATCCACATATTGTCAGTCACAACACTCACATTTGCAGGGAGTCGAACCCATTATAACTGACTAGCTTTCGCCCGCGGCTCCGCCCGCGTGGACTAATATTTTTCGTATCCCACGGGAACTGCATATTTTTCCGGGATAAAAAGTAGCCTATGTGTTATTCCAGACTATTATCTACACCTGTGCCAAATTTCAACCAAATCCATTCAGTAGTTTTTACGTGAAAGAGTAACAAACATCCATACATCCATACTTACAAACTTTCGCCTTTATAATATTAGTAGGATATAACCTCTCAGACACTGATTTCACCTTTATTGGTTTGAGTAAAACGTATTATATTACTAGGTACTTACTGAAAGGTACTAAATTCACAATTTTAGGGGATCGAACCCTTTGTTCTAGATATAGGTACCTACGGCCAGATACAAAATTCTGCAGATATTTGAACTTAATATTAGGTAACTCAGCCACCCAATCAACATTCTTACCACTAAATATATTAACGTCGTAATCGAAATCCTACAATTGATGCGGGAATCGAACCCACAAGCCGTGACACAGAAATTCCAAATAATTACAGACATAATAACTCCACTGGTGATCGAACACGATATGAATGGTAATGCAATCTAAGCATCTTAGCAAATAGTCATGCGGGAATCGAACCCGCTCGTCAACAGTTGGCTTGTTTCAACCATCGTTACCAAACGATAACATAATGGGTGATTGTAAACGTCGTAACATTTTTTCCCCTTTTTTTTTTGTTGTTACCGACGTTTTTGTAGAGAAGCATAAAATTATGTTGGGTAATAAACCCAAAGTTCCTGACAAAACAATAGTTTTGGCTCTTTTGTGTACGTTGTGTCTTTATTTCGTAGTAACCCTTACATTGTTCTTTCTCGTTGCACTGAATTGAATCAGTACATTTAATGACGAGAATCCTGGTCACGGCACCACATGTAATTGTACCTAAACTATCCTAGGCTGATAAAATTTTCGTTTTTCCTAATTGTGATAATATTACAGTTAAATGCGGCTCTCCCTGCGGGAGAGGAAACACGCCCCAACCCCGCGTGTAACTGTAGGAATTCGTCACCAGACTTGGTTATCCTCCCACCGATATAAGAAATGAATTCCCATGAATTCTAGGGTCGGCAGACTAAAGCACATAAGTCAAAATTTCCGATATTTTTTTTATAACGCCGTTGATATACATTTTATTCAATACGCAAGCTGACTAAAGCACATAAGTCGCACTCAACTATTTCGTACCGAATCAGAGTTGCGGACTTTATCAACCAGTAACAATTCAATTACAATCAGATGAACAAAAGCACATAAGTTGACATATGTTAAAAGGAACACTTCAAGTGACTACTGGCTTGGTTCAAAAACTTTGACTTATGTGATTAGGAACTTCAAGTTCAAGCACTTTGTCATAAGAATGAAGGTACTTCAAAATAATTTATGGTCTAAACAGAAATTGAGAAGTGGGTCTAATCTTATGCATATAATTAGTTGTATAACAACTGTTGCTTTGTGAGTTTATTGTGAGTGCAATATTTATTAATATGAATGTCTAAAGGGGCAATAAATTTGTATAAATTTCGTCAGCGAGATAACCAGAAGCCGACGAATTAAAAAGGAGAAAAAGTTTAAACGGAACTGAGGGCAGGCCTACAAACTTTACACGGCAAGAATATACCAGATCGAAGGTTAAAGAATTACCTGTGTGCAGGATGAAAAAGAGCGTATAACATAAACCGATAGCCATGCTATTTTTACAGAATATTTTAAAATGGGTTCATACGTAAAAATACAGAATGAAAACTTACAAATATTTTTTTCACCATTCACGGTAAATGTGATCCGGTATGGTGAGGGTGTTTAATAAAAACTTTAGACGAAACCTATAATTTCAAAAAAACAGTTGCTTTAAAAAAGAGCTCTTCGATAGGTGGTACTGAAACCGATGACAACAGCGGAAAAACTATTCCAAAACCTAAGATATTAGACAAGAAACGACAGGAAATGAAGTCTCATGTCTTGTCATTGCCATCTTATGAAAGCCACTAACTATACAAGAAGGAGTACATCAAAGAAGTATTTTGCTAAGATCGCAATAATCCACCATTAATCAAAATCTGTAGCCAAGAATTTCACAAATTAGGACTTTCATTCGTAAAGTTTGTCACATGTATATGTGTCAAGATGAACAGGATAAAATCAATCTCATATCTCAACACGAAAATTGAAGTATATTCCATGAAAGACAGTGATACAGAAATTTGTAAAAATGATGACGCTTTACAGTTTTACACATTTGACTTGCAGACAACAGTGTTTGCCTACACCATCACTTACATCTTCAGTTGCCTTCTATAAGCGTCAGCGATGGACGTATAATTTGACTGTCTATGACAGCAAAACTGGCAAAGCTGTGTGCTATGTTTGGTACGAGATATTGGCAGCTCGTGGAGCTAGTCAAATAGCCTCATGTATCTACAAACACCTTGAAACTGGTGTACCTCGAAACATATCATTTTTTATTCGGATACATGCGGAGGGCAGAACAGGAACTCTCATGTTAGTTCTATGTGTTCACTTGGGTTTTGCAGAAGTCTCGAATAATTGAAACTATTGATCATAAGTTTATGGTTTCTGGTCTTAGCCATTTAGAAGTAGATACAGATCATGGCATTGTAGAAATGAAAAAAAAAAGAAAACTGATTGACAAATTGTTCACCTGTATGATTGAATATGTCCCTAAATAAATAAAGAGAAAAAAAAAATGATTGAATACAATTGATATGTTCCAGTAGCAAGAAGTTTACAGTAATAGAAATGAAACGTGAATAGCTCTTTGACTTTTCATCCCTTTTAAAAACTGCTTTGGTTTTGAAAAATAAAGATGCTGAGGGCCAGAGAAATGATATTAAGAGAAGAGAGAGGAAAGATATTAAGTGGCTGGAAAAAAGATGGCTACGGTATGAAAAAGAATTCGGCATCCTTCCTTCTAAGGATACGCTGGATATAGATTCATATTTTTTTTTTGTATACCTATAAAAGAAGAGGTTCCAGTGTACCTGAAAACATCCTTGTTATATCCGTTCAACCTTTACCAATATCAATGGAGAAGAAAAATGATTTGATTTCGCTATAAGTCTTAATACCTGATGTTTTCCATGAGTTTTATTTAAATCTTCCCACATTAGAAAGTCTTCGTAATACTGATCCTGACATCTTAGAATCAGAGGGAGAACAAGGATTTTAAGTAAGATTTAATTAGTCATTAATATATTGTATATTTAGTTAATATCACTACTTTTTAAAAATATGTCGAGTATCATCAATTTTATAAATGATTGCACTTTTTCACATAACTTATATTATTACAGTGTTCCTTATAACATAAGTCATCTAAATATTAAACTACAATGTTTTCTTTTAAATACTAAATCTTAACTATGAATTATTATTATTTACTTACATAATTAAAATATATTGTTTAAAGATTTGCGCTTTCTTAATTTTTAAACAGTTTTTTTTGTTTCCTGAAAAGTTCGCAGTTTTGACTTAAGTGGTTTAGTTTGCCGACCCTAGAATTAATCCCCCGGTTCCCGCTTATAAAGTTCAAGGACCGGAGGGGGTCAGAGGAAGTTAGTATGGGAATTCACAGTTAGGACACACAAGTATACAATTTATAATAATAGATATGATATGACGCTAAGAAGACGAGAGGAAAAGCAAAATTATATAATGTAATATATTAAGAACTATTATATAAATGCTGCACGCGGGCTGTCTCCGTCATCTGTAATAAACCTTATTATGTGGCGTGGTGGGGGATCGTTACGCTTGCACTTTATAAGTAATTTTAGATCACGTTACTTTATCTAGACTCAGTCTCTAGCAGAACTCATTGCGATTATTCCTGCTGCACACCGAGGTGGAATCTCGTCATCCTCACATCCCCTTAATCTGCCCCATTCGAAAGACGCATTGCATCTTGTAGTACTCGTGTTTCGATAAACAGTGACGATTCAGAAATATGTCCTATCAAGAGCGGACGGGTTGGATTTTATCGAAATACCTTTCCGTAGTGTCTTTTGACACCTACTGATTCAGTTAGTGGTACTTTGTAAAGCCTACCCCACTCCCTGGGAATGTGTGCGCGTCAAGCCTTCACGCAAGTGCTCTGTGACAAGACCTTTTTGGAAGCGGACATTATCAATAACGTTTGGCTGGTAATCTGATTCTAGATAGGCGGTTTGCCTAATTAGATTTGAATGAGCTGCGTGTATTACGGTTCTGCCCTCCTGTTATAGTCAGTAGTCGTCAGGAGTCTAGAGTCCAGAGCATCAGGGCTCATGGTCAAGTTAGGCGGAGGGCGGTCTCCGTACATACGATTCTTCCCCTATAGCCACCCGAAGCCGATAAATACCCGCTAAGGTAAGGACTAGGATATGGGCACATAAAACAAGACAAATCGGCTCCAATGATTGAATACAATCACATAAATGGTTTATCTGGAGCCAGTCTGGAATAAATTATCATTAGTAGCTTCTCTGCTGCATCACCCGTACTGAGTCCATACTATAAATGCATTTATAATAATAAATAGGGACACGTATCTGTCTGCTTAATTACAGGAACTATAGTAACTTTATCAGCCTGGGATAATTATTATAATATATGACTCACCCAATCACGCCAACACTTACACGCACTTAATATTCTATATTATATTATACTATACTAATCTAGTCTGGGCTTTAACCCGACTATGTCTGACGCAATTATTTCACTCACTACTTCGCGATATACTAGGACATAGGCTACTTCCCAAATCTCCTAAATTAACTAGCCTGGACACTAGCCCTCGCCCTATCGCAGTTCAAGATCGACCCTCAACCGTCGCTTGTCGCGGCCAGAAACCGACTGCCTTTTCACCGTCTCTCCGTTTAAAATTCATAAAACCCCACGCTACCAAAAGGTCCATGCTGGAGTCATTCTACCATTTTTTTATGTAGCCGTCCGTCAATTGTCCCAATTGCACATGTTTGGGAGGCCGACCTCTTCAGTAATTTCTACAGAATACGTCGGCTTAAATTGCTCTAAGTTATTGCTAACATCTGCAGGCAGCACCCCGACCTTCTCAGAATTTGTCCAAAATCTTAAAATGTTTTATTCTAAGGGCTAGGGGCTCGGAATGCCCATAAAATATGAACGAATAGCTTTCTAAGACGTTGTTTTTGCTCTTAATTACGGTCGGCTGACAGGCCATAAGATTAGAAATTAATGCATTCGTAAGTGGTTGCCATCGTATGACTTGTTATTTTTAAACTATTAATATAACGCATGTGGCCAGCAGTCACACTGCTGTTGTCGAATCTCCGCCGCTCCTCCGCCGCTGTTGTCGGCCCTCTCGGCCGCCCCGCTCCTCTACTGCTGTCGCCGGCCTTCCGCCGCCGGGGCCGCTCCTCCGATGCTGCCGGCCCTCCACCACGGGGCCGTTCCTGAACGCTGACCTTTTTATTTTTTACCTTTTGAACTTTTACTTGTATCCACCTCACCCACCTCATTCATCCATTATCATTTTTATACATTATCTTTACTTTTATCTTTACTTTTTATTTGTTATCTAATAAATTCTTTTTTTGTCTCCCTCTTCCCTTTTTCTTACCTGCTTAACACGACAAATTTCCCATCACAATTGCAGGCTAACGGTTAAGTGTAGGTAGATATTATTAAGTCATCATCATCAACCTATTTTTTTATCGTCCCACTGCTGGGCACAGGTCTGCTCACATACAGAGAAGGATTGAGCGTAATCACCACGCTTGCTCAATACGGGTTGGCGATTTCAGACCCAAAGTCCAGGTTTCGTCAAGATGTTTTCCTTCACCTTCAGTCATTGGTGTCCAAGATATACTTAGAAAGTACATAGGTATAACTTTAGAAAAGTTACATTGGTACTTGCCTGACATGGAATCGAACCCGCGCACTCATACTTGAGAGGCTGGTGTTTTAACCACTAGGCCACCATGACTATTATTATGTACTTACTTGTGAATGCAGCCTTATGTGACAAAATAAAATGTAGTGTAAATTACTTAAAACATGTTAGGTACTTTTACTAGCTTTCCGCCCGCGGCTTCGCCCGCGTGGAATTCGGTTATATCGCGCTTCTTAGATTTCCCTCGGGAATATCAATATTTTCAATAAAAGTTAACCTATGTCCTTTCTCGGGGTCTAAAGATTGTCTGTGCCAAATTTCATCAAAATCGTTTGGTCAATCTCCTTCTAGCGCAGCATCTTTTGGTCGTGTTGGTCTTGGGTTTAACATTGCATCACCTCGCTCAACTGCCGTCATCCTTCCTATTCCTAATTTTTTTAAGTGAAGGCTTAATAAACTAGTGCGCTTTACCATCAACGATTGCATCACTGCTTACCATCAGGCGGGATTGCAGTCAAGCACTAGTTTATAATTAACTAGCTTTCCGCCCGCGGCTTCGCCCGCGTGGAGTTCGGTTTTATCGCGCTTTTTAGATTTCTCAGTGTTTCTCTACTATATTATGCATTTATTATACATACAAACCTTCCTTAAGAATCACTCTATCTATTAAAAAAACCGCGTCAAAATCCGTTGCGTAGTTTTAAAGATCTAAGCATACATACGGACATACAGCGAAAGCGACTTTGTTTTATACTATGTATTGATAAAAAAAAGAAAACGGTTGAGAGGTTTAAGCGGGAAAGCGTAACAGACAGACAGAGTTACTTTCGCATTTATAAATATTAGTATGGATGGCACCACTGCACAACAAGACGGGGCCCATTCCCGCTTTTCCGCTGTGCACACACATCTTGTAATCATTAGAGATCTGCCGTAATCTGTGTTATGTGCTCGGTAACCACACTGCAACAATTTTTTAAACATATTTGGGGAAAAAAATATAACATGGTGTAAGATTTTTTTTATTTTAAACTAGCGCTTGACTGCCATCCCGCCTGATGGTAAGCAGTGACGCAATCGTTGATGGTAAAGCGCGCTAGTTTATTAAGAGCCTATTCACTCTAGCCTTGAAGACACTCAAATTGTAGTCCGACGGAAACACCGCCGCTGGCAAATCGTTCCAGTCCCGCGATGTACGCGGTATAAAGGAGGAGGCGAAACGCTTCGTCCGGATCGTAGTGGTGTTAACAACGTAAGGGTGGAAACTATGCGTACGACGGGTCGTCCGATGGTGGAACAGAGACGGGGGAATTATATCATGCAATTCCCTCGCACACTCCCCAAAATGCATCCTATAGAATACCGAAAGGCTGGCTACTCTACGCCTATGCTCTAGGCTTTGGAGACTATCTCGAGTTAAATCAGGGTCACCAATCAGCTTCTTCGCACGCCTCTCCACCGTATCCAGAGTGGCCAGGTGACACTTAGCAGCACCAGCCCAAATGTGGCTGCGGTATTCCACACACGAACGGACCTGTGCTTTGTACAATATTAGAAGCTGCCCAGGTGTGAAGTACTGCCGGAGCTTTGCGATAACGCCAAGTTTCCTGGCAGCCACCTTGGCCTTGGACTCAATGAACCGCCCAAAGTTAAGGTTCGAGGAAATTTCAACTCCCAAAAGCTGAAGGCGGTCGGTACACTCCAAGGACACATTTCGAAAAGTAGGAGCCAAGGTGAACGAGCTCCTTTTGGCGGTGAAAAGACACGCCTGTGTTTTGGCGGCATTGAATGCTACAAGATTGGCAGTGTCCCATTCGGAGACTGCCTGTAGTGCAACACTCGTTCGCTCAACCATGGCCTCTCATTCGGACCGGATTGATTCCCTACTAGCCCGAGCGTCCGGCAGGTATCTCTCTACAACTGTGCAGTCATCTGCATACCCATAAATACCGGGCATCAGCAGATCGTTAATATGCAGCAGGAATAGAGTTGCGGAGAGAACAGACCCCTGAGGAACACCGGCATTTATTGGAATCAATTCAGTTGTTTATTCTAAACAAACTATATTCTGGTTTCGTATACAGATAAAATTACATTGTAAATCCTCGGTGATACAACTATCTAGGTATCAAGGTTCAAGGGTTACGACAGCCTGGGGACATCTGTCACCAGCTATCCTATCTCATGAACCGAGAGACAAAAACTTCATCTTAGTATCCCTTTGGGTTCGAACCCTAATTAAGTGTCACTTTTGAATTCGGGTGAAAACCCCACAAATTCTTTGAACTACGATACACAATACAACACATAAATTAAATATGTACAATCCTAATGTTTCGGTGGCCACACAGGTCTTTGTTTAAAGTCCTTAAATAATTAATTTCATTTTTTTTTTTTTTTTAATAGTTATAAACTAGTGCTTGACTGCAATCCCGCCTGATGGTAAGCAGTGATGCAATCGTTGATGGTAAAGCACACTAGCTTATTAAGCCTATTCATTCAAAAAAAACTGAGTGAATAGGAAGGAAGACGGCAGTTGAGCGAGGTGATGCAATGTTTAACCCAACAACACGACCAACGATGCTGCGCCAGAGGATGATCTGGAGAGCCTTCACGACCAAACTCCCGACACAACAACATTAGGCACATCGTACCCGGCACACATCGCAACACAACTGCTCAGACCTGTTCTCCGTACGGCTTCACCAGACATCATGCCGGAACACGACGAATCGCTTGGCGGCAAGACTTTGTCTGGTGGGTGGTAACTTATGCCGGCGGCTGATGTTGTTGCCTACCACCGAGAAATTTTTCTCTTTTTTCATTTCATTTCATTTCATTTCATTTGCCACACAGGTCTTTGTTTAAAGTCCTTAAATAATTAACGAAAATCCCTGCTGTTTTCACAAATATCAGCTTCTTTGTTGACCCGCTACCCCCAAGGTTAATTATTATATTCACTGTACATTCTTTGTTCTAGACATAGGTATTATTTAATCACAGTAATTGAAAATTGTAATATTCCGTAGGCCGGTTAAAGGAAAATTTCATTGAATTTGTTTAGGGATTATACCTTTACAGCGTACAATAAACCAATTTTGCTAAACAGATTCTTACTAGCCGCACGGGAATAGATTCATGAAAGCTACCGTAAACATCATTTTTTTGAAATAATAACAGTTATTGGAAGAAAATAATACAGAACTTTATATAGGATATATCGATGGCCTCACACAATAAACGTGCAAGAGCTCTTACACAATTTTTTTTCTTGCATTTTTCGTTTCATTGACCTATGGAGCTTCTAAATATTTTTTGGATTTTTTTTACTCAAAATACGCTTATTATATCATTTGATTTCCTTATTCCAGGGAAAAATCATGGAATTCTAACACAAGTATAAAAGTATATGCTATTGTTAAACGCTTTTTGGGTCCCCGAGTTCATACGAATCATCATCAACCCAGCTTTAATCCCAGTCGCATCCGAAGCCTTTTCAGCTTTGGAGTCTGGGGTCCGCTTTACCGGTCCAACTGCAAAGATGACTTGGACATTTTCCGTGAAGCGACTGCCGTCTGACCTCCACAACCCGAAGGCGACATCGAAGCATTGCAGCTAGACCAATTGTTGGACTTTTGAGGGCTCCAACAACCCGTAACGACTGCCACTATATGTTCGTATGGCAACCGGGACCCCGAGGCACGACCAGACAAGTGTAAATATTCATATTCATGCATACAAATACTTGCACTGTGCGGGGATCGAACCCGCGCCACCTGACGCAGCGGCCGCGTCCGGTACCGCTACGCCACGGAGGCTGTCCCCCGAGTTCATACGAATAACGGTGTTAAAACAAGCAAACCTTTGAGAAGACTTATATGAGTTTGTATAATAGCAGCTTAAACATTTATTCATGTTGATAAAGCATTATAATCTTTGTTCTTAACATGTTAATGACAGTTGCAAAATATTTTTTATTTATATGGGTAACTAGCTGCGCCACACGGTTTCAACCGCGTTTTTTTTTATATGCCCCGCTCCTATTGGTCGCAGCGTGATGTGAAATTGCCTAAAGCCTTCCCGGATTAATGCGCTATCCAATGCAAAAAGAATTTTTCAAATCGGACCTGTAGTTCCTGAGATTAGCGCGCACAAACAATCAAACTCTTCAGCTTTATATAATAGTATAGAGTAGATTAAAGCATTGCATTGCCTCCCCTACGGTAGTTAATCGGATTGTTTATTTTACACGAATAATCGTATAATGAAAGTTTACTGTGATTTAGTCATAGAAATTCACAAGAATAAAAAAAGACACTGTTAACAGTTTGCGTACCTGACCTCCACGTCCACACCCAGCTACTGGGTAAGACTGGACCGCTTCATGTAGTGGTATTCAGCAACATCCTGTTAGTTTGGGAGACGACCCCAACATACTTGGTAAAAGGCAGATGATGCAGTTCGTACTAAAAATGCTTAGCGGTGTACGAATTGACCAATCACTATACTCGAAATCTCCGCTCCGATCAATGGAAACAGCACGGACGGGGTGGAGCAGAGCTGATCGGATATTCATAATAAAAATATAGCGGGCGATGCGCTGCGGAGGACAGCGGGGCGGTGCGGAGTCTTTCTGAGAGATTGAGTGCCGCTAGCATAAGTTACCACCCACCAGACAAAGTCATGCCGCCAAGCGATTCGTCCTGTTCCGGCATGATGTCTGGTGAAGCCGTACGGAGGACGGGTCTGAGCAGTTGTGTTACGATATACGTGCCGGGTACGATGCGCGAAATGTTGTTGTGTCGGGAGTTTGGTTGTGTAGGGCCTCCAGATCAATCTCCCTCTAGCGCAGCATCGTTGGTCGTGTTGTTGGGTTTAACATTGCATCACCGCGCTCAACTACCGTCTTCCTTCCTATTACTCAGTTCTTTTGAGTGAGTAGGCTTAATAAACTAGCGGGCCTTACCATCAACGATTGCATCATTGCTTACCGTCAGGCGGGATTGCAGTCAAGCGCTAGTTTGTAATTTATATTTAAAAAAAATATGCTCTGCTTCGCTCCATTCTACTCCACTCCGCTCTGTTCCAGTGAAAACACTGTGACCACTTTTCACCGCTCCTCTCCGCCCAGTTCCGCTTCAGTGAAAACGCGGCCTTATTCCTGTTACGGATTTTAACGAGGTTTGTACCATTATTTACAGAATTTACTCCTCAAGTTGATGAGGTGTGATACCTAAGTCATAAAACCCGATGCGGAGGCGGCACGTCAGTAAATTTAACACCTTTTCAGCCGAAAAGGTGTTAAGAGTGAGCAGAATGGTTTCTCGTATACGAGAGCTATACGTGAGTCCATTATGCTAACTCATTGAAGCAGGCCGTTGGTGATGTGAGATGTATATTATATTTTACAATAATATAATTATTTAGACGACTCGGTTGCCACAGTGTTCGGGTGAACAAAATACAATTTTTATTGTCTGTGGAGGAATGAGGAACAGAGACTAAAGTTCACTCATCCTCCATAGAAAAGGGAGGATCCTCCGACCAGAGGGGTGTTATATCTGGTGGGCCACTTGTCCAATGGTTGAAATTGGCAAGTTGTAGGTATACTAATTGCTCGGTAAACTCTGATTGCGAGATGTAGAATTCGTGTGACGTTATTATGACGCGTTGTTTCTTTTTGAGACGTTTGTAGGTACTGCTACAGTCTACAGGGAGTTGCTGCCGGTCTGGCTGCACTTTTGTGTACATATGTGAGTCTAAATATTTGTAAAGGCACCCACGATACAGGAATTGTCAGTGCCACGTGTATCAATAAATAGGTACTTTAATATACGTTCGATTTTCGTAATCGACTGACGGACGTAGATTTTATTCATTTTAAGAAGCCAAATAAAAAGATGGCGCTGTTCAGAATATTAAGTAGCTATTTTAATAATAAAGATAGGGTTAAACTAATAGGTATATACTTATCTTTTGTCCTTTTCTTAATGCAATAGAAAGTAAAAGATGCACTGAACTTTAATTTAGTTTGTGACCAAGGTGATTGGCGCCATGACCTTATATTATTGTTATTTTTTTTTTATTTTTTTTTGTATTTATGTATCTCCTTAAATGAGGCGTCACACTTAAGGGTTGCAATCCCGCACAGTTTCCAATACCGCGGAATTTTTCCTAGAATGACTTCGTAACACCGGGATCCCGCTTTGTTTACAGCATTCTTATGGAATTCAAAATAATAAACTTTACTATGGTTATAATCAACTTTTTATTACAAATACAAAAATGAACAACGCCTTACTTATAATTGGCTAATTATTTCGCCAGTTCAGCTACTTATTTAATAATAAAAGGTCCAGAAACATAAAAATAATGTTAGTATTTGGTGGTAGAACTTTATAGTATATGTAGTTACTTTTGTACTTAACTAAAAATATTCATCATCATCATCAGCCCCCACTCGTCCACTGCTGGACATAGGCCTCCTTTATAGCACGCCAACAAGCTCGATCCTGAGCAGTTCTCTGCCAGCCACTACCAGCCACCTTTTTGATGTCGTCGCTCCATCTCGCCCAAGGGCGCCCCACGCTACGTTTGCCGAGACGCGGTCTCCACTCGAGGACTCGTTTACCCCAACGGTTGTCGGTCCTGCGGCATATGTGACCAGCCCATTGCCACTTCAGCTTGCTAATCCTCTCAGCTATGTCGGTAACTCTGGTCCTCTGTCGGATCACCTCATTTCTGATGCGGTCCTTCAGAGAGACGCCCAACATAGCCCGCTCCATAGCTCGCTGAGCGACTTTAAACTTATGGACTAGTCTGACCGTTAGTGTCCACGTCTCGGCTCCGTAAGTCATGACGGGTAGGACGCACTGGTTGAAGATTTTTGTCTTCAAACATTGGGGTATGGGCGACGAAAATACCCGACGAAGTTTACCAAACGCTGCCCATCCCAGCTGGATCCTTCTATTTGCCTCCTTCTCGAAGTTGTTTTTCCCTAATTGCAACGTTTGCCCGAGGTACACATATTCTGAAACAACTTCGAGCGGCATTCCGTTTACGGCAACCGGTCCCGGAGTGACCCGTTTATTGAACATAATTTTGGTCTTATCTAAGTTCATCCGGAGACCGATACGTTGGGAGGAGTCAGCTAAGCTGGTCAGCATTTGTTCCAGCTCTTGCTGCGTTTCCGCCATGATGACATGTCTACAAGTTGTTTTCGAGAGTGATCGCGAACCGACTAGCGCGTAGACTCGACGAATTCCAGCGGTTCCGAGGAGGATTTAGTACCATAGACCACATACACACAATGAGGCAGATTATACAGAAGACCGAAGAGTATAATCAGCCCCTGTGTCTAGCATTTGTGGACTATGAGAAGGCCTTTGACTCCATCGAGACCTGGTCTGTTCTTGAATCTTTGCAGCGATGCCAAGTCGATTGGCGATATATCCAAGTGATGAGGTGTCTCTACGACGCCGCCACAATGTCCGTCTAAGTCCAGAACCAGCAGACTAGACATATCCCTCTTAAGCGAGGAGTGAGACAAGGGGACGTTATTTCCCCCAAATTGTTCTCCAATGCCCTCGAGGATATGTTTAAGACGCTGGATTGGCAGGGTCGGGGCATTAACATCAATGGCGAGTACATCTCATACTTGCGATTTGCGGACGATATCGTCATCATGGCGGAAACGCAGCTAAAAATATTAATTCTAAGTAATTTTTATCTAAGGTACATAATAGTTACTTTCTGTCTTATGTATTCACAAAGAGTATCATATGAATTTAATTTACTACATAATCGCCCAAGCTTTTCAACCTGTACGTTAACCAGTTAATCTGTGAGCTTAGCAACACCAATATTGGTTGTTTCATTGATGGGCATTGTGCCAATAATATCAGCTACGCAGATGATATGGTGCTGCTGAGCCCATCTATCGGCGCACTTAGAAGGCTGATTCGTATTTGTGAGGAGTATGCGGTGGCCCACGGTCTCAGGTATAACGCTGTCAAGAGCGAACTCCTGGTTTTTAAGGCGGGGAACAAATGTTATGACTCGGTCCCACCTGTTACCTTAGGGGACGCTCCGCTTACCAGAGTGACGAAGTTTAAGTACCTGGGACATTGGGTCACTGATAGTCTATCAGACGATTTAGACTTAGAGAGGGAACGCAGGGCATTGGCAGTTAAGTGTAATATGCTGGCTCGTAGGTTTGCGCGTTGTACGAGGGAGGTCAAGCTTACGCTTTTTAGAGCGTATTGCCAATCTCTGTACACGTGTGCCCTATGGGTCAATTATACAAAAGGATCGTATAATGCCCTGCGTATCCAGTACAATAACGCCTTCAGGGTTATGTTGGGGCTACCGCGATTTTGCAGCGCGTCGGGGATGTTCGCGGAGGCAGGTGTGCCTGATTTTTATGCACTGATCCGTACGCGCATAGCATCCTTGATGCGGCGAGTTCGCGATAGCTCCAACAGCCTAGTGTCTGTAGTGGCCGGCAGGATGGACAGCCCGATAGTGTGGCACTGGATGACGATGCATCGAGCGTCACACTGTTATGTGGACTGATTAGTCTTAAGTTTAATTTTATTTATTTTGACTGTTTGTTTTGATTTAAATGCATGCCTAATTTTTTTCCAATTTTAATTTAAATTAAATTTTTAATTCATAATTCTTTGAAATTTTATTAAATTTTATAAATTGAATTTTATTGTATAATCATAAGTAGTTACATTTTATTTTAATTTTATTGTTAAATTTAAATATTGTAATTCTGTTTTATGCTATTTCTATGGACCATGGTCTGAAAATAAAAATTTATTATTATTATTTCGTTTATTTATTTAACATACATATAATTGATATTTTTAAATATTTATATAAACACATAAAAACATTTAAAAATATACAAAATAGTAGCCCACCGGTATCGGGAACAGGGTCCAAGCTACCGGCGGTCAGGGCTCCAGAGAGAGGAACTTCCTGACGATGCGAGCTGTGTCCAGCAGTACCGCTTTCTGAATCAAGCCCTTGATCCAGCTGCCTAACGAGAGCCTCCTGAGGTGTTGGTCGAGGCTCTTGGCTATTAAGCCATTGGCTGTCACGACTATCGGTACAATGATTGCTGAATCCACCTCCCACATGTCGACAACCTCGTGAGCCAAGTCAAGATACTTGATTTGTTTATCTTTCTCAGCTTTCACGAGGTTCTCATCATGTGGGATGGTTATGTCAACAATCATTGCACGCCGCTCTGATCGATCCACCAGCACTATATCAGGCTTATTGGCAACAATAGTCCTGTCAGTGATGATGGATCGATCCCAGTACAATGTGATATGGCCATGTTCGAGAACTGGGTCGGGCATATACCTGTAGTACGGCACCTCCGATTCCACAAGGTTGTATTTAAGAGCAAGTTGCTGATGAATTATCCTTGCTACAAGGTTGTGTCTATGCAAGTACTCTCCGTTAGCTAGACGAGAACACCCGGAAATAATGTGTCTAATTGATTCTCCCGGCCGGTGACATGCCCGACAGATGTCAACTGTGCCGTCTTTCACAATAAATCTCCGGTAATTGTTCGTCATCATAACTTCGTCCATAATTGCAAAGACAAAACCTTCGGTTTCCCCAAAGAGGTCACCGAAACGTAGCCAGGCTACGGACGCTTGAAAATCTATATCGGGCCCGTGTAGGGCTCTGAAGAAGCGTCCGTGAAGCTCTTTGCTCTTCCATACCTCCAAGCGATCATTTGTGTCAAGCACTACTGGTTTACGCCAGTTCTCTTTAGCCAAGGAGAGCGGAGTGAGGCCCTTGTCAGCCGCAACCACATCTCGATGCATCCCCACGTCGGTTTCTAGAAAATATTCCCTGAGACTGCATACCTCGCGATTGTGGAGGGTCTTGGCGTTTAAAAAGCCACGACCTCCACATTTTCGCGGGATATACAGCCTCATAACCGATGACCGTGGGTGATGCAATCGATTTGCAGTCAGCAGCGTACGGACCCTCTGATCCAGGGCGTCAAGTTCGGTTTGAGTCCATTTGAGTATGCCGAAAGAGTACATCAATACCGGCATGACCCAACCGTTGAAAGCGCGCACCTTGTTTCCGCCTGACAGAAGACTATTAAGTACTTTTTTCAGGCGGCCAAAGAAGCGTTCCTTCAACGATTGCTTCATGTCAGTAACATTGATACCCAACGCTTCCGACATACCCAAATACTTATAGGTTTCGGATGCGGATAGGGCTCTAAGGTTTATGGAACTCGTGAGTTGGGTTCCCACGGATTCCATAATCTCTCCTCGCTTTACATGCATGACCGCACATTTGTCCACACCAAATTCCATCCTGATGGAGCTACTGAAAGTTTCAGTAATTTTCAGTAGCTCGCCTTCAGTTGTGAATCGGTGTGAGCAAAAAGTTTTAGGTCATCCATGTAGAGGAGGTGCGATATAACCTGACCACCTCTCCTCAACCGATAGCCTAGACCTGAATCCTCCAATAGTGTGCTTAGAGGATTCAGTGCAAAGCAAAACCAAAGTGGACTCAAACTATCGCCCTGAAATATACCTCGCTCGATCCTTATCGGTTCGCTATTCCTCTGAATATTATTATTATTATAATAGATTCCAGTGTGTAGATATTAATGGTGTGAAATCTTCCGGGTTACCAGTTCAGTTAGGTGTATCGCAGGGCTCAATACTGGGTCCATTCTTGTTTTTAGTATATATTAATGATTTACCATTTTATTTAAAGGGCATCTATGACGTTGTGCTGTTTGCAGATGATACTTCTCTTATTTTTAAAGTAAACAGGAATAAACAAGATTTTGACGAAGTAAACAGTGCACTCTCAATAGTTACGTATTGGTTTACGTCAAATAACCTAGTTCTAAATACTAAGAAAACGAACTGTGTAAAGTTCGCCTTGCCAAACGTTAGAAATTTGGGACCCAATATCGTTTTAGATAAAGTAGTGCTTGAAACTGTGGACTCTGCAGTTTTTCTGGGAATAACAGTAGATGCCAAACTTCAGTGGGGACCACACATATCAGCCCTAGCAGGAAGGCTCAGTTCGGCCGCCTATGCCGTCAGGAAAGTAATACACTGACGTTGATACAGCTCGTTTAGTCAATTTCAGTTATTTCCATAGCGTTATGTCCTACGGTATTCTACTGTGGGGCAAAGCTGCTGACATACAAAATATATTTGTTCTCCAAAAGCGTGCTGTCCGAGCAATTTACCAGCTCGGTGTAAGAGTTTCTTTAAGAGATTTCTTTAAAGATATTGGCATTCTCACGGTTGCTTCGCAATTTGTCTTAGCCAACATCTTATATGTTAGGCAAAATATTCACATGTACACCAAAAACAGTGAGATCCATAATGTTAACTTAACACCCGAAATAAGGACAAACTGCGAGCCCCTTTTCACCGACTTCAAAAGGTTCATAACTCTTTTGTTGGGCTTGGTATAACTTTTTATAACAAGATACCCTCTGCTTTGCTAGACTTGCCTTACAATGCATTTAAAGCACAAATAAAATCCAAGCTTTGTTCAAAGGCATATTATTCTGTGAATGACTATTTGAATGATAAGAATAGCTGGTCGCTCTGATTAACTCGAGACAATGTTTGTGTTCCTTCTCCAGAATTAGCTTACTGACATATTATATGAGTTCATATAATTTGCTTTTTACAATGCACAAATATGTGAGCTGTCACGCCCTTTATGCCAGGGGATTTTATTTAGGTATGTAATAAGTTTTTACTTTTTACATTTCAGTGATATTTTATTTTTTGTTTTGCTTTTCTGGTATTTTGGCGTGGCTAGCTGGCATATTTGTATATTTTTATTATTTTTTCTCTTGTATTACTATACCTACATAGTATTGTATAAACTATTGTGTTTTTTCTAAATGAACAGACAGCTGTGCTGCTGGGGAGTTTCTTCCGCAACTTCTTCTTCCCAGCGAAAGCACTTAGGAAGTGTCGATGGGTGGGCGTTTTGGGGGACTGTCTTATGTAATATTGACGTTCAAAAAGTGCTGATTCTCAGCCTAGTTTGAATAAATGACTTTTGATTTTGATTTTACTAATAGCCTTATTTTATCTTACTAAATAATTAATCATAACAAATATGATCTTAAAAAAAAATAAAAAGCATCAATGGTCTTTTCTCCCAACCTACTTTCTATAGAACTACATAGATAATATAATAAAGTAATAATATATAATATTATATAGTATATAATATAGTCAACGGTCGAAAAGGCTCTTTCTACTACTAAGCTTGTTGGCTTTGCAACAAAATCAAATATTTTCCTTACACTCCATCGGTTTCAAATGCTGCCATTTATTTTATTAACATTTTATCAAAGTTTTCTCTTTTGCAGTTTCCGTCTGTTCAGTGTAATTTATATTTCCTCTTATAAAGTTAAACTATTTTTAGAGATTGTTGTTGGCAGTGTTGTTAGTTATTATCTGCAACTACATCTACGTCATCTACAAGTTCTATGTTCTCAGCGTCTCGTTTTCAAGTAGGTACTCTGCATAAAATGTTTTCATTTCTTGCCGTAATTTATTCTTTTTTGGCATTACAAATGTAGGATTGGGCATTTTGAATTCCTGGTCGTACTTAACTGGACGCTGTAAGTAAATTAACATAGCAGTAATTTCACTGTGTCTTTCTTTCACCCTTGCATGTAACGCTACGAAAAGTTCTCTACTTAAAACTGTATCTTGTTTTTCCAACTTGTCCGAAATAAATCGAAATTTTGTAGCTGCAGTTATTAGGGTACACTCTCTTCTGCTCAGTACTTCAACACCCAATTTAAAAGGCTGTAAGCTGTCAACAATATTTTTCATATTGTACGGAGTGACGACTTGACAAGTCGAACGACAGCTGACTGATATGAGTGCTGGCCATGTGTAGGTATACGTGTTATTTAAACGCAAAACAAAAGATTGAACAGCAACATTGCTATTAAGACGCGTTGCTGAGTAGATTAATCTGATACTTGCGGATTCGCAACACGTTGCGTTATCCCGCAGAGCCTAAAATTGAGCTGGATCTCGTTGGATCACTGGATCTCACATTGCTGTATTGCAATCTCTACTCACACTACGCTTGCGGATGTGTGGTTTCCACTCCAACTGTCAAGCGATCGTAAAATTCCCACCATGAATATTTAGGCAAAGCGACTTAGGCGAAGAACTCACGATGCGGTTTTCACCCGCGCCCGCCAACTCACGAGACCGGAGTTTTGTGCGGTTACGCAACCTTCGCGGTAGAGATTAGAGATTATCACCCGCAAACTTGGCGGTTGATTATCGCAAGACGGACGGTTGCAAGATGGGCGGTTGCAGAACGCGCGGAAGCAAACCCCCGTGGCTGCGGGACCGCGACCCGCGCCCGCGGGTACAAGATAACCGCCGGTGCAGCGGGACCCACAAACAACCGCGCACACCACGGGAATAAAACGCGTCGTGAAATGTGCTTTAAGTTTTTACATATATATCTGTATTCTACAGAAGCTGCGGGCCCGCAACCGCGGAAGATGCGAGTGAAAACCGCTCCGTGAGTTCTTAGCCTTAGAGTGTGCTGTTATTAGAGTCAATCCGAACAGTGACGTTTACAGAAACAAAACAAAATCAAATCTAAAAAAAGTATTTTTAAACACAGGTAATCGTACAGTATTTGTACTTGCTTATCTATGGCATAGAGCTGTATTGAGTTGAGACCATATTGAGATATATACACACATCAAAAGTGTCTAGGGATCAACATATATTTTTGCAATAACTTTTCTCCTGATTGATATTAATTAAAATTTTCTTTAAGGATTCATCAAATAAAGTGTTTTCGTTTGTCACAGTAACGATAAACCAAGTCACCTTTGTATTAATAAAGAAATTTGCCATTTTCCTAATAAAGGGATATTTGACATTTGAACCACTAACACAAAAGTTCGAAAAAAAGACTGAAATAACAGTTTTCTCTAAAATTTTATTGGGTAACTTAAACAATTAATAATCCGTGTTTCTACCGCGAACACTAACAACACAAGAACATCGGTTTGGCATACTCAAAATGAGTTCATCCAAATCACGCTGTGGAATGGCTGCCCATGTTCGTTGCAACAACAAAAAAAGGTCTTCTTGCGACTGGATACCCTCCATATTCGGCAGAGCTCTTCTCTGTAGCATATCCCATGCATGCTCAATCGGGTTCAAGTCTGGCGACTGAGCAGGCCAGGGCAGGACATTGATGTTAGCTGCGGCGAGAGTCTGTCTTACAACTCTTGCGGTGTGCGGTCGTGCATTATCATGCATTAACTGAAATAAGGGACCGATTTGCACTTGTAGAGGAACGATGACGTCTGATACAATCGTTTCAGCATAAATTTGAGCGTTGAGGTTGCCTCTGATCCAAATCAACTCAGTTCTTCCGCCGATCCAAATACCCGCCCATACCATGATGGTTCCACCACTATAAGGATGGACTTCCTGGCAGGATTTTAATCGCTGTTGGCGTCCAGGGGTTCTCCAGTGTCGTATACGTCTTGTATCCGGTCTCATACCAAAACGAGACTCATCAGAAAAGCACACGAAACGCCATTGTTCTTCTGCCCAATTTCTGTGTTCAAGAGCCCATTGATATCGAATCCTACGATTGTGCATTGCTATAGGTGGTACCCGTAGCGGTCTTCGGGAATGAAGGTTCACTTCATGCAAGCGGTTTCTGACTGTTTGGTCGCTAATTAAGTTCCCTGAAGAGTGATGAAGCCTCACGGCTAACATCATGGCGGTTATTGTTGGAGCTCTTCGAGTTAAGATTTGAATGTATCGGTCTTGTCTCCGTGTGGTGCAGCGATACCGTCCTCCATGGCGCTCAGCCACGGTACCAGTGCTTCGGTAACGTGTCCAAAGTCGACTGATAACACTCTGACTTGTATTCAGAGCTAAAGCCACAGTACGTTGCCGGGAACCAGCTTCTATCATTCCCACGGCTCTGAGCATTTCTTCCCTGCTTAAATGACGTCGCCGCTCCATAATAACGTTGGTTTTAATCAGTAGTAGGGAAACAGTAGCACTAATAATGTCTTCAATGCGTTGTATGTTTTTATAGGGAAAATATTGACAGCTGATTTTCATCTTTTACTCGAATTTGATTCACAGTTCCTGATTCAAATTATGAAATGCACCAAAAAGGATCCATATAAATTTATAAAATCATAAATTTATTACAAAGCCACATCTCAATCTCAAGAAATCCGCATAAAAATGCTTGATCCCTAGACACTTTTGATGTGTGTAGTTGTAAACTGTACTTATGAGTGGCATAAAGCTAACAGTGCCATCTATCGAAGTATCCGTGCACAATAATAGCACGGACAATGGTAGATGCAAATAATGTGTTCCTAACTATAGTAAACTCTTATTTTCGATCAAAGATTACCTCACATAATATTTGTACTGAGGTATAGTTTTTCTAACACAACAACTTTATAAAACAAGTTCTTTGGCCAGTTTTCAACAAATAAAAACGACAATAAATATGCGGCAAAAAATTGATAGAAGCCGGTACGGTAGGTAACTAACCTTGACACTCTACACAACACAACATCTACACATGATGTTTGTACATTGCCACTTATGTTATGAAAGATATTTGTTCTTATCTCGTTCTGCTATCAATGCACGAGTGTCAAATCAATATAAACATTGAAAATAATTATGTGTGATTGGTTGTTATGATTATCTTTGATGTAACATTTATCCCTCAGTTCGTTGTTTGTTAGTAAGAGACTCGCGAGTGTCTGCGTCTGACTGGAGAAGTGCTAATGAAATGTCAAACTTCAATTCTTCATTAATGGTTTGTGTATGTTATTTAAATGAGTGTATTGTATATGACCTGAAGTGTTAATAAGTGACGTTTGTGTGTGCTCCGTTTATTATTATTGTTCCCATCTCTCTGCGATAGTTCGTAGAGAAACATTCAATAAAGATGTGAGTAGAAATGGTTATAATTACACAATAATTACGTTTTTATTTAAGCTGAAATGTTGCTGATAAGACCTATGTATAATAGCGTCGATTCTGGTGTTCACAAACTAATCTATTTTTTAAGCTAATTGCATCCTTTTCTTTCTGTTACAATAAGAAAAGGATAGAAGATAACATTTTAGTTTAATCCTGTCAAATTAAGATACTTCATAGACAGTTTAGACGCGATTATAAACATGGCGACTAAAATACGTCAATGGCCCCGATTCTCTTGTTTACAAACTGAACTAAAGGAGATGTTTCAGAAATGTATGGAGCCTGGGCCAGCACATTGTACACTTAATGCTAGGTATAGTTACGCTATAGTTCACTATTTTTACTGTTAATTTCCTATATTTTGGCTTAGTTTTTATACAGATTCAATTTAACTCGGCCAAGGAGTGCAACACTACTACTAATAAATATGGTGGTCAGCAATAAGCGAAATAAGATTATGACAGTGACATTTGATTGACTTGTCATGTATCTAAGGCTATCGTATTTATATTATCTACCATAAGACCGCGACAAAAAAAAGAAACAATATATGAATTCCGAACATACGGCCCATTAAATAAACAAAATCAACTCGAATCAACACTCGACGCGAACACAACGGGAAAATAGAACTGTCGAAGTCGCCAAATAAACGTCATAACTAGTGTCACGGCTACTTTAATAAAGGGTTATCTCATAAAAACGTTTTAAATAATTAATTATACATATATACTTGTATTTTTATTCAAATTAATTTAGTAGTATTTTTATGAAAATCTTCTATTTTTTCCCCTTTTATCTATATAGCGTACATAGTGGTGGCCCAAAATGAAACATCTCCTTTAAGTTCAGTGCATCTTTCTCTATATGTATCATTATGAAAAGGACAGAAGATAATATATTAGTATAGACCCATTGATATAATATTAAACAGATATTTGCCCTAACAAATTAACCAAAATAAATGTGCCGATCGGAGCAGCAGCACACACATGCAATTTTTTTATTCTACGTACATTACACACGTTGGCACAGTGTGAGTGAGATGGGGCGCAATCTAAAGCATAGAGAAGAAAAAGATGGCTAGTGTTTGTCGTTTGCGCTTAAATAGAATCGACGAAAACCAAAGCGACTTGGTGGACTTACCTCCTTTTGTACGCTTCATTTTCAGTGCGCTAGTGACGTATCTACCTTAGTTTAATATTATATCAATGTATAGACCTGTCAAAATAGTCGGCGCCTGACGTAAAGTGAAGTGTTTTGGCCGCCATGTTTATTATTACGTCTAAACTGACTGTAAAATGTTATTTTCTATCCTTTTCTTAACGAAATAGAAATAAAAAGATGAACTTAACCTAAAATTAGTCTAGTTTGTGAACAATAGAAGCGGTGCCAATGACAATCTGCTTTTAGTTCGTAAATCGTAGGTATAAAAAGTTCGTTGAATTCATTATATACTATATCTATACTAATATATAAAGCTGAAGAGTTTGTTTGAACGCGCTAATCTCAAGAACTACTGGCCCGATTTGAAAAATTATTTTTCCGTTGGATAGCTCATGAATCCCGGAAGGCTTTATGGTATATAAGATCACGCTGCGACCAATAGGAGCGGAGCATAACTAACTCCACGCGAACAAAGTCGCTGGCGGCTGCTGGTCTTTAATATTTTCTCAAGTAATAGAATATAATAATACCTTTATTATGTCATCATCATTCATCATCAATGATGATGACATAATAAAGAGTATTAAAATACTCTTTATTATGTAATCATCGTCTATACACCATATAAATTACAGAACATAAATATGCAGACTTTATAAAGGGTGACATAATCGGCAGTCTTATCTTTTACAGACAACCTTTGGATGGAATACCAAAGGAAGAAGGGACAAATAGTGTAGGCCAGCGTTTCCCAAACTTTGTTTTACTGTGACCCAGTAAATTTCACACTGATCGTGGCCCTCTAAAGTTTTTGGACGCAACTAATATGTATGCATGTACAAGCTGCGTGGCGCAGCGGTTAACACGCCTGCCTGCGACGTGGAGGCTCCGGGTCCGATCCCCGGACAGGTCAGGATGGAAAACGATCATTTCCCGATTGACTGGGTCTTGGATGTTTATCTATACTAATATGTCGGAGATCGTCGAAATTATTTGAAGAAAAGTTGCTCATTTCATTTACGTAGTACAGGGGCAAACGCTTGTGACGTCATTTTTTGATGGCGGCACATGGATGGAGTCGCTTTGGAAAGTGGGGTTCGTCGAACGGTGACTTTGCATCGAGACGCGGACTAAGGCACTTCTCCGAACCGAAACTGTCGGTTTGCCAATTTAAATTGTGATTGTGGAGATTGGAAGGTATATCTACAAGACGTGTTTTAATTCAAGACTCACCTTTAAAATGGAACCCGTACCACCACACTAAGATGCTAACGACCCTACCGCTCTGCCGTCGCTGTCTGCGACAAATATATAAAGCTGAAGAGTTTGTTTGTATGTTTGTTTGTTTGTTTGTTCGCGCTAATCTCGGGAACTACTGGTCCGATTTGAAAAATTCTTTTTGCGTTGGATAGCCCATTTCTTATTTTTGTGTTCTTGTAAACGCTTGCGTCATGTTTAATGCAAATAAACGTTTTTTTTCTTTTTCTTCTTTCTTTCATTAATCCAGGAAAGCTTTAACACACTGCGACCAATAGGAGCGGAGCATACATAACTAACTCCACGCGAACGAAGTCGCTGGTCTATTATAAATATAGTATCGTTGAGTGAGTATCCCCTAACACAAGTTTCGAACATACTTTGGGGGTAGCTCAATCTGCGTGATTTGTTCGTAAAAAAAAATCTAATATGTATTACAATAATCAGTGAGAAGTACGAAGCTGTACATTTTTTACCTGTTTTATCCTGAGGTCTGGTTCGACTTCAAGTCGTATTTTTATTAGGCGAACCGATGCCGGGTTACGACCCTCCTGATGAGAAACGCTGGTGTAGGTAGTCTGCGGTGTACCATTTAGATTACACAATAAATTCTGGTATATACATATATAATACTAGCTTTCCGCCCGCGGCTTCGCCCGCGTGGAGGTCGGTTATATCGCGCTTTTTAGATTTCCCTCGGGAACATCAATTTTTTGCAGGATAAAAGGTAGCCTATGTTCTTTCTCAGGGTCTAAAGATTGTCTGTGCCAAATTTCATCAAAATCGGTTGAGAGGTTTAAGCGGGAAAGCGTAACAGACAGACAGACAGAGTTACTTTCACATTTATAATATTAGTATGGATAGTCTATGTGGGGCATATGCTACGAAAATATTTTTGCTTAAGTCAATGTACGACGCATCCATGTTAATAATATAGCTGAAGATAACTATGTGTCGGCTTTGAATAATTATGTTTTCCTTTGAAAATATAATTATTCAAATTAGTCTTTGTGGAAGATTATAGGGTTATAACACCATGTTACTACCCTTGTCGATTTTACTTCGACTGAAGCTGGTGGAATTCCGGGAGATAAATAATTATATTGAAGGCTATAAATAAATGTCTCAAGAAAATAGACAACACGTTGACAGTAGCGCCTAGAACTATTATACATATTTAAATGTATAAAAATTCTAGCCGCACAAGTGTTGTTGTGTCGGGAGTTTCGTTTTATTTTTGTTTCGGGTTGGAAATCCTCATAGGATGTCCGTCGCCCACCCCAGGGCGACGGACATCCTATGAGGATTTGACGACGGGGTCTGTCAGACTTTTACTGACTAAAACCACCCCGGTGTCTCTTCTATCACGAGCGCGCGTGGGGCCGCGGGAGTCTAAATTCTTCCACGGCCCCACACCTTCGTGCTGGCCCGGTCTGTCGGGCCTCTTCTCCTGCATATATTGGAGTGGGGGGATAGTGGGGTGTTAAACTACCCCATGCATCGCCTCAGAGGCGCGCGTCGACACTCGCGCCTTGCCCTCGCGCTCTTCGCCTCGGGATCCATCGAATAGGGGGCGAGGACTTCCCCACGTCCCTCGCCCGCCCATTCATGGGAGGACGTTATCCGCCCTTCCTCGGCGCCCGGTGCGTCTTCTGCGACCCGGGAAGGGAGTTGAGATCTCCTTCTCCCATTCCGCAGCTAACTTTTGTGACATCATGTGCTCGCAGAAGGACACCATCGTGTCCCACGACTCTGCGCTGCCGACCATCCTCCGAACTACTGCCGGCAGCATCAGGTCGCCTCCTACTTCATTTGTGAGGACACGGCGTTGCTCCTCCCAAGCCACACACTCGGAGAGCGTGTGCTGCGCCGTGTCCTCCCCGCATTGGACGCAGTGGTGGCACCGAGCGTCCGGCTTCCTGCCTAAGCGACGCAGGTACTTGCCGAAGCAGCCGTGCCCCGACAGTACCTGCGCCACCCTGAACGACAGGGAGCCATGCCTTCTCCCGAGCCAGTCGTCGAGTACTGGCCGGATCGCCTCGACGGTAGCGAGGCCGGCGGTAGAGCGCATAAGCCCCTGCCGCCAGTCCGCTACCAGGACCTGACGGAGCTCCCCTTGGCGCAGCTCGATTTGTCGCTGCACCGGACTGGAGCCCCGTGTCCGCTCTTCCTCGCGCCATGACGTGCAATGACGTGAGTACTTTCGCCTCTAGGTCCCAGGGCGGGGATCCGGCCAGGACGCAAGCCGCCTCGTAGAAAATCGTGCGATACCCGCGGACTACCCTGACGGCCATCGCCCTCTGCGGCTTGCGCAGAATGGCGAGTGTTCCGGCCGTGAGGTCCATCGCCCACACAGGGGCCCCATACAAGACCATGGACCGCACGATTCCCTCGTACAACCGTCTACAGGCGGCGCTCGGGCCCCCCATGTTGGGCGCCAGCCGCCGGAAGTGAGGCCCGAATTCCCATCGGCCGGCGAGCACCAATCCCAGATACTTCATGGTGGACTCGACAGCTATCCGCACCCCGCTGACCACGATATGCGATCCCGGTACCGGCGCACGTCGGGGCCATGGAATCCATGGCCTCCGACTTGTCATTACCTTTGCATCACCTTGCTCAACTACCGTCTCCCTTTCTATTCACTCAGTTTTTTTTTGAGTTAGTAGGCTCTTAATAAACTAGTGCGCTTTACTATCAATTATTGCACCTCTGCTTACCAGGCTTATCAGGCGGGATTGCGGTCAAGCATTAGTTTAAGTCGTGGTGGCCTAGTGCTTTAAACACCAGCCTCTCAAGCATGAGTGTGCGGGTTCGATTCCAGGTTAGGCAAGTACCAATGTAACTTTTCTAAAGTTATATTACTTTCTAAGTATATCTTGGACACCAATGACTGAAGGTGAAGGAAAACATCTTGAGGAAACCTGGACTTTGGGTCTGAAATCGCCAACCCGCATTTAGCAAACGTGGTGATTACGCTCAATCCTTCTCTGTATGAGAGGAGATCTGTGCCCAGCAGTGGGACGATAAAAAGGTTGATAATGATGATGATGATGGTGATCGGCATGAGTATTGTTTGATTGCGGCAAAAATAGAATATTCATCCCCATAGCAAAGAGTAATGGGTCGGCTCTACCTGTTTTCCTCTTCCATTTACCCCTATCACTCATATCACTCTCTTTTCCCTCCATTCCTCACACAATGCATCTATCTTCCCTATGATAATCCTCGTTACATTTTTTTAAATAAATATATATATGGACAAATCACACAGATTGAGCTAGCCCCAAACGATACTATATTTATAATAGTTAAATATATAGATCCAATAATAATATATCCATGTCCCAAGCCGTAGAGGATCGAACCCCCACCGCTGCGCCACGGAGGACGACAAAAATTATTAAAAAAATAAACTCACACATAACTCTTTTATAATAAGTCTATTCAAAATATTTCAAATTGATGTCATTTCATCCTTACCTACCTACTAAAATTATAATTGGAAAGTGAGTTTGTTTTTTCCGCTTTCACGCCGTAACTACTGAACCGATTGCTTTGAAATTTTGCAGACGTAAAGTTAAAAGTCCGGATTAAATAACAGAGTACTTGTTATCCCGGAAAAAATTGATATTTCCGAGGGAAATCTAAAAAACGCAATATAACCGAACTCTACGCGGGCGGAAAGCTAGTTTTAAATAAATATCAAGTTAATTTCAATGCAGATTAAGTTCATTTTAGAGTGACTAGCACTATTGAAAAAGTTATGAAACCATTTAAAACTGAAGTGTAAACTTTTTTTTTATGAAACGTTACAATAGGAATATCTCCTGTGTCGTGGGTGCGTTTACAAACATTTAAGGAGTTAAAGTTTTTGTTTCCATAAACTTGTACATATTGTTTCTTCTTCTTCTTCAGCCTATATATGTCTACTGCTGGACAAAGGCCTCCCCCAAGGCTTTCCACGATAACCGGTCTTGTGCCGCCCGCATCCATCGGCTTCTCGCGACCTTCACCAGGTCATCGGTCCACGTTGACGGGGACTCCCTACGCTGCGTCTTCCAGTACGTGGCATCGGCCATCGGTTCTACGAGCAATGTGCCCTGCCCACTGCCACTTAATTTTAGCGACTCGAAGAGCTATGTCTGTGACTTTGGTTTTTATGCGGATCTCTTCATTTCTGATTCGACCACGCAGAGAAAATCCGAGCATAGCTCTTTCCATTGCCCTTTGTGTGACTCTGAGCCTTCGTATGAGGCCTATTGTGAGCGACCACGTCTCTGTTCCGTAAGTCATCACTGGCAACACACACTGGTCAAATACTTTAGTGTTGAGACACTGTGGTATCTTGGACGACGAGAAGATGTAGCGTAGCTTCCCGAACGCTGCCCAGCCGAGCTGGATACGTCGAGACACCTCTTTCTCAAAGTTGGACCTACCTAGTTGGACTGTTTGTCCCAGGTCTATATACAGGTATATATTGTTTACATTTTAGAAGATCAGTCGCGATTGTAGATTATTCACAAGTGTTTCTTCCATCCTCATCACATACCAAGCTAAATTCTAGGAATAATGATCTAACGAGAGTCGAACATTCATCCCTACATTCTGGAGTACATTTCAGTTTCCGTTCCGATTCTAACTGTGTCAGTCAGTCAGTCCGTTAGCGAACCATTTCATATAGTACCAACATGTGTAGAGGAGACGGTTACATCCATCTACACTACAAAATTCACCTGCTACTGTTCTACTTTATGCTACTTATTGAGCCCCACGGTTTCACCCGCGTAGGTTTCGATACGTTTTTTTATATGCACCGCTCCTATTGGTCTCAGCGTAATGTTATATAGCCTAAAACCTTCCTGAATTAATGGGCTAACCAACGCAAAAAAAAAATTAAATCCAATCAGTAGTTCCTGAGATTAGCGCGTTCAAACAAATAAACAAATTCTTCAGCTTTATATATTAGTATAGATGTAGGGGTCTCTTCTTGGGATAATAAATTAAACTATTTCCTCTAATAAAAAGTCTATTTCTTTACACACGCTTGTACAATACCGCGATCTGGTAGGGACTGCGGGGCCGGGGCCGTGTGACCCGTATCTCAGTTCTCATGTTACAGGCCCCACAGTATAGATTACTAATTCTATCCTACTTAGGAAGGGGACCTACCTAAGGGGGGGTACTTAGGAAGGGGGGTCTATCCTACTTAGGGGGCTCTCTGAAGGACCGCATTAGAAATGAGGTAATCCGACAGAGAGCCAGAGTCACCGACATAGCTGAGAGGATTAGCAAGCTGAAGTGGCAATGGGCTGGTCACATTTGCCGCAGGATCGACAACCGTTGGGGTAAACGAGTCCTCGAGTGGAGACCGCGTCTCGGCAAACGTAGCGTAGGACGCCCTTGGGCGAGATGGAGCGACGACATCAAAAAGGTGGCTGGTAGTGGCTGGCGGAGAACTGCTCAGGAGAGAGCTTGTTGGCGTGCCATGAAGGAGACCTATGTCCAGCAGTGGACGAGTAGTGGCTGATGATGATGATGACTTAGGAAGGGGAGGATAAGATTACCATTAATATTATAATTGCGAAAGTTTGTAGGCCAAAACATCGGCTGCCGGCAGAAGTTTCCACCCACCAAAGTCTTGCCGCCAAGCGATTCGTCGTGTTCCGGCATGATGTCTGGTGAAGCCGTACGGAGGACGGGTCTGAGCAGTTGTGTTGCGATGTGTGCCAGGTACGATACGCCAAATATTGTTGTGTCGGGAGTTGGGTCGTGGAGGGTCTCCAAATCAATCTCCCTCTGGCGCAGCATCGTTGGTCGTGGTGTTGGGTTTAACATTGCATCACCTCGCTGACTACCGTCTTCCTTCCTTTTCACTAAGATTTTTAAGTGAATAGGCCTAATAAACTAGCGCGCTTTACTATCAAAGATTGCATCACTGCTTACGATCAGACGGGATTGCAGTCAAGCACTAGTTTCGTTTCGATTTCCGCACGGAACAACTATTTGTATGGCATTCAAGTAGTTGTCCCGGGTCTGGCTGTTTGTGTGTGTCAGTTTAAATGTCTGTAAGCGCTCCCACGATTCAGGAGGAATTCTTAGTGTGGCAACGATTAAATTTGCAATGTCAAAGCATAAAATGGCTACGGAAAAGACGTCAATTCCTGCACCCTAATTACGAACACACTATTAATACCAGTAAAATTATTTCGAAGAATATGGGTAATCCATTGCTCCACGTGTTCGATAAGTGTGCATGCTCACCAACGCACTATGGATTATCGTAGAACAAGAGCTGATTAAAAATACTTTTTTTAAATTTTGCAAATAGTACATGTTTTTGGTCTTATTTTATTCGTAAGAAGCCATTCTATGATATTAAATTCGTTTTTATCTATTAAATACACAAAATACTAAAAGAAAATGCATTAGAACTCGAAAGTATAGAAATTCTACAAACTGTAACTTGTAAATTACATATTTTCAGAGTTAGATATTGAGCACTGGTTAAGAAATAACTATATAGTGTGCCATATATTTAGAAAGGATATTTTATGTAGAGTAATAGTCAGTTATTTAAATTATAATAAAATATCTTCGTTATTTCTTCTCAGGGAACTGCAAGCACCGTCTAGATTTTACAACATTTAATAAAGTATTGACTTCTTTGCAAACATGGGTATAGGTGATTTTTTACAAATAGTTCTCCATATTTTACCGTCACATGGGCATGCAAATGTTCAAAATCTAAGACAGAAATAAGTATATTAAAAAAAAAATCAAAAACAGGGTTACAATAACTAAATAACTATGTCAGAAAGTGGAAACAGTACGTCAATCAAACAAGTGAATCATCATTAAGAATATCGTAAATTGTATAATAAGTCTTCATAATTAAAATGTCATTTAGCGCTTTTTTAAATTTTACTATTGTCAAATTTTTTATAACATTTGGAACCTAATATATTTGTGGGGCAACACCAAAAAAAACTTTTTCGTATTAGTGCGATTTTACATTTCACTTGACACAGTTGATCAACGTATTGAGTCCGTATTGGATTTCTTTTGACCTCTGATATTTTTTTTAAACAAATGTGGGTTACACTTCACAAATAATGCCGTTTCTAACATATATAAACAAGCCATAGTTAAAATTTTTAATGATTGAAAATAGGTAACACAGCTATCTGTCGTCTTAGGGCCACTCATTGACCTGATGCATCGCTTCTGCAACCTAAACACTAGTCCCACATCAGTAGACTGTCCCCAGAAAATAATGCCATAGCGCAAAACAGACGCAACCAATCCATGGTATGCAGTTAAAAGTGCCTGACTGTTAACGTACTTTGAAAATTGAAAAAGAGCATATGCGGATTAAAATAAAAAAAAAAAAAAACATTGACGTGTCATCAACTAATATAAATACTTCATTACAAAAATAATCTAAACATATTATGTACAGACGACAGCAGGTCAAATTACCCGAAACTGTCCTATATTACCAACTAACCTTGAGCCTTAATGCTTTAGAGATAAAGTTGAAAATCTAATAAAGAAATTTAAGAGATTGTACCTAAAGAGATAAGTGACTGAGGTCGTCGGATATAGTTGAACTTTAATAAAAAACCGATAGATGTTTTCGCATGTAATTTAATTTGATAAGAACTGTCTGTTTGCAATAATAAACAACAGTTCATTAATAATGGATTCTTCTTCTTCTTTAGCCTATAGAGGTCCACTGCTGGACAAATGCCTCCCCCAAGGATTTCCACGATGAACGGTCGTGAAGGAACAACCAAATGGGCCCAAACACCTACTCTTATAGCCATCGACATTCATACTCATAGCTCTTGTTGTTTGGTAATGGTATACTGATTTTCCTTCGATAGCTGGACTGCGTTTCTTAGGCGCGTCTTCTGGGAAATTACATGCAAGCAAAGACAAATTAGGAAAGGGTGGACTCGGGATTCCCAGCGCTGCACTCTCCGGGCTGTGATGGAGGCCTCCACAGATGTTCACTTGGTCACTTTGTTGTTGGTTTCAAGGGGTAATTCGGTTTATAGATAGTCGGTTTATATAATTTTTATGATAGCCGGCCGGCGCGCCATGATGTTTTTTTTTCGATGTTGTCGAAGAGAGATATTGGTTTTTTTTTAATTTTCTTTTGGCTTGGTTTCTAGGCCTTTAAGCCAGAAATATATTGAGCGACAAAATAAATGTTGTCAAGTATTAAAGATTTTCACACAATTTTTCAGTTGTCGGTGCCATTTTCTCCAGACACTTTCTCTTAGACTTCGACAGCCTCCGTGGCGTAGCGGCAGCGAACACGGCCGCTGCGCTAGGAGGCGCCGGTACGATCCCGCGCAGTGCAAGTAATTGTATGCATGAATATGAATATTTATACTTGCCTGGTCGTGCCTCGGAAAGTACGTTAAGCCGTTGGTTCCGGTTGCTATACGAACATTTAATGGCAGTCGTTACGGGTTGTTGGAGCCCCCTAAAGTCCAAAAACTGGTCTAACTGCAATCCAAAGTCAGCAGTTAGACTGGTAAAGCAGACCCCAGACTCCAAAAGCTGAAAAAGCTTCGGATGCGACTGGGATTAACGCTGAGATGATGATGATGACTTTCTCTTAGACTGCCTTTTATGTACTGAGCAATAAGAAAAATATAGTACTTAAGTAAATAGCAAACCTCCAAATCTGATATCCGTACGGATAATGAAATATGGAAGTAATAATACCCACAGCACACAATTTAATATTATTTGATAAATCCAAACAAGCGGTTTCTGTTGTGTGAATTGTTTGTCAAAGTAAAAAAACAAATGTCTGAGATTACCTTCAACCTTGACAATGACAACCTAATATTTATTCTCAATAGAATACTTTAATGATTGGATGATTCAATAGCTTGAAATATTTTGTTGTGTACAAATAAATAAAGACCACTAAACAAGAAACTCCACTGATAAAATAATAACATAATTAAACGTCTCCATCAATATGACGTCTACGATTAAGTGGCAGAAAATAGTACCTATATCATCAACTTTCTTATCGTCCCACTGCTGGGCACAGGTCTCCTCTCATACAGAGAAGGATTGAGCGTAATCACCACGCTTGCACAAAGCGGGTTGGCGATTTCAGACGTTCAAGTCCAGGTTTCTTCAAGTTGTTTTCCTTCACCTTTTAATCAGTCATTGGTGTCCAAGATATAGTTAGAAAGTACATAAAACTTAGAAAAATATTATTTATTAATTTTTATTTATTTATTTCAGACAATAATTATAGTCCATAAATCCAAACAATTACACATTAAAATAATTCAAAATCAAATAATAAAATATAAATATAAACAACAATTCAATTAATTAAATCCAAAATAAAATAAAATTATAATTAAAATACATACATAAGTTAAACCTTGAATAGACATACATAAGTTTTACAACAACGTCAAATTAAATTTTTCTAATGGGCATTTGTACAGCATTTGTGTAGTTACATTGGTAGGTATTTGTGTAGTTACTTGCCTGACCTGGAATCGAACCCGTACACTCATAGTTGAGAGGCTGCTGTTTTTACCACTAGGCCACCACGATTACCTAGGCCACTACGACTACTTAAAAAATAACGTAATTAAACTTCTCCATTAATACGATGTCTACGGTTAAGTGGCCGAAAATGGTACCTTCTGCATCGGTCAGTGTAATAACCACTTTGCGTACACAAGGCGTCGTTTGTCGCCACTTTCGTATATTGAATAAAAGACCTTCTGCTCCTGTAAGTGACATTAAGCGATCATCTAATAATATTTTTCCTTTGTCCGTTATTTTCAGAATTCGCAGTCTCCGCAATATCTAAACAATACACTGAGGTCATCGAACTGTTAGAAACATGCTTCTAACTATAGCATTATTGGGTATCATCGCCTTCGTGATCTGGAGACTGGTTCTGGCTGACGAGGAGGAGCCGCTGGACAAATTGCCTGGCCCGCCGCGCCATCCGATCATAGGATGTGCCCTTGAATTTATAAATATTACACCACGTAAGTACGTTTTGTAGTTTTTTCATAACATTACAGTTCTCCCCAAGTGATAATGCGAATTTAATAGACATCTTCGTCACTGTTCGTCAGCGGTCGTATTCGCCGACTGTCGGAAAACGATATGTATACAATATGTAAAGAAAACCCTGTCCGATCCGTGAAGGTATTGTTAGGTATCGATAACTGATTCTACTAATGCCTACAAAGCCGGCCTAAACTAAAAAAAACCCTAAAAAATAAATATTTTTCCCAAAAAAAGGTAACTTAAAACATGTGCGGTAGGCCATACAGGCGCGGGCGAAGAGGGGCAGGGCACGCGGCACGCGGTCGAATCGCTCTTCGCTCAGAATTATACCGTCAAAAATAATGTTGTGACTTTTTAAGAATCATCAAATTTTGGGGAAGTTGGAATTAATTCGCGGGAAAAAAAAAGATTATTTCAAAATTCATTAGTCTTGTTACTATGACGATTATGTAAAATTTCATATTTTATTTGGTCATGTGTTTACCTAACCTTTAGTATCCTTATGGGTCGGACAGGGTTTTCTTAAACTATTGTATACATGGTATGCTTAAGTACATTTTCTTCATGCATAATTTAGTAGGAATACAATCAATGATTCGGGTGTTTCCGCGACACAATTACGACAATTAGCGAAGATCTGCATGCGCATTATTAATTTGGGAATACTGTAACAGTACGTCTCGCGTCTGTAACCACGAATAGTTTCAGCAGTGTTGTATCTCTACTACACATCTATGTTACCAGTTATGTATGTAGCGGTATGTATCTACAGCCGCCACATGCGAACAACGCGTCATATTGACGTCACAAGAAATCTAGAGCTTACCTTCTAAGGAGTATACATACCTGCCGCGAGAAATCGCGTTACGGCAGACTGAGCTCCGGCGGGATCTCATGGCGACATGGAGAGTGCGATTGTCGTAACCCAGTGCTGGGCACGCCACAATAGCGGCGGCGGTAAGTCGCCGGCTAGAGAGGCGCCATGGCGCCCTCACCTTCCGCCTGACGCAGGTCCTCACCGGACACGGTTGTTTCGGGAGGTTCCTGTTCCGTATTAGGCAGGAGGAGACGCCAGGGTGTCACCATTGTGTGGATCGCCCTGAGGACACGGTGGAGCATACGGTGGAGGTCTGCCCGGTTTGGGTAGAGCACCGCCGTGTTCTCGTAGCGGCGATCCGCGGCGATCTCTCGCGACCGACCCTGGTCCAGGCCATGGTCCGGAGCGAGAGTGCATGGCAGGCCGTCACCTCCTTCTGCGAAGCAGTGATGCTGTTAAAGGAGGAGACGGAGCGCGTGAGGCAGCGGAAATCCCAGCGCCCTCACGCCACTAGCCGCCGCAGGAGGTTTGGAGACGACACCGAAATCCCAGCCACCGTAGGCGCGGGCCTGCGCGCGGTGAGCAGTGGGTAGCTCGCCCCCCGGTGAGGACCAGGCCCGAGTCGACGGCGCAACGTGTTTCACGCGCGCCTCAAAGAGATGTTAGCACATCGTGACGGGGTCCACGAAGACTGATGCCTCCTGGGTCAGGGTTGCGGGTTGGTTAAACAAGAAACCGTGGCCCTGGCCGTCGCACAGGCAAATGAAAAAACACGGGTGGGTTTTAGTCAGTAAAAGTCTGACACGCCCTTCCGTTTCGCCCAGAGCGGGAGAAGTCATTTGATGATTACCCATCCCGACAAAAAAAAGGAGTATACATAGAACTTTCTAACATCAACGGTTGGGCAAGTGCTCGCCAGATATAACTATTTGGCGGGCACTTGTGGCAACTGAAAGTCAGGTCTCAAGTATAAAAGGAGCTCTGATTTTTGTCCTGCATGTTATAATTACACAATGCGACATTTTTAAAGCAGAGCTCCACCTCTGTAACCAGAGGCGCATCGAGCTATACATGTTTCTTGTAATGCATTTTACTGTCTACACAAATTAATATTTTTCTATTATTATCAATGGATAGTATACGTAAGCGCTTCTAAAATTGCAAAGAGCTCCAAAGACATAACTGACACATAGTTATTTATTTCATAACAGGTATTCACAGGATCATAAAAAACAGCGCCATTAAAATTAGCGCTCTTAGACCCATCAGTATATATTTTCTAATAATCTTGATATTTATCCGATATTTCTCTCATAGTTTCTGTTTTAATTGAGTTGACATCATACATGTTTTTAGATTTTTAATTGAGTCTAAATTAGACTTTATCATATTTTGTACGTTAGTCCTAATTACCCATGTACAAAATGAGAAAATTTCTAAAATCGGGGATGACGTTATACTTTCTTCTCTGACCTTATCAAAAACACTAATAAGTAGTGGAAGCTTTTTATTTGCCCCATATCTGTTGTGTTTAAGAGCGCTAAGCTACACAGCTGCTTTATAGCTACACTAGCTGCGCCAAGTGGTTTCACCTGCGTAGGTTTTAATATGCTTCGCTCCTATTGGTCGCAGCGTGATGTTATATAGCTTAAGCCTTCCTGGATTAAGGGGCTATCCAACGCAAAAAGAATTTTTCAAATCGGACCAGTAGTTCCTGAGATTAGCGCGTCCAAACAAACAAACAAACTCTTCCGCTTTATGTATTAGTATAGATTATCGAATATAGAATACGACTTTAAGTACTATTTGATGTAGGTAGCTGTTCTAGTAATCTCACCCAAAGCGCAAAAGAATATGTCCAAGTCATTAACAAAGAGGTTGAGAGTGAAAAGTGTGCTCAACCTTAATGTGATTATTTTTACTTATACAGGTACTTTCATTTGTAGTGCGCAAAAAAAAATGTGGCTCAGAATCAATAACAAACACATGTTTCTCGCCCTAAAATCAGCATATGATAGACACCAATTATTCTTATCAATATCGTACTATTAGCGCAGCATGCGCGTGCGCGTTTTGTTTGTTATTATGCACTGTATTGTGTGTGTACTGTGTTTACCCCGCGCGCCCTCTACCTACGTAGGGCCCGTAGCCCTAAGGTCGGTGCGACACGACAGTGACTCAAGCGCGCGCTGTCCAGACGGTGAATTTCGACATTTTGCCATTTCCTCCGTGGCGCAGCGGTCAACACGCCTGCCTGCGACGTGGAGGCCCCGGGTTCGATCCCCCCCGGCCAGGTCATGATGGAAAAACGATCTTTTCCTGATTGGCCTGGGTCTTGGATGTTTATCTATATATGTCATCATCATCATCTCAGCGTTAATCCCAGTCGCATCCACAGCTTTTTCAGCTTTGGAGTCTGGGGTCCGCTTTACCAGTATAACTGCTGATTTTGGCTAAATTTCGATATATTTTCCGTGAAGCGACTGCCGTCTGACCTCCACAACCCGAAGGCGATATCTAAGCATTGCAGTTAGACCAATTGTTAGACTTTTAAGGGCTCCAACCAACCCGTGACGACTACCACTAGATGTTCGTATGGCAACCGAGACCAACGGCTTAACGTGCTTACGGAGGCACGAACAGACCAGTGCAAGTATTCATATTCATGCATACAAATATTTGCAATGTGCGGGGATTGAACCCGCGCCTCCTTGCGCAACGGTCGCATTCGCTACCGCTACGCCACGGAGGCTGTCACGGAGGTGTTTATCTATATATGTATTTATTATAAATATAGTAACGTTGAGTTAGTATCCCATAACACAACTCTCGAACTTCCTTTGGGGCCAGCTTAATCTGTGTGATTTGTCCGTATTTATTTATATTTGTTTATTTTTAAACTTTGCCGCGACAGTTAACGGGCTCTGTTTACGAATTGTGAATCTCTTACTTAACAACGCATTAGTCACTATGCCAGACTACACGAACCGCGAGTTTTTCGAAATGTTGCGAGTGTACTTACAAAGTGGCGAAATTTTACATACGTGCTGCTCGGAGAATGTACGCGTAGAACATACCTAGGATACGAGCTCTAGGAATAACAAACCCCACTGTCCCCAATGCAAGGACTAGTTTAGCAGCTACCCAAAGGTTGCTCGACCATGGACAGTTTCGTAACCCGAGCCACGCACAAGGGTCTGGCAGACCACAAACTTATTTTTGACAAAGTTTGCGCACTAGGATAAAAAAAATATCCTGTTGAATAGAAGAAACTAACACGATATAAAACAAGCACTAACCCCTCACTACAAAATAAAATCTAACTTTACTTCCAGACTTAACTTTTAGTCAGTATTTGTATTTCGAACTTTATTGAAATTAAATCATTAAAGTTTTTAATTGTTAATGGAAAGAGCTATGCTCGGAGTTTCTCTGCGTGATCGAATCAGAAATGAGGAGATCCGTAGAAGAACCAAAGTCACCGACATAGCTCTTCGAGTCGCTAAACTTAAGTGGCAGTGGGCAGGGCACATTGCTCGTAGAACCGATGGATGCGGGCAGCACAGACCGGTCATCGTGGAAAGCTTTGGGGGAGGCCTTTGTCTAGCAGTGGGCATCTATAGGCTGAAGAAGAAGAAAGTTCTTAATACAAAAGTGACAACTTAGTACCGAACTAAGCTGTCATTTTTAATAAAGAACCGCATTTCTATAAAGGTAAGGTGCATAATTCAATAACCATTTAGGTGGTTTGAACTTTCACCCGAATTGCGTAACACACTATTACTATCAGTTGGAATCATTTTGAAGCGTATTGCTAATCCATTCATTATTATCAACCTTTTTACCGTCCCACTGCTGGGCACAGGTCTCCTCTCATACAGAAAGGGTTTTTTTTTTTTTTACACACTATAAACCAGCGCTTGACCGCAATCCTGCCTGATGGTAAGCAGTGACGCAATCGTTGATGGTAAAGCGCACTAGTTTAATAAGAGCCTATTCACTATAGCCTTGATACACTCAAATTGTAGTCTGGCGGAAACACCGCCGCTGTCAAATTGTTCCAGTCTCTCGATGTACGCGGTATAAAGGAGGAGGCGAAACGCTTCGTCCGGATCGTAGTAGTGTTAACAACGTAAGGGTGGAAACCAGCCGTACGACGAGTCGTCCGCTGGTGGAACGGAGATGGGGGTATACTCAGAGAGAGATGGGGGTATACTCGGGAGATGGGGGGATAATCACCACGCTTGCTCAATGAGGGTTGGCTATTTCAGTCCAGGTTTCCTCAAGATGTTTTCCTTCACATTCAGTCATTGCAGGTGTCCAAGATATGAGCTCGCATAGGGAAGCAACGTTGCTGGCGACGGCTGCGGCATCACAGGTGGTGGGCCGTATACGTCGCCTAGGCCTGGAGGTAGCCCTCAACAAGTCGGAGGCCATGGTGTTTCATGGTCCCCGGCTGGCGCCGCCACTCAGCTCACATATCGTGATCGGGGGGATTCGGATCGCTGTCGAGTCCACTATGAAGTACCTAGGATTGGTGCTCGACAGCCGGTGGGACTTCGGCCCCCACTTCCGGCGGCTGGCGCCCAAGTTGTTGGGGGGGGGCTAGGGCGCTTTCAACATTGCTTCCCAACCTGGGGGGACCGAGCGCCGCTTGCAGGCGGCTCTACATGGGAATCGTGCGATCGATGGCCCTGTATGGGGCCCCGGTGTGGGTTTTTGACCTGACGGCCGGCAGCATCGCTGTACTGCGAATACCGCAGAGAGTGATGGCCGTCAGAGTCATACATGGGTATCGCACGATCTCCTATGAGGCGGCCTGCCTACTGGCTGGAACCCCGCCCTGGGACCTGGAGGCGAGGGTCCTCGCGTCTCTGTACCGGTGGCGTGAGCAGGCGCGAGAACGGGGCGAACGGCCGATGCAGCGTCAGCTTGAGCAGCGTCGGTCGCAGCTCAGCGAGGTCTTGGTGGCGGAATGGCGGGACAGGCTTTCACGCCCTACCGCCGGCCTCACCACCATCGAGGCCATCCGGCCGGTACTGGCGGACTGGCTCGGGAGAAGGCATGGCTCCCTGACGTTTCGGGTGACACAGGTGCTCTCGGGGCATGGTTGCTTCGGAAAGTACCTGTGTCGCATAAACAGGGAGCCGGACGCCCGGTGTCACCACTGCGTCGACTGCCGGGAGGATACGGTGCAGCATACGCTGGCAGAGTGTGCCAGTTGGGAGGAGCTGCGCCGTGTCGTCATCTCTGAAATAGGCAGTGACTTGTCGCTGCCGGCCGTAATCAAGTCGATGGTCGGCAGCGAAGAGTCCTGGGATGCGGTGGTTTCCTTCTGCGAAACAGTTGTCTCGCGGAAGGAGGCTGCGGAAAGGGAGAGGGAGAGGGAGATCTCGTCCTCTCACCCGACCCGCAGCAGGCGTACCAGGCGTCGTCGGAGGGCGGATAACGCCCTCTTCCAGCCCCCCTAAATGGGTTCAGGGGCGATGGACTCGGGGACATCTGTCGCCCCTCAAACATCAGGACCCGAGGTGGCGGCGCGAAGTGTTCCACGCGCGCTACTCTTAGACGTCACGGAGGGAGTCCTACACCTCCACTCCCCCCCTTGACCCGAGGAGGCCTACGGTGGTGGGCCAGCACCAATCGGGGGTTGCGGAAGCAGTATTAGTTCTCGCAGCCCCCGGTGTAGGTGTGAGAAGGAACAACCAGGTGGTTTTTAGTCAGTAAGAGTCTGACAGACCCCGTCGCCCGCCCCAGGGCGGCGGACATCCATGAGGATTTTCACCCGGAAAAAAAAAAAAAAAGGTGTCCAAGATATACTTAGAAAGTACATTTAACTTTATAAAAGTTACATTGGTACTTGCCTGACTTGGAATCGTACTTGCCCACTCATACTTGAGAGGCTGGTGTTTTAACCACTAGGCCACCACGACTTCACTTGCATTGGACACGTTTTTTGAATATACGGAACAATGGATTACCATTGCTCCGTATATTTAAAAAACGTGTCTACTCAACTATGTAAATAAAGCATTAATATTTTTAAACTGTCAAAATGAAACACATAGTTATAGTTGAGCCAAATTCCTTAAAGAATAGAGGTAAACAAACCGTTGCTAGGCAATGGGTAGTTTACGCCTAAAAGACAGATGTTAACAACATTTTCTTCTACATAGATGGTTTTCATAGAAGTAATAATCCTACTTCCTACTAATCTAAACAGTTTATTTATGTTTAGATATTTATGATTTGCATAGAACTCTTAACCGATTTGAATGAAAAATGACATACTGTTAGGTTTCGAAATAATTACTAAATCCATAGTTTGTCTTTGTCGATTATTATGACATTAAGTTCCATTTACTGGCAACACTACAAAAAAAAAAAGGCGGTTGGTAGATGACGGTTGAGAAGGCGGGAGGAGACTCGGCCTATTTTGCTCGGGGCCAGCATCGAAGGCGGACGTTTTGGACTTGTTGAGAATAGTTATATCATAGTTACAGTTATAGTATATCATCTTCCTATAAGTAATTGTTGTGAGATAATAATTATACACTATCCATAATTCACGTGAGTATTATTCTATTACATTTCAGAAGTGGCATAAACCCGCTTATTGTTCATTAATATTATAACCGCTCAATATTTTAACGAACAGTAGAATCCCTCAATGCCCCACGCATTGGTTGGTGTCTGGTTTTCCTTGTTTTTATTTTTAGGTTTTTCTAAGTAATTTTCCAAAAGTAATTTCAAAAGTGGTACTAATTGGTCTACAACATACTACCGTCCATGCACGGTTTTATAAGGGGTGCCGAAATTTGGTTATTTTTGAGCTACGTGGCGTAGTTTTCGAGATATTTCAACTGAAAATTTTCAAGTACCGACATTACCTTTTTTTTGTATAACGTGCTAAATTGGTAAGATACATAGTTTTCGTTCACAAGTTTCAGTGTAAGGATGCAACGTGCAAGTGAGCCATCCCCGCAGCGGCGCCTAAGGACGCCCACCCGTAGAGGAGCTGCTCGCAGTGCAGAATCAAGCAGTCGGAGCCGTAGTCGCGTTCGAACTCCGAATCAAAATCGGGGACGTCAGAGTGTCCGAAAATTAGAACATGAGTTGGAACGTCATCACGAGCAACTACGCGCTCTGGAGGGCGAGCTAAGCCGGGAACGCGACCTCAGGCGACGGGGTACACCGGTAGTCGGTGCTGAACGAGTCAATTATCGCGCTTCGATGAACAACGAACAGGACCGGTTGCGGACGCGAGATAGAAGCTTACCTCGTGAACGGAGCCCTACAGTGCGGAGATCCCGCGAAACAAGTGCTGCCGTCGAACACGCACCGCCGACACCACGGAAGAACGGTCAGACAGTCCAACTTATAGCTCTCTTGCTAATGTGAATATTTAAAAAAAATCTTAATAACATTAAGCGTACATCTCAGCCATTAACAGTGACTTCTCCAATACATAATCCTAATAAGAATACTATTACTCACCAGAATATTTTACCTAATTTTGATCCGTCTTCACAAGGTCAACGTATTGTATTGTATATTTGGCTTAAAAAGGTCAATGAATGTGCCACTGTCTATGGCTGGGATGAAAGGACTCTCATACATTTTGCTATGCAGAAACTACAAGGATTGGCTAAAACGTGGTATGAGAGTTTGAACTCTATACTATTTAGCTGGGATGAGTGGCAACAAAAATTGACGAATGCCTTTCCGTATGAACAAAATTATGGCCAATCCTTGGAGGACATGCTTAGGAGAAAGACTAGGTTTAATGAACCCCTGGAGGTCTATTATTATGAAAAATTGGCTCTCTTGAACCATTGTGATATAGAGGGCAAGCGTGCAGTGGAATGTATAATCCATGGTTTAAGCGACAAAACAATGAGGTCTAGTGCTAACGCGATACGTTGTACCCAACCTGAGCAATTATTGCAATTTCTTATGTGTAACAAAGAATCACAACCCTTTGGACGCACAAATTTTAAAGGTATCTCCCCTGCTTCAGAGTCAACAAATATAAATACCATGAATCGATCCGATAAGGCTGATAGTAATCAAATTCGCGCCCGATTTTGTTATAATTGTAAAGAAAAAGGACATCAATATTACAATTGCATTAAGCCCCTAATTCGATGCAGTAAGTGCAATAAAGTTGGTCATAAAGTTGAAAATTGTCAAGATCGGTGCTGAGCTTACCGATTAAAACCCTGAGAATCCCCAAAAGACAATGCGTATATTAACGTCGAAGTCAAATTCAAAATTCATTAAAAGACATACCTATAAAAAAAAAAAAAAGATTTCGGGAGTGAGGTCACGCTTCTGACGCAGTCCGCAGCTTCGGCGCTAGGTCTTACATGCGATAGTCCTTCCATACCTTTAAGAGGTTTTGGTAACAATGTAATACAATCCAAAGGTGGGGTTGATGTGGAATTGAAAATTGATGATGTTAGTGGTCGCGTTTTGTGTCGTGTAGTAGAGGACAAACTTCTTGATTTACCCTTGCTTGTAGGACAGTCATTCACAGAACAACCTCAATGTTATCGTGTATAAGACTGCGAAACTGCGAACTGCGATATCGGGTCAAAGACGGTTGCCTATATATTTATAACTAGCTTTCCGCCCGCGGCTTCGCTCGCGTGGAGATCGGTTCTATCGCGCTTTTTAGATTTTCGGGATATAAAGTACCCTATTATTTAATCCGAACTTTTAACTTTACGTCTCAAAAAAAAAACTAAGCAATCGGTTCAGTAATTACGGCGTGAAAGCGAAACAAACAAACTCACTTTATAATATTAGTAAGGATAACGTCATTGTCAAAATTTGTCAATTACGAGAGACTGCGGTTATTGGAAGGGATACTAAGGTCCGGATAGTTAATCGTATATTGACGTTAGCGGATTCTTTCAATTGCGAGCCTGATATTATTGGTATTGTTCAAGTGAAAATAGGTAGCATAATCGATGAGTCCCAACGACAACAATTGATTAATATACTCTGTAGGTATAAACATTGTTTAACGGCATCTTTGAAGGAACTAGATACAGAAATTTTTACGCGAATCCGTCAAAGACAAAATTGACGTAGAACAGCAAGAACAAAAAAAAAATGCTCATGATAAAAATACTTCCGGCACGTGTTTGGTGAGGGCGACCTTGTAAACATTACTAGAACTTCGTTTGCAAATGATGGCAAAACCAAAAATCTAATTTCACCCTACGTGGGACCCTATCGGGTTATTGCTGTGTTGGGTTATGACCGTCGTAGACTAGCCTACCCGGATTATCTAGCACCAAAAATAAACGCAAGACTGCCGTATGTTACCATGGGTTCATGTAGCTGCCTTAGATGTAAATGAGGGCAATGATGATGATGTAGATGATAAGGCAAATAATTGTAATGAATGTTGTGTTGTTAGATGTGTTACATTTTTAAGGGTCTGTTTTTACGACTGTAATGTTTAGACTAATAATAATTATCTTTAGTTCACTATTTTTACTCGCCAGAGGATTTGATATACTGATTGAATGTTATTGTTAATCGATATGACAAGTGAGTACGAATAAGTTTTAGTACATATTGTATAAAATCAGTAAACGTACATGATTCAATGAGTAGATCGATTGCTTTATAAGATATAGAAAAGTTTCGAAAGTCTTTAAGTAACCGATATTAATTAAATATCGGTTTCGGTGAACTGTGAACCTCTTTGAACATCGTAATTATAATTTGGTTTGAATAATCACACCTATATACACACATCAAAAGTGTCTAGGGATCAAGCATTTTTATGCGGATTTCTTGAGATTGAGATGTGGCTTTGTAATAAATTTATGATTTTATAAATTTATATGGATCCTTTTTGGTGCATTTCATAATTTGAATCAGGAACTGTGAATCAAATTCGAGTAAAAGATGAAAATCAGCTGTCAATATTTTCCCTATAAAAACATACAACGCATTGAAGACATTATTAGTGCTACTGTTTCCCTACTACTGATTAAAACCAACGTTATTATGGAGCGGCGACGTCATTTAAGCAGGGAAGAAATGCTCAGAGCCGTGGGAATGATAGAAGCTGGTTCCCGGCAACGTACTGTGGCTTTAGCTCTGAATACAAGTCAGAGTGTTATCAGTCGACTTTGGACACGTTACCGAAGCACTGGTACCGTGGCTGAGCGCCATGGAGGACGGTATCGCTGCACCACACGGAGACAAGACCGATACATTCAAATCTTAACTCGAAGAGCTCCAACAATAACCGCCATGATGTTAGCCGTGAGGCTTCATCACTCTTCAGGGAACTTAATTAGCGACCAAACAGTCAGAAACCGCTTGCATGAAGTGAACCTTCATTCCCGAAGACCGCTACGGGTACCACCTATAGCAATGCACAATCGTAGGATTCGATATCAATGGGCTCTTGAACACAGAAATTGGGCAGAAGAACAATGGCGTTTCGTGTGCTTTTCTGATGAGTCTCGTTTTGGTATGAGACCGGATACAAGACGTATACGACACTGGAGAACCCCTGGACGCCAACGGCGATTAAAATCCTGCCAGGAAGTCCATCCTTATAGTGGTGGAACCATCATGGTATGGGCGGGTATTTGGATCGGCGGAAGAACTGGGTTGATTTGGATCAGAGGCAACCTCAACGCTCAAATTTATGCTGAAACGATTGTATCAGACGTCATCGTTCCTCTACAAGTGCAAATCAGTCCCTTATTTCAGTTAATGCATGATAATGCACGACCGCACACCGCAAGAGTTGTAAGACAGACTCTCGCCGCAGCTAACATCAATGTCCTGCCCTGGCCTGCTCAGTCGCCAGACTTGAACCCGATTGAGCATGCATGGGATATGCTACAGAGAAGAGCTCTGCCGAATATGGAGAGTCGCAAGAAGACCTTTTTTTGTTGTTGCAACGAACATGGGCGGCCATTCCACAGCGTGATTTGGATGAACTCATTTTGAGTATGCCAAACCGATGTTCTTGTGTTGTTAGTGTTCGCGGTAGAAACACGGATTATTAATTGTTTAAGTTACCCAATAAAATTTTAGAGAAAACTGTTATTTCAGTCTTTTTTTCGAACTTTTGTGTTAGTGGTTCAAATATCAAATATCCCTTTATTAGGAAAATGGCAAATTTCTTTATTAATGCAAAGGTGACTTGGTTTATCGTTACTGTGACAAACGAAAACACTTTATTTGATGAATCCTTAAAGAAAATTTTAATTAATATCAATCAGGAGAAAAGTTATTGCAAAAATATATGTTGATCCCTAGACACTTTTGATGTGTGTATTTATGTATTCATTACTTGTGAGAAGTCAAGGGTTCGCAAGTAATTTTGGATATGATACACATATGTTTATGCCTCGTTTATGATAAAGAGCACATCAATTGGTATACATGCTAGGCAACGGGGCTGGGTTCGTCGTGTTGTTAACTTACGTTAACATCAAGAGCGAGCTTATATCCAGGGGCATGTATTTCAATTCAGTTGTGGATGTTAAAGAGCACATCAATTGGTATACAAGCTAGGTAACGGGGCTGGGTTCGTCGTGTTGTTAACTTACGTTAACATCACGAGCGAGCTTATATCCAGGGGCTTGTATTTCAATTCAGTTGTGGATGTTAAAGAGCACATCAATTGGTATACAAGCTAGGTAACGGGGCTGGGTTCGTCGTGTTGTTAATTTACGTTAACATCACGAGCGAGCTTATATCCAGGGGCTTGTATTTCAATTCAGTTGTGGATGTTAAAGAGCACATCAATTGGTATACAAGCTAGGTAACGGGGCTGGGTTCGTCGTGTTGTTAACTTACGTTAACATCACGAGCGAGCTTATATCCAGGGGCATGTATTCCAATTCAGTTGTGGATGTTAGAGAGCACATCAGTTGGTATACAAGCTAGGTAACGGGGCTGGGTTCGTCGTGTAGTTTACTGACGTCGACTTCACGTGCGAGCTTATATCCAGGGGCATGTATTTCAACTTAGTTGTGGATTTTAATATAAAGTATACGTAAGTAATTATTTTTTACCTTGTATTAATTTATTTTATTATTTATGTACACACAGTAAACTGTTTACAGGTGTTTGTAAATTATATGTTGTGTTAGATGATATATGTACATGTAACATACAAGAACGATTTTCCTATCCACTTTAATATAAATGGTTATTAATGATAGCTCATAAGGTTCACAATTCATTTGTATACCATAAGAAATCACACACATTATACAACTTTTGCAATTGTGAGCTGACTTCGATGCTGCCGCCATGATTGCTGACCGAGTGTTAGGTTTTAGACGCTAAGTAGCTTACGCGTTTACGTGCATGGGGACATGCACGATGTCAGGATGGTCGAGTGTTAGGTTTCGAAATAATTACTAAATCCATAGTTTGTCTTTGTCGATTATTATGACATTAAGTTCCATTTACTGGCAACACTACAAAAAAAAAAAGGCGGTTGGTAGATGACGGTTGAGAAGGCGGGAGGAGACTCGGCCTATTTTGCTCGGGGCCAGCATCGAAGGCGGACGTTTTGGACTTGTTGAGAATAGTTATATCATAGTTACAGTTATAGTATATCATCTTCCTATAAGTAATTGTTGTGAGATAATAATTATACACTATCCATAATTCACGTGAGTATTATTCTATTACAATACATGGAAGCTAATTCCTAATAGGTTAAATTTTTTGATACATATATTATACTAGCTGACCCGGCGAACTTCGTTCCGCCTTAAAGTCGCTTAATTTTAAATAAATAATTATTATTATTCAATGATTCTATATCTGGGAGCACAATCCTGGCGGTTCTTCGGAAATCTTTAATGTGCTACAATACTCGCAAACAACATCCATTGGCCCAATGCGAACGCCATTGCGCTATATTATATGCGTATTGAAACGCTGCCCGATTCAAATCAGTATTTGATGAATTTCTTCTTGTGTTTCGTAAATTATCTGGCGCTTGATCTCTGAGGTTTGCTCGACGATTTCGCATTGCCAACCAAGCCGTTTCACGGGCTGCCTCCCTGTGCTCTGGTGAGTGAGAAGCACGAAGTCGAGCCATACTAAGGCTGCGCTCTTCAAGTGCAATTTCTTGCTCTTCTTCAGTTGTTTTTTTTTTTTTTGTTTTGTATGGGAAATCATCAAATGACCTCTCCCGCTCTGGGCGGAGCGGAAGGGCGTGTCAGACTTTTATTGACTAAAACCCACCCGTGTTCCTTCACTTGCCTGTGCAACGGCCAGTGCCATGGTTTCTTTTTTAACCAACCCGCAACCATGTGAACCAGTCCTCGTGGTCCCCGTCAAAGTGTGCTGATATCTCTTTGAGGCGCGTGAGAAACACAACGCGCCGTCAACCCGGGCCTGGTTCTTACCAGGAGGCTAGCTGCCTGTCGCTCGCCGCCCGCAAGCCCGCGCCTACGGTGGTTGGGAGTCCGATGTTGCCTCCCGACCAGGGCGCTTCCTGCGGCGGTTTGAGGCGTGAGGGTAGTGGGATTACCGCTCCTTCACGCGCTCCGCCTCCTCCTTTGCCAGCATCACTGCTTCACAGAAGGAGGTGAAAGCTTACCATGCGCTCTTGCTCCGGACTATGGCCCGGACCAGGGTCGGACGCGAGAGATCGCCACTGATCGCTGCCACGAGGACACGGCTGTGCTCTAGCCAAGCCAGGCAGACCTTCACCATTTGCTCCACTGTGTCGTCAGGGCGATGCACACAGTGGTCACCCTGGCGTTTACTCCCGCCTTATACGGAACAGGAACCTCCCGAAACAGCCGCGTCCGGCGAGGACCTACGTCAGTCCGAAGGTGAGGACGCCGTGGCGCCTCTCTAGCTACTTCTCAAAGAGAGGACTTACCGCCGCTATTGTGGCGTGCTCAGTGCTGGATTGTGACAATCACACTTTCTATGTCGCCATGAGATCCCGCCGGACCTCTGTCCGCTGTACTGCGATTTTTTGCGGCAACGGAGTTATGCCTCCTCTCGTCACTCCCACATGTGGGTGAGGGATAGTGTTTCTCCACAAATATACTTTTCTTTTTAATTACTCTATCTATTAAAATAAACCTCATCAAAATCTGTTTCGCAGAATTAAAGATTTAATCAAACAAAGGGACAGAACGGGACGGAACGGGATAAAAAGTATCCTATGTGATATGTCATTCTCCCAGTTCTTATCTACCTCCCTAACAATTTTGAGCCATACTGGTTAAGCGGTTCTTGAGTTATAAATAGAGTAACTAACACGACTTTCATTTATATACATAGACTTCATTCAAATCGGACCAGCCCTTTAGGAGGAATTCAGTAACGTACACACGTACATCAGATTTAGGAATATACCCATGGAAAGCATTGTCACCTACATTTGTAACAAAGATATCATACCTCTCTCTACCCCTAGAGCTCTTGTGTCAGTCTCTTTAAGTTAAATAAAAAATCTTAAATATTTATTTATTTCTATTTATTTTTTTCTCTTTTAGTTCATAAGTACAATTTTAGTTAAATAAAAAAAATGAAAATATTTTTTTATTTTTTCCCCTTTTAGTTCTTATGTACAATTTTCTTTTTAAGTAACTACAAAAATTAAAAAAAAAACTATAAACTTGTCTAAAACAAAAAAAAAAACTTGTGATTGCCCGGGTTTGAACCGAGGAACACCAGCCATCGCGAGTAGACCATACCACTATCGCCTACGCCACAGCCGCTATGTCAAGCCGCGCGAAATTAGCGCCCATATTATGCGTGAAATATTGCGAAAGAGAAAACTCGAAAACATGCGCTTCCCCAGACATAAGACTGAGCTAGATCGATTTCTCGTCCCCGAAAACCCCCACATATTAAATTTCAGCGAAATCGTTAGGGCCGTTTCCGAGATCATATGCTTCTTCAAGCGATCAGCGCCATCTGCCGGGCTGATTTGTGAATCTAAACCATCCAGGTCGCCACTCAAACGCATACAGAAAAATTCATTAAAATCGGTCAAGCCGTTTAGGAGGAGTTCAATGACATACACACGTACAGCAGAATTATATATATAAAGATTATAATTAGTCCATACTTGAAAGTATTACAATGCATGTGTTATGTAGTTGATTTGAAAGTAATTAAAATACGTAAAATTGTATTGATAAATGCCTCAACTTTATTCATTTGTTTGAATTCCACAAAATGTGTTTAGCACCTGGATTTCATCCATTTTTCTTTTTTTGTAGGGCTATTAAATAATATTAATATCGACTTTATAATGGTTTTTCGAAATACCAAGTTATTATGCATGTTATTTTAGTGATTCTATTGAAATATGCTGAATTAGGAATTGTTAATATATAGCTAGCATGTAAAAGTCGATAATCATGTAAATAACAGGAGATTTGTAAAACGTGAGTTGTGATAACCCTAAATTGGTTTGTTTACCTCTATTCTTTATGGAGCTAGGCGATGGTATAGTGATAATGATTTACGTAATTAGGGTAATTACTGATCTAAAGTTTCGAGTAGTAACTTATTTGACAGTCTTTCAGGCGTAAAATAATGTTTAATTTAAGATTTCAATGTATTTCATATACATACTTAGAAATAAATAAGTTAGAATAAAACAAGTCAGAAAAGTGATTGGTCAATTCAAATCTATACTAACATATAAAGGAAAAGAGTTTGTTTGTTTGTTTGAACGCGCTAATCTCAGGAACTACTGGCCGATTTGAAAAAATATTATTGCGTTGGATAGCCCATTAATCCAGGAAGGCTTTAGGCTATATAACATCAAGCTGCCACCGATAGGAGCGGAGCATAACTAACTCCACGCGAACGAAGTCGCTGGCGGCCGCTAGTCTAATATATATAGCTTGTATCCCACTAACACTCTTCCATTCCCTATTTCGTGTGGAAAGATACGGCAATCAATTAAGTAGATATTTTCCTATTTTTTCTGAAATTCACCATGAAAACCAGCTCAAATTATCCTAATGAGGTAGTAAAGTAATATTTTCTTTGGAATTTTTATAGATGAACAACATCAAAGGAAATCATAAAACAGCCAACCAATTAACCTTCTAAATAATGTTAATAAATAAGGCACTTATGGTAATTAAAAAGGCTTTTATCAAATTAATTAAAAATTAATTTTGTTACTATAGGAAAGGTATCTCTATATCAATTTTCGAGAGCCAATTAAAAAAAATGTTTTAACATTTTTTCTGGCTAAGTTTTAGTTATGTTACCACGGGCATAAAAGAAGCTAAACGCTTTGTAATTAAGAGCTACCATTACAAAAGATCTTGCGCTTTGGATCACTGCGCGGTGCTACTGCCAAGCTACAAGCGTAGCAGGTTACGCCGTAGCTTGCTACGCGGAGGTAAGTGCTACGACAATAGAATAGAATACTTATTATTACACCATATAGATTACAGAACATAAATATAAGAATTTTTATTTTAAGGGACTTTTGAACAGAGTTCACGTCAGTTCCATCGTAAACGAATCTTAAGTCACAAGAGCTTAAATATTAACTAACGAATAAATCATTTTTTAACCGACTTCGAAAAGGAGGAGGATACTCAATTCGACCGTATATATGTTTGTTCGCGCATAACTTCGTCGTTTATGAACCAATTTTGATCATTATTTTTTTGTTGTAAAGAAGATATTCCCAAGGTGGTCCCATGATAAGGACATCAGGGTTTGATGGTGGAAGACCAGAGAAATCAAGGGAAACTTTCAAAAATTGTAGGGACGGCTAGTGCATTTGTATGTTTTTCGTTAGGTATTTTAAAATACTAAAATTTAATAAGGGTGTGGAGTAGATCTGATGATGGAACCGAGAGACAGGTGAGGGAACTCCTCCACGATTCACAGCAGCAACCTTGTGTTTGTGCTTGAATAATTTGTATTGATAAGAACCTTACGTCTAGATAGGTTGTGACTATCATTAGGGAGCTGATGATGAAGACAAAGGTCAGGTCAGGGAACTCCTTAACAATTTACAGTAATTACCTACCTTGTGTTTGGAATCAATTCATTTATATTGATGAGAAGAAAAAAAGTTATAACGAAAGTCTGCAGTAGATCTGATAATAAAGTCCATAGACAGTCGTGGGAAGTCCTTAACAATTTGCAGCATTGAAGTTTAACGTAGGACAATCACTTGCTACTGCTATTCGCCATGCTGATGCGGCAATTAATAAAATCAAGAGACTAAAATTAAGTCGCGTAATCGTGTCATCTCAAGCAATGCTCATATACATTCAGTCCGGTCCCAGAGAAATTTTATAAAAATCGGTTCAGTAGTTTGGTATTTAAACCAAAATTACGGGTAAAAATTCAAATAAAAATAAGGCGTCATTTGCTTGGTAGCCTATTCCCAACTATGTTGGCGGCAGCGTCTAGTCTGACCGGATGCAACTGACCAGGGGTCCTAGTCTGCTATTTTTATAAATGTGTCATTCCAACACAATTCCGTCGTCATTGTGTTTAAAAGTTCGTAATCTGCTAAATTCATAATGATCGATCAATTATTTCAGTTGTATCGTGACGAAATGGTGATAAAATGACATTGCCGTATTGCCATTATTATAAAACCCGTTAATAGAAATCATTTTCTAGAAACTAATACTCAATTTGAACATTTATTAAAGTGGACTACAGTGCCAGTGGTTAACCACTGGAAAGTCATAAGGACGCCATTTTGTTAGTAGATTACGAAACTTGTCAAAATCAATCATTATGAGATCACTGATCGAACATTTTGACACCTTTGTAATAGCAGATTAAGGCCCCTGTACTGCTTGCAACTAAAAATTGTATAATAAAAACTTTTTTACAAAAAAACACAACCGAATTCCGCAAAAAAAAAAAAAACACTACAAAGTGAAAAATGACAAATTTCGGAAGTCGGTGGCAAAAACGAATATACCTATATGTTCATGTTTATGGCGTCTACGGTTTTTGTTATGATACGTCACTGTTTTTATACAATATGTAAAGAAAACCCTGTCCGACCCTTAAGGTCCCTTGATGTCTCGAAGGCCTTCGACCGGGTATGGCACGCTGGCCTTTTGAGTAAGCTTCCAGCGTACGGCATTTCCCCTAGCCTGACTGGCTGGGTAAAAGACTTCTGACTGAACGGTCCCTCCGAGTTGTTGTCGATGGATGCTCTTCTGAGCCCATGTCAACTAATGCCGGTGTTCCTCAGGGGTCTGTTCTCTCTGCAACTCTGTTCCTGCTGCATATTAACGATCTGCTGATGCCTGGTATCTATGGGTATGCAGATGACAGCACAGTTGTAGAGAGATACCTGCCGGGTGCTCGGGCTAGTAGGGAATCAATCCGGTCCGAAAGAGAGGCCATGGTTGAGCGAACGAGTGTTGCACTGCAGGCAGTCTCCGAATGGGGCAATGCCAATCTTGTAGCATTCAATGCCGCCAAAACACAGGCGTGTCTTTTCACCGCCAAAAGGAGCCCGTTCACCTTGGCTCCTACTTTTCGGAATGTGTCCTTGGAGTGTTCCGACCGCCTTCAGCTTTTGGGAGTTGAGATTTCCTCGGACCTTAACTTTGGGCGGTACATTGAGTCCAAGGCTAAGGTGGCTGCCAGGAAACTTGGCGTTATCGCAAAGGTCCGGCAGTGCTTCACACCTGGGCAGCTTCTAATGTTATACAAAGCACAAGTCCGTTCGTGTGTGGAGTACTGCAGCCACATTTGGGCTGGTGCTGCCAAGTGTCACCTGGCCACTTTGGATTCAGTGGAGAGACGTGCAAAGAGGCTGATTGGTGACCCTGATCTAACTCGAGTCGGTCTCCAAAGCCTAGAGCACAGGCGTAGAGTAGCCAGCCTTTCGGTGTTCTATAGGATGCATTTCGGGGAGTGTGCGATGGAATTGCATGATTTAATTCCCCCATCTCCCTCTTCACCGCGCCCCACCTCTACAATACTTCGCAAAATATTACTAGCGCTGTCTGGCGGACGAAGTACTTACAAATACAGGTTAAATTCATAGACCACAGAAGTAACAGACATGGCACTTTTATTTTTGTTTATTGGTGCGCCCAAATACTTTTGGTTATTATAGACTGAAACAAATGTTGACGATGCTTCATAATAAAAATTTTGCGTATTTTATTTTTTAACCGACTTCCCAAAAGTGTGGTTCTCAATTCGATTTATGTGTGCTCGCTGATAACTTTATCGTTAATGAACCGATTTTGACCATTCTTTTTTTATATGAAAGAGTATGCTGCCTATTAATCTCATTGTTACCACATCAGTGTCGATAATGGAAATTCTAAGAAATTTAGGCCAATTATCTAAAATTGTAGGCACGCTTCGGGTGAAAACTTGATACTCGTATTGTTATCGGATGATACTATAAAACAGTGAAGATTTGGGCCTGACCTGATGATGGAGATGACAGAGAATCAATGGAATCCACATCGGAAGCAACTGTCATGTGTTTGGGCTTACTTAATTTGTATTGATTAGACCTTTACAACTAAATATGTTATGACTGTAACTTCAGGATTGGAAGTTAGTATTGTAGATTGAAAGTTAGCTAAGTCAGATGGTCAAAGGGATAGAAAAATAATATAATAAGGGTTAATTTATCATTATTTATTATTTTAAGGGAAAACGTAATCAGGGTAAAATAAATTTCTGCAGACAGGAAACCTACATAAAAAAAAGATTTGTAATTTTTTTTTGGGCTCAGGCAAGACTGAAATTATATTATTATTCTCGTTTAATAAAACAAATACGTAAATTGTAAAAAACAAAACTATCGTATAAAAAAAACAAATACATATACTATAATATTATTTACACAAAGCTTCCTTTTGCAGAAAAATAATAAACATCTGACTAATACAATATCCGGTCAGACTGGACGCTGACGGCAGCATATTTGGAAAAGGCCTGCAAGCAAACGACGTATTTCGTTTGCTTTAATTCCTATAAGACCACAATGAAAGTATGAGCATTTCTAGAAATAACGCAATGAAATAACACAACTTAAATTCAGTCTCTTGATTTTAATTGATTTTTGCATAAGCATGACGAGTAGGTAGTGTTTGTACTATGTTAAAGTACAGTGTTGTAAATTGTTGAGGAATTCCCTCGACTGTCTATGGTCTTCATCATCAGATCTATTGCAGACCTTCATTTAAACCTATATGGGTGTAAAGTTTTCATCAATATAAATGAATTAAGTCCAAACACAATGTAACTATTGTAAACCTTTGAGGAGTTCTCTTAACTGGCCTTTGTCTTCATCATCAGAGCTTTAATGACAATCACAACTCATTTAGGTGTAAAGTTCAATATAAATTTATTAAGCACAAACACGAGGCGGCTGGTGTGAATCGTTAAGGAGATCCCTCGGCTGTCTCCCGGCTCTATCATCAACTCCGAACTTTACTAAATTGTAGTGCGTTAAAACACTTAATGAAAAAAACATAGAAATGCCCTAGGCACCCCTATGATTTTTTAAATTTCTCCTAGGTTTCCTTAGTCTTCCATCATCAGACCCTAATTTCCTTAACATGAGACTACCTTGAAGATATAATCTTTCTAATTAAAAAAAAACATGTGGCACTCGGGAACTTTCGCGGTAAAGCTATTGCATAGCATTTTTATCAACTTATGCAATAGGGTATTTCACTAAAAAAACCTAATTAGTCCGTCAGTCAGATTTCCAAAAAATATTCATCATCATCATCATCATTTCAGCCGAAAGACGTCCACTGCTGGATATAGGCCTCCGTCAAGGTTCTCCACGACGACCGGTCCTGCGCCTCCCGCATCCAGCGGTTTCCCGCGACCTTCACCAGGTCGTCGGTCCACCTTGTCGGGGGCCTATCCAAAAAATACTAGACACATATTTTTTTCTTTTTTCATATAAACAAAAAATGAAGACGACACAGTGCTTTAAAAACTCGTGTGACGTCACTGCACGCTACACTTTTTAGCGGCCAGCGACGTCACCAGCCATCACTCCTGATCTTTTATGCCTATTATATTTGTCAATTTTTATTGATTTGATAAAACAAAATATACGAAATGTAAAACGTATATAATAAACCTATCCAATATTTTTCTATAATCTGAATGACGGACTAATTAGTTTTTTTTAGTCAAATACCCTATTATTTATATTATAGTAAAGTTATCCGCAAACAAACATAAAAAACATATAACCTCCTCCCTTTTGAAGTCGGTTAAAAAAACGAACACCAAAAGGAACATCAATAACAGAGACACTTTATGATAGTACTAGCTTTCCGCCCGCGGCTTCGCCGGCGTGGAGTTCGGTTATATCGCGCTTTTTAGATTTCCCTCGGGAATATCAAATTTTTCCGGGATAAAAGGTAGCCTATGTTCTTTCTCAGGTTGTAAAGATTGTCTGTGCCAAATTTCATTAAAATCGGTTGAGAGGTTTAAGCGGGAAAGCGTAACAGACAGACAGACAGACAGACAGACAGACAGACAGACCGACAGACAGACCGACAGACAGACAGACAGAGTTACTTTCGCATTTATAATATTAGTATGGATTATACTCTATGCGACATGCGGTGCGTGAGCGAGCAAGCAGATGCTTTCTCGCTCACGCGCCGACCGCTATGCTAGCGGACCGCGCGATAACGAACGACACGGGTTCCCCCTTCGAGAGCTTGTGGCATACTGAATCTCAATAGCTCGGCAGTGTGACCAACCTTAAATTAGAGATGCTGCCCCACTTAGACGAGAAAACTGACAAATCCTGCCACAATCAAAAGCACAAAATGCCAAAATAATGCCAATATAATCTAATAGTTTAAAATAAATAATAATAAATAAACACATTATTTTTTGAAGTTTTATTTCAAACTAGCTGCGCCACACGGATTCACACGCGTTTTTTAAAAAAATGCCTCGCTCCTATTGGTTGCAACATGATGCTATATGGCCAAAAGCCTTCCTCGATGAATGGGCTATCAAACGAAAAAAGAATTTTTCAAATCGGACCAGTAGTTCCTGAGCTTAGCACGTTCAAACAAACAAACTCTTCAGCTTTATATGTATATTAGTAGGATAGATAATAGATCATAAAGTCTAAAAGTGAACTGAATTAAATTACACATTCCTATTAGCATCGTATTCTTCTGGATCACTTTCTTAGACATCGCTTTTGTCATTTCTTTAATTGGCTGGAATGAAACGCAGTCACCATATTCATTAATGCCCTGTCTAACAACTAAAATAGAGGCGACATGTTTATTAATAAATCTGTTCGGCGTTTTTGTTTTATCAGATTGATTTTCGAGAATATCCTTTCACAAGCAGCTTTCGACTTGTTTTTGAACCATTACCTCATAAGGTATTAATTTAATTTTTTACATTTTGGCATTAGAATTTCCTTCTAGAAACATTCTAAATTATTTTTTATTTAATTTGACCTAAGAATTTTGTTCTAGATACATTCAACATTATTTTCTTTTGACATTTCTTTTTAGGATTTTTATTATTTTATTTATTTTGTATTGTTCCTAACAACAAATTGCTCTGTTCTCTGGTTGTAAGTTGTAACTCATGATTCGAAAGTGCTTGTATCTAAGCCTACTCGAATAAAGTATTATTTGAATTTGAATTGGATACTGCATCCTACTCTTTTTGTGGGCTGCAGCGGCTAGCGGCTATACTATATTGTTAAAACTGCCGAAAGTGCCAAATCCTGCCAGATGTCTAAAACGTCAAACAAAAGTGCCAGACAGTAAAATAAAGGGCTAAACCTGCCAAAAAGGCAGGATCCTGCCACATTTGGTCACACTGTAGCTCGGGCAAGAGAAATGATGGGGAATACGCTCAGATTGTTGAATAAAATTTTTGTTTTGGTCTTTTTAAAAAAATATTTCTACAATAATGTTCGTCATGAAATTGCCTATCCATTAGTGTAAGAACGCAATCTAAATAATGGTTACTTTTCGAGGAGATGCACGTTTTTGATAATTATTTCTCTTGTCAGAGGTTTCGTTGTGAAGGAATTATTTAAACACTAGCTTTCCGCCCGCGGCTTCGCCCGCGTGGAGTTCGGTTATATCGCGCTTTTTAGGTTTCCCTCGGGAACATCAATTTTTTCCGGGATAAAAGGTAGCCTATGTTCTTTCTCGGGGTCTAAAGATTGTCTGTGCCAAATTTCATTAAAATCGCTTGAGAGGTTTAAGGCGCTGTGTTCAGTAAAAATAGGCTTCTTAAAACAATTTTTTAGCCAAATGTATACATTTCAGAGCAGCCAAAAATTTATATGTTAATCTTGATTATATGTAGCAGGAAACCATTGTTTTCAAAACACGTTTTGAATTAATTTTCTCGATAGAAAAAAATCCTAAAGTAACCCCTAAAATTGAATTTATAACAGTTGTAACTGTATTATTAATCATCAAATCTTGATAAAATTGAGAAGAGCGATGTAAAATATAATAGTAAATGAAACCATTGTTTTTGTTTATCGATTTAACTAAGATATTCTAAAATAAATAATGTATTTAATGATAAATAACGTGAACGAAACGTCGCTCCATCGCGGCGTCCATTGCCTTCTCTTTCACTTCTATGCTTAGCGACAGTGACCGCTGAGGCGCGGTGCTTGTCGGACCTATGTCACTTTTTGCTTTACCCCGCACAGAAAATAATTATATTTACGTGTCTGTTTGTTGATGAATAATCATATTTCGTTTTTGCCCGGGTTCAAACCCCAGGTTTACATTATATGCTTTTTGTAGATTTTAATTGAAATAAATGCTTTTTAATTTACTGTTGTATTTTTGCCGATATTTTATTTGATTTTTTCTGTAATTATTCTTTCTTTTTACTTTTTCGCGGCAAATTTTTCTTCACCTGTATGTGTTCGGGTTCAAACCCCAGCTTTACGTTGTATGCTTTTTGTTGGATTTCTTATTTGCAATTGTTTTTTTTTTAATTATTTAGCCGATTTTCTGTACTTTTTGTAATAATTGTTCCATCTTTTTAAACATATTCTTTTTGTAACAATTATAATGCAAACTAATATTTAAAATCAATTCGTTATAATTTTCTTTCTACAAGTTTCTAGAAATTAATAATAAATAATAATAATAAGCCTTTATTTAACCATGAATTTCTTATTCTTAGTTCATAATATAATTTAACAAAAGAAAAACAATAAAAATAACAGTTAATTTGATAATAGTTCAAAACAGTAAAGGAGAATGCCAGATTTCGGCCTACACAACTTTTAAAATTAAACTCATCCTCCACAAAGTTCTTACCACCAACAATTTAAATATAAAATATAAACTAAAAAAATGTATTTAGTACTTTACTGAAACTTAGCCATTAAAAAACATTTTAATAAGTAATTAATTTAAGTTTGTCAATACCAGATTTCAATAAAAAAAAAATGTTGCCAATCTTGCTACTTTAATCGATAACGCTAAATAAATAAAACGTGCCACTGTAATCGATAATTGTATTTTAAAAATATTTATTATTTAGATAGTTCTAAATAAAAAATGTAGTCTACTTTTTATTTACCACCTCATTATTCTCATTTCTTCTTAGTATTTTCTTAACATTCGTCCTGTTTATAGTAGATTCATAGATGATTATAAAAAACGAAATTCAAAAAATCGATTTTCCATCTGTAATCGATAACATAATCGTCTTGTGATGGCAACCCTATTAATTGCATATCTGTCAAAATCTTGACAAAACTGACAATTGACATTGATACATCTTGTATTGTTAACTGAGTACGATTCGGTTTTCTTTCGCTGTTTTTTTTTCGTATTCAATAAGTTATATTACGTTTACGCAAGTTATAGAATTATTGTGTTATATTTATACCACCACACATTTTGTGACAATGTCTCATCAACTACGTTGTGTTAATTGTGGTATAAATGTATTACGAATGCAGCGTGAATCTGATGATGCAGCGTGAATTGAATCTGATGATGTCCGTTCATTGTTACGGCAATGGACTTCACTTTCAGAGGTAAAGTACGATTCATATTAATAGAATATATACTAATTTAGCTAAGCTAAATGTTGAATTGTAACATAATTGTATTTTGTTTGTTTTAGATTCCAAATGACTACTCTGTGCATATGCCGTCAACATTGCAGGATGATGATAATCAGTTATCAACTTTAGAGGCAAACAAAACTCGGGCTGTTACTATCTGCAGACACGAGTTCAACAACAGAGCTTTACCATATATCATGATTGACTTTACTATTGCTGCTGCCCTAATTAATAGATTTCGACCACCGCTCACAGACAGGTTTGATGCTGCCCAGATATTAGAAATCATCCAACAAAAAATGTTCCAAAATAATACTTTAAGTGAGTTTATTATACAAAACAATTATAATAGAAGAAGGGCACAGTTCTCAAACATAAATGTTAATAACAGCAATGTAACTGAGTTTCCCCAGCTAGATTTTCACTATTTGATTTTGATAGCTTGTGGTACCTACCTACCAACTCCGTCAGGCTCGATCTTATTACGGTGAGCATATTAGTTTTAATGGCCGATATAAGATAGAAGTGTGCAGGGAGGTATCAATCAATAATCTAATAGAACAATTGTCTCTCTCAAAGCTCTTGGCTTTTAAGAGCAAAAATTCAAAGTCGCCATATAAGAAGAAAAGAATATTTTGTTTATGTGTTGATTGATAACAATTCAAATGGGAGGGAGGCAATAAGTCAATATTATTGCAATTGTAAGGTAGGCAAATGAACTGTGGGATGCTGTTCCCACATTATGACCATTTTATGGTATTTAGGTTGGGCTCGGCATCAAAACAATATTGAACCCCCTGCACAGTTTCTTGATGAATTACTAATCGAATTTGATAATGAAATTGATGATAATGATAATAATTGATTATAGTGAAAAATAATAAAACTATTTATTAGTTTATTTGTGTTTAATTTTCTCTCCGTGAAAAAACATAACCTCCCTTTTAAAATGTCTGAATAACTTCTTTCTTACAAGTTCAATGTAAAAATGGATATCACAGAAATACTTTTGACATTATACTGCACAAATAAACATTGGAATATTCACTGTTAGGGACAAATTAATATTGAGCCAAAGTTACTATGGAGACCTGGCATTGTTCTTTAGATTTCATTTTGTTGCATTATTCATGGCCCCTTTCAGTATAGGCCTCCTCCAAGTGCCTCCATCTATTTCACTCGTACAAACCCGATTTCGATAAGAGTTGCAGTTTTGAAGAAAAAATCTTTTATTTTTTTAAATATCCGAAAATGCATTTTTTTTAACAGTTACTCTAAACAGCTGTTTATAAATAGTAATTTCTAGAAATGATATATTTCTAACAGTTTCATGAAAAAAGGACATAACACAAAAAATTTAAGCAGAACGGACAAAGCGCATTATAAAAATAAAAAAGAAAACAAAAGTAATAATAAAAAATGAAAATATGTAAAAAATGTACATTTTCGAAAATCGCAAGGTAAAGTGGGATTCGATCCTGGTGCTCGTCTAATGCGAACCGGGACTGTGACGAACAGAGCCAACCATAACTCGCGGTTGGGTTGTGAAATTACCCTTCGAAATGTAGATGGAATAGAAAAGAAAAACAATAAAAATAACAGTTGATTTGATAATAGTTCAAAACAGTAAATTTAGATTTCATTTTGTTGCATTATTCATGGCCCCTTTCAGTATAGGCCTCCTCCAAGTGCCTCCATCTATTTCACTCGTACAAACCCGATTTCGATAAGAGTTGCAGTTTTGAAGAAAAAATCTTTTATTTTTTTAAATATCCGAAAATGCATTTTTTTTTAACAGTTACTCTAAACAGCTATTTATAAATAGTAATTTCTAGAAATGATATATTTCTAACAGTTTCATGAAAAAAGGACATAACACAAAAAATTTAAGCAGAACGGATAAAGCGCATTATAAAAATAAAAAAGAAAACAAAAGTAATAATAAAAAATGAAAATATGTAAAAAATGTACATTTTCGAAAATCGCAAGGTAAAGTGGGATTCGATCCTGCTGCTCGTCTAATGCGAACCGGGACTGTGACGGACAGAGCCAACCACACCTCGCGGTTGGGTTGTGAAAATAGGCTTCTAAATGTAGATGGAATAGAGAATGGTTGGTATAGATTTAATAGAACGTGCGTATTTCTCGATGCACGACGCCTCACGCATCGATGTACTCGCGCGGAGCGCCCCGCGCCCCGCAGTGGGCGGGGCTAGTCGTGTCCCACTTCGTCTGCTTCACCCCCTCAAATACCTAAAAGTTTGCTATTCACAGCGTCTTAAGGCGATTAGTAACGACGATGACCTTGCGCATCTGGGCGGGGCTAGGCAGAAACCCCCGCGCACCCCGCATCATATTTACGTGCACGTTCCCTACTCGCTTGCTTCGAGCGCGGACGTCTCGCAACAAACGTAGAATGCCATACCATGTCTATAAAGTATACTATTCTGTCTAAAAAGTACCTAATATAGAAAGAATTACGTGGTATCAAAACTCATGCCCTAAAGTGAAACATATTAGGTAATTACTTTTATTATGTTGTTTTCGATACTGCGTTGCAGGGATTTTTTTATTTAAAAAAGGGAAAACAAATATTAATTTATAAAAATGATTAATGCGAAATGGGAACCGGTTTATTCTTTTTTATTTATAGTTATTATTTAGCTTTTAGCGTTTTTGGTATAATTCCCATTGATACTTACCGGGACTTAAAAAAAAATGTCCGAAACTCCATCATCTAAATAAAACTCACAGGTCAGACTAAAATATGTGCATATTATTTAGAATATTTACATATTGTTTAAAAATTTAGCTGACCAAATTTTAGGTAATGAACACCTGAGACTAATGAACTTAAAGAATGAAAAAAAGAAATTGTTTTAATTTACCTACTAGAAAAAAAAATTGGGGAAATTTAATCGCGAGATATGCAGTCTCAGGGAATATTTCCTAAAAACCGACGTGGGAATGCATCGAGATGTGGTCGCGGTTGACAAGTTTCATATGGATTAAATTACAAGTATAAATTATATATTTTTTTAGGGAAGGAAAATATTATTGTTTTGGACTTAGCAAAAATTTAACGATTTTTTTTTTTTGAGATGTTCTTAATTTTTATTGGAGGAATGAACAGAGTGGGTAAACCGGTAAAAACGGTAAATTTATATTTTTTTTTTTCAAAATATTAATTATGTGATTGGGTAGTCTTAAAGCAGAAAATAAATAAATACCCAAGGTACAATGGTAGTGAACATGTTACATATTGCTTAAAATGAGCATCTAGACACAATTTTTAAAACCATGACCTTTCCTTTGGCGCAGTCAAGCGTAAATGTAGCACCTTTAGATTAATTTAGACAATTTTCATTTTCAAAACGCAGCCAGCCAACGAATGCTGGTAAATCTACATCAAGCCCGTGGAGAACCCGGAAATAACCTCAATGAAGCTACATTGAGGTTATTTCCGGGTTCTCCACGGGATCTAAACCTCCATGCGATCTTCAGTGTCAAGTAGGTATACTGGCTTGCACTAGTTCTTTTTAGCCAAGGCAAGGAGAGCGGAGTGATTCCCTTGTCAACCGCGACCACATCTCGTTGCATTCCCACGTCGGTTTTTAGGAAATATTCCCTGAGACTGCATATCTCGCGATTGTGGAGGGTCTTAACATTTAAAAAGCTTCCACTTTCTCTTTTTCGCGGGGTATACACTAATACAGCCTCATAACCGATGTCAGTGGGTGATGCAATTGAATTGTAGTCAGCACCGTACGGACCCTCCTATCCAGGGTGTCGACTTCGGTCCGAGTCCATTTTAGTATGCTGAAAGAGTACATAAAATCGGGATGATCCAACCGTTGAAGGCTCGTACCTTATTTCCGCTTAATAGAAGACTATTTATTACTTTTTTCAGCGACGCGAAGATGAATATGAGATGCAAAACGTTTCTTCAGCGATTGCTTCATACCAGTAACATTGATACGTTGGGTATCAATGTTACTGGTATAAAGCATTCGACATACCCAATATTTATAGGTTTCAGATGCAGAGAGCGCTCTAAGGTTTACGGAACGTGAGTTGGGTTCCCATGGATGCCGCGATCTCTCCTCGCTTTACATGCATGACCACACGTTTATCCACATAAAATTCCATCCTGATAACGCTACTGAAAGTTTCAGTAATATTCATTAGCTCCTTAAGTTGAAATTTGTGGGGAGCAATGAATTTTAAGTCACTCATGTAAAGGAAGTGCGATATAACCTGACCACCTCTCCTCAGCCGTTAGTCTAGACGTGTATTCTCCAGCAGTGTACTTAGAGGATTCAAGGCTAAGCAAAATCAAAGTTGACTCAAAGTATCGCCCTGGAATAGACCTGGCTCGGATCGCTATTCCTATGAATATCTCGATATCCAGGATAGCGAAGGACCGTCCTCCATTAGCCATACACGTCATCAAGATGGTGTGCAGAGTTGCATCAACTTTATAGAACTCCATCACCCGCATGAGCCTTGTATGTGGCACCAAGTCATAATAGGCCTTATTATATAATAATAATTATTATTATTCATTTATTTCTCCTCACAATGTTTTGTTTATAGCTAAAACCGTACAATTACTCAGTCTAGTATTTGTTACATATGTGAGGAGCTGGTGTCCGTGAAAGGAAATATCAAAAAAAAAAACTATTCAACATGTCGATAGATCCTTTTGGGAACGACGAACTTGTTGGGTAATAGCCATGTTATTAAGGAGTAGCTCCTTAGTACCGCGGGAGCCGCTCCTACATCCATTTTGAGAGGCAGACATGATGAGTTGCTGTCAATATGTTTGTTAATTTTAACTTTAAAATGGATGTAAGAACTTTAAAGATGGTCGGTAAACAAGTGATCGGCCAATAATTTTTGGGTTCCGCAGTGCTACCTGATTTACGGAGCAGGTGGGTTACTCTAGTTGTTAGGAACTGAGGTAGCGAACCAGACTCAAGCGAGCGTGCAACATTGAAAACCATTTGATCCAAAAAGCGACAGGCACCAAACAGATACTGCGCCAGAATGAACACATGGCATCGTCATCCAGTAGGTAAGTGTCAGCCACCTTGGTCTGGTCGATAAACCCACCATTTATTGTTTTAGAAAGTGCGATTCTCGGTGTACCGTACATTTTCTGCTTCAGGAAGTCGATGTGCTTCCTGACAGGTTAGGTTGGTTAGGTAGGTTGGTATTTGTACCTGAAAATACCCGCCTTACAAAGCGTATCACTCTAGGATGAGTATCACATTCCCTGAAGCAGATTAGTTTACCGATAAGTGTTCTGGCCCCACCAATACGGTATTTAATCCTGCACTGCCTAGTAAGACTGGTTACGTTCGTCTAGCTCTGGAGTCATTGGAAAATTTCACATGAGTTCGATAGTCGTTGTACAGTACCTAGTTGTAAGATTTTTTTGTTACAAACTTATGAATGACACGAATCGTCACACACGCTTACGTCAAAGCTACTTTTAAGTGTCAAACATTACATATAATGGAAAGTTTGACGTATGCGTGAATAAATGAACAACTTTGCCCAAAACATAAAACCGGTAAATTACCGGTTTTATATTTTTTTACCGGTAATTTTATAGTTACGAAAAAAGACGAAAGGAGAAAAGGCGGTAAAAATGAAAACCGGTAAACCGGTATTGCATGCCCTACTTAGAAATAACTTTAACCCGAAGGAATCTAGAAGCGCGATATAACCGAATCATACTAATATTATAAATGGGAAATTGTCATACTAATATTATAAATGGGAAAGTGAGTTTGTTTGTTCTGCTTTCACACTGTAACAACTGAACCGATTGCTTTGAAATTTTATAGACGTAAAGTTAGAAATCCGGATTAAATGATAGGGTACTTCTTATCCCGGAAAAATTTGGTGTTCCCGAAGGAAATCTGAAAAGCACGATATAATCGAACACCACGCGGGCGAAGCCGCGGGCGGAAAGCTAGTATCAAAATAAAGTATCATATAAAATCACGTAAAGCGTCCCAGCGCGGCAATAAATGCAAACATTCAATAATTATACACAAAATCACTAAAAATACTTCGTTGCACTCGAAGTACTTAGTGTTACAGCTTGCGCTTCCCGCCCATCTATGAAGCTATACTTAGTTTCATAATTATTTTATATTGATCGTAGTTGCGTAATTATTTATGTTAATTTAAATTTATTATGATTACTTTAAATTACTTAGGAGGATTTTAAAACCTTAGTTTATTCTAAAATCACACTTGGAAGTACACTTCCGGTCTTTCGGCCATTATTTTATTAATTTTAGAATTATTGATGCAACTTCCGATTACCGCCAACTTTTATTATAAATTCCTCTCGAGCATTAGTCTTCCCGCCCATCGGATATTTATTTATTGAATCAAGCATTGTTCAAATAAATAAATAAATATAAACAACTTTCGATATTTTAGGTTAATCCAAATATCTGTACACAATTATTGACAATTACTAGCGTTACTATTAACTTTTTCTTAATTTTATTCAATACCTGATAATTTCCGTTTCCGTTGTCTATTAGTTTTGTGACTATTCGTTAGTGTTTTGACTCAATGGTGTATAAAAGCTACTGATGTCTGTACTGTTGATCATTAATTAAACAGACTTGTACTGGATCATACTACGTCGTAATTATTTTCCACGCTTCGGAAGCATGTCTTTACATTAGTATCCAAGGGTGCGCGGAGCAAAAAGTGACACAGCCTCCTCTCACGAGCGCTGGCGCGAGACTGCCGGCCGACCCGCGCCCGCGTCCCGCATAGAGCCCCTCTGAACCTCGCAAGGCGGAAACTCGTACGGACACTCATTTTTATTACTTTTCTTATTAAATATTTCATCAATTTTAAAATAGAACTATGATTCTATAGTTCTTACAGATACACGTTACTGCGAGTAAGAATATTTAAAAAAGTCTAAGCGCTTTAAGAGAAATATCGATTTAAAAGTTAAAAAACGCCGTGTAGAAATATTTTTCTTTTGACGTAAATATAGGCCGTATAGAAAATAATAAACAATAAATATGTTGTGCTTGAATCTATGATTATAATATATTTTTTTCAAAATTTTTGATCAAGGCATTCTGGAGGAATAAACTTTGAAAGATGAGCGTTTTTGGCCGCTCGAGGGTATCTATCCCCTTAAGCGGGAAAGCGTAACAGACAGACAGACAGACAGACAGACAGAGTTACTTTCGCATTTATAATATTAGTATGGATGAAGCTTCGTAGAAAAAAAAACCTACAATTTTGGAGCCAAGATTATGGAAAAAAATTATGTATTTTTAATAAGTTGATATTTCTTTTGGATAAAGAGTAGATAGCTCCGAAAAACTACATAAAAACGGCCTGCGGTGTGTTTTTCCCCTGGAACCGCCTTAAGGTTAATAAAGGTTAGGTAATCACTTGACCAAATATGATATAAAATTTTACTTAATCATCATAGTAACAATACTAATGAATTTTGAAATAATCCTTTTTTCCCGGGAATTAATTCCCATTTCCCCGAAATTAGGTAATTTAAAAAAAAAGTGACAACACCGGTATTATTATAAGCGAATAGCGACGCGACCACGTCACAGGTGCCGCGTGCCCTGCCCCCCGCCGCTCGCGGAAGGGGTTGTGTAGCGCACATGTATTAAGTTACCTCTTTTTGCGAAATGATATTTATTTTTTTAGGGGATTTTTTTTTTAGTTTCGCCGGTCTTTGTGGGCATTAGTAGAATCAGTTATCGATACCTAACAACACCTTCACGGATCGGACAGGGTTTTCTTTACATATTGTATAACACAAATTTATTTTATTTTTTTGCATACACAAGTCACTTTGCTGTATCAAACTGTTTTACATACGTCGCCTCACATCAGGTTTAGTTGAAAACCAGCGTCAGGCACTAGTTGTCTGGCATTTTTCCTGAACTGGGCTTTTTTTACTCAGCCGGGAGGCACATATTCCCACTAGTTTGATTATTCACATTTTACTTTATTTTATTATGACTATTTTATTCTTTTTTTAAATGATTGTCTTTATCTGATGTAATGTGTGTATTTTAGTCTGTGCTAATAGTAAAGAAAAAATAAAACTAATTTAAGTTCCACTTAAATTAGGTTTATATGTATGTATTTGTTGAACTTGAAAATATCATAACTTTGTAAAATAAGTTAATTGGCAAACAACTAGGATCACAAGCAAGACTTGTTTTTCGTTTATTTTGTCCATATATTTAATTACTGGCTGTTGCCCGTGACTCCGTCCGCGTGTTGATGTAAATTAAGCGCCTGTTAAAATAATGGCAGCAATATGTACGTCCGCGTTTGCCCCCGTTTTCGCAACATTTTTTGTTACTGCTCTGCTCCTATCGGTCATAGCGGAATGTTATATAGCCTATGTCCTTTCTCAGGCTCTAGACTACCTGAGTACCAAATTTCATTACAATCGGTTCAATAGTTTTGGCGTGAAAGCCGGACAATCAGACAGACAGAGATACTTTCGCATTATAATATTAGTATGGATTTTGCCCTAGCAATAGTAACGTTTATATTAGAGGTATGGCGGACAGTGTGTAAAGTTCACTCATACTCCATAGAAAAGGGAGAAAGAACCTATGCCCGACGGGTTGATGTTGGGAAGTTGTAGAAATGTATACCTGTTAAAAATATAGTTTAAAAAACTTAAAAACCAAGCTTTTAAAAAATATCAAACTAAAAAGTTAAAATTAATTTAAAAAAAAAGCGTAAGCCGCTTTGTGTTATAATTTTTGTATATTAAGCGCGTCACGCTTTTTTTTTAAATATTTTTAACTTTTTAGTTTGATATTTTTTAAAAGCATGGTTTTTTAGTTATTTAAACTATATTTATTCTCAACTTTTTAGTTCGATATTCTTTTAAAATAAAAAATGAACGAAGGAACGTATTGAAAACGTTGGGACATTTTACAGTAATGAGCTGCTCACTCGTAGTCCAAAGAGTTAGAGACGGACAAACAAACAAGCAAACAAGCAAGCAAGCAAACATACAAGTTAAGCTAATAAAAAGCATGTCAAAAAGTGAAAATGTATGAAAACAGGCCAAGTTAATTTGCCGGCGGCGGTGTTTCCGTCGGACTACAACTTGAGTGTCTTCAAGGCTAGAGTGAATAGGCTCTTAATAAACTAGCACGCTTTACCATCAACGATCGCATCGCTGCTTACCATCAGGCGGGATTGCGGTCAAGCGCTGGTTTATAAATAATAATAATAAAAAATAAAAAAAGTTAGCAGATATTTCACTTGTAATCTGTTGGAAAAGTAGTGGCATATTTGTTACGTTATTTCCATTATTTATCACTACATAGAATAAAACAAAATCGCTTTCTATTTCCCTATGTCCCTTTGTATGATTAAATCTTTAAAACTTCGCAACAGATTTTGATGCGGTTGTTTTTGTAATAGATAGAGTGGTTAAAGAGGAAGTTTTATAAGTAGATATTATAATATCCATTAAATAGTGGAGAAATTCTATTATTTTTGAGGTTTCTAATGTGATGTCGTAAATAATTAAATTTTTCCCGCGCAGTGAAACGCAGGCTGAACCCTACTAGATTTATCAAAATAATTCACTAAATATTGTACACATTGAAAAGGTCTACAGAAAAGTCCGCGATGGTATATCTCTATCTCTTATGGATATCCCACAAAATCATTTTTCTGTCATTTACTTCTTACGACAAATATTGGCTAATTTTCGAAGCGAGAATATTTTCGAAGATATTACAGACTAGCGGCCGCCAGCGACTTCGCTCGCGTGCAGTTAGTTATGCTCCGCTCCTATTGGTCGCAGCATGATATAACCTAAAGCCTTCCTGGATTAATGGACTATCCAGCACAAAAAAAATTAAATCGGACCAGTAGTTCCTAAGATTAGCCCGTTCAAACAAACAAACAAACTCTTCAGCTTTATATATTAACTAGTATATATTTAAAAATTGCGGGGCGTTGCGTCTGGATTGGCGTCGCGCGGACCGCTATGTTTTTTATACAACGTTCACAGTTTTCTGTAGTGTATTTAGATCAGAATTGCACCCGTGCGAAACCGGGGCAGACCGCTAGTTTTGAATAAATTATATTTTCTCTTACAAAATAGAACCACAACCGCACAACAAAAACGGGTTCTTAGCAGCTTTGAACAGAATTAAATTTAAATAGACCTTTGTCCTGAAACGGAAGACCACAGGATTTTGACAATAAATAAAAGGAAGGACATTATATTATTTTCCAAATAATACACTTGGTTTGGTTGTGACAGCAGCTTTTTCCTTTGATACAGGGCGCTATATTTGAGCCTATTTTCTTCTTTCTCTTGAAAGGATTCCGCAATTTCAATGTAATTTTGTAACCCATAAATGGTTCATAGTTAGGAGTTTGAAAATCCGACTTCTTTCTCTTTGTGAGAATGTATGGATGGATTTTTGTTACCTTCGTTGTCTGTTGTGAATAATACGAATGTGTGTTCAGTAATGCTCTTTTATTGTATGACTAGCTTTCCGCCCGCGGCTTCGCCCGCGTGGAGTTCGGTTATATCGCGCTTTTTAGATTTCCCTTGGGAACATAAAATTTTTCCGGGATAAAAGGTAGCCTATGTTCTTTCTCAGGGTCTAAAGATTGTCTGTGCCAAATTTCATCAAAATCGGTTGAGAGGTTTGGGCGGGAAAGCGTAACTTAACGTAACGTATATTAGTATGGATCTTAAGTTTTTTTTTTTTTAATAAATATACACTAGAGCTTGATTGCAATCCCGCCTGATGGTAAGCAGTGATGCAATCGCATACACTGAAAAATCTTAGTGTCGTGTTTCTCGGTGGTAGGCAATAACATCGGCTGCTGGCAGAAGTTACCACCCACCAGTACTAGTAGTCTTGCCGCTAAGCGATTCGTCGTGTTCCGGCATGATGTCTGGTGAAGCCGTACGGAGGAAGGGTCTGAGCATTTGTATTGCGATTTGTGGCGGTAACGATGCGCCAAATGTTGTTGTGTCAGGAGTTTGGTCGTGGAGAGTCTCCAGATCAATCTCCCTCTAGCGCAGCATCGTTTGGTCGTGTTGGTGTTGGGTTTAACATTGCATCACCTCGCTCAACTGCCGTCTTCCTTCCTATTCCTTAGTTTTTTAAGGCTTAATAAACTAGTGCGCTTTACCATCAACGATTGCATCACTGCTTACCATCAGGCGGGATTGCAGTCAAGCACTCCTCCTTCTTTTTCCTTTCGCTCTTGACAGAACGGTCGTGGTCACTATGACTGACTCCGAGACGCTGATGTTACACGCCGTACGATCTCTCTCCATCTATCTCTGTTGGACGACAGTCTGGAGCATTTATTAACAGGTCCCCCCACTGCCGCCTTGATTTGGTCGGTCCACCTCATCGGTGACCTTCCACGAGGTCTGTTCCCCTCCACTCTGCCCTGGACGACCAAACGTTCTATAGAGTCACTATTACGCCTTGATATGTGACCGAAAAATCCGAGTATACGGGACTGTACTATATCTGAAAGACGCTGTTTGATGCCGAGTTCTTGGAGTATAGAAACATTTGTTCTAAACTCGGTCCATGATACCCCAAGCATTCTTCTCCAACACCACATTTCTAGAGCGTCTATCTTTTTCTTTTCCAATTCCCGTAACGTCCACGTTTCAGCTGCGTAGAGAAATATGGGGAATATTAGTGCTCGGACGAGCCTGATCTTAGTGGCTTTAGTTATGTCGCGATTCCTCCATATTTTCTTGAGCTTGTCCATTGCCCCTCTTGTCATGGCCATGCGCCGTCTGATTTCATCCACACTACCGCCACTACTTGAAACCAGAGCGCCCAGGTAGACATACGAATCGACTACGTCACAATTCGCGATCCGTGTTACTTCGGGCGAACTATTACCAGCACGGTCGACGATCATGATTTTCGTCAAGCACTAGTTTATAATTATTTAAATAAAAAAAAAAAAATAGATAATGCACACATAGAATGGAAATTTAGATGATTCGAATAAAATAATTATTACAAGTAAACAAGATTAATGAAATTAATTATAGCTATGACACGTTTAACATACATAAAGGGTGTATCAGACATCGACGCACAAACGATTTTTTTTTTTTACATATTATAAACCAGCGCTTGACCGCAATCCTGCCTGATGGTAAGCAGTGACGCAATCGTTGATGGTAAAGCGCACTAGTTTATTAAGAGCCTATTCACTCTAGCCTTGAAAACACTCAAATTGTAGTCCGACGGAAACACCGCCGCGGGCAAATTGTTCCAGTCCTTCGATGTACGCGGTATAAAGGAGGAGGCGAAACGCTTCGTCCGGATCGTAGTGGTGTTAACAACGTAAGGGTGGTTTTCGACAGATTTATAAAAAAATATGCAGTTTTGTTGACTTGAGAGCGTTCATAATTGCTAAACTTGTATAACACAATAAGATTAAATCGCTAATTACACAAAAAAGCGCAATGTGAACAAAACTCGAAAAACTATCCTATCTGACTCTGACAGATTGCAGTTAAGCATTAGTTTATAATTAAATAAAAAGAAACTTGTATTGTGAACCCTTTTCATTTCTGGGCTGTAGTTAACAGCCCTTTGTATAAAAACTTTAACTTCACTCAAAACTTTAAAAGCAATCTGCTAGATGTAGATTGGTTGGTCAGCGCCGATTAGCGAGAACCGAGTGAAGCTAGTAAGTAAAAAGTTGTGGTTTGTTTGACAATGTTCTTGCCTGTGGTTGGAACAGTATAAAATATGAAGCTGGCCGCTGGAAAACCAGATACAATAGAAAATCTGTTGTTGACGGACACCAGTGACCCGCGGTGGCAATCAATGGTCTCGATTATCTTGTTCACAAACCACTCTAAAGGAGTTGTTTCATTTTGGCCACCACCATGTACGCTATATAGATAAAAAGGAAAAAAAAAATAAAGATTGTCATAAAAATACTTCTAAATTAATTTGAATAAAAATACAAGTATACAACGTGTAACAAAAAGGGTATATACATACCAAGGGCATGGCATATTTAGATGATATCAAACGATATCGAAAGGGTTTCAACTGAAAATAAAATACTCAAAAAATTGGTACCAAATTTTCAGTTTCGTGTGTTTCTTAAAATAAAATCATAACAAACGTGGCAGCACACTACATATGTTAATAACTACTCATTACCCGTCACGTTACTTGCCAAAATCCGATAAATGTCTTCAATATCTCTGTGCGACTAGTATGATAGTAGCCTTTCACATGCGGTGTTTTTCCTCATAACTTCCTAACATAAAGAGATAGAAATGAAATGAAATGAAATGAAATGAAATCGTTTATTAAGCAAGTAGGATCACTGATCACTTTTACACGTCATGTTTATTTTTTATTTTATTTTTTTAACTAGATGAAGCCGGCATTTCCTAACTGACTACCTCTGAGAAGAAATGGCCGAAACAAACTCAGGGATCATAGTCTTTTTTCAAGTCCAGACATTAAAAATGAAAATGTTTACAATAATTTACCTTATAATTACGCATATTGCTTAATAAAAATTAACAATGCTTAAGCCACAAAAATTCGTAAATTGAGGTATATACCATTCGAACCGCCACATTTTTCCGCATCGTATGGTGTATAAAACTCAATTTACGAATTTTTGTCGCTTAGATATGATTGCCTTTCAAGCGTCGATTCAATTAATTATTCGAAACGTTTTTTAGTGAGATAACCCTTTATTAAGGTAGCCATGAAAGTGGTTATGACGTTTGATTGGCGAGTTTGACAGTTCTATTTTCCCGTTGTGTTCGTGTCGAGTGTTGATTTGAGTTGATCGTGTTTATTTAATGGGCTGTATGTTCGGAATTCATGTTTTTTGCAGCCATATGGTAGATAATATACAGTATGTTAAATAACAGAGGGCGTTCCCTTAAACTCGTTAATATATATCATTAATAGATTAAAATAAAAATATCAGCATAGAAAAATAAGCATAAAAAATCCGAATAAAAAAAAATTCTAATTGGAAATAAATTTGAAACCTCCTGTTTTAAATCAAAATAGTAGTCGTCATGTATAAATAAATTGCGACGTTGCCGTCTTTCATGTTCGCGTGTACAGTGTGTTTCTTTTACATGTCAATTTAAAATTTTTATTGAATATTTTCTTATTGGAAAAAAATTTAAAACATTTTGTTTTCGAATGGAAATATTTTTTTTAGCATGTATGTATGCTATACTATTTCGGGTTAACGGGAACGCCCTCTGTTAGTTAACATACTGTAGATACGATAGCTTTAGATACCATGACACATCAATCAAATGTCACTGTTAAAATCTTATTTCGCTTATTGCTGACCACCATATTTATTAGTAGTTGTGTTGCACTCCTTGGCCGAGTTTAATTGAATCTGTATAAATTTAAGCCAAAATATAGGAAATTAACATTAAAAACAGTTAACTATAGCGTAACTATACCTAGCATTAAGTGTACAATGTGCTGGCCTAGGCTCCATACATTTCTGAAACATCTCATTTAGGTTTAGTGTACCTATCTTTTTCTTTCTACCTTATTATGAAAAGGACAAAAGATAAATATTACGATGTTAGTTGCCGTATTTTTAGTACCTAAAACCTAACTAGCTAACTGATGACAAAGATTATGGATGAAAGAAAATGACAAAACAAAAAAAAAATTGCAAAAAGGAAAATACAAAGTAAATAATTAATTTAAAAGTAATCTTTTAAATTAATTATTTACTTTGTATTTTCCTTTTTGCAACTTTACAGTCTAATGACTGTAAAGTAGAGTGTGTTCGTGTGGATGTTGAGTGTTGGTGTGGATGTGTGAGTGTCGCTGTGGTTTTGTAAGTATACATGTGAAGTGCGTGTGTGTGTGTGAGTAATAATATTTGTAGGATATGTAGGATGCGGACAGCCTCCGTGGCGTAACGGTAGCGGACGCGGCCGCTGCGCAAGGTGGCGCGGGTTCGATCCCCGCACAGTGCAAGCACTTGTATGCATGAATATGAATACTTCACTGGTCTGGTCGTGCCTCGGAAAGCACGTTAAGCCGTTGGTCCCGGTTGCCATACAAAGATCTAGTGGCAGTCGTTACGGGTTGTTGAGCCCTCAAAAGTCCAACAATTGTTCTAACTGCAATGCTTCGATGTCGCCTTCGGGTTGTGGAGGTCAGACGGCAGTCGCTTCACGGAAAATGTCGAAGTTTAGCAATTTCAGCAGTTGGACTGGTAAAGCGGACCCCGGACTCCAAAGCTGACAAGGCTTCGGATGCGACTGGGATTAACGCTGGGATGATGATGATGTAGGATGTGGGCAGCACAAGACCGGTCATTGTGGAAGGCCTTGGGGGAGGCCATTGTGCAGTAGTGGGCCTCTATAGGCTGGAGAAGAAGAAGAAAAAGTAGGATAGAATCTAACAAAGACAGTGCTCAAAATAGATTTTGCTAAAACAACCCTATATAGGGTGGTTTGGTGTTGTTCATGGTATTTTACATTATTATCTAAATTAAACAACTCTCGTCAATTTTTCGAGTAGTGTTTAATTATTAACTATCTAAATTGTCTTTCACCGGGTTTCCCCAATATCTCTCGATTCCAAGTCTCGTAATCAAACTCATTCTTCATTAACTCCATCAAAATGAAGTTGGGTTGTTTGTTACTTAAATATTCACTTTCTGTAAGCTGTTTAATTTGATAAAGCGCTTAGACAAATTCGTTGAATATTGTGTTCAAAACATTTTATTGTTCAAGGATATTGAATAAATTTACAAACAACGTATAACGGAAAGGGTATACCCATACCAAGGACTCGGCCTCTTTTAATGATATCAATTGATATTGGAAGGGTTTTTAATTCTCATCATCATCATCCCAGCGTTAATCTCAGTCGCATCCGAAGCCTTTTCAGCTTTGGAGTCTGGGGTCCGCTTTACCAGTCAAACTGCGGATATTGCTAAACTTCGACATTTTCCGGAAAGCTACTGCCGTCTGACCTCCACAACCCGAAGGCGACATCGAAGCACTGCAGTTAGACCAATTGTTGGACTTTTGAGGGCTCCAACAACCCGTAACGACTGCCACTAGATGTTCGTATGGCAACCGGGACTAACGGCTTAACGTACTTTCCGAGGCACGACCAGACCAGTGCAAATATTCATATTCATGCATACAAATATTTGCACTGTGCGGGGATCGAACCCGCGCCACCTTGCGCAGCGGCCGCGTCCGCTACCGCTACGCCACGGAGGCTGTCGGAAGGGTTTTTAATTCTACCTTTACAAAAGTGTAGCCCCACACTAGGATTACTGCTGTATCACGATACAGCAGTAATCCGAGTGTTTAATGTTTGTAACCCACGGGTTACAAACATTTCAACTCACATAAACAAACAGACAAACCCCGAACAACTAGCTGTAGGCCATACAAATATTTGTCCCGTGCGGGAATTGAACCCACGATACACTGTGCAACAGTCGATCATTCAGCCACCGCACCAACCGTGTCGTCAAATTTCTTAAACCAACTAGCGGCCGTCCGCGACTTCGTTCGCTTTTTTGTTATAATTATGCTTCGCTCCTATTGGTCGCAGCATGGTGTTATATAACCTAAAGCCTTCCTGGATTAATGGGCTATCTAACAAAAAATAATTTTTCAAATTGGAACGGTAGTTCCTGAGATCCGTTCGAACAAACAAACTTTTCAGCTTCATATATTAGTATAGATATACAATCAAAAATTTGGAGCACCCACTGATTTTCTTCCCCAAAATAGCGATGATTTGTATCACTATTCAGGGTATATTTAATGAAGAGTTCGATTTAAGAGTGTGGAACGGACGACAGCAGGTCAACCTACCCGAAACCATCAAAAATTCCCAATCAACCCTGAGCCTTAATTCTTTCCGGGTAAAGTAGAAAATCTAGTAAATAAATCTGACAGATTGTCGAGGCTTGATTTGCTCTCGTCTTAAGTTCAATCGTTCAATCTAAAGGGTACACACCTTTAGATTGAAAAACTTTCTCCATAGGACAAATTTGGTAATCGCGAAAAATTTACCAACTATTCCATAAAAAAAGTTGCGATTATGAAATATTTTTTTCCATGGCACCTCTACGAGAAAATTGTTTACTCTGATGGAACTTTAATTTTGGCTGACCTTTGAAAAATATCCCTGTACTAAGCGGTAAATATGTCGCCAGAGCTATGCTCGGAGTTTCTCTGGGCGATCGAATCAGAAATGAGGAAATCCGCAGAAGAACCAAAGTCACCGACATAGCTCTTCGAGTCGTCAAAATTAAGTGGCAGTGAGTGGGGCACATTGCTCGTAGAATCGATCGCCGATGGAGCAGTATAGTTCTGGAGTGGCGGCCACGTACCGGAAGACGCAGCGTAGGGAGGCCCCACAAGGTGGACCGATGACCTGGTGAAGGTCGCGGTAAGCCGATGAATGCGGGCAGCACAAGAACGGTCGTTGTGGAAAGCATTGGGGAGGCATTTGTCCAGCAGTGGACCTCTATAAGCTGAAGAAGAAGAGAAGAGATGTCGCTCTGTTGAACTTGGTGGCTGACAGACCAATCATCAGCGTAAAAGGGCAGTTGTAGGAAACGTAGCGGCAAAAAAATTAAGACGTTCGATCCGTTAGCCATCAAATTAAACGTCGTTAATATTAATAAACTAGCTGTGCCCCGCGGTTTCACCCGCGTAAGCTTCGATCCGAAAGAGCTCAGTTGATATAAAATAAGCGCCTGTTAAAATAATGGGAGCAATATGTGTACGTCCGCGTTTGCTCCCGTTTTCGCAACATTTTTTGCTTCTGCTCTGCTCCTATTGGTCATAGCGAGATGTTTTATAGCCTATGTCCTTTCTCAGGCTCTGGACTATCTCTGTACCAAATTTCATTACAATCGGTTTAGTAGTTTTGGCGTGAAAGCCGGACAGACAGACAGAGATACTTTCGCGTTTATAATATTAGTATGGATTTCCTACAACTGCACTTTTACGACTTCTTCATTATTTTTAAAGGGTCCCAATACTTTGGTAGCCAATTGCCGAAACTCTTGTATACGATCGAAATGCACGAGAAAACCTAACCAGTGGTAGAGAGGCTGGTTGTCCAGGGTGTAAGGAATGAAAGAAAAAGTATTGCTAGTGACTTATACAGAATAGTATATTTCATTACAAGTGCGGAAAGCCTGTCATTACAACGAGTTCCGACAAATGTCGACCCGAGTCGAGGCGCAGCCGAAGGTGAGGGTTGACAGTCGGAACAAGTTGCAATGACGGTTCCGCACGTGTACTGAACAACTATTTTTAATACAGTTGCGAAAAAATTAAGCAATTTATTAAAATAATAAAAACACAATAAACTCAACTAACTAATAATTTATTTCTTAGAAAAGTTATAATTCACATATACCTACATTGAAATTGGTACAGATTTTTATACTAACCGGGGAAGTTTTAGATTGCATATTTACTGTTTGAGACAAACTATTATTAATTTCGTATGATTGTTCATGTATATTTGTCAAAGGTGTTATACAATGGCGTTTGCTAGTTGATGGAATTGGATCTAATGACTTATCATTATCAACGAAGGTAAATGGACGAACTTTCTCTTCACTATTTTCATGTGAAGGTGACGGACTGGACTTTAAATTAATGGATTGTGTGATTTTTTTCCCAGTTTCTAGTTTGTTATGTAATGAATCAGCAATATAGCCTTCTGCAACTTTGTCTGACTTCCAACCTCCTAGTCGCTTTAAGGACGTCAAATTGACTCCTGAATCTGCCAATAATGTAGCAGAGGTCCTCCTGAAGCTGTGCCCAGTATAATACTCTGCATCCGGCAGACCAAGAAACGTAGCTATTTCTTTTGGCATATTACCAAATTTGTTTATCCCGATTGCTTGAGATGTACACTTTCCTTTTTGATAATTTTGGAAAAAACGGTCGGATTTTCCTTTTTGGGACCGCTGATTCATATATTTTTGCACTATTCTAAGAAAATCTCCTTCAACAACAAAGCTTCTCGGTATCTTATTTTTTGTATTCGGAATCTTGATTAGTAGCATTTTTTCATGGGCTTCAATATCTTTTAAAGTAATATTGGATAACTCCTCTCTGCGGCAAGCACCAACAATGCCAAAAATCAGCGCAACCTACAAAAAAAAAAAGAAAGGGATTTGATTAATATTTTTTAAAATAAATTAATGACTGTATTTTGTGATTTCGTAAACTGAATACTAAAGAAAAATATAAGTACTTATTAATTAATTACCTTTGTGGCTAAATAACGATCATCGGGAGCTTCGTTTAAAAACCTTTCCACTTCATTCGATGTTAATATTTTCGACTTTTTAGTTGTAAAACCGTCTGATTGTCGTTTTAAGAAAGCATTTAGTTTTGGGTATTGACTTATATCCACGTTGTTTCTTATTTTCAGCATACTTTTTATCATCGAAAACCTCGACCATAATGTAGAAGGTTTTAATTTTGCTCACAGTTCGGAGAAATATGCCAACATAACATTTTCTGAAAAACTATTTGCTTTTTTCTCTTCTCTCCACGCAATAAATTCGTTGTATATGGATAGATACAGATATGTAGCGACTTTTTGACTTTTCCGGTAAAATGTTCCCCGAAGCATTTTGTGCAATTATACTGAGTTCCGGTGGTGTTAATTCAAATAAAATATCGTCGAAATTACTCATTTTGTGCAACAAACAACTAAACTTGCAAAGAAAATTTTTGAAAAATGGCGCACACCGTAAAAGAATATAAGCAGAGATTTTTTTTTCTTCACCCATTCGATTAGGCAAAGGGAACTATGCCCATACAGCCAAGTCTTCAGTAGAATTTTTTTATTGATATGAAATGAAAATGAAATGAGATGAAATTAAATAAAACCTAACCTAACTCATTGAATTAAATCATTAAATCTGATATTGAAACAAATTAATTGCATGAATCATAAAAACTTCTATGATTTTTTTAAAGTAAAAACTTCATGGTTGTTTTTTTTTTATTTTTAATAGACAATATTTTGACAGTTGGGAAAGAGAACGCACTAGTTCGGAAAAGGTAAAGAAAAAGCACGAATGTGTAATAGCCCACTTTCCGAACGCTATACGTCCCTGTAATACACCACTTTTTGAGCAACTGTATTAAAAAGGTTTATTGCAACTGTATTTAAGTCTTCGTGTAATTGTTCCAGGCGGTTTGTTCCTGAAAGTGCGTCAGTACAACAGAAAGTATGGAGACCGCTACGTTATAAAGATGATGAAAAGGAGGATCCTGCATGTCTCCAACGTGAAGGACGTCGAGGTATGTACTGCATATTGTACATACAGATTTAGATGTAAACAGAGTGGTCCATTGAGATGGGTCATTAGGTCTAGAGCGAATTGGCTTATTATAAACTAGTGCGCGTTACCATCTTCGAATGTATTACTGCGTAAAGCTAAAGCGTCCATTAGAGAAAACACAAAAACAATTCAGAACTTAAGCCGTGGCAGCTAAGAGATGACTACACATGGCACTGTTAAGCTCAACCATTTTGAAGGGAATTAATACAATTTAAGTGTCTTCAAGGTTGGAGTGAATAGGCTCTTAATAAGCTAGCGCGCTTTACCATCAACCATTGCATCACTGCTTACCATCAGGCGGGATTGCGGTCAAACACTAGTTTGGTATTTATTAAATAGATGTATAAATTTATTTAAAATAGTATGATACACTTAACGTATATATTTATTGTATAATCTATGTAAATAGTACACTGTAGACTACCTACATTATTTCTTTATCCTTCCCCTTACAATTCCATCCAAAGGCTGTCTGTAAAAGATCCCTCTTAGCGATAAGACCGCCCATTGTGTCACTCTTTGTAAAATCTTTTTATTTATGTTCTGTAATCTATATGGTGTACACATTGATAAAATATTAAACTAAGGTAGATATGTCATTAGCGCACTGAAAATGAAGCGTACAAAAGGAAGGAAAGTCCTGTCTCTCGCCTTAGTCACTCTCGATACACTCGTAAAAACAAACGACAAACACTAACAGCGCAAACGACAAACATTAGCCATCTTTTTCTTCTCTATGCTTTAGATTGTGCCCCATCTCACTCACACTGTACCAATGTATGCCGAATAAAAATATGCATGTTGCTGCTGTGTTCGGCACATTTTTTTTGGTCAGTTTGTTAGAATATATCGTATCTGTTTAATATTTTATCAATGGGTGTACATAATAAAGAGTAGGTATTCTATTCTAACTCAATGATCATGATACATATTCAACCGCCACTACATACAAGGTCGCCGTTCGGATATTTACCACAACCACACACAAGCAAATAACACCACACCACACTACCACACCACATTCAAGCCATGCAGTAAATAGTTATTCATTAGATCATCATCATCATCATTTCAGCCGAAAGACATCCACTGCTGGATGTAGGCCTCCCCAAGGATCTCCACGACGAACGGCCTGCGGCTCCCGCATTCAGCGGTTTCTCGCCACCTTCACCAGGTCGTCGGTTCACATTGTCGGAGACCTACCCACGCTGCGTTTTCCCGTGCGTGGTCGCCACTCGAGAACTCGTCTGCCCCATCGGGGTCCTACGGGCAATGTGTCCAGCCCACTGCCACTTTAGTGTTGCAAATCTTCGGGCTATGTCGGTTACTCTCGTTCTTCTACGGATCTCCTCATTTGATCACGCAGTGAAACCTCAAGCATAACCCTCTCCATTGTCCTTTGAGTGACCTTGAGCTTTCTTATAAGTCCCATTGTTAGCAACTACGTTTCAGTTCCATAAGTCAGTCACAGGTCCAAGACTTTTGTCTTGAGACACTGTGGTATTTCTGACGAGAAGATTCTATATAGCTTCCAGAAAGTAGCCCAGCCGAGTTAGTGGGTAGTAAATAAAACAGGATATGGTAAATAACAGGAGCGCGCATACCCTATATTATGTGGGTTATAACTCACGTACAGGACCCAGAATAAAGCCGGTCCCATCACAGTGTAGGTGTACGAACATTAATATTGTAAATACACGCGTACACGAAGGATTCAATATTTCATCGTTCATAAAATGCGGGCTCCTATAACATGTCAGTTTTAGTTGAGTTATTGAATTAGTACGAAAGGGATATTTAATAAAAACCGGCCAAGAGCGAGTCGGGTCACGCTTAGTGCAGGGTTCCGTCGGTACTTTCCCGTCCGTCACAATAAGTGACCGCATTAAGTTGACATCCTAATAAGAACGGCGATAACTAAAGAAAGAGTTGTAGCTTCCAACTATTTTATAGATCATACCCATACTGACCCCATTAGCTCAGCAAACATCTCAACAGCGCGAAGTACAACGCCATTGTTCGGGAAATAGGGTACTAATTCATATAAACAAGATGGGGTGGATTTAAGGTGGTGATTTTAGATTGCTTTAAGTGATTTTAATAATTATTTTTTTATTTGAAAGCATATACGTTCAGGATAAAAAAAAAAATGTAAATGAAGATAAAAATATACATATACGGCAAATATACTGTTAATTTGAACACTTTTAAAAAAGTCTGTTAACACATAAGAGTTTAAAAAAATATATAAATAAGTGTTTATAAAGTTCTGCTTTTGAGAATCTTTTTTCAGATTTTTCGAATGTATGGTTCGCAAGTTAGAGCGATTACACATTATCAAAAATTTAGTTTAGTAAACCCCTATTCATATTTCAATATCTATCTAACAATATATCACACCTTATGGTGGAAATGAAAAAAAAAAATCACTCTACCCCACTTTAAGTAAGTATATGGAGAATGCCTTAATATTTCTTTTTTACTTTTTATTTTAGTATGTTATAAGCGTGATTAATAAAATTCATATTGGTACCAAATTTCAGCTCTCTAGTCCTAACGGTCACTGACATTATCCGCGGACGAACAGACATACAGACAGACTTGGAGAAACCGTACGGAGGACGGGTCTGAGCAGTTGTATTGCGATGAGTGCCGGGTACGATGCGTCAAATGTTGTTGTGCCGGGAGTTTGGTCGTGGAGGGTCTCCACAACAATCTCCCTCTGGCGCATCATCGTTGGTCGTGTTATTGGGTCTAACATTGCACCACCTCGTTCAACTGCCGTCTTCCTTCCTGTTCACTAAGGTTTTTTAAGTGAATGGGCTTAATAAACTAGCGCGCTTTACTATCAACGATTGCATCACTGCTTACCATCAGGCGGGATTGCAGTCAAGCTCTAGTTTATAATTATAAAAAAAAAGCTATAAGGGTTACTAGTTGTCTACGGAACCCTAAAAAGGGACTATCCATGGTTACTATCCCTTATTGGGGCTCTCTACACACGTACTGTAGGTATTTCATGAATCATGACCTTAGACAGTTAAGAATATTAATACTTTTACTAAAGTTCCGTTGTCAAATAAAATAAAATATTTACTCGTTAAAAACTTGATTAAACCAGAGTTTTGCAGCTGCATGCAGCTGTGTAGGAAAATTAATTGAAATTCTACATATGAGTGAAATATTCTCTGGGTATAGTATACAATTTTCTTGCTCAATTTGCCAGTGAGGTCTGCATATGTATTATATCAAATTTATTCAATTTGCACTATGCAATCTAAATGCAAATAATACATGGTGGTACATTAGGTGCCAACTCCGCTAGCGAGAAAATTGCAACAATAGTCTACCTGTTGTATCAAATATTCTCTATGAATCAATCTCACTGTCATATCGGACAGGAAACGCCGGTTTTCTTACCATATTTTCCTTCACCGTTTTTGAGAGCGACAGTGATGAAACAATTGACATAAAGTAAAGCACCTGATGAGATTTGAACCTACGACCTAAAAATTGTAAGGCGCGACAGATACCACAAGGCCACAAAGAGGTCTTCTCGGTGTTTCTCGGTGGTAGGCCATAACATCGACTGCCGGCAGAAGTTACCACCCACCAGACAAAGTCTTGCCGCCAAGCGATTCGTCGTCTTCCGGCTTGATGTCTGGTGAAGCCGTACGGAGGGCGGGTCTGAGCAGTCGTGTTGCGATGTGTGGCGAGTACGATGCGCCAAATGTTGTTGTGTCGGGAGTTTGGTCGTGGAGAGTCTCCAGATCAATCTCCCTCTAGCACAGCTTCGTTTGGTCGTGTTGGTCTTGGGTTTAACATTGCATCACCTCGCTCAACTGCCGTCATCCTTCCTATTCCTTAGTTTTTTAAGTAAATAGACTTAATAAACTAGTGCGCTTTACCATCAACGATTGCATCACTGCTTACCATCAGGCGGGATTGCAGTCAAGCACTAGTTTATAATTCATCATCAACCTTTTATCGTCCTACTGCTGGGTACAGGTCTCCTCTCATACAGAGAAGGATTGAGCGTAATCACCACGCTTGCTCAATGCGGGTTGGCGATTTCAGACATATAAGTCCAGGTTTCCTCAAGATGTTTTCCTTCACCTTCAGTCATTGGTGTCCAAGATATACTTAGAAAGTACATATAACTTTAGAAAAGCTACATTGGTACTTGCCTGACCTGGAATCGAACCCGCGCACTCATACTTGAGAGGCTGGTGTTTTAACCACTAGGCCACCACGACTTGTAAGTCGTGGTGGCCTAGTTTATAATTATTAAAAAAAAAAAAGTACGACTGGTCTATACTATCGGTATCGGTATGGTACTATTAACTTACGCTTTCGGGAAGCTACGTAGAATTTTCTCGTCCGAAATACCGCAGTGTCTCAAGACAAAAGTCTCCGACCTGTGTGTTGCCAGTGATGACTTATGGAATTGAGACGTGATCGCTAACAATGGGCCTTACAAGAAACCTCAAGGTCACTCAAAGGGCAATGGAGAGGCCTATCCTTGGGGTTTCACTACATGATCAAATCAGTAATGAGGAGATCCGCAGAAGAACGAGAGTAACCGAAATAGCCCGAAGAATTGCGACACGTTGCCCGTAGGACCGATGCCCGATGTCGCCGAAGGGTTCTCGAGTGGCGACTACGCACTGGAAGACGCAGCGTGGGTAGGCCCCCGGCAAGGTGGACCGAGGACCTGGCGAAGGTCGCAGAAATATCTTATAGAGAAATTGGAATATATTAACAAAAACGCAAATGCGAAACTGTAAGTATTTGTTTTAAATTAAATAATGTCGACATCAAAGTGGCTCACTTAGTAAGTACCTGATCAATATTAAAGAACTTCAAAGCTTATATGTTTATTTGAAGTCCTGAGAAAAAAATACACTTTTTAATGTTTCTTTTAAACAAACGGCCAAGTGTGAGTTGGACTTTTACATAGGTTCCGTACTACTGTACGGAATTAGGCAAAAAAATCAGAAGAAACACTTTGTTTATGGTGTAAAATAAATGGAGACTCATGGAGCTGTATCCATCTCCGCAATATCGGGGCATCCCCCCGATTTACGAACACACTGAGAATACAGTTATAACGGTAGTAGAAATGATAAGGTCTCCAGACGAACAGCCCGAATAATTCATACTAATATTATAAATGCGAAAGTAACTCTGTCTGTTTGTCTGTCTGTCTATCTGTCTGTCTGACTGTCTGTCTGTCAGTTACGCTTTCCCGCTTAAACATCTCAACCGATTTTGATGAAATTTCAATGACAATCTTTAGACCCTGAGAAAGGACATAGGCTACCTTTTATCCCGGAAAAATTTGATGTTTCCGAGGGAAATCTAAAAAGCGCGATATAACCGAACTCCACGCGGGCGAAGCCGCGGGCGGAAAGCTAGTAATAAATAATGTATAGTCCAAATAAGATCCCCTTTAAAGACAGGGAATTTGATCCTGGCTACAGTCGTAGATCGAAACCTAATACTGACGCTTGATTCTGTGAAAATCTCCGTGTTAAGTGAGCTTGAGCGTACTGTCAATAGTCAATAGTCGACACGGTTGGTGCAGTGGCTGAGCGATCGACAGCTGCGCTGATAAAGAACATTGAAATATCGCAGCATAGTGGCCACATCATGCCTCAAACCTTCCTCATAGACGGTTCACGCTGCCATCTTTTTCAACTATCATTGGCGATATCCGCCATTATTGTGAAATAAATTTTTCAAAGAATTTCTATAATTTGTTACACGTGTTATTGGCAAAATTGTGGTATATATTCCAAAGAGGTCATTGATCAAGAGTTGAGATTGAATCTCACCTTGAAAAAAGAAGAAGAAGTCTGCTGCGCTGTGTCGCGAGTTTTGTGATCCCGCACAGAAGAAATATTTGTATGAACTAGAGGTAGTTGTTCCAAGTCTTTGAGTTCAAATATGTAATTGTAAACGCACCCATCCACGATACAGAAGTCATTTCCAGCGTGGGGTATAGTTTTTTTTTAAATGCCTCAATCCCTAGCATTGGTTCAAAATCAAAAGTCATTTATTCAAACTAGGCTGAGAATCAGCACTTTTTGAACGTCAATATTACATAAGACAGTCCCCCAAAACGCCCACCCATCGCTACTTCCTAAGTGCTTTCGCTGGGAAGAAGAAGTAGCGGAAGAAACTCCCCAGCAGCACAGCTGTCTGTTCATTTAGAAAAAAACACAATAGTTTGTACGTAGGTATAGGTATAGTAATACAAAAGAAAAAATAATAAAAATATACAAATATTCCAGCTAGCCACGCCAAAATACCAGAAAAGCAAAACAAAAAATTAAATAAAATATCACTGAAATGTAAAAAGTAAAAACTTATTACATACCAAATAAAAGCCCCTGGCATAAAGGGCGTGACAGCTAACATATTTGTGCATTGTAAAAAGCAAATTATATGAACTCATATTATGTGTCAGTAAGCTAATTCTGGAGAAGGAACACAAAGGTTGGAATGGCAACTCCCTCCACGCTCATTTCACCTAAGTTTCAAATGGTTTTAATTTATATCTTGTTTACAGGTCGTGTTGTCTCATTCCCGGAACATTAAAAAGAGCAAACCGTACACTTTCCTGGAAGCTTGGCTCGGCACAGGACTGCTGCTGAGTTCTGGTAACATGTAATTATAATACTTTGCCTACATTTAGGTACTGTCCTGGTTTATTACAATTCTAGATCTTAGATAAAACTGATGAACAGATTTCGAAAAAAAATTAGCTCTATAGGTTGTATACCCACAGAATCGAAACTTATGCGCGCGAAACCGCGGTTGTTTGGTTACTTCTACATCCCTCATCATCAACCTTTTTATCGTCCCACTGCTGGGCACAAGTCTCCTCTCATACAGAGAACGATTGAGCGTAATCACCACGCTTGCTCAATGCGGGTTGGCGATTTCAGACTTAAAGTCCAGGTTTCCTCAAGATGTTTTCCTTCACCTTCAGTCATTGGTGTAAAAGATATACTTAGAAAGTACATATAACTTTAGAAAAGTTACATTGGTACTTGCCTGACCTGGAATCGAACCCGCCCACTCACACTTGAGAGGCTGGTGTTATAACCACTAGGCCACCACGACTTACTCTACATCCCTAAAACAGGCCAACTTTTTAGTAGGTATTTGTTATTATAGCGGAAACAAAAATACATCATATACATCATCATCATCATCCCAGCGTTAATACCAGTCGCATGCGAAGCTTTTCAGCTTTGGAGTCTGGGGTCCGCTTTTACCAGTCTAACTGCTAGTTTTGGCTAATTTTCCATATTTACGTTTAGCGACTGCCGTCTGACCTCCACAACCCGAAGGCGATATCGAAGCATTGCAGCTAGACCAATTGTTGGACTTTTAAGGGCTCCAACAACCCGTAACGACTGCCATTAGATGTTCTTATGGCAACCGGGACCAACGGCTTAACGTACTTTCCAAGGCACAACCAGACCAGTGCAAATATAAGCACTGCGCGGGGATCGAACCCTCGCCCCCTTGCGCAGAGGCCGCGTTCGCTACCACGGAGGCTGACAAAACAAAAATGGCAACTGTCTAGCTACCAAGATTAATGAGTGGCAGGCAGACAGACAGTGAGGTATTAGTTTCTACCCTTTAAACACGGAACCCTAAAAAGCGAAAACAAATGAAAACAACTATTGAAATGAAATCGAAAATGAAAGTTTAAAAGTTTTGATGAAAGAATTTTCATGGCAGCGAATATCAGTCCTGCTGTTACATAGAATTTATAGAAAATATAAATAAAAAAATATAAGCATATGGAACATATAAATTTGAGTTTATCCATACTAATATTATAAATTCGAAAGTATTTCTGTCTGTCTGTCTGTCTACCCGGCTTTTACGCCAAAACTACTGAACAGATTTTGATGAAATTTGGCACAGACAACCTTTAGACCCTGAGAAAGGACATAGGCTACCTTTTATCCCGGAAAAATTTGATGTTGCCGAGGGAAATCTAAAAAGCGCGATATAACCGAACTCCACGCGGGCGATGCCGCGGGCGGTAAGCTAGTGGAAAAATAATGTGCATTTCTGAACAATGAAGTTTAGTTTACCCTACAACTTCAAGCATTTATATAACTTTTTCAATAGTGCTAGTCACTCTAAAATTAACTTAATTGCCATTGAAATAAAGTCAATATTTGTGTAACTTGTCAATATTTGTGTACCCGGCACACATTGCAATACAACGCTCAGACCCATCCCTCGTACGGCTTCACCAGACATCATGCCGGTACACGACTAATCGCTTGGCGGCAAAACTTTGTCTGGTGGGTCGTAACTTCTGTCGGCAGCCGATGTTATGGCCTACCATCGTGAAGTCAATTACATATTTTTTAAATTAGATCAAATCGGTGTTTGCTATCTGACTGCCATGAGAAGACAGGCCGAAATCAGAGGTCAGTCTCTTTTAAAGTTCAGATATAATCTTGGTCAGATTATACAGGCTGTATCTGACATCGTAACGCAAACTTCGCGAAAAGACTAGACCGCAAGTCACTAATAAAATTATGATAGTCATTTATGTCGTAAATTAAAGGTTACAGAATTCACAGTGTTTACAAAAGTGTCGGCTCGGCATTTGAACGTTGATCCCTAATGTGAACTCTATTAAATCAGCTGATAACATAGTTTTTCGAGTTTTGTTTTCATTGCGCTTTTTTGTGTGATTAGCGAATTAATTAATTTTTACTTTAAAATCTTATTGGGTTATAAAAGTATAGCAATTATGAACGGTCTAAAGTAAAAAAAAAACTACATATATATTTTTTTTAAATCACGAAAACCAACGAAAAATTCCACCACTGGGGGTTCAGAATCATGTACTGGATCCATGGTACTCGTTTGTGCGTCGATGTCAGATACACCCTTTATGACGACTTTGTAGAACCAATATCTGAGGTACTCAACTCAAAATTTAAGATGTTCAACGATTCGACGAACAATACTAAAGAAAGGACTTTCAGTTAGGCCAAATAATAGTTTCTTTTTATCTATGACAAAGTGTATATATATAAAATGTTTTACCAAGTGTATATAAACCATTTTTGCCTTCAATTGATTTAGGTAATAGAGTTTCCAATTTCATGGCTTATAACTACCTAATCTGCTTATAAAGGTATATAAAGCCAACCCTTCTAAGTTCACGTGTCACAGACTCTCATCAATTTTACGCGATATTCAATTTAGAATCTAAATTGAATATCACAAATAATGAATCACTGGCTATATCGAAATTCTCGTGTGGTACCGGGCATAGAATAGCACCCACATATCCTCCCGTGGATGTCGAGCGAGCAGCAGTGCTTTTCATGTGGAATACAAATTACTGCGTACTCAACTGGCCTGCCAAGCGTGGGGATCATGGCAATGCTCCCCAATGGAATGAATGCCTTCGGGGAGGCCTTTGTCCAGCAGTGGATCTCTAAAGGCTGAGAAGAAGAAGATATCAAAATTATCAAAATTTTTGATGTTTCCACTACCTATACCTTCTCCAGGTGAACTTTGCACAAGATATAATGTCATCATCATCATCATCATCATCAACCTTTTATCGTCCCACTGCTGGGCACAGGTCTCCTCTCATACAGAGAAGGATTGAGCGTAATCACCACGCTTGCTCAATGCGGGTTGGCGATTGCAGACTTATAAAGTCCAGGTTACCTCAAGATGTTTTCCTTCACCTTCAGTCATTGATGTCCAAGATATATTAAGAAAGTACATATAACTTTAGAAAAGTTACATTGGTACTTGCATTGGATATAATGTATAATTATGTAAACCGCAAAATCATAGATTTTATGACTAGTAGTTTCGGCTATTTGTGTAATATTATAATTGTCGTCGTAAGAATAACTAATATAAATTTTTGACTTACATATTGTTGTTCCGGATCTGTTGTATGAATGGATAGAATCCTTACTTATTATAAATCCTTAGATATTATAAATCGAAAAGTGAGTTTGTTTGTTTGTTGCTCTTTCACGTCGTAACTACTCAACCGATTGCTTTGAAATTTTGCAGACGTAAAGTTAGTAGTCCGGATTAAATAATAGGGGTTTTATCCTGGAAAAAAATTGATATTCCCGAGGGAAAACAAAAATATTGTTAGCTTCATACCAGCTCGGTGATAGATAGCGCTGTGTGTGGTTTAAACCGTAAATATTGCAAACGAATATGCACATATAAATTTAGAAGCTAAATGGTACGATCCCCGAAAATGAGGAATCAAAGAAAAAAAGCACGATACAACCGAATTCCACGCAATAAGTATAATGCAGATGTATTATACAGTGCATAATGCTGAGCGACAGCCGTTTTGCGTGGATGTGACACATGTTTCCCTCAACCATTTGCTATTTTTTTCTGTTTTTGTATTTTGTTTCCGTCATGATTACCATATTAGAAGAAATCTGAAAAGTTGTGTGGAAATCGGTTTTGATGGTATGTGTAAGTGATACGGAGGAGTGAGGTACATGTCGTGGAGTATTAATCTGAATGGGTATAAGAGAAGGAGAAGACCAAGAACGAGACCCCTAATCGGCGAACACATTTTTGTCAAATAATTGCGACAAAGTGCTTGGCCAGACTAAAAACGCGGCGCGGTAGCGGTGACGCGCGCGATTTGTCGGCCTTTTATACGTTTTACCAAAAACAGAAGAGATCCTATGATTACACATAATTATATACAGGGAAATTTTTTTTCGAGTGCGCAAAAAAAATGGGTGGCTCAGAATCAATAACAGAACAAATCTGCATTGTTAGTTTAAAATATAAAATCATGTTTTTGTCCGCCCTAAAATCAGCAAATGAGAAACACCAATTATTCATATCAATATCGTAGTATTAGCATATGGCCGCGTAGTGAACATGCGGACGGCGCGGGCGCGCCCTGTGATGTTCCCGCCGTCCCCACTCCGTCGAACGTGAATGGGACCGCGTGCGGTGACAATAACATCGATTTCATAATAAACATCTTTCGTTATTAATAACTATTTTTTTTTTTGTACTAAAACATATCAAAGTAGTAATATTTTTATCTATTAAATTTATTTAGCTATACGTTGACAAAGTTTGCGCACTGGATAAAATTGTATCCTGTATAACACTATTTTCTTCAACAGGTGCAAAATGGCACAGACGGCGCAAGATCCTGACTCCGACTTTCCACTTTAACATTCTGAAGAGTTTCACAATAGTCATGGAGGAGAGGAGCCGAGGTCTGGTGGAGAAGCTCAAGGAATTTGAGGGTACAGAGGTGAACTTGCTGCCCGTCATCAGCGACTATACTCTCTACACTATTTGTGGTAAGTATTTTTGTAACATTTTATAAACTAGTGCTTGAGCGCAATCCCGCCAGATGCAATCGTTGATGGCAAATCACGCTAGTTAATTAAGAGCCTATTCAGAGTAAATAGGTTCTTAATTAACAGAGTGAATAGCCTTAAAGACACTTAAATTGTAGTCAGACGGAAATACTGCCGCTGGCAAATTGTTAAAGTCCCTCGATGTACGCAGTATGAAAGACGAGGCGTAACCCTTCGTCCGGATCGTAGTGGTGTCATAATCGCCACGGTTAGCAGCCGCGTTGGAGATCGCAGTAGTTTGATTTTCCATAGGAGAAGCGCTACTGGTGAGAGTTCCCTTAGTCGCCTCTTACGACACACACGGGAGAATATGGGTTGGTACTATTCGCACATGGGACAAAGGACCTATTAAGATAAGAAATGGAAAAAATGAATGATTGTCTCTTAGATGGTTGAACAAACTTACTGTGTCATCTTAAAGGACCTATTAAGATAAGAAATTGTTTGGTCAACGGTCTAAGAGACTTATTTTTTTTTATTAAATTCTTGGTTTCGAAAGCGGACTTTTAGGAGATACGTAATCCGCAAGAATCGCAGTCTCCATCATGAAAACATTCCCTAAGATTACATTGAGCCGGTGCTGTCCCTCGAATACGAAGGTCGGGCACAAACATCTTGATTTTCTTAGAACTTTGGGGATCAGTGTGTAAATACTTCGTATCAAACGAAATTGGGGGCGAACGTCATGTCTTTGTTTCAAGCTTTTATTTAACTTGTTTTCTTTGTTTGTTAGTATGTATTAGTCGACTAACTAATTCCAACCAAACTGAATAACTATCGCTGGCTCGACTCCTCTTAGATAACTAACGACACGCTTAGAAGATGTGTTAAGTTCTTTAAATTGTTTGGTTTAGGTATACATATACATATAATGTTACATGCTCGGGGTATTATAAAAAAAAAATTACAAAAAAACAACCAACTTCCAAAAACCACTACAAAGTGAAAAATAATTAATTTCGGAAGTCGGTGTCTTTGGTTTTGTATATTCATTTTTTACACCGACTTCCGAAATTAGTTATTTTTCACTTTGTAGTGGTTTTTGGAAGTCGGTTGTTTTTTTGTAAAAAAGTTTTTATTTTACACTTTTTAGTTTTTTAATTCCGGTCAGACTGAAAGCTGACGCAAATATAGTTGGGAAACGACGCAATTTTGTTTACTTTAAGTTTTACCCGTAAGTATATACTCCCTCAACTGCCTATGGTATTCATCATCAAATTTACTGCAGACCATTATTTTAACCCAATGGGTGCAAAGGTCTCATCAATATAAATGAATCGAGTTCAAATACAAGGTAGCTACTGTAAATCGTTTAGGAGTTCCCTGAACCGACCTTTGTCATCATCTTTAGCTCCCTAATGACAGTCACCACCCATCTAGGTGTAAGGTTCTTGTCAACACAAATTATTCAAGCACAAACACAAGGTAGCTGCTGTGAATTGTTGAGGGGGTCCTTCGACTGTCTTCCGGCTCCATCATCATATCTACTCTTTATTAAATTACCTTAAAATTAATTGCTTTAAAATACTTAATGAAAATGCTAAGAAATGCACTAGTCGCCCCTGCAATTTTTGAAAGTTTCTCTTGTTTTCTCTGGTCTTCCACCATCAAACCCTGATATTTTATCATGGGACCACCTTGGGAACGTCTTCTTTCTAACAGAAAAATTATCTCAAAAAAATATCTCAGAATTATCAAAATCGGTTCATAAACGACGAAGTTATGCGCGAACACACTTAAAAAAAAGCGTATGTACGGTCGAATTGAGTAACCTCCTCCTTTTTCAAGTCGGTTAAAAAATGCCGGTTAATGGTTACGAAGTTTATTGGAAACGAAGGTACAGTCGATAGTAGGCAATGACAAGTAGAACATAGCGGATGTCGCACCGAAATCTTCCCTTACGTTTACAAAGTCCCTATCGTACACACACAACAACACTACAGAAGTTACTTCACGTAGTCAAAGTTCTCGTTGCAGTTGTCGCTAAAGATGTTCTTTGTTATCGCTTCTTAACTGTCGCTTGTTCCGCTTCGATAGTCAAATGCAGACTGACTCCGCGCTGGCGTTACGGCGCTTTATATAGGTTAGCCGATCGAACATTTCAGATCTGTCTAGAAATAATAATAATAACTCATAATTTCAAGTACATTCAGCAGGTACCTACAGGTACTTCACCGGAGACGAATTTCTAATAATTTCGATGTCGACACTTCGTTGACAATATTGATGAAACCTGTACCATTCGATAGGTCATCCTAGATCTAGCAATGCGTTTTTATATCGTACCTCTACAATGCTCAGGTCTCAAGATGAACCGTATACCGCCGACATGGTGCATTCGTAACAATATGAACAATTTCCAAAGCCTGGAGCACATGCGTAGGGTAGCCAGCCTGTCGGAGGGTGAGTGTAATTGCACGACTTAATTCCGCCATCACCGATCCATCATCGGACGACCCGTCGTATGGCGTATCCATCCTTACGTTGTTGACACCGCTACAATCCTGTTGAACCGTTTTGCCTCGTCTTTAATACTGCGTACATTGAAAAAAAAAAATACAAAGACAATTTGAAAAAGGAACAAGTTGCCTGTGGTGGTCTTTCCGTCTGATAGTAATTTAAGTGTCTTCAAGGCTAGAGTGAATAGGCTCTCAATAAAGTAGTGCGCTTTACCATCAACGATTGCATCACTGCTTACCATCAGGCGGGATTGTAATCAAGCACTAGTTTCTAATGTTAATAAAAAACAAAGAGTATTCTATTATATTCTAACTGAATTAATCCATTATTATCCATACTATCCATACTAATATTATAAATGCGAAAGTATCTGTCTGTCTGTCTGCCCTGCTTTCACGCCAAAATTACTGAACCGATTGTAATGAAATTTGATACACAGATAGTCTAGAGCCTGAGAAAGGACATAGGCTATATAACATTCCGATATGACCAATAGGAGCAGAGCAGTAACAAAAAATGTTGTGAAAATGGGAGCAAACGCGGTACATATTACTCCCATTATTTTAACAGGCGCTTATAAACTGAAGTCCACGCGGAAGGAGTCGCGGGCAATAGCTAGTTAACTATAAAGAAGTATATTTTCCTTTATGCTATACAAATACTGTATTTTCTAAAGAACTGTTAACTTGTTCCAACAAGACCCAATTTACCGATCATCTGATAACTTTATTATAGGAATTAATTTTCAATTTTGACAGTTATTTCATACAATAACTGTCAAACGTCAATTTTATCCTTCGAACAAAAGTTATCTAATCTAGCGTTGGAATAATCAGTCCCAAGAGTAATAAACCATTTCAAATTGTTCGTACAAATTGGGATCTCTATAGACCAAATTCGAGCCGATACGTGATTTCCTTTACGCGAGTAATGAGGAGATTAAAGCCGCTTCCTTTTGTTTCACGAAGTTGTTTTTTTTTTCCTATAGAAACTTCTTGTATTTCTCGAATGGCTTCTTAACGGTTGTTTACAAAACTTAGTTAAATATCTTTTGACCTTGTTTCCTTATCTTTTTGCTTAGAATAAATATAATCACTTCTATTTTTTACAAAAAGATTATCATAATCAGCTTATAATGTTTCCACTCCTGGGACACAGGCCTCCAATCGGTGAAAGGGAGTGGGCCGTAATTTACCACGCGGGCCCAGTGCGGGTTGGTAAATGTCACATGTCCTCGAAGTTTTGCCTTTAGAACATTCCGGCCGGTTCCTCGCGATATTTTTCTTCACCGTTTTGAGAGCAATGGTGATGAAATAATTGTACGTAAGTCTCAGGCGATACCACGGGCCCGCCACTACTCTCCAATAACATAGATTAGCTTCAAGACGTGCATTCATGGAATTTCTTTTAAACTAAAAAAATGCTAACACCTAGTACCTTTCCAGAAACTGCCATGGGAACTCAACTGGATACTGATAAGTCCTCAAAAACGGTGCAATACAAATCCGCCATTTTGGAGATCGGCAACCTCATTCTGAGCCGTCTAACCAGAATATGGCTCCACAATGAATATCTCTTCAGAAAGTTTCCAATCGGTAGAAGGTTTGAGGATTGTCTGGAAAAAGTCCATTCCTTTGCTGATGACGTTATAATGGAGAGGAAGAAGAATTGGAAGCCAGGCCAGAATGACTTCACTGAAGATGATATTTCCACTGGCGGGAAGAAGAGGTACGCTATGCTTGATCTACTGCTGGAGGCGGAAAAAAAAGGAGAAATCGATTTGGAAGGAATAAGAGAAGAAGTTAATACCTTTATGTTTGAGGTAAGTTTACGATACATACATACAATATCTTCTTCTTCTTCAGCCTATAGATGTCCACTGCTGGACAAAGGCCTCCCCTACGCTGTGTCTTCCAGTACGTGGCCGCCACTCCAGAACCTTACTGTCCCATCGGCCACCAGTTCTACGAGCAATGTGCCCTGCCCACTGCCACTTAAGTTTAGCGACTCGCAGAGCTATGTCGGTGACTTTGGTTCCTCTGCGGATCTCCTTATTTCTGATTCGATCACGCAGAGAAACTCCGAGCATAGCTCTTTCCATTGCCCTTTGTGTGACTCTGAGCCTTCGTTTGAGGCCCATACATATACATTCATTAAATGTCCTCTAAAATGTTATTAAACATGAAATTAAACTGTTTATTCTACAAATAGGATATCGGAATTGTTTTTACACATCAATTTAGGTGTACAACATTATTTTTGTTTATGCAAGGGCCAAAACACGTGTCCAGTATTTTTAAGTAAAAAAATTATGTACAAATTTCAAAAAGATATCATGAAAAACCACGAAGTTATGAGCTTGTTATCCTACTTGGCTCTCCCAAAAAAATAAGGTCCACGCTTTGCTCCGACGGGCGAGCGGAGCGGTGACCTCTGGCGTCAGCTGTTTCGCGGGCGTCCGCAATAGTATGATCTATCGGAAGTGGCGCACAACCACACTGGTGTAAAAATGATTGGAATCGATTCAGCCGCTTAAGTTTAGCGACTCGAAGAGCTATGTCGGTGACTTTGGTTCTTCTGCGGATCTCCTAAGTTCTGATTCGATCACGCAGAGAAACTCCGAGCGTAGCTCTTTCCATTGCCCTTTGTGTGACTGTGTGCCTTCGTATGAGGCTCATTGTGAGCGACCACGTTTCTGTTCCGTAAGTCATCACTGGCAACACACAGTAATTACAGGCAAAGTAATACTGTAAATGTATCAATAATTATTGTGGGTTCTTGCAGTCACTAGTTGCGTTTGTTAAAAACACAATAAACATTTAAAAAAATCTAAAATCAAAAGTCATAAATGCAAATTAGGCTGAGAATCAGCACTTTTTGAACGTTAATATTACATAAGACAGTCCCCCAAAACGCCCACCTATCGACAATGGAATCATCGCACCGTAATGGCATCAATAATGGAAAGTGGAATTAAAAGATTTGGAATACTTTTTGATATTTTGTCTATTTTTAGGGTCACGACACCACAGCGATGGCAATCGTCCTTGGACTGATGTTGGTAGCAGACCATGAGGAAGTTCAGGTAAATTTATATTGAGTGAGGGAAACCATTTCATACCACCAGTTTTAGGTATTTTTATTTTTTAGCGAATTCAAAGCATACATCATCGTCACCATTTTTATCGTCCCACTGCTGGGAACACGTCTCCCCTCATACAGAGAAGGATTGAGCACTATCATCAACACGCTTGCTCAATGCGAATTGGCGAGTTTAGACAAAATGTTTTCCTTCACTTTGTAATCAGTCATTGGTGTCCAAGATATACTTAGAAGTACATATAACTTAGAAAAGTTACATTGGTACTTGCCTGGCATGAAATCGAACCGTACACTCATACTAGAGAGACAGGTGTTTTAACTACTAAGCTACCACGACTGCCACAACAGCAAAGCTTAAAGTAATGATCAACTTGAAAGTTACTTCAGGCAGTGTCATTTGACTTGAAATGGTAAAGTTGTATCCAATACTTACTGCATCCAGTAATAGACACAATGGGTTTTATAAAATCCGAACATCCGGGAAAAAATAAAGTCGAAAGTCAAATACAGTTCTGCCGTTGATTGCCGGGAGGTTTGATTGCACGTATATTGGGACCCTATACACAAAAAAAGGCGAAAGGGCAGGCCAGTCACACGTTGGAGTGATGAAATAGTAGCCACGGCTGGAGTTACTTGGCAAGACTCGTTGTCAAGGTGCTACGGTAGGTAGGTAGGTATATGTAACGTGTGACTACGCCTTTCCAAACATGAAAATTTATCTCTACATTGTGAATATTGCATACTTCAGAATAGTATTGTATGACATTATTGTCAATTTACAACGAAGGCATCTTGGTAGAGTTTACTGTGTCCATTTACTTGCAACTACATTAGCAACTTTGTTCAGTTCAGCATTCTTGTTTTATACTTTTTCAACGTCGTTTTTTGTCGTAGTTGTGTTTTAGTTTTTTTTTACTTTTTATTATAATTTAATATTAACATAGAACTTATTGTCCGCTAGAGGGCGCAATTCTAAATTTGGTGACAAGCTTTATAGCTCATAACTAACAGAATATCAAGGCCCTTCTAATGGTACTGCAGTGCTCTTATTCTGATAAGTAGTAAAGAAGCTATGAACGAACAAATGTGAATTATATGCAACCAGCCCATGAATACAGGTAAAGTCACAAGCAAATGCTAGCAATATATATATATATTCGAAATTTACAGGTAAAGCGCTTTCAAATGATACCAAACACGGCATATTTATCTTAACTTTATTTTTTTACTCTGTATGTTTTGTTCGCTAGAGGGCGCCACATTAGATTTAGTGAAACTCCATATAGCCTATAACCAGCGGACAATTAAGACGCTTCTAATGATATGTCATTTGTCGAATTCTGATAAGTAGTTTAGAAGTTACGAGGGAACAGATGAACATACATACATACATAGTCTGTCAAAATCATAACCCTCCTTTTGCTTTGCCGTAGTCGGGTAAAAACTGGTCAAAATCGATCATTACGAGATCACTGACCGACTATTCTGACACTATTGTAATAGCAAACTATAGTCTATAGAGTGTAAATTAAATTCTGTGACTGTACCTAACTCATCTTAGCAGAAAGCTTACGTTAATTGCTTTTATAAAATTACTGCCATATCCAATTTTGGGAGATATTTATACAGTTCTTCCCGGAAGTGGAAACTAATAAGGAGGGACTTACTCGAAATGAATATAGATAGCTAAAATCCATTTCTAATGTTTCAAATTAATGTTATTTCAAGTGAAACAAATATCAACTTTATTTAATAGGAATGAGGTTGATTTCAGAACGACTCTTGATACATTATAAAACTGATTGAAAATAGCGCAAATTGAACGTTATTTTGTAGGAATTACAGTTATATTTCCTTAAATTTGTATGTTTGCCAATTAAGTCTATTGTAGATTAGATAAATCAGAGTTTCCCAACCCGGAGGATATGCGACATGTCTTAACTTGTTAATTAATTAAGCATTAGTTCAGAGGCCCTAGTCTGCTATTTTATAAATTTGTCATTCCAACACGATCCCAATGTCATTTCATTGTCATAGTGCTTAAAAGTTCGTAATCTGCTAAATTCATACAGATTGGTCAATTATTCCAGTCGACTCGTAAAGGAACGGCAATAGAATGATATTGCCGTATTGCCATTATTATAAAACCTGTTAATAGATTATAAATGATTTTCTAAAAATTACTACTCAATTTGAACATTTATTATAGGGAGTGTAGTATCAGTGATCGACCACTGGAAAGTCATAATGACGCTATTTTGTTAGTAGATTACGAAACTTGTCAAAATCGATCATTACGAGATCATTGATCGACCATTCTTGCTTTGCACCTTTTTGATCGTTTATAGTTTTATTTCATTGTTAAAATGGTTTTCTACTAATGAGATATGTATGTACAAAATTATTTTTGATTCCGTCACGAATGTTTTATGTTTAAAGGGGTGTGAGCCTGAAGGTCTGTATAACAGGTTCCGAACCTAGTTCAGACTTCAGCTCTCACAAATGTTCGAGCATACGGCATATTGTATCAACACACGAATGTATCAATGTTCCTTAGTAAGAGAAATAAACAGTATTTATTATTATTATTCTGATACTATTGTAATAGCAAACTAGGGCCCCAGCTTGCGTGACGCATTGTCTGATGCCGTACGTCTTATCACGCTTGCCATCTGAAAGACGCTGATAAATGGCGAGGTCTTTACAATATCGTAATATTTAAAATATGTATGTAGGTATATGCATATTGTAGTCGCGAATTCGCGATGGCCAGAGGGGCCAAATTTGGACCCACAACCTCGCGCATGAGAGTTGAGGCCCTAACTATAGAGTTAAGGCTTCATCTCTCATGCGCGATGTTGTAGGTCCAAATTTGGGCCTTACATAGTTAGATTCGGGAAGACTCCTTTACAGTCACCCCAGAGATGTGCCTTCACAGGCGTTGCACGAAAGGGGCTCCGGATTGGTCTTTTGAGAGGTAACGATGCCCCTTCCATGTGCAGATGGTGACCACCGGGGTGGTTTTAGTGAGGTAAGAATCCCATACTCCCTGGTCCTATCCCCGAGGACCAGGGGCGTTAAGGCTTTTTTTTTTAATTATAAACTATCGCTTGACCGCAATACCGCTTGATGGTAAGTGCACTAGTTTATTAAGAGCCTATTCACTCTAGCCTTGAAGACACTCAAATTGTAGTCGGACGAAAATACCGCCGCTGGCAAATTGTTCCAGTCCCTCGATATACGCGGTATAAAGGAGGAGGCGCTTCGTCCGGATTGTTGTGGTGTTAACAACGTAAGGGTGGAAACTCGCCGTACGACGGGTCGTCCGATGGTGAAACGGAGATGGGGGAATTAAATCATGCAATTCCCTCGCACACTCTCCAAAATGCATCCTATAGAACACCGAAAGGCTGGCTACTCTACACCTTTGCTCTAGACTTTGGAGACTATCTCGAGTTAAATCAGGGTCACCAGTCAGCTTCTTCATACGCCTCTCCACTGAATCCAAAGTGGCCAGGTGACACTTAGCAGCACCAGCCCAAATGTGGCTGCAGTACTCCACACACGAACGAACCTGTGCTTTGTACAACGTTAGAAGCTGCCCTGGTGTGAAGTACTGCCGGATATTTGCGATAACGCCAAGTTTCCTGGCAGCCACCTTGGCCTTGGACTCAATGAACCGCCCAAAGTTTAGCTTCGAGGAAATCTAAACTAACAAAAGCTGAAGGCGGTCGGCCAAGGTGAACGGGCTCCTTTTGGCGGTGAAAAGACACGCCTGTGTTTTGGCGGCATTGAATGCTACAAGATTGGCATTGCTCCATTCGGAGACTGCCTGTAGTGCAACACTCGTTCGCTCAACCATAGCCTCTCTTTCGGACCGAATTGATTCCCTACCAGCCCGAGCATCCGGCAGGTATTTCTCCATAACTGTGCTGTGTCTTACCCATAGGGATATGCAGATGACAGCACAGTATGTATATACCGGCATCAGCAGATCGTTAATATTCAGCATGAACGCAACTCTGTTAGAGAGAAAAGACCCCTGAGGAACACCGGCATTAGTCGACATGGGCTCAGATGAGTATCCGTCGACAACAACTCGGAGGAACCGTTCAGTCAGGAAGTCTTTTACCCAGCTAGTCAGACTAGGGGGAATGCCGTACGCTGGAAGCTTACTCAAAAGGCCAGCGTGCCATACCCAGTGGAAGGCTTTCGAGACATTAAGGAAGACAGCAATCGCTTCCTCGTTTTTCTCGAGGGCCTCGCCCCACAATTGAGTGGCATACACTAGTAGGTCCCCAGTTGACTGATTGCGGTGTAACCCGTACTGTCGGTCACTGAGGAGATCGTTACCTTCCAGGTATGCCAAGAGGCGTGAATTCAACACACGCTCCATAATTTTGCAAAGTATGGAGGTGATCGAAATCGGCCGATAGTCTGTATAGGTGTATATTTATTTATATTTGAATACTTTTAAAATACATTGCTAATCCATTGCTCCATATATTCTGTAAATGTGCCTGCTCAACATCGCAATTTAAGTAACGCAATGAATGTTGATGAACTGTCAAAACGAAACCCATTACGGAATAATTAACCACGCCGTCACAATGTTAGTTGTGCTCAACGTATCTCAAACTACACGTATTCATTAGCTCATACTCCAGTGTTATGATCAGAGTAATTATTACGTCGGGTAACTGAATTAGATTTAAGACTTTCGAGCAACAGCATACGGGCTAACAATTAAGCGTAATTACCCATTTAACTTGTAAATTCAATCATTTAAAGTCATAAGTCACTTATTCAAATTAGGCTCAGAATTAGCACTTTTTAAAGGTCAAAATTCCTCAAAACCCTCACCCTTCATTGACATTTACGTTTCTTCATCAGTTATACGTAAATGTGTATTCATTTAGCACTATAAAAAATCTAAATATTCCAATAAGCAACTTTCAATGCCAGAAAGTTGCTGGAATATTTCGATTTCCCACTGAAATACGGACAACTTCATGACAGGGTCAGAATGAAAAGTCTTTACTCGACTACCCTTTTATGTGGAAGGGAAATCATCAAATCTCTCCTGCTCTGGGCGGAGCGGAAGAAATGTCAAACTTTTACTGACTAAAAACCCACCCGTGTTCCTTCATTTGCGTATGCGCCAGGGCCACGGTGTCTTTTTCTAATAACTCAAGGCTCTGGCAGAACAGCCGACGGCCCTGGCAATACTCGAACACCCTTGAGTAAGAAGGACATCATCTGATAATCTAAGATTATTAAGGAAGCACAAGTGAGAAGCAGATAAAAATGTTTCTTGTAGAGAAGATTACGGGCTTTCTTATAACAAGTGTCTTTATACTTCGACTTGGTGTTTTTACAAGGGTTCTGTTAATCTAATCTAATCTTACGGAGCGTTTGGGTTGCGTCCCGGTTTATTTCCATCGTACATTTTAGCGATACCTACGCAAAAAAGGCTTGAGGCCTTTTCAAAGAATTTATCTTGTTCTTAAGCAAAGTGGTGTCTTGTTGTATCTTGTACATGTAGATCTCATCTCGTCTCAAATGGAAATCTGCCTGAGAATTGTCAAGATATTTAGGATAGATAGGGTTTGTAATTTATAGATTAACAGGATTTGGGTTGGAAACCCTGAATCCTTATCTTATCTAAATATCTCGACAATTCTCACGTGGATTTTAATTTAAGACTTGTCAAGATGAAAGACATTATTATTAGTACTTCCCCAAGAGATAGAGATGTTGGAGCAGTATTTTTTTTTAATAATTATAAACTACTGCTTGACTGCAATCCCGCCTGATAGTAAGCAGTGATGCAATCGTTGATGGTAAAGCGCACTAGTTTATTAAGCTTATACACTTAAAAAACTTAGGAATAGGAAGGATGACGGCAGTTGAGCGAGGTGATGCAATGTTGGGGCACGCCGTCATAGCGGCGGTAAGACCCTGCATGGGGAAGTGGATCGACCCGAAGAGGCATGGGACGCTCACCTTCCGTGCGACGCAGGTGCTGACCGGACACGGGTGTTTCGGCAGTTACCTGTGTCGTATCGGTCGGGAGCCGTCACCGGCGTGCCATCACTGCGGTGGCGGGGCAGAGGACACGGCGCGGCACACCCTCGAGGAGTGTCCCGCATGGGACGAGCAGCGCCGTGCGCTCACCGCAGCGATCGGCGGGCGCGACCTCTCGCTGCCGGCCGTGGTCAGAGCCATGGTCGACAGCGGGGAGTCGTGGAACGCGGTCGTCTCCTTCTGCGAGGAGGTAATCTCCGCGAAGGAGACGGCCGAACGGGAGAGGGAAGCACTGAGCACTCTCCCGTCCCGCCGACGGCGCGCTGGCCGGAGGAGGAGGGAAGCCGAGGTCGATCCGCTTCCTCCATAACAAGAGGCCGACGGGCCGAGGACCGGGGGAGTTCGACGTCCGTCGCTAGGGCCGGAGTAGGCGTGTAGTGGCTGTTCCTACACGCCTACCTGAGGGAAGGAGAGGAGCAAGAGGGACCCGCCGATCTCGCGCGCGGCGGGTCAAGGCCTGCCGGGGACGCGGTGAATGCAAACTAGGCCCCGTACCCCCGGCAATAGGCAAGAAGAGGAACGCTCCAGTGGGTTTAGCCGGTGAGAGCCCGGCACACCCTCCGTCGACCCTCAGACGGAGGACGGTCTGGTAGAGATTCCCACTGGGTGAACAAAAAAAAAAAAAGTTGACGCAATGTTAAACCCAAGAACAACACGACAAAACGATGCTGCGCTAGAGGGAGATTGATCTGGAGACTCTCCACGATCAAACTCCCGACACAACAATATTTGGCGCATCGTACCCGCCACACATCGCAACACAGCTACTCAGACCCGTCCTCCGTACGGCTTCACCAGACATCATGCCGGACACAACGAATCGCTTGGCGGCAAGACTTTGTCTGGTGTGTGGTAACTTCTGCCGGCAGCCGATGTTATGGCCTCCCAACGAGAAAAGTATTGAAGCTAGTGTTGGCTCAATAGTAACTTATAATCCCGGCTTCTAAATTGTAGGTCGATTGTAGGACTCACAAAGGGTCTTTAGGGTTGCGGGTGCATAGAGTGGGGACTCTGTGCACCCATCAAGTGATCCCAGGAAAGACGGTGGTACAGTGGTCACTTGCTGCCGTATACAGCGAGGCCTAGGAGAGGCCCCTTTACAGTCTCCCTTGAGATGTGCCCTTACAGGCGTTGCGCAGGGGCGGTTCCAGAATTGGTCTTTTAAGAGGAACCGGGACCACCCCTATGTGCGGATGGTGATCACCGGCGTGGTTGTAGTGAGGTTAAAATCCCACACTCCCGGACTTCGGTCCCCAGACATCGGGTGTTTTTTGAAGGTTTCCCCGCGAAAATAAAAAAGGTACTCAACAAGGTACAAAGGGTAGGCATTCTACTTGGTACGGGAAAAGAAAATATCGTAAACAAACAGTCACTTCCTAGGCTAGAATTAAAAGATACATGACATCCTCCAAAACGCTCCCCCATCCTCATCCGTCCGCTGGTGGATAACGGCCCACCTCCTCTCATAGAAACTAGGACTGTGTCCTAGATACGAGTAAATGACATTTTCAGCTGATTTTAGTGTTTATACTACCTGCAGACAACACGTTGAGCATGATCTGATTTTAGTATGTTCTTTTCTTCAAACAGAATCGAATTTACGAAGAATGTCAGAAGATCATGGGTGATTCTGACCGAGCCCCTACTATGTCGGACCTGGCTGACATGAAGTACCTGGAGGCTGTGATTAAAGAGACTCTGAGACTATATCCCAGCGTGCCATTTATCGCCAGGGAGATCACCGAAGACTTTGAGCTAGGTAAGCAAGCATGTTTATATTTTATCTTTAAAGACTGATTCACACGGTGCAATTTAATTACCTATGGCATACAATAAAATTGATACAATAAATGACTTCGTCTAAATGGTGTTTAGAGAATGCAACTTTTATCGTTGCTTCAACTTAATTAAAGCCATAGCATCGTGTAAATCAGTCTTAAACTAGCTTTTTCCCACAGCTTCGCTCGCATTGTTTTTGGGGTACAACAGTTCCCCTTTCCTAATTAGGAACACAAAAGAGAACACAGAACAGAATATTACTTGTTTTAGTTCGCTACTGAAGACTGTTTAAAAAAAAAAAACTCCACGGTTTTTTTAAAATTGCGGAATGCTCCATACATTTTTCACCCCCTAGTTAAAAGAAGTGGGGGATTAGAAAGAGACAAAAAATATCCCGTGTCGCTCTCTATCCCTTCAGCTATTGCCACTTATAATATCACGTCAATTCGTCGCTTTGTTTTCCCGAGAAAGAAGGTCAAAGCAAACAGACACACAAACTTTTCCGTTTATAGAGTTATATTTGTAAGGATAAATAATAAATAATATTGATAATAAATAATTATAATAAAACATAAATAATAATAATTAAAAAAATAAATAATTATAAATAATAATTAATATACAATATGTAAAGAAAACCCTGTCCGACCCATAAGGATAATAAAGGTTAGGTAAACACTTGACCAAATATAATATAAAATTTTACATAATCATCACAGTAACAATAATAATGAATTTTGAAATAATCTTTTTTTCCCGGGTATTAATTCCAATTTCCCCGAAATTTAGTAATTTTTAAAAAACTGACAACACCATTTGTGGCGGAGCGAATAGCGATGCGACCACGTGCCGCATGCCCCGCCCCCTTTCACCCGCGCATGTATGCGCGGGTGAAAGGGGGCGGGGCTATCGGGTTGCCTACCGCATATGCATTAAGTTACCTCGCTTTTTCGAAATAATATTTATTTTTTTTGGGAGATTTTTTTTTAAGTTTAGCCCGGCTTTATAGGCATTATTAGAATCAGTTAACGATACCTAACAATACCTTCACGGATCGGACAGGGTTTTCTTTACATATTGTATATTAATAAATAATTAATCCTTATTTATATTCAAATTTCAGTCCATAGAATAAAACCTTTTAAGGTATTCTCGGATATCCATATTTTACGATAAAAAATAAATAAAGAAAAATATGCTTTGGACACAATAAATACAAATATTTAAAACAACGAGAAAAAGTACGAGGCGTTATTAAAAATAATTAACAATAAAGAAAATAAGGTTTTTTAAACGATTTTGCGTCCCACTTCTGGACCTGTAAGACCTGTACTTTTTTTTTGCAAGACCTCTCTATCTTCCACGATCTATGGTTTAAGACATTTATGTCTCAAAAACAGAATACAATTATTCACTTCCAATGAAAAACACTGGTTACAAACGCAAACGTTTCTTGAAACGACACTTAAAATAAGAAAGTAAGAAAGAAAGATAGTACATTTATTCAGTACAGACATAAAGACACACAATAAACTTATATCAGGCATTCAGGCAGCAACAAATAAAAATCAAACAGAATGTAAAAACTCCGATGTAAAATAGTACATTACGATATTAGTGCGTAATGATGGTTATAACATGCGAGGCGGAATTTCAGCCCGAGCCGAAGGCGAGGGTGTAATTGAGCCGAGCATGTTATAACCAATACGCACGTATATCGTACGACATTTTTTAACACACTTGCGAGGAAACAGAAAAAAAGATATTCAGAATACAAGTACAAAGAAAAGAAAATTTGAGAAAAATGGCGCGAGGTTTATTTTCTGCCGTAGCTGCGTGAAAATGTTGGCAAAGATGCTAGAGCATGCAGTCAAGTTTTTAAATTACCGAATAAACTGTTTTTTTTTTTACAAATACTCATTTAAATACAAACAAATACAAATTTGTTTATTTCAAATAGGACATCAGTTATTTTAAATAAACTCAATCTGTGAATGCACACTGTTGCTTTCCCGCCACTAGTATTATTATTTGCCATTTCAAATATGGAACACTGGAACAGCGCGCTGCTCACTGGCTAGAGCCACGCGGCGGCGATCAGTTCCATAATTATTTGAAATGACAAATAATGCTGTTATGGAATTTGTATGGACTATAACTTAACTATTTGCTTTGATAACACACGCGTTTGTTATGGCCCGCTTTACATATTTAAAACCGGTGGGATTACATCAGCTTTACGAGCAAGGGTGTTAAAAAATATGTAAATATGTTTATCTACTCTCATATCAAAAAATTAAAAATATAAAACCAAAAAGGAGTTCATATTGACATACTTTACCAATAGTATATCGAAAGGAAATTAAAAAATTAAATTATAACATTATTTCTCTAACAAAATAATGTTATAATAATTTTTTTTTTCATTACGGTACAAACCATAGAGAGCCATTGATATAATATTAAACTAAGGTAGATAAGTCACTAGCGCATTGAACTTGAAGCGTACAAAATATCATATCTGTTTAATATTATATCAATGTAGACAGTACTATTTCATTTTTTTATCTGTGGCTGCGCGCGCTTGTTAACATTTTGCATATTACAATTATGAAACTGAATAAATGGAATTGTGTTGCGTTGGCGTTAGACGCACTGAGATTAGATAAAGTAGTGTATGAAACTGTACATAATTAGGTATTACACACTCGTGTGATACTATTAAAAAACTCGCTTCGCTCGTTTTTTAAACTCACACTCGTGCTTAATACCCCTCATTATGTAGCAGTATCATAAACTACTATTTCATTACTGGTATTCTGATTACCTTTTCTAATTTTGTAATCGCATAAAAACTATGTATAGGCTATAACAAACATCACTAATACAGGGTGTATCTGACATCGACGCACAAACGAGTACCATAGATCCAGTACATGATTCTGAACCCCCCAGTGGTGGAATTTTTCGTCGGCTTTATCATGATTTAAAAAAAATTATATGATGTTTTTTTCACTTTACACCGTTCATAATTGCTAAACTTTAATAACCCAATGAGATTTTAAAGTAAAAATTAATTAATTACACAAAAAAGCGCAATGAAAATAAAACTCGAAAAACTGTCTTATCAGCTGATTTGATAGAGTTTACATCAGGGATCAACGTCATACCTACAAACCCGCACGGCGGCACGCTTGCAACGTTCAAATGCCGAGCCGACACTTTTTTTTAACCACTGTGAATTCTGTAACCGTTCATTAACGACATAAATGACTATCATAATTTTATTAATGGCATGCGGTGTAACCTATCCGCGAAGTTTGCGTTACGATGTCAGATACACCCTGTATGTACGTAACTAAGTAAATACATTCAAGGGCAAATAAGCAAATTTCAAAAGCGAAATTCTTGTAGACACTGATTAATTAAATTAGTGGCTTGTGGCTAAGAAATAACATGCACACGGTTCGATCGATCGGGCACTAGTCTGGTATTACAATAGTGTCAGAATGGTCGATCAGTGATCTCATCATAATCGATTTTGACAAGTTTCATAATCTACTTAACAAAATGGTGCCATTATGACTTTCTAGTGGTCAATCACTGACACTCCACTCCATGTTAATAAATGTTCGAATAGAGTGGTTTTTGGAAAATCATTTCTACATTTTATAATATTGGTAATACGGCAATGTTACATACTATATGACCATTCCATTACGAGACCACGGACCGATAATTGATCGATCATTATGAATTTAGCAGATTACGAACTTTTAGCGCAGTGACAATGGAACCGTTTTGGAATGACAAATTTATAAAAATAGCAGCCTTGGGCCTGGGTTGAGCTACACTTCTACTATCTAGGGGATTCTAGTGCCGAGGGACTTGGAAAATAGGTATTTAAAGAAACTATTGCCGTCGCACTGCTTCCAACCTCTCCCAGTAAAGTGCGAAAAGGACAGTTGCATCTCAGGCTGATTTTACCTACAACACATTGACCAAAATAAGTTTCGTATGCCGCTGTTTTCAAAATGTAGCGTTGAAATTTTAGGCACATGGCTGGCGACTGGAAATGTACCCAAAAGACCGGCGGCTTCATCACGTTATATGGAAATGCTTACCCTCAGTAAAAGCCAGCCTTTGGACCACCGAAACTGTCAACCAGCCATTTCAAGATTTCCTAAAAAGAAACATGATAACTCGGCCTGACGGTTGATTTGGTTGACGGAGATCACCTAACCATATTTCGAGTTATTGCGGTAGGATCTCTTGATCTGGTCTCTTGCTATTTATTCATCATCATGCTCATCATCATCTCAGCGTTAATCCCAGTCGCATCCGCAGCTTTTTCAGCTTTGGAGTCTGGGGTCCGCTTTACCAGTCTAACTGCTAATTTTGGCTAAACTTCGATATTTTCCGTGAAGTGACTGCCGTCTGATCTCCACAACCAGAAGGCGATATCTAAGTATTGCAGTTAGACCAATTGCTAGACTTTTGAGGGCTCCAACAACCCGTAACGACTGCCACTAGATGTTCGTATGGCAACCGGGACCAATGGCTTAACGTGCTTTCCGAGGCACGACCAGACCAGTGCAAATATTCATATTCATGCATACAAACATTTGCACTGTGCGGGGATCGAACCCGCGCCTCCTTGCGCAACGGCCGCGTTCGCTACCGCTATGCCACGGAGGCTGTCAATTTTTCTTCTATCTTACAAAAAGTAATCTCAAAGTAATTGATATAATGTTTTTTCAAAGAAAAAATTAGAGATGTCAAAAACAATTTTTCCATTACAAAAATCTCTCTTCATGAGCAGAAATATGATATATGGATAAGATAAGATCGAGGTTAAGCTGGTTTCAGACTGCACGATATTAAGACCACATCAACCGTAAAGCCAACCCAGACAAACTCAAAGGATTTTATTCAAATTAGGCTGTGGGTTCCACACATACACACACGCACCAACACGCACGCACACCTCACACACAAACGCACTCATAAAATTAATCGCATTTTGTTATGTATTATTCCTTTATTTTATTGTATATACATATAAATTACATTTTTAAATATTTTTACATAAAAAATACATAAAAAACATTTAAAAATATAAAAAATAGTAGCCCACCGGTATCGGGAACAGGGTCCAAGCTACCGGCGGTCAGGGCTCCAGAGAGAGGAACTTCCTGACGATGCGAGCCGTGTCCAGCAGTACCGCTTTCTGAATCAAGCCCTTGATCCAGCTGCCTAACGAGAGCCTCCTGAGGTGTTGGTCGAGGCTCTTGGCTATTAAGCCATTGGCTGTCACGACTATCGGTACAATGATTGCTGAATCCACCTCCCACATGTCGACAACCTCGTGAGCCAACTCAAGATACTTGATTTGTTTATCTTTCTCGGCTTTCACGAGGTTCTCATCATGCGGGATGGTTATGTCAACAATCATTGCACACCGCTCTGATCGATCCACCATCACTATATCAGGCTTATTGGCAACAATAGTCCTGTCAGTGATGATGGATCGATCCCAGTACAATGTGATATAGCCATTTTCGAGAACTGGGTCGGGCGTATACCTGTAGTACGGCACCTCCGATTCCACAAGGTTGTATTTAAGAGCAAGTTGCTGATGAATGATCCTGGCTACAAGGTTGTGTCTATGCAAGTACTCTCCGTTAGCTAGACGAGTATGGTAATTAATTATGGTATTATTTATGTATTATTATTATTATGCCTAAATGGAGACTATGTTAGCTACAAAAACGTTTACCAAAAGACGTTCCGTATTCAGCTGTTTTCTTTTTAAAAACACGAAAGATCTCAATTATTTTTATATAAAAATTTAGAGGATAAAGTGTACTTATGCTTCTATTATTTTCTTTTTCGTCAAAACTTATCACATTTGTTTAATATTCGTCTGAATATAGCGTTAAATATGGGTAAACTAGGAATTTTGAAGTATCATATTTCATTTAATAATTATTTTTTGGAAAAAATCAAATGATAGGGCACGTATAATCAAGGTGTAAAATTGTAGAAAACGAAATTGGCCTGCAAGCGTTATCCACGAAGGAAACAGCGGAATACCTGTTTATAGAGAAAGTTTCACTAGAGTCTCCTCTTAACACGTAAATAAAAGCCTGCAATCACAAGGAGGTGACAGTTTACTTAGTTAGACAGCCGAGCCGAAAGGCACTACTAATTTACACACATAATCAGTCTATAATGTTTTCACTTTTGGGATATACAATATGTAAAGAAAACCCTGTCCGATCCGTGAAGGCATTGTTAGGTATCGATAACTGATTCTACTAATGCCCACAACGACAGGCAAAACTTAAAAAAAAAAAATCCCCCTAAAAAAATAAATATTATTTCGCAAAAAGAGGTAACTTAATACATGTGCGGTAAGCAACCCCATTACGCGGGCGGCGGTGGTCGGGGCACGCGGCACCTGTGACGTGGTCGCGTCGCTATTCGCTTATAATAATACCGGTGTTGTCACTTTTTTAAAAATTACCAAATTTCGGGGAAATTGGAATTAATTCCCGGGAAAAAAGAATTATTTCAAAATTCATTAGTATTGTTACTATGATGATTATGTAAAATTTTATATTATATTTGGTCAAGTGTTTACCCAACCTTTATTATCCTTAAGGGTCGGACAGGGTTTTCTTTACATATTGTATACATCCTCTCAGTGAGAGGGACTGGGCCGTAATCTACCATGCTGGCCCAGTGCGGGTTGGTGGTCAGTATCCCCGCCTGTCCCGTAATTTATGTTAGTAGTTACCGGTTGTTGGAGCCCCCAAAAGTCCAACATTTGGTCTAACTGCAATGCTTCGATATCGCCTTCGGGTTGTGGAGGTCAGACGGCAGTCGCTTCACGGGATATATTGAAAGTTTAGCCAAAATTAGCATTTAAAGTGGTGAAGCGGACCCCGGACTCCAAAGCTGAAAAAGCTTCGGATGCGACTGGGATTAACGTTGAGATGATGATGATGATGAGTGTATCAAGAATGAAAATATATGTATGATCCCGAGTTTCTCTAATGCAACTCGGGAGCGCTCAGAACACAAAATTTGTCAAAATGTAGGGGGAAATTAGAGGTACTTTTTGGCAGATTGAAATGGAGATGAAAAGGGTTGACTTGTTGTCATGGTTTTAAGAGCGTTCCCAGTCTGACCTCTATCTCAATCTGTCAAAATACTTTTTTTTATAATTATAAACTAGTGCTTCACCGCAATCCCGCCTGATTGTAAGCAGTGATACAATCGTTGATCGTTAAACGTGCTAGTGTATTAAGAGCCTATTCACTCTAGCCTTGAAGACTCTTAAATTGTAGTCGGATGGGCAGACCGCCGCAGGCAAATTGTTTCCAGTTATCGTCCAATGTTAATGAAAACAAGCTAATGTGTCTCTTTATTGACGACTGAAAGGTTATTTAGAAGTAATTTTGTTTTTTAGATACGAAGCGGTAGACGGGATTGATTACAAGCAATTTTGTCCGCCGCTGGCTAATCGTTCCAATATAAAAGACGCTTCGTTCGGATCGTAATAGTTTCACAATATAAGGGTGATTAAGTGTGGTGTTTGACATTGATTGTTGTTATGAAGCGATTGCGACTATAATTTGATGATTACGAGAATGGGCTTCTGACCGTCAATGTTCTTAAAAATACCTACTACAATTGCCTCTCAGCTTTCGGTCGGGGGCAAACATTGTATTTAATTCCTTTGAACTTTACGCCCACGGGTGGCCGAGTAAGTATGTTGGTTGTCGAAGTCATTCAATCAACCAAAGTTCTGACCGCCGACACATAACTTGTGTCATTACAGCAAAAATACAGGGGTCGGCACTCGAAGTGTTACCAATTCAAAATGCTGTAATTCTGTTAAACATGAGCATATTTATTTAAAAACTTCAGTATCGAAAAAAGACATATACAATAAATAAAAAAAGAAGCTATTGTTCGATATGGCCACCTTTAGCGCGGATAACAGCATCGAGTCTGACCGAGAAGGCTTCACACGCTGCACGAATGTGGTCTGCTGGTATTTTGTTCCATTCTCGGCGAAGCGCAATCTTTAAGGCGTCGACCGTTGCATATTTTTTTGTTGACACTTTGGCTTCTAGAATTGACCATATGGAAAAATTCATTGGGTTTAAGTCCGGGGAATATGGTGGCCATTGTTGCGAAGAAATGAAGCTCGGAACATTTTCTTGTAAAAAAATTTGGGTTTCACCAGCTTTGTGAGATGGTGCCGAGTCTTGTTGAAAGGTCCAATGATTTCTACCAAATTGCTTACGTGCCCAAGGTAACAAAGCATCGTTTAAAATCTTTTTACGGTAGATCTGCTGGTTTATCTTTACACCCTGGTCAATGAAAACGAGAGGTGAGCGTCCCATGGCAGTTAGCGCCGCCCAAACCATCACAGATGCTGGTGCTTGCTTTCGCAAGGCAATTCGTTGGTCTAAATTGTCATTTGATTTACACTTTAACCATACGCGATCATTTACTTGTTCACATATTGCTGAACGGTAAAAATTTTTTCATCGGAAAATACCAAATTTTCAAGCAAGCTATCAACGTGCAAGTGCTTTAAGTTCTCAGCTCTTTCTAGACGAACTGTCTTTTGTGCAAGTGTTAGATCTTGCACTTTTTGTAATTTGTAGGGCTACAGTTGAAGTTTATTTTTTAATATGCGCCCTATGCTCCGGGCAGATACATTAAGAGTTTTCGCCAATTTAACTGCGCTTTGTAGTGGATTTCGTTCAATTCTAGCCTTTACCTTTCGAACCATTGCTGATGATGTTGCTGTTGTTGGATGTCCACATCCATGGCGTTTTTTGATGCTACCCGTATCATTGTAACGCGTGATGGTCCGATACACAAACATTTTGTTCAAATGTAAATGTCCTAGCTCATTAACGATGGCTGTCTGCGATTTTCCAGCCAAATACAAAGCAATGACACTGTTTCGTTTGACTTCCATCTGCAAAACTTTTTTTAACAACGACGAAAAATAGTAGGCTTTTGTTAGTTTATTAACAATACCATACACTAAGGAATATGAAAAAATGGGCGCCATATTGTAAACAGTTTAGTTGCTATAGCAACGTAAAATTAGTAACACTTCGAGTGCCGAACCCTGTATATAGGTATATATAGGTAATTACATTTTCTATTACAACATGAATTGATTTATGGGATATTGCTACACCATTGCTTCGTATGTTCGTAAACACGTTTTTTTTTTAAACTTTACCTTCAACCAGGAGTTACTCCTGTATCGTAGGCGCGTTTTACAAACATTTTAACTCACATACAATGACAGTCATCGAGCCATCATGCATCATCGTCAAACGTCATGGTGGACTAGTGGTTAAAACACCAGCCTCTCAAGTATGAGTCTGCGGGTTCGATTCCAGGTCAGGCAAGTACCAAAAAATCCCGCCACACTGTTCCCAACCCACTGCAACTCGTGAAAGCCAGAATCAACAGTGGAGACAGTCAGAAAAACGCCGAGCAATGAAGCTCGACGAGTCCCGAAGAAACGCAAGTACCAATGTAACTTTTCTAAAGTTATATGTACTTTCGAAGTATATCTTAGACACCAATGACTGAAGGTGAAGGATTTAACATCTTGAGGAAACACGTTTTGAATATCAATATTACATAAGACAGTCCCCCCAAAACGTCCGCCCTTCGCTACTTCCTAGTGCTTTCGCTGGGAAGAAGTAGCGGAACAAACTGCCCAGCAGCACAGCTGGCTGGTCAGTTAAAAAAAAAACACTGACTTTAACAATAACTCATGTAAAGTAATACCAGCTTATATTTATACTTCGCTCCTATTGGTCGCAGCGTGATGTTATATAGCCTAAAGTCTTTCTGGATTAATGGGTTATTCCACGCAAAAAGATTTTTTAAAATTAGACCAGTAGTTCTTGATATTACCACGTTCAATCAAACAAACTCTTCAGCTTTATATATTGGTATAGATGAACCGATTTATCGCTAGACGCGCCCCGCGGTTTCGCCTGAATAAAAAGTATCCTATGTGTTTTACCTGCTTATAATAGCTATCTGTGTGCCAAGCCAAGCTGCCAAGCTGTTTCATATAAATACATGCGTGTTTTTCGTGAAAGATAAACAAACAAAATAAGTGCTCACAAACTTTCGAATCTATACTAATATATAAAGCTGAAGGAGTTGTTTGTTTGTTTGTAAAAACTTATTATCTAAATAGAAGCCTCCAGGCATAAAGGGCGTAGTAAATAGATGCCCAGCTACATTACACATTTCCCTTCAAGCTTCATTGGTAGCAAAGCTGACGCACAGCTCCAGTAACCAACATTAATTAATGGGGCATCAATATTAACCGCAAGACAAGCGATGCGATTGAATGTCTGAACAGTCAGTCGCATCGCTTGTCTTGCGGTTAATATTTATAGAAATTGCTTTTTTGATGGTAGGCCATAATATCGGCTGCCGGTAGAAGTTACCACCCACCAGACAAAGTCTTGCTGCCAAGCGATTCGTCGTGTTCCGGCCGTGATGTCTGGTGAAGCCGTACGGAGGACGGGTTTGAGCAGTTGTGTTGCGATGAGTGCCGGGTACGACATGATCACACAACACACGGAAAATCTACACGGAAGCAATGTTTACGCGAAACTGATTTGTTAAAAGTAATAGTGATTTTTATTTCATAAAAATAGGCAAACAGGTGCATGGTGGCGGTACCCTTTGACTAGAGATGTGCAAGTACCCAAAATATTGATGGATCGATCGATACGATTTACTCGTAACTATTTTTGGTATCGATTTAGTATTGCAGATCCTCAGTCTCATTCTCGATTAAATATCGCATGGAATTGTTTAGAACTTTCAACCTCACTTAGGTACACAACTGTAAATGAAGATTTTGCTTTGCTGCAAACCACAAGGTTTAATTTCAGTTTCTCTCTCAATGTTGATGATGTGGACCGTTAAAATACATAGTTTGTAATACTTTACTAAAATCATATTTCATAAGACCTTCTCGTTTCTGTTTACTAATACTAAGACTTGCGTTTAACAATGTTATTAGTAATTAATCGATAATGAAACAAAAGTACTTTTACCATTACGTAATCTGTGTTTTTACAACAAATCATTCAACTAGGTACAAGTTTCGATTCTTCTTCTCTTCTTCAGCCTATAGATGTCCACTGCTGGACAAAGGTCTCCCCCAAGGCTTTCCACGCTGACCGGTCTTGTGCTGCCCGCATCCATCGGCTCCCCGCGACCTTCACTAGGTCATCGGCCCACCTTGTTGGGTGCCTCCCTACGCTGCGTGTTCCAGTACGTGGCCGCCACTCCAGAACCTTATTGTCCCATCGGCCATCGGTTCTACGAGCAAATGTAATGCAAGTTTCGATTAGTAACGATAAAAAATGTTCTAACACAAAATATAGTACAACTCTGCTATTACTTTGAGGTCGGTCGAAAGAACTCGTCGCGTCGGTCGGCGGCTTCACAGACAGGCGCCGCCAAACGATCAAACTCAATACCGCCAATAATACCGTCAAAAACGATATTGTCACTTTAAAAAAAAATAACAAATTTTGGGGATGATTCTTCTTTTTTTTAAAATATTTCCCACTATAGGAATTTCTCTTTCTTTTGACGACCCCCGTGGCGCAGCGGTCAACACGCCAGCCTGCGACGTAGAGGCCCCGGGTTCGATCCCCGGCGAGGTCATGATGGAAAAACGATCTTTTCCTGATTGGCCTGGGTCTTGGATGTTTATCTATATATGTATGTATTATAAATATAGTATCGTTGAGTTAGTATCCCATAACACAAGTCTCGAACCTACTTTGGGGCTAGCTCAATCTGTGTGATTTGCCCGTATATATTTATATTTATTTATTTATATTTCTCTTGTATGGTAGGTGCGTTTACAAACATATAAACTCACATACACAAATAGCGAGACCCGGGACAACTAGTTGTAGGTCACAAAAATTATTGTTAAACAGAATAAAAAAAAATGTTTCGTGCGGGAATCGAACCCGCGACACGCAGCGCAGCAGTCAATAGTTTAAACACTGCGCTAACCGTGCAGTTAAGAAAAGTTAGAGTTAATTCGAGGAAAAAAGATTAGTTCAAAATTCATTAGTATTGTTACTATGATAATAATAATATTTATTCAACATTTAATAAAGAAGAAATTAATTCAGTTAGCCTTAAATATAAATCATAAATGAAGGAAATCCCGTGTTTCAAGCGATAAGAGCTTTAATAAGAATCTAAAGTAATTAATAAATAAAGAATTTACAAACAAATTATATTAGGTATTAAATAGATATAGTTACTTCAGCACAATTATTAAATTCTCCGTATCTTCTTAGGGCATTATCTGAAGAGTATCCGGGAGAATTTTTTTACAGTATGTGTTAATTAAGGAGTAGAAGTTTGCTTTGGAATTTAGTCTATTATACAACGTGTAACAAAAAAGGTATATACATACAAAGGGTATGGCATCTTTAGATGATATCAAACGATATGTGAAGGGTTTCAACTCAAAATAAAATACTCAAAAATTGGTACCAAATTTTCGGTTTCGTGTGTTTCCAAACGTGGCAGCACACTACATACGTTAATAACTACTCGTTACCCGTCACGTTACTTGCCAAATCCGATAAATGTCTTCAATATCTCTGTGCGACTAGTATGATAGTAGCCTATCACAGGCGGTGTTTTCCCTCATAACTTCCTAACATAAAGAGATAGGATTAAAAAACCCTTCCAATATCGTTTGATATCATGTAAAGATACCATGCCTTTGTTATGTATATACCCTTTATGTTACACGTTGTAGAGAAGAGGACCAAGTTACAGGTAAAACAGAAAAGCTTGATTTGTTGGCTTTTGAGCACAGACTACATGTGATGTGATGTTATTGGTTTGGTTTCCGCACTCAGTCCCTCCAGCGGACCATTGTGCGTGGACCATGGCGGCCTTTGGCGGTTATTCCAACCAGCCCACCTCCCTCCAGAAGCCCATCAGGTCTCCTAGCCTGTTGAGAATATCTGTGTAAGATCTTGGTGCTCCTATGGTTTCGTTTCTGATTTGGGTAACGCCTGTACACTCGAAGAGTACATGCGCAACTGTCTCGTCAGCCTCTATGCAGGCTCTGCACAGAGGGCTGTCTGTTATGCCTATTGTGTGGAGATGCTTATTCAGCGAGCAGTGGCCCGTGATGATCCCCGTCATCAATCGTAGGTTCCTCCTATCCAGGCGCAGCAATCTTTTGGTTAGCCTGTCATCCAGGGATGGCATGGCCTCCCTGGACTGCCTGCAGCCCGGTGACGAGGACCACCAGATCTCCGCTTGTTCGTAAGTATGCTTTTGTAGCCATCTGCGTATTTGAATAAAGGGGATAGGCACAATGGGCTCCGGTCCGCTGACCAACGCGCTGGATGCCCTTCTAGCCAGCTCGTCAGCTGCGTCATTGCCCAGTGAGCCGCTGTGACCCTTTATCCACTGTAGTGTCACAGTGTTGCGGTTTGGTACGGTTATCCGTTCCAATGCATCGTGGCACTCAAGTATAAGACTTGATGTGATGCATCCCTGCTTTAGGGATTGGAGGACGGAAGCACTGTCAGTGAGTATGCGGACACGCGTGTCCGCAACTCCTCTGGCTTTTATGGCTAGGGCCGCCAGAGTTATGCCCACACACTCTGCTTGATAGACTGTGTTGAGCATCCCTAGCGGTCTGGATATATTTATGTTGAGGTCTTGTGAGAACACTCCAACGCCCGTTCCTTGATCGGTTTTCGATCCGTCGGTGTATACTCTCAACTCCTCCGGTCCTGAGTGGTCGCACTGCTCTTCTTCAAGTACTATCTGATAGTGCTTTTGAAAGCAGTACTGTTTTGGTACCCTGTCATTGGGTGCTTGTAACATTGGCCGCCTCTCGATTGCATCGAGCATCAGGCGTGTATGTTTGACCCTGGAGTCTTTGCTCAGGGTTCCCGATAGGTGGAGTCTGAAGGCAGCCAATGTCGCTTCCTCCCTCACAACGAGGTGAAGGGGGGGCAGTCCCAACATCGCCTGCAGCGCGGCAGTAGGCGTGGTTCTCATGCAACTGGTGATTGCCACACACGCCAACCTTTGCAGTTTCTCGAGGTCTTTTTGGGCTGTGCTCAGACTAGTTCTTGGCCACCAGACTAGTGAGCCGTATGTTATAATTGGCCGGATGACTGTGGTATAAAGCCAGTGAGTGACCTTGGGGCTAATTCCCCAGTTTTTCCCAAGCATCCGCTTGCACTGCCACATCGATATGCTGGCTTTAGTTGTGATGTAGTTGGTGTGTTTCGCCCAATTCAGCTGTTTGTCCAGGTATATACCCAGATATTTTGTTTCAGCGGATAGACTTAGGGTGGTGCCAAAGAATCTTGGTAGATTTAGCGGTGTGAGCTTCCTCTTTTTTGTGAAGAGAATCAGCTCGGTCTTATCTGGGTTCACAGAAAGTTGGTGTGTATTACACCAATTTTCTACGATTTTTAGGGCCTGGTGCATTAAATTGCACAGGGTGTTTTCATGCATACCGCTTATTATTATTGTTATGTCGTCGGCATAACCCACGGTATAGTAGCCTTTGTTATTTAATGTATTTATTAGGCTGTCAACAACCAGGTTCCATAGTAACGGCGAAAGAACGCCCCCTTGCGGACATCCCTTCGCCACGATGGCCCTTGTGGTGTTGTTCACAGTAACTTGTACGGCTCTTTGGCCGAGCATGTTAGCGATCCAGCCTCTCAGTGTCGGGTCTATGCTGTGCCTGTTCAAGGCCGTGCTGATACTTGTGAAGGTGGTCTTGTCAAAGGCGCCTTCAATGTCGATGAAGACGGCTAGTGCTGAGCATTTGTGGTCCACGGCGCATTCAATCTTGGATACTACGCTGTGTAGCGCGGATTCTGTTGATTTGCCCGTGGAGTACGCATGCTGTTGTTTGTGGAGTGGATTTGCCCGGAGAGGTCCGTCGCGAATATACCGGTCGCAGATCCTCTCCAGGGTTTTTAGTAGAAAGGATGTAAGGCTTATGGGTCGGTATGATTTGGGTTGCATGTAGTCTGATTTGCCAGGCTTGGGTATGAAGATAACCTTCACTTCCCGCCAAGCATGGGGTATGTGTCTATACGCTATGCATGCTCGAAAAATATTTACGAGGCACGGAGCGATGTACACCAACCCCCATTGTAGTAGGGCTGGGAAGATGCCATCCAACCCCGCGGACTTGTATGGTTTGAAGGTGTTGATAGCCCACTTTAGCCGGGCACAGACTACATCTTTAAGTCTTTTATTAGTAAGATCAGGCATATATGGTAAATCCGTGTGTTGTTTTAATACAATGCCCATAATGAATAACTGTGGAACAGTTAATACTTTACAATGTTTGTAGAGGAGGTTAGTGGGATAAAGGAAAGGGTGGAATGTAGATACTTTAAGAATCGCCCTCTGGGCTCTCTCGATGATGAATATGTTAAGTTAAAATTGGAATTGGTCATGTGTTGACCTAACCTTTATTATCCTTATGGGTTGGACGGGGTTTCTTTACATATTGTGAATTTTAATCTTCTTACGACAGCCCTCTTAGTCTATCCATTGACTAGTACATATTATTGACATTGTAAAATCTAATGATTATGGACATTTCAATTATTATATACAATCTGACATTTTATAAATTGTTTTTAGTAGCTAATATAATGTAACGAGTTTTGACAGCCTCCGTGGCGTAGCGGTAGCGGACGCGGCCGCTGCGCAAGGTGGCGCGGGTTCGATCCCCGCACAGTGCAAGTATTTGTATGCATGAATATGAATATTTGCACTGGTCTGGTCGTGCCTCGGAAAGCACAAGCGGTTGGTCCCGGTTGCCATACGAACATGTAGTGGCAGTCGTTACGGGTTGTTGGAGCCCTCAAAAATTCAACAATTGGTCTAACTGCAATGCTTCGATGTCGCCTTCGGGTTGTGGAGGTCAGACGGCAGTCGCTTCACGGAAAATGTCGAAGTTTAGCCATATCAGCAGTTGGACTGGCAAAGCGGACCCCAGACTCCAAAGCTGAAAAGGCTTCGGATGCGACTGGGATTAACGCTGGGATGATGATGATGATGATGATAATGTGACGAGTTTAACATTTTTTAATTATGTAAATTTAAATATTTGCATACTACATCTATTGGTAGAATGTAAATGGGACACTTATTTTTATGAACAGCTTACTATTATATACACCTACATTCTTGTAAATAAAGGATTATTATTATTATTGAAAAAAAAACATTTTTTGTATAATTCAAATATGTTTCTTAAATTTAAATTATAACAAACGTGTCACCGCAGTACGTAGAGAAATATCTACACGTTACACGTCACGTTACATGCCAATATCACGATAAACCTCTTACATAATTCTGCGCTCCTAGTATCGCAGTAGCCTACCGCAGGCAATGTTCTATCGCATAACTTCCGAACATGTATAAATAGAATTCAGACAGCCTCCGTGGCGTAGCGGTAGCGGACGCGACCGCTGCGCAAGGTGGCGCGGTTTCTATCCCCGCACAGTACAAGTATTTGTATGCATGTATATGAATATTTGCACTGGTCTGGTCGTGCCTCGGAAAGCACGTTAAGCCGTTGGTCCCGGTTGCCATACGAACATCTAGTGGCTGTCGTTATGGGTTGTTGGAGCCCTCAAAAGTCCAACAATTGGTTTAACTGCAATACTTCGATGTCGCCTTCGGGTTGTGGAGGTCAGACGGCAGTCGCTTCACAGAAAATGTCGAAGTTTAGCCATATCAGCAGTTGGACTGGTAAAGCGGACCCCAGACTCCAAAGCTAAAAAGGTTTCGGATGCGACTGGGATTAACGCTGTGATGATGATGATGATAATTATGTATAGATAGAATTCAAAAATACCCTTCCAATATAGTTAGATAACATAGCCAGATATTTATGTATGTAGGTACATATGTATATACCCTTTCGGTTACACGTTGTAAAGTAATAGCCTGAATCCGCCGCGTTTGCTCACATGGATCGGTTTCGTTACAGCTCCATGAGCAATGTAAATATAATACGAGCAGACGTTTTTGCAGAATTTCAGTACCTACATATATGTATAATGTAATACCTGTATATATGGCTACGATAAATGTAATAATATCCGAGGGGATTAGGAGAGGGGCGAGAGGATTGGCTGATAGGTGAAATACAGGCCTTGCCTAGTTCGGTTACAGATGCTTAACTCCTTTGTGCTTAAAACTAGCCTATTTTTGTTTGTAAAATATGTTTTTATTCTCTTTCAAATAAATAAATGTAATTATTATTATATACATACATAACAGGGTAGCATTCCACGCACGCTCCACGTTCCACGTTTATTAGTTACTAGCTTTCCGCCCGCGGCCTCGCCGAAAGCGAAGGAAAGCGTAACAGACAGACAGACAGAGTTACTTTCGCATTTATAATATTAGTATGGATTAGCAAACTCATCATGATTATAAAATTCATAGTCAAAATCTCACCCCTCGATCTCTCAACGACTTAAGATAAATGGCTGCCAATTTAATTGCGATGTCGTGCGTGGGTGCCGGGCATTAGTGATATGGGCATTTATATATTATCGAAATTTTGAATACGTTCCCTGGAAACATCCCAATTTAAATAAATCGACCTCATAACTGACCGAAATTCCCAGTTTCAATAATTTATTTTAGTGCTATTATAAACTTTTGGGAGTGATTGAAATAAAGGTCCTACTGATCAAATATCCTGTAAGTCATAATTGCTTTATGAATAAATGATCGGGCCTAGTAACAGCGGGATATTTTTATAAAACCCCTAAATTTGAACTAGGAACATCAAAGTCCTCTATAAATTCAAGGTAAAATTTTTAATCTCTCTGACTCTTTATAGGTACTGTAGGTAGTGATCTGCCAGGGCTGCGGGTTTTTGGAAAGAGATATCGTGACTCGTGAGCCATCCGTGACTATTCATTTGCCTGTGCGCCCCAAAGCACCTCACCAATGGGTCTGAGATACCCTCAGCAGCACAGCTCAAAATGGTTGTTAGTGGTATTTATTCTATTTTGTTTTATTCTGTGAATGTGTTTATAGTATTTGTTTATTAAACTACTAGCGGTCCGCCCCGGCGTCGTACGGGTGCATTGATATAATATTAAACTAAGGTAGATAAGTCACTAGCGCATTGAAGCGTACAAAAGATTATAATTCTAATCTCTTGCGTTAGTCACTCTCGATACACTCGTAAAAACAAACGACAAACACTGACAGCGCAAATGACAAACACTAGCCATCTTTTTCTCCTCTATGCTTTAGATTGCGCCCCATCTCACTCACACTGTACCAACATGTGAAATGTACGCAGAATAAAAAAATTGCATGTGTGTGCTGCTGCTCCGATCGGCACATTTATTTCGGTTAATTTGTTAGAGCATATCATATCTGTATAATATTATATCAATGTACGGGTGCAATACTGATGCTAAATACACTACAGAAAAACAGAACGAATAAGAAACATAGCGGCCCGCCACCGCTCCTGCCAGCTGGCCCGCAATTTTTAAATCTAGCGCTAGTTTATAATATACAACGTGTAACATAAAGGGTATATACATAACAAAGGCTTGGCAGCTTTACATGATATCAAACGATATTAGAAAGGTTTTTTAATCCTATCTCTTTATGTTAGGAAGTTATGAGGAAAAACACCGCCTGTGATAGGTTACTATCATACTAGTCGCACAGAGATATTGAAGACATTTATCGGATTTTGGCAAGTAACGTGACGGGTAACGAGTAGTTATTAACGTATGTAGTGTGCTGCCACGTTTGTTATGATTTGATTTTAAGAAACACACGAAACCGAAAATTTGGTACCAATTTTTTGAGTATTTTATTTTGAGTTGAAACCCTTCCGATATCGTTTGATATCATCTGAAGATGTCTTGCCCTTGGTATGTATATACCCTTCTTGTTACACGTTGTATAAAAAAAAAAAAAATCTGTAATATCTTCGAAAATATTCATTAAAATCATATAGGTACTATAAGGGGTTGTAGATCTATATTAAATCAACAATTTATTTAAGGTATTAAGTTGGTTAAGGATTAATGCTGTATTGGTTAAAATCGCTTTGAAAATTAGCCGGTATTTGTCGTAAAAAGTAAATTACAAAAAAAAAAAAAAATATTGTGGGATATCCTTAAGAGATAGACATCTACCATCGCCGACTTTTTTGTAGACCTTTTCAATGTGTAAAATATTTACATTATTGTGATTATTTTGATGTTTGTGTACATTTTGATAAATCTCGTGGGGTTCAGCCTGCGTTTCACTGCAAACGCGGAAAGAAAAGAAAATATTTACGACATCACATTAGAAACCTCAACAATAATAGTATTTCTTCACTATTTAATGGATGTTATTGTACATATAAACACAAGGAGCGCAAGGAGGCACGGGTTCGATCCCCCTGCAATGCAAATATTTGTATGCATGAATATGAATATTTGCATTGGTCTGGTCGTGCCTCGGAAAGCACGTTAAGCCGTTAGTCCCGGTTGCCATACGAACATCTAGTGGCAGTCGTTACGGGTTATTGGAGCCCTCAAATATCCAACAATTGGTCTAACTGCAATACTTCGATGTCGCCTTTGGGTTGTGGAGGTCAGACGGCAGTCGCTTCACGGAAAATATCAAAGTTTAGCCAAAATCAGCAGTTAGACTGGTAAAGCGGACCCCAGACTCCAAAGCTGAAAGCTTCAGATGCGACTGGGATTACCGCTGAGATGATGATGATGATGATGATTGTACTTAAAAACCTTCCTCTTTAATCACTCTATCTAATAAGACACGCATCAAAAACCGTTGCGGAGTTTTTATGATTGACATATAAGAAAGTGACTTTGTTTTCTAATATGTAGTGATGTATTGGTCGATTAAATAAAACGTTCTGAGCGCGGAAATCTCTCTGGGAAAATCACTACAAACAGACGCTTATGCAAATTTTCCGTGGTTGAAGTTGGGAAATGCTATAAAATCAACATTTATGATAGCACGTCAAATTGTCTGCTATAACCTCCAATTTATCATGCAATTACAGAGGGCCTACCAGTGAAGGCAGGATCTGAAGTGTCGATCCATATTTACGATCTGCACCGGCGACCGGACCTGTTTCCTGAGCCGGATGCTTTCAAACCGGACCGGTTCTTCAGTGGCGCGCCGATGCATCCTTACGCATTCGTGCCATTCAGCGCTGGACCGAGGAATTGTATAGGTATGGTTCTGTGGTTCTCACATTTCTCTTATCTTTCTTCTTGTTATTTATTTTTAAATTTCTTTTTTCGTTGTATCTTTGGCTTTCTGGTTGTGCTTCTGTTGTGATAGTGTATGTTTTGTGTGTGTATGTGTGTTTCATGATTTTCTGAAGTACACTCCTTCAAATTAAGGGGGCAATCGCGCTAAAATAATTGAACCAAAACTGAATTGCATCGCAACCAGAGCAAAACTTAGTTGTATGTTTCGTATCGGGCTAACTTTTTGACAGATGGTTTATTTATTTATTTAAAGCACATCAACAACACAAACGCGAACATAGTTATTTAACATTGTAAAGATCTTATTCTATTGTTAGTGTCAATAACATACGTGTACAACATTTGCGTAAAGTTACATTATGAAAATTAATATTCTAAATTATCTGGAGTATGGTTTAACCATAACTGGGTCACAATTGGAACTTAACCGCTGGAAAATGAAAAAGTTGAAACAAAGCTAACTTTTTCTGTGCCATTTGTCGAACTTAAGTTTAGTATTAATTATTATATCTGACGAAATGTATCACTCATACCTACATTGATTTTACTTCAACCGAAGTTAAAAGTTTAGCGCGATACGAAATGTGATCGGAACTAAACCATAACTTTAACTGGATTAGATACGAACAAGAGTTGAACTTCTACTGTTTTATTTAGCGCGATTGCCCTCCAGGAGGATATAGCATTGTTTAAATTATCGATGAGTAAATTAAAACAGAAAGGCAAAAGATAATGATCAAATGTCGTATCAAAAAGTGTCATACATCGAGATCAAAATATTATAGTAATTATTTTACACAGAACAAGGAACAGGAAACTATGTTGACTTTATTAAGAGTTCTCTTAGTTACCTAACTCATTATAATTTATCATCCATAGAATTAATATTACTAACTTGACAGCCTCCGTGGCGTAGCAGTAGCGAATGCGGCCGCTGCGCAAGGTGGCGCGGGTTCGATCCCCGCGCAGTGCAAATATTTGTATGCATGAATATGAATATTTGCACTGGTCTGGTTATGCCTCGGAAAGCACGGTAAGCCGTTGGTCCTGGTTGCCATACGAACATTTAGTGGCAGTCGTTACGGGTTGTTGGACCCCTCAAAAGTCCAATAATTGGTCTAACTGCAATGCTTCGATGTCGCCTTCGGGTTGTTTAGGTCAGACGGCAGTCGCTTCACGGAAAATATCGAAGTTTAGCCAAAATCAGCAGTTAGACTGGTAAAGCGGACCCCAGACTCCATAGCTGACATGACTTCAAGCTGGATGCGACTGGGATTAACGCTGAGATGATGATGATGGTGATAACTAATGTTACTAACTTAATTATCTACATATTATGTCCTCATTGCTAAATTTTACGGTAAATATTTTTTTCTTCAATTCTCTCAAATAATAAAAGAGATAAACACAAAATTTAATCAAAATGTCTTTTGCAGTCTCTACGTGATATTTTGTTGGAAACATGTTGCTTTAACGAGGTTTATTCCTTTGTTAGATTCTGCTGTATTTATGTTGTTTATAAAACTTGAAATGTAATTGGTAAGAATAAGATTTTAGAATTAGTTTTGAAACGGTGCTACATAACCTAATAAGCACACACTTATAGCAATTAGATTTCCTAAAAAAGTAAAACTGTTTTCTTTTGTATATAATTAATTGCAAACTAAAATGTTACGTGATCAATGCTTTTCTTTGAATACAACCCAAAAAAAAAATGTTCTTTTCGCTATATGGCCAGCTTATGTACAGTTGTAGGTGTACTTTCGACCTTTACTTTACTGAGATTCATATTTATTTGTATATACTTTATTATACAGCAAAAACATATATTAATGATAAATATTTTCCTGAGTTGAGGGTAACAAATGTTTTGCCATGGCGCCTCCACCGGGCCGGAACTAGCGGGGTAGACCAAAGAAGTACTGGCTTGACGTTGTAAGAGATGACATGTGTGCCAACAAGCTCTTACCACAGGATGCTAAAGATCGTGCGAAATGAGGAGAATGTGCAGGAAAGCGGACCCCGGGCTCCAACCCAACGCGAAAGCCGCGTATGCAACCGAGATAAACGCTGAGATGATGATGATGATGATTTTTCTGAGTTGAGGCTTTTTTGTCTAAAGCATTATTATTATTCTTATTGTAATTTAGTAAAGTGTAATTTTTATGCCCATAAAAACAACATTCCTTCTTTATTTCAGAAAGGTCAGTTTTCGGTTGCGTGATGTTTATTTATTCTCAGCCTATAGAGGCCCACTGCTGGACAAACGCCTCCCCCAAATCTTTCATTCCACTGGGAAGGTTTGCCATAATCCCCACACTTGGCAGGCGGGTTGGGGATCGCAGTAATTTGATATTCCTCAAGAGAAGTGCTGCTGCCCGCTTCCCTGGTTGCGTGTTGACTACAAAGAAATTCCCTTGTCCACAGGTCAGCGGTTTGCGATGCTCGAGATGAAATGCGTGTTCAGTGCAATATGTCGTAACTTCAAATTGTCACCTCGAGTTAAAGGATACCGACCAGCGCTTCTAGCAGACATGTTGATACGTCCTGAAGGACCCGTTTATGTTAACTTTAGTCGTAGGTAGATTTTAGGGTTATATAGCTTTGTTTTTTACGCTAACGTACGTAAGGGTTGGGCTTAAATCAAGGTAGTGAGACGAGAAATGTTCTCCGTAATATTCGCTCAATTTATGACGGCAACTGCCGTTAAACTTGGTTTTTATTGGTTTAGTTACTAAGTACGTTTTAATAAGGTTTTACTTATAGTACTCTGGTGAGTCGTTACGTAAAAAAGTTGTTTCTCACACAATTTGTTATAAGAAAGTGTACACATATCCATTTAATTGGTTTCAATGAAATTTTCACAGAATTGTTGGTGTATTCCGAATTACACCGTCGCTCATGGCGGTCTCATTATTAATTTGCGATCCAATTTAGATATTGCGATTATAACCTAGCTTAGTTACTGCGACCAATTTAGCCTGCACTGACTACAATTCATGGGACATTGTTATCACGCTCAAGCTTATTCAGTACTTTTTTTTTGTTATGGCATCTCGTAGTTGACCATTAGAGGCCGTGACTACGTAACCGAACTATCCTGTGGATGCCTTAATTACAATTAAAGCCTCCAGGCAAGGGAATTTAAAAACTACAACTAAGGATCGACTACGCACTAAGGGCACCCCTTGTGGGGTACGAACCTCGGCTTAGGGCGTCACTAGAGAGGACCGCAAGGGACGGCTGGATCGAAAAGGCTTATTCAGCCTGGAAATCAGCACGCTTATATCGATTACAGTGTTTCTCCGAATGTATGCTAATTTATACAGAGGTATTCGAACTGTTGATTATACAAAATTATTTTTTGTTTATGCAAATCCGGAAAGACGTATCCAGTATTTTTAAGTAAATAAATAATCTATCTACAAAATTTCGAAAAGATATCATGAGAAACCACAAAGTTATGAGCTTCTTATCCTACTCGGCTGTCCCAACAAAAATATGGTCCACGCCCCGCACAGGCGGGCGAGCGGGGCGTTGACCTCTGGTGTCAGCTGTTGCACCAGCGTGCGCAATGCTATGATCTACCGTGCGCGCTCGGTAACCACAGTGCAACAATTTCTAAATGTATTTGGGAAAGAATATGCCACGGTGTAAAAATTATTTGAATAGATTCAGTTGCTTATTCTGAACTAACTATATTCAGGTTTCTCATACACAAAAAATTACGATGTATATTCTGTGAAAATTTTTACTCTGAAAACTTAGGTGAAGCGAATTCGAAGTGAGGTGTAAAGAGAGCCCTATTTACGCCTCACTTCAAACTCGCCTTACATAAAGGAGATGTTTCAGAAATGTATGGAGCCTGGGCCAGCACATTGTACACTTATCGCTAGGTATGGTTACGCTATAGTTAACTGTTTTAATGTTAATTTCCTATATTCTCGCTTAGTTTTTACACAGATTCAATTTAACTCGGCCAAGCAGTGCAACACAACTACTAATAAATATTGTGGTCAGAAATAAGCGAAATAAGATTTTGGGAGTGACATTTTATTGACGTGTCATATATCTAAGGCTATCGTATCCATATTATATACCATATGATGCAAAAAAAAAAAAAAACAAAAAATGAATTCCGAACATACGGTCCATTAAACAAACAAAATCAACTCAAAACAACACTCGACACGAACGCAACGGGAAATAGAACTGTCAAAGTCGCCAATCAAACGTCATAAAAAGTGTCATGGCTACCTTAATAAAGGGTTATCTCACTAAAAAACGTTTTAAATGATTAATTATACATAGTTGTATTTTTATTCAAATTAATTTAGTAGTATTTTTTATGAAAATCTTCTATTTTTTTTCCTTTTTATCTCGGTGGTAGGACATAACATCGGCTGCCGGCAGAAGTTACCACCCACCAGACAAAGTCTTGCCGCCAAGAGATTCGTTGTGTTCCGGCATGATGTCTGGTGAAGCCGTACGGAGCACGGGTCTGAGCAGTTGTGTTGCGATGTGTGGAGGGTACGATGCGCCAAATGTTGTTGTGTCGGGAGTTTGGTCGTGGAGAGTCTCCAGATCAATCTCCCTCTAGCGCAGCATTGTTTGGTCGTGTTGGTCTTGGGTTTAACTTTGCATCACCTCGCTCAACTGCCGTCTTCCTTCCTATTGCTTAGTTTTTTAAGTGAATAGGCTTAATAAACTAGTGCGCTTTACCATCAACGATTGCATCACTGCTTACCATCAGGCGGGATTGCAGTCAAGCACCAGTTTATAATTATTAAAAAAAAAATATACAACGTGTAACAAAAAGGGTATACAATATGTTAAGAAAACCCTGTCCGACCCGTGAAGGTATTGTTAGGTATCGATAACTGATTCTACTAATGCCTGCAAAACCTGGCTAAACTTAAAAAAAAAATACCCCCTAAAAAATAAATAACTTAAATAAAATAATTAGGTAATTTCATGGCAACACAGGCACAGGTCATGACCGCAGTTGACCTCATGCTTGTAGGTATAGGTAGCTAGTCCACGTTTATCGACTCTCGAAAGAAACAATGATACTTAGGCAGCTCGAGAAAAGAACTTTTTTTAAATATGAAGGTCGTCTGACTCTCCGAATGTATCATTTCATTGGATGAGCAATTGAATGTCAAATCCGCGCTGGCCACAGTTGGCCCCTACCAATCCACTGCTCGCCGAACTGATAATGGACAATAATGATAATGTACTCACGTACAGGTCGGCAAAAATATCATGAGGCACCGTCATGCTGGAACCCTCGTGCATTGACCGATAAGTACCCATTTCCAAATCGTCTAACACCTGATCACAACACAGCTAATTGCAGTTACTATCTCCATCAGCATGTTACATTACTCTACGTTAGAAAACGACATGATCACACAATACACGAATAGTGTACCTACACCAGCAATGTTTACGCCCAACTAATAATTTAAAGTAAAAATTATTTTTATTTTATAAAGATAGGTATGCTTTGCGGCATGCTTTGGTAGAGATGTGTAAGTAATCAAAATATTGTTTTTATTTATCGATTGATACTCGTCTATTTTTGGTATCGATTTAGTATTGTAGTTTCTCATTCTTATTCTCGATTCAACATCGCATGGAATTGTTTAGAACTTTTACAAAAGTCAAATTAGCGAGGTACACTGCTGTAAATGAAAATCATGCCAAAGTTTCTATTTCAGTTTCTGTCTCAATATCGATGATATTGACCGATAAAATATTTGTAAAACTTTACTAAAATTGTGTTTCATAAGTCTTTCTCGTTTCTGTTTACTAATACTTGTGTTATAATAATGTTATTATTAATTAATCGATAAACCAACAAAAGTACTTTTACCATTGGGTAATCTGTGTTTTTACAACAAATCCTTCAACCAGATACAAGTTTCGATTAATAGCGAAAAAAAAACGTTATTACGCAAAAAATAGTACATCCCTAGTTTCACCTACTCTTTCCTTTGAAGACACCGACAAACTCACCGCGTGCCGGCATCACAAAAGGGACCGCCAAATATTGAACATAAATTTATACATTTAATATCCAACAATAAATCAAACGATGATACCGCCGAAAATGGTGTTGTCACATTTTAAAAATTTACCTAATTTTGGGGAAGTTCGCGGGAAAAAAAGATAATTTCAAAATTCACTAGTATTGTTACTATGATGATTATGTAAAATTTCATAATTTATTTGGCCATGTGTTTACCTAACCTTTATTATCCTTACGGGTCGGACAGGGTTTTCTTAACATATTGTATACATTTCAAGGGCATGGCATCTTTAGATGATATCAAACGATATCGGAAGGGTTTCAACTCAAAATAAAATACTCAAAAAATTGGTACCAAATTTTCGGTTTCGTGTGTTTCTTATAATCAAATCATAACAAACGTGGCAGCACACCACATATGTTAATAACTAGTCGTTACCCGTCACGTTACTTGCCAAAATTCGATAAATGTCTTCAATATATCTATGCGACTAGTATGATGGTAGCCTATTACAGGCGGTGTTTTTCCTCATAACTTCCTAACATATAGAGATAGCATTAAAAAACCCTTCCAATATTGTTTGATATCATGTAAAGATGCTATGCCTTTGTTATGTATGTACCCTTTATATTACACGTTGTATATAGCGTACACAGTGGTGGCCCAAAATTAAAAATCTCCTTTCCCGTTGAGATTTTACAGAAGAGCCCGACCGGTAAGATTGAGACGGGCGGATAATTTATTCAATAAAACTAATGTCGCTCGCTGTCGCGTGATCGCGTCCCTCCTCTCGGGCAAAATTAGCTTCAGTGTAGTAATTTTGAAAGATATCGGCTCCGATTCAATTGTTCAGAAACTAAAATTAGTTTAAGTTAAGTGCATATTTTACTTTCTATATCATTATAAAAAGGATAGAAGATAGGTAAGTATTAGTTGAGTTTTGTTAAAATAAATTGACGCAAATTGACGTATTTTTAGCAGCCATGTTTGCCAGTGATGACTTACGGAACTGAAACGTAGTCGCTCACAATGGACCTCATACGAAGGCTCAGAGTCACACAAAGGGCAATGGAAAGAGCTATGCTCGGAGTTTCTCTGCGTGATCGAATCAGAAATGAGGAGGTCCGCAGAAGAACCAAAGTCACCGACATAGCTCTTCGAGTTGCTAAATTTAAGTGGCAGAGAGCAGGGCACATTGCTCGAAGAACCGATGGCCGATGGGGCAGTAAGGTCCTGGAGTGGCGGCCACGTACTGGAAGACGCAGCGTAGGGAGGCCCCCAACATGGTGGACCGATGACTTGGTGAAGGTCGCGGGAAGCCGATGGATGAGGGCAGCACAAGAGGTGGAAAGCCTTGGGGGAGGGCTTTGTCCAGCAGTGAACATCTATAAGCTGAAGAAGAAGAAGAAGATGTTTGCCACAAATCCCATCTTAACTGTCTATGGAGTATGTTAATTTGACTGGACTAAAAGTAACTTAACTGTCTATGGAGTATGTTAACTGTCTATGGAGTATGTTAACTGTCTATGGAGTATGTTAATTTGACTGGACTAAAACTAACTTAACTGTCTATGGAGTATGTTAATTTGACTGGACTAAAACTAACTTAACTGTCTATGGAGTATGTTAACTGTCTATGGACTATGTTAATTGTCTATGGAGTATGTTAACTGTCTATGGAGTATGTTAATTGTCTATGGAGTATGTTAATTTGACTGGACTAAAACTTTTTTTTTGTACGAGAGCATATACGCACCGTACCGTCGCTAGCTAGGCGACAGGCGTGTGTGGGACTCGCTCGGCCGGAGCCGGGAATACCCACTAAAGACACTCGGTTCCCTCGAGCCCTGCGTTGAGAGTGACCCGGGCTCGGCCCGGAGATCTGAGACTGGACTAAAACTAACTTAACTGTCTATCTAGTATGTTAACTGTCTATGGAGTATGTTAACTGTCTATGGAGTATGTTAACTGTTTATGGAGTACGTTAATTTGACAAAGACAAACACAAAAAAAACAAAGACAAACAAAGATGTAATTTTAAATTTAGTTTTATTAATAAAAAAGAGTATCGGCGCCATTAGAATCATAAGATTTTGCTTAAATAAGTAAATACTTATAATTGTTCTGTTTTAAACTATGTAAATATATAATTTCTTAATTGAATTCATTAAGTAGGTAAATTCCTGTTTGAAAAGCTTCTATGAAATTTTATGTTCAAGTTACATGGTTAATTACTTTGTTTATTTAACTTTACTATACATTAACATTACATATTTATATGTCATTGTTTATTCAAAATATAATAAATTAATAACTAATATTTATCGCCATTTATTTTGAACCTGACCCGGTAGGGTATAGTAACGCTACAAGCGAACAACGCGGCATACTGACGTCAAGTAAAAACAACAACAAGAAAAACAACTAGTGTACATACAACTTCCCGACATCACTTGTCGGGAAGTTGCTTGCCACACACACAACACGAAGGATTTTCCATTTTTTATGGAGAATGGATGAACGAGTGTACACAGGCAAACATATAAATATATAATATTATAAATGCGAAAGTAACTCTGTCTGTCTGTCTGTCTGTTACGCTTTCCCGTTTAAACCTCTCAACCGATTTTGATGAAATTGGGCATAGACAATCTTTAGACTCTGAGAAAGGACATAGGCTACCTTTTATCCCGGAAAAATTTGATATTCCCGAGGGAAATCTAAAAAGCGCGATATAACCGGACTCCACGTGGGCGAAGCCGCGGGCGGAAAGCTAGTATAAATATATTTTAGAGGGTAGAGTAAACACAACAGACTCCTAATTAACTAGTGTGCCTAACCATCAACGATTGCGTCTCTACTTACAATCAGGCAGAACCGCGGAAAAGCACTAGTTCATAGCCCTAAAAAAATAATCCTTACTGATATTATAAATGGGAAAATGAGTTTCTTTGTTCCGCTTTCACGCCGTAACTACGGAACCTTTGCCTGAAATTTTGCAGACGTAAAGTTAGAAGTCCAGATTAAATAATGGGGTACTTTTTATCCCGTATTAATTTGAAATACCCGAGGGAAATCTAAAAAGCGCGATATAACCGAACTCCACGCGAGCGAAGCCGCGGGCGGAAACCTAGTACAAAATAAAAACATTCGAATCGTTCCAAGTATATTTATAGGCGAATTGGGGTCAGCACCAGTCTAACCAGATTCAGTTGAATACCAGTTTATGTGTACATATGTAGTGGATGTCTGTCTGACCTCTACAACCTAATTACTGGGTATTGCGATACCTCTCGGTAAGACTGATGGTCAGCCTACCGGGTTTCTGACCGGGTTTTTTTAAATTATAAACTAGTACTTGACCGCAATCCCGCCTGATGGTAAGCAGTGAAGCAACCATTGATGATAAAGCACGCAAGTTTATTAAGAGCCTATTCACTCAAAAAAACTGAGTGAATAGTAAGGAAGACGGCAGTTGAGCGAGGTGATGCAATGTTGAACTAAACAACACGACTAACCATGCTCGGCCAGAGGAAGATAATCTGAAGACGGAGACAATCTCCCTCTGGCCAACTTCCTGACACAACAATATTTGGCGCATCGTACCCGGTACCTACACATCGCAACACAACTGCTCAGGCCCGTCCTCCGTACGGCTTGACCAGACATTCTGACGACCCGCATGGGCGTAGCCAGCCTTGGGCTCAGGGTGGGGCAGCAGTCAGCCCATGCCCCCCTCTCCTGGTATTTTTTTCTTTTTTGAGTAATTAGGCACCTTAAAGATCAGAGTACAGTTAGGCATCTTTCTAAGTATATCTTGGACACCAATGACTGATTACAAGGTGAAGGAAAACATCTTGAGGCAACCTGGACTTTTAAGTCTGAAATCCCCAATCCGCATTGATCAAGCGTGGTGATTACGCTCAATTCAATCCTTCTCTGTATGAGAGGAGACCTGTGCCTAACAGTTGGACGATAAAAAGATAAAAATTGATGATGATGATGATAGAACAGAGCCAGGGTGGGGTAAACGCCCCAGCTTGCCCCAGTGTTGCTACGCCCATGACGACCCGTAACAACTGTTAAAGATCTACAAATAACAGCCAGGACCAACGACTTAATGTCTTTACCAAGACACAGAAATCTATTACTTATTTAATTATAAAAATATTACTTAACTATCATATATATGGTCGTATCTATAATTCTAAGAGTTGTTACTATAAGTTTAAAAATTTGGTTGAATTCACTTTGAAGCTTTATTTTGAACTAGCGGCCGCCAGCGACTTCGTTCGCGTAGTATTAGTTATGCTCCGCTCCTATTGGTCGCAGCGTGATGTATTAAAAGCCTTCCTGGATTAATGGGCTATCCAACGCAAAAATAATTTTTCAAATCGGACCAGTAGTTCCCGAGATTAGCGCGCACAAATAAACAAACTCTTCAGCTTTATACAATATGTAAAGAAAACCCTGTCCGATCCGTGAAGGTATTGTTAGGTATCGATAACTGATTCTACTAATGCCTACAAAGCCGGGCTAAACTTAAAAAAAAAATCCCCCTAAAAAATAAATATTATTTCGCAAAAAGTGGTAACTTAAAACATGTGCGGCAGACCATACAGGCGCGGGCGAAGAGGGGCAGGGACGCGGCACACTGCCGCATCGCTATTCGCTCAGAATTATACCGCCTAAAATATTGTTGTCACTTTTTAAAACTTACCAAATTTTGGGGAAGTTGGAATCAATTCGCGGGGAAAAAAGATTATTTCAAAATTCACTAGTATTGTTACTATGATGATTATGTAACTTTTCATATTTTATTTGGTCATGTGTTTACCTAACCTTTATTATCCTTACGGGTCGGACAGGGTTTTCTTAACATATTGTATATTAGTATAGAGTATAGATATAGATAAGGAGAACAAAGTATTTCATATTTTATAAGAATTTCATACACAGCTTAAAGAAGGTCTTTCAGCGAAGGCTACTCCTTTGAAAGGCTGCATTGTAATATATTACCTACTTCGAAATATCCCAGTATATTCTGTATGCTGTCTTATAATGCAGCCAAGAATATTGACGCCCGACGATATTTAGTTTGTTATATTCTTTTGAGATTGAAGTTTTCCTAAACCTTGAATAAATTACTCCAATCTCGATGCAAATGCAGCACGCATCACTACTTATTCTTAATAACACCATGGTACAATGGATCCTTTTGTTATTATTGAGATTTATTAAAATGCATCTGCTGCTTATACAGAGTGGTGCTGACAACACGACAATAAATGAAAATACGAACAATGCTGGTTCATAGGAGTAATCCTAAGCCATAGAAAAAAAACCTATCATCAAAAATAAAAAAAATTAAAATTCCAAACAAAAACTAAATCGCATAAAATTGCAAACGGAATAGAACATCCATACTAATATTATAAATGCGAAAGTAACTCTGTCTGTCTGTCTGTCTGTTACGCTTTCCCGCTTAAACCTCTCAACCGATTTTGATGAAATTTGGCACAGACAATCTTTAGACCCTGAGAAAGAACATAGGCTACCTTTTATCCCGGAAAAATTTGATGTTCCCGAGGGAAATCTAAAAAGCGCGATATAACCGAACTCCACGCGGGCGAAGCCGCGGGCAGAAAGCTAGTTCTTTATAAAAGATTGGTTCACTGACTTCCGATCGGCGACAGCGCGATCCTGTATCGACTTGCCGTTTTCGCGACATTATTATTAAAGTTAGGTACCGCAGGATGCGGCGGTCATTAACCTGTAAGCGCTTCCTTATCAACATGTACATCATGTAGAAAATGTGAAATATGAAAAATAATTTCCTGTGACTAAACTAATGGACATATTTATATGCTTTTTTAAGGAAGAGAGAAAACGAAGTTTACGTTTACGGTTACGAAGTTTAAGTAACGAGGAAAGAGATAGTGCTAGACCGAAAGCATAGGCCATCTCTCTCACTCTTTTCAAACCAAAAAAATTACTGCAGATTATACGCGTACGGCATGTCCAGTAGTATATGTCTATGGTAATGAGACTGAGAGAAATTAAGTTAGTCTGCTGCACCCTATCCAACGTGTTTGTATAGATTCAGTATGTAGGATTTTGAACAGTTAAAATTTTTCAGTACCTACCGGTGATTATTTAAAATCAAAAACCCGTCCGCTTTGCACCAGCAATAAATGTTAACTTAGCAGTTTTGTCAGCTGCGTTGTTTCCGTCTGACTACAATTTATGTCTCTTCACATCAACGCTTGCATCACTGCTTACCATAAAGCGGGATTGCGGTCAAGCTAAACTAAATTATAATAGCTAAACTAAAAAAATTAAAAACTATTAATAGGTCCCGAATCCTTTGCTCACAAACTAAATTTAATTTCAGTGTATGTTTTTATTTCTATTTCATTAGAACAGGACAGAAGGTAAATATTACTTTACTCCTGTCAAATTAGTCCGCGCCTGACGTAAATGGGCGAAATGAAATCCAAAATCTATGTAAATGCCATCAACGATCGCATAACTGCTTACCATCAGGCGGGATTGCGGCCAAGCACTTGTTTATAATATATATAAAAAACAGAACATAATTAATAATAGAACATCTATTGCCCAAAAAAAAAATGCATTAGAGCTCTATACGGACTTCAACCTGACGAATCATGCAAGCCAATATTTAAAAAAACTATGTTTGTTACCGCTACCTTGTCTATATATTTACGAAACATGCATGTTTGTGTGGAAACATAAAGAATTGTTCAAAACAGCAAATGATATATGTCTTCGAAACCCACGAGACCCTTTTATGCTCGTACTAAGCAATGTTCCTCGGCTTGCAAAGTATAACAAAGGCTGTTTAGTTAGGTATATACGGATATATAATAAATTGCCTGGTGACTTTAAGTTGATAAATACAAGATACTGTTTTAAGCGGAAATTGAGTGCATGGCTAAACCAACATAATTTCTATAGTCTGAAACAATTTTTTGACACGAAATGTTAAGTAGGTACTTTTTGTTCTTGTTTTGTATTCAAATTTGCGTGTTGAGTCTAAACTTGGCAATCATGTTTGTACTATTGTTATCTTTAAGACCTGTTATACCATGTTTTGAGCAAATAAATATTATTATTATCCTTTATTTCATAGTATATACATATAAATTACATTTTTAAATATTTCTACATAAAAAATACATAAAAAACATTTAAAAATATAAAAAATAGTAGCCCACCGGTATCGGGAACAGGGTCCAAGCTACCGGCGGTCAGGGCTCCAGAGAGAGGAACTTCCTGAGGATGCGAGCCGTGTCCAGCAGTACCGCTTTCTGAATCAAGCCCTTGATCCAGCTGCCTAACGAGAGCCTCCTGAGGTGTTGGTCGAGGCTCTTGGCTATTAAGCCATTGGCTGTCACGACTATCGGTACAATGATTGCTGAATCCACTTCCCACATGTCGACAACCTCGTGAGCCAAGTCAAGATACTTGATTTGTTTATCTTTCTCGGCTTTCACGTTTTCATCATGCGGGATGGTTATGTCAACAATCATTGCACGCCGCTCTGATCGATCCACCATCACTATATCAGGCTTATTGGCAACAATAGTCCTGTCAGTGATGATGGATCGATCCCAGTACAATGTGATATAGCCATTTTCGAGAACTGGGTCGGGCGTATACCTGTAGTACGGCACCTCCGGTTCCACAAGGTTGTATTTAAGAGCAAGTTGCTGATGAATGATCCTGGCTACAAGGTTGTGTCTATGCAAGTACTCTCCGTTAGCTAGACGAGAACACCCGGAGATAATATGCCTTATTGATTCCCCCGGCCAGTGACATGCCCGACAGATGTCAACTGTGCCGTCTTTCACAATAAATCTCCGGTAATTGTTCGTCATCATAACTTCGTCCATAATTGCACATACAAAACCTTCGGTTTCCCCAAAAAGGTCACCAAATCGTAGCCAGGCTACGGACGCTTGTAAGTCTACATCGGGCCCGTGAAGGGCTCGGAAAAAGCGCCCGTGAAGCTCTTTGCTCTCCCATACCTCCATGCGATCATTTGTGTCAAGCACTACTGGTTTACGCCAGTTCTCTTTAGCCAAGGAGAGCGGAGTGAGGCCCTTGTCAGCCGCGACCACATCTCGATGCATCCCCACGTCGGTCACTAGGAAATAGTCCCTGAGACTGCATACCTCGCGATTGTGGAGGGTCTTGGCGTTTAAAAAGCCACGACCTCCACATTTTCGCGGGATATACAGCCTCATAACCGATGACCGTGGGTGATGCAATCGATTTGCAGTCAGCAGCGTAGGACCCTCTGATCCAGGGCGTCAAGTTCAGTTTGAGTCCATTTGAGTATGCCGAAAGAGTACATCAATACCGGCATGACCCAACCGTTGAAAGCGCGCACCTTGTTTCCGCCTGATAGAAGACTATTAAGTACTTTTTTCAGGCGGCCAAAGAAGCGTTCTTTCAACGATTGCTTCATGTCAGTAACATTGATACCCAACGCCTCCGACATACCCAAATACTTATAGGTTTCGGATGCGGAGAGGGCTCTAAGGTTTATGGAATCAGTGAGTTGGGTTCCCACGGATTCCATAATCTCTCCTCGCTTTACATGCATGACCGCACATTTGTCCACACCAAATTCCATCCTGATGGAGCTACTGAAAGTTTCAGTAATTTTCCTGTTGGCCTAAACCTGTTGGCTAATGGCCATATCAATAAGGAGTAGCTCCTTAGTACCGCGGGACCCGCTCTTACATCCATTTTGAGAGGCAGACATCATGGAGTTGCTGTCAATATGTTTGTTAATTTTAGTTTTCAAAATGGATGTAAGAACTTTATAGACCGTCGGTAAACAGGTGATCGGCCTATAATTTTTGGGTTCCGCGGTGCTACCTGATTTATGGAGCAGGTGGGTTATTCCAGTAGTTAGGAACTGAGGTAATGAACCAGACACCAAAGCAGTCTGGAATTGAGATGCCAAGCGAGCGTGCGACCTTGGAAACCATTTTATCCAAAAGTTATGCAGCCCGTCCGGTCCTGGAGACTTCCAGTTAGGTAACGGACGGACTGTACAAGCTACATCTTGGGGGCAGATGGTAATAGCCCCCATTTCAGGTATTGGATCGCAGGCTCTCTCGACATCCCGGGCCCAGTCACCTTCAGTGTGACTGACAGGTACCGATCAGATACTGCGCCAAAATGAACACATGGCATCATCATCCGGTAGGCACGTGTCAGTCACACCTTGTTCTGGTCGTTCCCAGTCCCTATAAACCCACCTTTCATTGCTTTGGAAGGTGCGATTCTGGGTGTACCGTTCCACTCGTCGTTTGTATCTTCTGATACGGTTCGCCCATGCATACACTTTCTGCTTCAGGAAGTCGATGCGCTCCGTGACACGGGCCATATAATTTTGTGGGCTGATATTTGTACCTGCAAATGCCCGCCTCACAAAGCGCATCACTCTGGGACGAGTATTACCCTCCCTGAAGCAGATTAGTTTACTGATGAGTGCTCTGGCCCCACCAATACGACGTTCAATCCTGTGCTGCCAAGCTGGTACTACTGGTTTCGGTCGTGTAGCTCTAGAGTCACTGGGAAATTTGACATGAGCTACACGACAAGCTGCTACAGCTGCGCAGTACAGGATTGAATGAGTATCAGTGAGGTCCTCGCAGGTATCAAAATAATCTGATAACTGCGCATCCAGAGCAGCCATCAGTGCCCTATTTCTGTTATGCATGGGCAAACGTGGCAGGCGTGGTCTCAGTTCTGCCGGGGTGAAACGATATTCCCGAATCGCAGCCTCCAAAGCATTTATTAACTCCTCATTGCACTGGGTACTTACATTTGTAGCCCTATCATTACTCCCCTCGTCAGCATAGTTCGTGGGCTGCGGTGGTATCTCCGCAGTCTGCGACTGGTGAGCAATGATACGGCTACTCTGCATTTCGTTTCGCAGGCGATCAAGCACAGTATCATCCAACATATGATTACGCTGGATAACCCGTACCTGATCCGACAGTCGTTGCGCCGACACGTTGACAGCTGGCTCAAGCACCTGAAACAGAGAGAGCATTCGAACAAGGTACGCGGTCAGGTTGTTTCCTCCCTCTGTAGCCCCATAGTATGAGCGCATGACGTTTTCATTGATGGATTGTGTCCATCTCATGCGCTGCACACTTCCGCCGGGAGCTGGGACCCTGTCAGAAGCCGATGGGCCTCGAGGTCCTAAGCGGTCCGGCGGCCGACGTCCTCCCCGTCGGCGAGCAGGTGGTGGCGTCGTCGGCGGAGAGAAGTACTCGTCGCTCGAGCTCGACGCAACTGCCGCGGCCGGGGTTGTCACAGCGCTTGCAGTGGCGCTGGAGACCGGTGGCGACGAGGCGGAGCCGAGCAACGAGTCCGGAGATGGTGGGCGTGCACGTCGAGCGGCAGATCTTGTCAACATTGCAAATTCATATTAAATATTTTTCTTTTCTTGGTTTTGTATTGTCCACGGTGACATGACAGATGTCAGCTGTAATGGTTCGGTTTTGTTCGATTATAAAACAACTCCATTGTGTCTAGAGACTTTTTTACGTAAATTTTAAATTATTATAGTTTTGGGCTTGAGTTTTCTGTTAAATATTTCACCATATGGAATAGAAAAACTGATTTAAAATAATATATTTGATACTGATAAAAATTTGATGTTGACGTTTTCGGTGTTGCCGTTTATTATTATTATTATTATTATATGTTATATTCTCTCCTTTTCCCAATGAAATAGAAAAAAACAAGACGTACTAAACTTACAATTAGTTTAGTTTATGAACAAGACGTACTAAACTTACAATTAGTGTAGTTTATGAACAAGACGTACTAAACTTACAATTAGTTTAGTTTATGAACAAGACGTACTAAACTTACAATTAGTGTAGTTTATGAACAAGACGTACTAAACTTACAATTAGTTTAGTTTATGAACAAGACGTACTAAACTTACAATTAGTTTAGTTTATGAACAAGACGTACTAAACTTACAATTAGTTTAGTTTATGAACAAGACGTACTAAACTTACAATTAGTTTAGTTTATGAACAAGACGTACTAAACTTACAATTAGTGTAGTTTATGAACAAGACGTACTAAACTTACAATTAGTTTAGTTTATGAACAAGACGTACTAAACTTACAATTAGTGTAGTTTATGAACAAGACGTACTAAACTTACAATTAGTTTAGTTTATGAACAAGACGTACTAAACTTACAATTAGTGTAGTTTATGAACAAGACGTACTAAACTTACAATTAGTTTAGTTTATGAACAAGACGTACTAAACTTACAATTAGTGTAGTTTATGAACAAGACGTACTAAACTTACAATTAGTTTAGTTTATGAACAAGACGTACTAAACTTACAATTAGTGTAGTTTATGAACAAGACGTACTAAACTTACAATTAGTTTAGTTTATGAACAAGACGTACTAAACTTACAATTAGTGTAGTTTATGAACAAGACGTACTAAACTTACAATTAGTTTAGTTTATGAACAAGACGTACTAAACTTACAATTAGTGTAGTTTATGAACAAGACGTACTAAACTTACAATTAGTTTAGTTTATGAACAAGACGTACTAAACTTACAATTAGTGTAGTTTATGAACAAGACGTACTAAACTTACAATTAGTTTAGTTTATGAACAAGACGTACTAAACTTACAATTAGTGTAGTTTATGAACAAGACGTACTAAACTTACAATTAGTGTAGTTTATGAACAAGACGTACTAAACTTACAATTAGTGTAGTTTATGAACAAGACGTACTAAACTTACAATTAGTGTAGTTTATGAACAAGACGTACTAAACTTACAATTAGTTTAGTTTATGAACAAGACGTACTAAACTTACAATTAGTGTAGTTTATGAACAAGAAAATCGGCGCCATGGTCTCTATCGAATCGAGTTCCAACCGGAGCTCCTCAAAGCGAATTGTAATTGGTTTTGCATCGATACGACATCGATTTCCCATCTCTATTCAGTTTTGATGTGCACTTTATCCTGGCATAAACGTAGTTTTCCTATTTCACCAGTATTTTTTTTTCTTATTAAGTATTAATAAAAAAAATGACTGCCAAAAAAAACTTTTTTACATTAAAAATAACCGACTTCCAACAACCACTACAAAGTGAAAAATAACTAATTTCGGATGTCGGTGTCTTTGATTTTTGTATATTAGTTTTTGACACCGACTTCCGAAATTAGTTATTTTTCACTTTGTAGTGGTTTTTGCAAGTCAGTTATGTTTTTGTAAAAAAGTTTTCATCTTACACTTTTTAGTTGTGAAAAGTAGGTAGGTACTATGTATTCAGTTACATCCGGTCAGACTGGAAGCTGACGCAAATATAGTTGGGAATCGACGTAATTTTATTTACTTTAATTTTTACTCGTAATTTTGGAGAATTCCCTCGACTACTTACCTATGGTCTTCATCATCACATTTACTGCAGACCATTATTTTAACCCAAGGGGTGCCAAGTTCTCATCAATATAATTGAATTAAGTCCAAACACAAAGTAGCTACTGTAAACCGTTGAGGAGTTCCCGGAACTGGCCTTTGTGTTCATCATCAGAGCTCTTATGACAGTCACCACCCATCTAGGTATAAAGTTCTTATCAATACAAATGAATCAAGCCCAAACATAAGGTAGCTGCTGTGAATTGTTGAGGAGTTCCTTCGACTGTCCCCCGGCTCCATCATCAGATCTACTCCAGATCTTTATCAAATTATAGTGCTTTAAAATACGTAATGAAAATACTAAGAAATGCACTAGTCGCCCTTACGATTTTTGAAAGTTATTGATTGATTTCTCTGGTCCTCCATCATCAGACCCTGATGTCCTTATCATGGAACCACCTTGGAAATGTCTTCTTGCCACCAAAAATAGATTATCAAAATCGGTTCATAAACGACGAAGTTATCCGCGAACAAACATTAAAAAAAAACATATATATGGTCGAATTGAGTAACCTCCACATTTTTGAAGTCGGTTAATTAGGAAAACAAACTTTATGCCAGCAGCGTAATTACGTAACACATTATCAGTAGTAATGGGTCTCATTTTGACAGTTCAACAACATTCATTGCGGTATTTACGTTCTTCAGCATACACACCACTTTCGCACACAACACATCTTCTCGGTGGTAGGCATAACATCGGCTGCCGGCAGAAGTTACCACCAACCAGACAAAGTCTTGCCGCCAAGCGATTCGTCGTGTTCCGGCATGATGTCTGGTGAAGCCGTACGGAGGACGGGTCTGAGCAGTTGTGTTGCGACGTGTGCCGGGTACAATGCGCCAAATGTTATTGTGTTGGGAGTTTGGTCGTGGAGGGTCTCCAGATTAATCTCCCTCTGGCGCAGCATCGTTGGTCGTGTTGTTAGGTTTAACATTGCATCACCTCGCTCAACTACCGTCTCCCTTCCTACACACTAAGATTTTTAAGTGAATAAGCTTAATAAACTTGTGCGCTTTACCATCAACGATTGCATCACTGCTTACCATCAGGCGGGATTGCAGTCAAGCAATTAGTTTATAATTAATTAAAAAAAATTTTTTAGGACATATGCAGCAATGGATTATGGATTAAATTATTCCAATTGTCAGTAATATTGTGTTACGTTATTAGGGTGCTGTATTAATTAATCTCTTGATCTTGGATGTGACAGGACATGATGTTGAATTAATTAGCCAGGAGCTTTAAGCAAGGACTATAGCAGCTTTTGGTCTATATTCAGATCTTCCTGTCATTCAGGCTACTGAAAAACTGTAAAAAAATGAAGTAAACAAAAAGAAATACAAGATATAACGTGGTACTAGGCGTACCTGTTAATTCTGACTAAGATTGCCTCGATGGGATAGTGGCCGCAAACGCTACGACTGAGCTTGAGTTCTAGGATTTGGTTCCTGGGTTAGGCAAAGTGTTATTGAGTTTTTCTATCAATAAAAACTTTATACAAAAAAATAGAAACCGATTTCAAAAAAACACTTAAAAGGAAATATAAGTGTCTCGAGGTTTCTGTTGTTTAGCTCGCCACCGACTTCTAGAGCCATGACAAAAGTAAAATTATTTTTTCCTTCTAAGTGTTTTTTTTGAAGTCAGTTTCTTCTTGTAAAAAGTTTTTATTTCATGCTTTTCAGTGTTTTAGTGGAAATTCGAAAATTACATTTTTCACCTCATAACAATAGTGGCAGCCATAACCCATGTTAGAATAAGTTATCATCAATACGAAAAAAATCCTTATCTCAAAAACGACTGGACCGATTTTGATGAAACTTATAATTTTTCTCTAAGTTGAACAAAACATAGTACAACAAAAAAAGAATTACATAAATCGGATTCGTAATTTCGGAAATATGCAGGTGTTATGATAGCAGAGTGTGGGGGTAATTAAATAATAATATTAAAGCAAACATTATAGGAGAAACATTATGTACATAGTTACTTATAACATTACACACTGGACATATTTAGAATCATCAGCAATATAAATTACATTTTCGATCGACAAATTATTTAACAAATTGTTTTATATCAGTTGACACTACATAAATGACAAGAAACTCCATGGAAACGGTATCAACGTATTCCATCATTAAGTTTTTTTCATTACCATACGTTATTGTTACCTTTAAAACAACTACTTGCAACAGTTTACATACATAGCAATAGTATGTCCAGGAACCCCCTTAAAACGCCCTTAGAAGCCTTTTTATAAACTATATTGGTAGTTGTACTTCAAATATCAACTTCCACTTATTCGAGCCAGTCACAGGTCATCATATATTTTGGCATAATATAATATTCTAACACAAGCAATAAAAAAATACATCCCATGTGATGTATCCATTTTTAAACACTTTATGGTAATTTATCAATACAACAATTGTTAATTGAATAACATGTGATCTTTAAAATTTAAGACTCTTCTTATGAAATCACAATATTTAGTCAAATTAGGTACTTCCAGCAACAAATATGGCAGATGCCATTACCCAACACACATTGTGGTGACAATTATATATCACATTATATTCACTTTATAGTTTATATCAATAATATCCTTCATATTATATAACACTGCCATACTGACATGTACTTCGTTCTCGAAGTACCTACAAATATGTCTACCGTCTCACAAAAAATAACATTTGACATTGACCGCCAACTGAACAGTTCTTGAATCGAAACAATATGAAATTCAAACAAGTTCCAGTCTTGTCAATCTGTCGATATTATTCAAATCTATATAAGAAATATTCTCTGTTAGATTAACAAATATCTAGCAACTAAAATAATTCATCGCTCGGTCAATTCTGACAATATCATTAAAACGATTTCCAAACATTTTCTGTTAACGTATTAATAAATAAGTTACAGGTAATTCAAACCATCGCTCAGTCTCAATATTAAAAACTATTCGACAAGGATTTTCTGTTAACATGGTTTCTGTCATCTCATGGTGATTTTAGTAAGTATCTACATACTTGATTTAAGTATTGCTATGTTTTAAGTTTATTTATTATCTATTAACTCTGAACGTAATCATGTCATATTACTTAATGAACAAGTGCTATCCATTCACCTAAGCTTTTGTTATTTTAGGTTTCCGGATAAAAATAATGTAGTACTGGAAAATTAGATAGGATTTGTGTTGCAATTGACAGCACAGTCCATCAAAAGTCCAGACATATCATATTATCTTGGTTATATTGTGACTTGGGCAAACACTTTATATTCATCACATAAATAATTGTCTCCCGTGGAAGTCATACTCAAAACCGGATGTTTAGCAGTCGACTCATGGATTACTAAAACCGGATGTTTAGCAGTCGACTCATGGATTACTAGATCATAATAATTATTGATTTGTATATTAAAAGAATTATATGAATAAATAACTTGTAAATATTACAACTGGTAATAATTTTTCTGTGTCCTAATTTTTTGTTTCAAACCACCAAAATACGAAAAAATGTCGTCGCAATAAGTTCTTTGAATATTACCAATAATTTTATATCGAAAAACAAGATCCCTACCACAGTTTTTATGTTTCTATTTAGCGTCACCCTGCATATGTAGTAGCGAATAAAATTCTAAAATAGGTATTGCTGTTTGTAGCAGACAAGATTCACTTATTACCCGATATTCATTGTTTTTTTTTTTTTTGACGGATATTTATTTACCCGATTAGGTCTATACTAGGGGTATTAAATCGGACTTTGCAACATAGACCACACTGGCCACCTACAGGGCAATAGCCGAATATAATTCATATAAACTTATTTCATTTTTACTATTTAATGTCTGCAATTCTCGATCTAATTTTGCTATATTGTACTAGATAGCGTCACTGAGATATGTAATCACAGTTTTTCTACGCCATTTTGACACAAGTCCTCTCTATCTTATATCTCTTTGGTATAGGCTATCTCAATCTACCATACTTCATGGCATCACCCGTCAGGGATACAGCACTTGCCACAGGCACAACAGCCACAGGTACAACAGCCACAGGCACCACGGCCACAGGCACCACGGCCACAGGCACCACGGCCACAGGCACCACGGCCACAGGCACCACGGCCACAGGCACCACGGCCACAGGCACCACGGGCACAGGCACCACGGCCACAGGCACCTTTTTATTATTATTATTAATTCTGGACACTGTACTTTGTCAGTCAGCCTATGCGGATAGACCTGGCTCATCAAACAACAGTATCAGTAAAAATAATCTGTCTAGTCTGTCAATCAAGTTAACAGTCAAGTCAATCAAGTTATTCAATCAAGTCTATTAAGTATCAGCATTCAGTTACTTCGTCTTATTCAACTTTTATGCAAGGTACGGACGACAGCAGGTCAAGCCACCCGAAACTGCCAAATATTCCCAATAAAAGCTTGAGCCTTAAAGCTTTAGCGATGTTATGTCAGATTGTTTGTGAATTTAATTATTAAGAGACAGATGGAACTTTATTTTTCAAAACCTCCTTTCTTTACCATGCAATTAAAGTAACTAACAAATCCCGTGCTATCAGAGAGTAGCTCTGACCAAGCACAAGATAAGTCCAGTTACAATGTACAATATTTAATGCTATGGTACTACCAGAGGGTAGCCCTGGGCACATACCCGCACCAAAAAGGAGATCGCCGAAATTCGCCCCAGCATGGACAAATAAATGTCCTGCATTATAATTTTTCTTTCATTTTTTTATATTATATGCAAATATCCATAGTTAACGGACAAGCGTGGGTTTAAAACGAATAATTAAAAGCCTTGTAACTACTAAACAATTTGTCTGACATATAAATTGCTGCCATGTCAAGAGCTTTAGAGATGTTGCTTCTTGTTTTTACGAAATCGATAGTTTAATAATTGTATTTATGAATTAAAAAAACATGAAGTTTTATTTAATGTATGCATTTTTTTATTATTATGACTACATTTGTTATCAAAATCCATTAAACGCAATCTGTAAAATAGCGTAATAATAGTGTTTTTATCGATATTAAACAAAATCGATTCTCAAATCGTTAGTTCAAATAGCGGTATCGATTCTACAGATGCGGAAATGAGTGACATCTCCAATTGTTTTGTTATGTTTGTTACTCGCGATTGTTTTTTTTTTTGGCGGCATGAGTGTCACGCTCATTTTTCATTGGACTTTTAAAATTATTTATGGTGTTGTTTACTAAATAAAATCGCGTGATTTATGTAGTAAAAAGTGCATTCAGTGAATAATTTATAAAGAACAGTGAAATAATGTAGCACAGTGGCCACATCATGTCCTTACTCCAAATTCTTTCTTGTCGGCCTCACGCAGGAAAAGAAAGGAGATAGATTAGTTAAGTTAAGCTAGGATAAGTTAGGATAGAAACTTTTACTAAAGACTAGGCTGTATGGCGTACTATGCCTTTGCCTTTTCCGTTCAGAAGAACGGAAAGAATTAAACCAAAAAAAAAATGTTACTCGCTTCCTTGCCTTTGTGCAGAGTAGTGAGTGTTCACTTTTGTTACTGGATTACACGAGTAACAGTTGTGAAGGTCAGATGGCAGTCGCTCCATGTAAAAAATTGATATTCAGCGGCGTCCGGTTAGACTGGACGCTGACCCCAAAATAATTGGTAAAAGGCTAGACTATAAATAACCTGTATTATTTACACATTTGATGATTACATTCATTTTCTTACTAAACGTAAAAGAAATAATAAATCTATTCAGTTTTCTTTACGATTAGGTATATAACCTCAAAATCAAACACATTTTAGTTTGATACTCGGTTCCTAAGCTTGTCCGTGTAAATTACAAATACCTGATATGTTGGCGACTATCATTCCAAACACAACTAGCATTTTCTTATTGCTGTCAATTGGTCTAGGGATGCATACTCAATGTATGGAATTTTAGCAATGTACCTTTGTGTAGTTAGTCAATTTGCAATAATGTGTCCGGTAAGGTACCACTAGAGAGTAGCCCAAGCCATGTACCCACACACAGTATTATACACAACCAAACAAATTATCACAGTTGCAAATTGAAAATACAATCGATACAGATACTGACCCTTAATAAGTTTTCCAAATGTTATTTTTAAGCAATACTGTTTTATATTGTCGTTATTTACTCAATTCAGATAATTCTTTACTTACGAATAACTTCTGGAGGTTCTCACTGTTGGTTGAGGTTCTGGGGCTCTGTATTTTTGAAGTACATACAGGATTATTCCTGTATAGGACACCAGGTACCGGATTATTGCTGCTTATGCAGCGTAGCAGTTCCAACGTCAGAGAAGACGGCCTGATGTCATCATTACGGTGCGAGTGAAGTCAGCGACCCGCTGAACAACGGCTTCCGAAATATCGTCACAGGCTCCAACGGCGGTTATGAAAAAAAAAAAATAGTTTTATAAAACCAGAGCCCTGATCCCTACTTATGATGTTATGATAGCAGAGTGTGGGGGTAATTAAATAATAATATTAAAGCAAACATTATAGGAGAAACATTATGTACATAGTTACTTATAACATTACACACTGGACATATTTAGAATCATCAGCAATATAAATTACATAAGACCAGGCACATAAGAATTATGTGCCTATAACGAATATTCAGAATACTTAACTGGTAGTGTGCTCGGTCCGACGGCTCGATGGAGACTGTCTACTAAGGGACGAGTCACCGTAGTTATAGAAAATGCCACTCTCAGAGTACCATCGAGCCGTTTTTATAATTTTATAAAAGTTATTCTACCCTCAGAATCAACTAAACTTAAGCAATCCACAATACAATACTTTTATTAGAATTATGACTCGTTATAGATATAACACACGCACAAACATAAAAACATACATACATACATACACTTGAAATTTGGCTTAGGTACATACATACGGGTCGAATTGATAACCTCCTTCTTTTGAAGTCTGTTAAAAATTACTTAGATAGCAGACCGGAGACTGGATTTGTGTAGATGAGATGGCAATAGTCTTGGGCTCTATTAAATGAGATTTGAAATGGCTGGTGAAATGTGATGTACTGTGTAATAACATCTCTGTCTTTGGGAAAACAAACGTGTTGTTATGTACGGACGACAGCAGGTCAAGCTACCCGTAACTGTCAAAAAATCCCAATCAACCTTGAGCCTTAATACTTTAGAGATAAAGTTGAAAATTTAATAAAGAAATCTGACAGATTGTAGTAGCTTGATGAGCTGTCGTCTGTACATAGGCTCAAGCAAACAATTACTTTGTAACGCTGTCTACAAACTCCACATGCGAACAAAGCGTAATACTGACGTCACACAGGACCTACATCTTGCGAGTAGAGTTTACCGTGCCACTAGCTATATATAATCATCATCATCATCCCAGCGCTAATCCCAGTCGCATCCGAAGCCTTTTCAGTTTTGGAGTCTGGGGTCAGCTTTACCAGTCCAACTGCTGATATGGCTAAACTTCGACATTTTCCGTGAAGCGACTGCCGTCTGACTTCCACAACCCGAAGGCGACATCGAAGCATTGCAGTTAGACCAATTGTTGGACTTTTGAGGGCTCCAACAACCCGTAAAGACTGCCACTAGATGTTCGTATGGCAAACGGGACCAATGGTTTAACGTGCTTTCCGCACTAGCTATATATAATATGTAAAGAAAACCTTGTCCGGTCCGTGAAGGTATTGTTACGTATCGTTAACTGATTCTAATAATGCCTACAAAGTCGGGCTAAACCTATAAAAATCCTCCTAACAAAATTAATATTATTTCGAAAAATCGAGGTAACTTAATGCATGTGCGGTAGGCAACACGTTAGGCATACATGCGCGGGTGAAAGGAGGCAGGGCAGGCGGCATGTGATCGCATTGCTATACGGTCCGACAAATGGTGCTGTCACTTTTTAAAAATTACCAAATTTTGGGAAGTTGGAATTGATTCGTGGAAGAAAAAGATTATTTCAAAATTCATTAGTATTGTCACTATGATGGTTATGTAAAATTTCATATTTTATTTGGTCATGTGTATCATCATCATCATCATCAGCCCCTACTCGTCCACTGCTGGACATAGGCCTCCTTCATGGCACGCCAACAAGCTCGATCCTGAGCAGTTCTCGTAGCGTGGGACGCCCTTGGGCGAGATGGAGCGACGACATCAAAAAGGTGGCTGGTAGTGGCTGGCATGTGTATACCTAACATTTATTATCCTTTTGGGTCGGACGGGGTTTTCTTTACATCTATATATTCTATACAACGTGTAACATAAAGGGTATATACATAACAAAGGCACGGCATCTTTACATGATATCAAACGATATTGGAAAGGGTTTTTGAATCCTATCTCTTTATGTTAGGAAGTTATGAGGAAAAACACCGCCTGTGATAGGCTACTATCATACTAGTCGCACAGAGATATTGAAGACATTTGTCGGATTTTGGCAAGTAACGTGACGGGTAACGAGTAGTTATTAACGTATGTAGTGTGCTGCCACGTTTGTTATGATTTGATTTTAAGAAACACACGAAACCGAAAATTTGGTACCAATTTTTTGAGTATTTTATTTTGAGTTGAAACCCTTCCGATATCGTTGGATATCATCTAAAGATGCCATGCCCTTGGTATGTATATACCCTTTTTGTTACACGTTGTATATTAATCTAGAAAGCTTAAGAGTTTGTTTGTATGTTTGTTTGTTCGAACGCGCTAATCTCAGAAACTACTGGTCCAATCTGAAAAATACTTTTTGTATTGGATAGCCCATTAATTCAAAGCAGGCTCTAGGCTATCTAACATCACGCTGCGACCAATAGGAGCGGAGCATAACTAATTCCACGCGAACCAAGTCGCTGGCAACCGCTAGTGTTGTACCTATATGCAACTTCTCAACATCAAACGTTGGGCAAGTGCCCGCCAGACACAACACCCGTCTGGTCGGAGGATCCTCCCTTTTCTATGGAGGAACTTTACACCCTGTTTCACATACTTCTAAAACTTTGTTATAACATCAATAAACGTCGCGTCTATTATCACTGTTTATGGCGCATAACTTTTTTTTTAAATAAATCATTCGTAAAGTTCGGATAAAAGTTCAAAAAATTAGTTTTCGCGGAACAGACCGAAAGACCAGATGTGAAAACTCTCACGCAATCCATACCATTATATACACTATACATACATAGTATACATAATTATACAGGGTTCGGCACTCGAAGTGTTACTAATTTTACGTTGCTATAGCAACTAAACTGTTTACAATATGGCGCCCATTTTTTCACATTCCTTAGTGTATGGTATTGTTAATAAACTAACAAAAGCCTACTATTTTTCGTCGTTGTTAATAAAAGTTTTGCAGATGGAAGTCAAACGAAACAGTGTCATTGCTTTGTATTTCGCTGGAAAATCGCAGGCAGCCATCGTTAATGAGCTAGGACATTTACATTTGAACAAAATGTTTGTGTATCGGACCATCACGCGTTACAATGATACGGGTAGCATCAAAAAACGCCATTGAGGTGGACATCTAACAAGAGCAACATCATCAGCAATGGTTCGAAAGGTAAAGGCTAGAATTGAACGAAATCCACGACAAAGCGCAGTTAAATTGGCGAAGTCTTAATGTATCTGCCCGGAGCATAGGGCGCATATTAAAAATAAACTTCAACTGAAGCCCTACAAATTAGAAAAAGTGCAAGATCTGACACTTGCACAAAAGACAGTTCGTCTAGAAAGAGTTAAGAACTTAAAGCACTTGCACGTTGATAGCTTGCTTGAAAATTTGGTATTTTCCGATGAAAAAATTTTTACCGTTCAGCAATATGTGAACAAGCAAAATGATCGCGTATGGTTAAAGTGTAAATCAAATGACAATTTAGACCAACGAATTGCCTTGCGAAAGCAAGCACCAGCATCTGTGATGGTTTGGGCGGCGGTAACTGCCATGGGATGCTCACCTCTCGTTTTCATTGACCAGGGTGTAAAGATAAACCAGCAGATCTACCGTAAAAAGATTTTAAACGATGCTTTGTTACCTTGTGCACGTAAGCAATTTGGTAGAAATCATTGGAACTTTCAACAAGACTCGGCACCATCTCACAAAGCTCGTGAAACCCAAATTTTTTTACAAGAAAATGTTCCGGGCTTCATTTCTTCGCAACAAAGGCCACCATATTCCCCGGACTTAAACCCAATAGATTTTTCCATATGGTCAATTCTAGAAGCCAAAGTGTCAACAAAAAATATAGACGGTCGACGCCTTAAAGATTGCGTTTCGCCGAGAATGGAACAAAATACCAGCAGACCACATTCGTGCAGCGTGTGAAGCCTTCTCGGTCAGACTCGATGCTGTTATCCGCGCTAAAGGTGGCCATATCGAACAATAGCTTCTTTTTTTATTTATTGTATATGTCTTTTTTCGATACTGAAGTTTTTAAATAAATATGCACATGTTTAACAGAATTACAGCATTTTGAATTGGTAACACTTCGAGTGCCGACCCCTGTATATATGTCGCTGTAGCGATCACGGTGTCGGGTCGGTCACGCTCACGCATATTCAATGCTTTTTCACTATCCCACAGAGGTGCTCTTTTTTATATAACTAGCTGACCCCGCGACTTCATTCGCGTGGTTGTCGAAAACAAAACAACGTCGTTTAGATAAGAGTAGGCTATATAAGTACATATATACTATACTCAAGAAGGTGGTAGAGAATTTTTTTGGACAATAAAGATCCTAACTTTGGTATAGTTGATTACGTTAATGCTTCTCTATGTACTATATGAGCGCTGGAATTACCCGGAGCATATACAAATTCTACGCGAGATTGACGCTGTTCTACCGTTTCTGTTCGTCTTAGTTCATCTATTCTTCCCTTTCAGATGCAAGATAACTTTTATTGTTTCTTTGAACACCTACATAGTTATGTCTAGCTATTTGTAATCTTTCTTCTCTTTGTGAGAGAGATTCAGACTCGCGTGAAAGAGCGTGTCGCGCTCTGGGTCAGAGGACAGATGTGCTTGGCATTCCTCGATACTCTCTTGGAAGCGCAGATCTGTGGTCATAGTTCTTTCGAGGGCGTGACGCTCTCGATCAGCTGATAGTCGCACTTCGCGTTCTTGGATGCTCTCTTGAGAGCGCAAAGGCCCGGTTCGAGTTCTTTGCGAACTTAAGCGCAACTCTTTTTCTGTGAAAGTCTCGGATTGTAGTGAGAGGGTATTACTCTCTCGAACAGCTGACAGCCGTACTTCGCGTTCCTCGATGCTAGCAGATAACCGTGCTTCACGATCGTCTTCTGATTCCTGAGACCTACTAAGTCTCATTCTTTTCGCTTTTCGACTACGTAACGAAAGGTATGTTTTTCTTCTTTGAGGCATTTTCAAGGAAAATATCAAAGCAATAAACAAAACCAACAACACTTGTGACCAAATAGCTTGCAAACTTAAAAGAACGGTGCGTCAAACAGTCTCGTATGACAACGAATCGTCTGTTCGTGGTCGCGACTCAACAAATTGGCAACACTAACTGTAAAACGATTCGCAACTATTCAAACTCAGAAGTAAATACTACTTGTTTCAAATATTAAGGAGCATCTTTACTTCGTACTTGATACCAGTAACCAAACGACACCAAAAAGCCTCTTTTTCGACCAATTTAGAACATTGATACTTTTCCAAGCAACCAAAGACCTTTTATGACACACGTAAGAACTTTTAAGACACCCAACAAAACCCAATTTGTCATGTAAACACGGCCGAGGGTGATTCTTGCGCCGAAAATCTTAACTCCGCCATTCAGAAAATGAAGCCATTTGCACAACGCCATCTAGCGGATTTGGATTTCAACTGAGGAGAGACTTTTCAAAAGGACTTATTTCTCTTTCAGAGTTCATACAGAAAGAAGCTCTTTCGCAAAGTCGCAAAGACGTATTTCTCTATAGAGTTCGCATAGAAATAAGTCCTTTTGAAAAGTCACTCCTCAATTATCAACATTAGTTCTATTTTTAGTCTCAAGATATCGTTGCAAGTACTAAACTGAATTGCGTGTTGTAATATTTTACTTCTTGAACTCACTAAATCAATCATATCTTTTGATAGCGTGAACCGATTTCGATAAAACAAAAACTAAGTTATACCTAAAGTTGCGTATAACTTTCGTATATAAAGATTGTCTACATTGAATTCGTAGATTTTACGTGATGCGCGCACAAACAAACAGACAAAAATTGTCGCGCGACAGCAGCCTTTGTGACTGTGATTCGTTGGTGGGAGAAGTGGTGGGAGGCGTCCGACCCTGTCACGACCACGTCACGACGTGACGGCACAGTGGTGATGGTGACAGGCGCGTGAGCTGCGCGCGGTACTAGACAGTAATAATAATAATAATAATAATAATAAAGTTTTATTGACATAAAAAGGAGTTACACTTAATTTGAAGCCCTGACTCCCGTGCTAGGTGGTACCTGTGTTACAGGAGTCAGTGTCTTCACCCGATTTTTTGGACAAATAACTTTCATGCTACAGTATTAACATAAATATGTAGATATCATTAAATGAGTTGCATGCTCGTGTGTGGTGTGTAGTGTGTGTGTGTGGTGTGTAGTGTGTGTGTGTGTGGTGTGTAGTGTGTGTGTGTGGTGTGTAGTGTGTGGTGCGTCTGTGTATGTGTGAGTGTATGTGTGTGTGTGTGTGTATTTCTTACATTAGATGCTAATGGGTTTTCCCGCTTAAACTTGTTTAAGTAAATTTTCGGTCTCTAGGTAATTTAATGTTTGAAGCCATGTGTTTAACTTCAACTTGGTTTGTTTTTTTTGTTAGTGGGTTGATGTTTTGGATTTTGTTAATTTTATTGTAGATATAGGCGGCTAGGTAAAGGTGTTGCCGTCGAGCGGATGCGGTCTTACATTTGAATGTGCGACACACATTAGGGAAGGTTCTTCTATGTGTGGTTGCGGGACTTACCGGTGTGAGTTCTTGCTGTTGCATTATAAGATTGAGAAGGTAAAGTTGCCTCACTGTGAGTACTTGGCAACTCTCATACAGGGCTTTTGTAGGATATCTGTATGGCTTGAAGGTCATTACTTTTAAGAGTGATCTTTGAGCTCTCTCGAGGTGTATCATGTAGGTTTTGCAAGCACCTCCCCAAGCCGTGATGCAGTACCCTATAATTGACTGTGCCAATGCCAGGTAAACCGCACGGAGAAGCTTGAAATCAGCTACTTGTCGTAACCTCTTAAACGCCCAGATAAGCTTCCTAACTCGAGAGGTAGTCTGTTCAAAATGGGGGCGCCAGCTGAGCCCTTCATCCAAGATCACACCCAGATACTTCATAGTCTTTTTTTGTGTAATTGGAAGACATGAGCATGGAAGATTGTCGTTGGAGTCACCACATGAGTGGACTTTGAGGTTTATTGTTGGAGGTTTAGTTTTGGCGAAAGTAAATTGCAGAAATGAGGTTTTCGAGATGTTTAGAGTCAACAGATTTGCATCTAGCCAGTGAGAGATTTTACGTAAGCCCGTCTCCGCAACCTGTTGTGCTGTATCCCAACTCTCTTCATGAAATACCAACACTGTGTCGTCCGCATAGCTGAATATTTTCCCGTTTGTAAGAGACTGCTGGCATAGGTCATTCACATAAAGCAGAAAAAGACTTGGGGAGAGGCAGCTACCCTGAGGCACACCATACTTAGATTTGTTCACAGTACTTAGATTATAGATATTTTAATATTACAAACAGACACTTAAATTTTATTTATTTGTATAGATTATAAACTAGTGCTTGACAACCTGAGTGAATAGGAAGGAAGACGGCAGTTGAGCGAGGTGATGCAATGTTAAACCCAACAACGCGACCCGTTGGTCGTGTTGTTGGTCGTATATCATATATCATATAATCTCAAAGATCAATCTTTCCTTCTTTTTTCTTTTTTTTTTTTACCATATCAATATGGAGACCCTCCACGACCAAACTCCCGACACAACAAAATTTGGCACATCGTACCCGGCGCACATCGCAACACAACTGCTCAGTCCACACCAGTCAGTCAGTGCTTCACTAGACATCATGCCAAAACACGACGAATCTCTTGACGGCAAGACTTTGCCTGGTGGGTGGTAAGTTCTGCCGGTAGCCGATGTTATGGCCTCCCACTGAATAATTGTTGATTGACTTTCTGGTCATTCTTCAGACCCAAAGAGTTAATATGGTCGTGCTAGTGACTTACGTAGGTCGGTGTGGACGTAAAAGATCGATCATAGAGAATTACGATTCTCCAGATTGTAAGACAGTGTTGGCAACCCTTTTTTTTTTTTTTTTTTGACGCTGTGTCTGTGGGAACCTTACCCCCAAAGGGCGTGTGTGGCCTGACTGACTCGCCCGGCCGAAGCTGGGAATACCCACTAAACCCACAGCGACGCTCCCGCATCGCCATAGTGGCGGGGGAGTGGGAAACTAGCGCAGCCTGAGCTACCTCTCCCCCGCCGGCGAAACCCGCCTAGGAAGGCGGGCCCTCAATTGCCCCTCCCAAGGAGGGGCCGTGGCTCCCACGTGGTGAGCGATGTAAGGCGGGCGTCGGCCTCACGCCCACCGCTCACCTCAGGGAGGGAGAAAGCGGGCGAAATCCCGCCTTCTCCTCCCCCTACGCCGCCTGCGGAGAGCCGGAGCGAGGGGATCCTGCTCCCGCTCGCGCTCCACTGCCTCCTTTTGCGACATCACGACCTCGCAGAAGGAGGCCATCGCCACCCAAGCCTCCTCGCTCCCCACCATCGCTCTGACGATGGCGGGCAGCGAGAGGTCCCCACCAACCGCCGTGACAAGACTGCGTCGCGGCACGGCCCACGACGGGCACACCGCGAGGGTGTGTTCCGCCGAGTCCTCCGCCGCGCCACAACCGCGGCACGACGGTGTCTCCTCTCGTCCTATCCGGTGCAGGTACCTGCCGAAGCAGCCATGACCGGAGAGTACCTGCACCAGACGGAAGGAGAGGAACCCGTGACGCCTGTCGAACCAGTCCTCCAGGACCGGCCCGATGGCGTCGAGGGTACGGCGGCCGAAGACGGCGGAGGCGAGGTCCTGTGTCCACTGCTGGACAAGAGCGACCCTCGCCTCCCGCCGGACGGCCTCCCTCAATTCTGAGGCCGGACGCTCGCCCAGCGCCCTGCCCGCCGTCCACTCGTACACTCTGGCGAGCACCCACGCCTCGAGCCCCCAAGGCGGGGTGCCCGCCAGAGCGCATGCCGATGCGAAGCCTACTGTGCGGTAGGCCCGCGCTGCCCGATGGGCAGTGTGGGCACCCTAGATCAACCATAGACAAGTACTTTATTGCTTTAATGTTCTCGGTAGTAGGCCATAACATCGGCTGCCGGCAGAAGTTACCACCCACCAGACAAAGTCATGCCGCCAAGCGATTCGTCGTGTTCCGGCATGATGTCTGGTGAAGCCGTACGGATGGCGGGTCTGAGCAGTTGTGTTTCGATGTGTGTCGGGAGTTTGGTCATTGAGGGTCGCCAGACCAATTTCGAGTTGTTGGTTTAACATTGCATCACCTCGCTCAACTGCCGTCTACCTTCCTACTCACGCAGTTTTGTTGAGTGAATAGGCTTATAATAAACTAGCGCGCTTTACCATCAACGATTGCATCACTGCTTACCATTACGCGATTGCAGTCAAGCACTTGTTTATAATTGTATAAAAAAGTGGCGCAACACATTCCCCGGTAGCACAGTTGTCTGTTAAAAAAGATGGGCATGATGTCTGGTTAAGCCGTACGGAGGATGGGTCCGAGCAGTTGTGTTGTGATGTGTGCCGGGTAAGATGCGCCAAATGTTGTTGTGTCGGGAGTTTGGTCGTGGTGAGTCTCCAGATTAATCTCCCTCTGGTGCAGCATAGTTGGTCGTGTTGGTCTTGGGTTTAACATTGCATCACCTCGCTCAGCTGCCGTCATCCTTCCTATTATATAATAGGCTTCATAAACTAGTGCGCTTTACCATCAACGATCGCCTCACTGCTTACCATCAGGCGGGATTGCAGTCAAGCACTAGTTTATAATTATTAAAAAATAAATATTTATGATAAATAGGTTGGTAGTGGAGAAGGGTCGAAAAAATACAAATTCTTTGTACGCTGATTTATAATAGTTATTTGTTATACAAGAGTGCAAAGTTGCTTTTTAACCGCGTGTTCAATTTTGATGACCGAGCAAGCGAAGGATTCTAAAATTGAACCACGAGCGCAGCGAGTGATTCAAAATTAGAATCCTGAGCGTTAGCGAGGGAATCAAAAGGACACGAGGTGAAAAATCTTTGCACTCGAGTGCAACACGTAACTTTTCATTCCACCTCAGCGAGGAAATGTCTAAATGCAATAATAATAAAAATGTTTACAATCACAAGATAGGTACACTTTTATTTCAGTTTAGGTATTAATTACTACATTATGACAGGTAAGTATTACAGAATAATCTTTAAATTATAATAAAATAATACTAAAGTATAATTAAGAAAATTTTAAAGTAACGTTGCAACAGTTATTTAAATTGAGTGTAATATTTTTGTTTGGTACTGTAATATTGGTGTTAGTCACTTGTGTACTGTTTTTCGGTAACGATTCATCGGATTCCCTTGGCGTGAATGTTGGAGAGAGAGGGAGATGGTTAGGTGTTTCATAACGGCTTATTTTTGATGTAGAAGGGCCAGTCCAAGTTTCCGATTGAGGCTTTTTCCGTGTAATGGCTCCTACGATGCCTTCACATATTTTAGACTTATTTTAGATGGAATCCTCTATGTATCCCTCTACAACTGCATTGGTCTTCCAGCCTCCGTGGCCCTTAAGGGACAGGAGATCAGCTCCGGAATCAGCCAAAAGTGTGGCTGAAGTTCGTCGGAAACAATGACCCGTGTACAACAGGGGTTCTGGAAGTTCAAGAAATGTTGCTATTTCTCGTGGGATACTGCCAATTTTATTAGTACCCATAGGCTGTCTAACACACTTTCCATTGCGATACTGTAGAAAAAAACGATTGATTGGAGTGTTAGGCGGCCGTAAGGCTTGATATTTCTCAACAATCGTTACGTATTCCTTGCGAATGACAAAGTTGCGGTCTCTTTTTGTCTTTGTATTAGGTAAATTAATTAATAGTAAGTCATCTGAATGTTTCTCAATGTTTTTGACATTAAGTTGTGTTAGTTCATTAGTTCGACATGCTCCGTTTATTCCAATAATAAGAACAACCTGCAATGTAAAGAGTATTGTAGTAGATAAATGAATAAAATTTATATGAACGCATAATTATGCCTATCAACATTTACTAAGTATACTATTTAATTGAGATTAATATATGTACTTAAGTAGATACTGAATGTGCAACTGACTTACTTTTGCCGCCAAATATACGGAATCGGGTGCTTCGTTAAGAAACTTTTCGATCAGATACTGTGAAAACCTTCGATTTTTTTTTATGATGACCAGATGAGGCTCTTTTTAAAAATGCTACTAATTTAGGATAGGTATCGATATGTATGTCTTTTTTCATCTTTATTGTTGCTTTTAGCATCGAATACGTACTCCATAGAGTGCTTGCTTTCTTGTTTTCGGATAATTCTATAAAATATGCCAGCAAAACGTTTTCTGAGAAAGTTTTGGCTACTTTTGCTATTCGCCACGTGTTGAACATATCGTACTGTTTTAAATACTTCTCGCGTGATTGTTGAGGTAGAAAGCTCATTTGCGCATTATTAACAGTTTCAGTCAATTCTGTTGGCGTCAAACAAACTTCCTCGTCGCTAGAATCACTCATTTTAGTTTTTCACTTGTTTTCAAGTTTCTTTTTTTTAATATAAGGTTTAACAATGACGTGAAAAAATGCCGCGTAAAGAACCGCGTACAAAGAAAATTGAAAAAAGAACACCAAGAAGGTTCCGAGTCTGAGTTTTTAACAAATTAAAAAAAAGTTGTATGATATATTCGGCACCATAGAGGTAACAGTAAATAGGTTTAATGTTTTTTTTTAATTTACAAACTTAGTGCACACGATGTTCTAAATTCAATTTACTTTATCCTCTAGAGAATAAAAACGGCTTTTCCAGTCAGATATTGAAGATTAAAAATACTCTTTCCGAGATGGTGGGATGAAAAAGTTATTTTCCTGTTTTGTAGTTTGAACACTAACATAAAACTTCTTTATTCAGGTTTCCGCGAAAAATATTTCATTTACAACACGACCAGAGCAACACTGCAACGACTTCAAACGGCTTTGAAGAATACAAGCAAACATTTTCCATTTCCTCTCAGTATATCGTAAATTCAATAAATTCCCTCTATCGAAGTGACTTTATTTATGAGATCAACGACGTTGTTGGTAGTTGTTCGATGCTATCATGTCGGTATACAGGAGGAGGTAATAAATCCTATCAGTGAACGAATGATGAACGAGTGAGAGTGAGAGTATATTAGGGAATGGCACCCGGCCCACTGCTAACGAAGAAGCGACTTTTATCAACGATTTTCGCGTTCAAGAAATGTACAAAAGATTTGGTACCTCGTACAGCAATATCAAAACTATTTAGTTTTTAAAAAACAACAATACGAAAATAAATATATATATTTTACTGTAAGTATATTAATTAATGTATATTTATTTTATTTATTAATGTATATTTTTCTTTAGGTAATTTAAGACAGTTAAAGGTTGGCGCAGTGGTTAAGCGATTGACTCTTGCGCATGTTTATGAGCTACAAGTAGTTGATCTGGGTCTGGCTGTTTGTGTATGTGTGTTTAACATTTGGAAACGCACCCACGATACACGAGTAATTCCAAGTCACATTTAAAAAAAAAAGTACTAATACACCGGTCACATGATAGGCTATGCACATGACAGACTAGGTAAAAGGTTACCATGATATAGACCAGAGGAACTAAACGGCACAAGTCCGAGGCCATGTGTTTTCATCGGAATGGGCCACCGTCTGGTTCCAACATAACGGTAGGAGGGGTTCACATCGGCGTCGGGTCGACGATGAAGTACTTGGGACCTTCGAGGAGCACTTCCGACGTTTGTCACCTAAACTGGAACGGGCAAGGGCTGCCCTGAGGCAGCTCCTCCCTAATCTAGGGGGACCAAACGTCTCCTGCCGGAGGCTCTAGCCGGGGGCCGTGCGGTCCATGGTCCTTTACGGGGCACCGGTGTGGGCGCGGTCGCTACGGAAGTGACCAGCCCGACGCCAGACATCAGACGAATGCCAGCGCCCTCACGCCACTAGCCGCTGCAGGAGACGCCCTGGTCGGGAGACGACATTGAACTCCCAGCCACCGTAGGCGCGAGCCTGCGGGCGGTGAACAATGGGCAGTTCTCCGCTCGGTAAGGACCAGGCCCGAGTCGACGGCGCGTTGTCTTTCACGCGCGTCTCAAAGAGATGTCAGCACATCGTAACGGGGTCCACGAAGACCGATGCCTCCTGGGTCAGGGTTGCGGGTTGGTTAAACAAGAAACCGTGGCCCTGGCGCACAGGCAAGTGAAGAAACACGGGTGGGATTTTAGTTATTAAAAGTCTGACACGCCCTTCCGCTCTGCCCAGAGCGGGAGAAGTCATTTGATGATTTCCCATCCCAACAAAATAAAAAGGAATTAAAGGACGGAATAGCATTAATTTTCCCAACACATGAGATAATTATATCGGAGGAATAATTTTAAACATTTGACAATTATTCCATACAAATATTTGATCCGTGCGGGATTAGAACCGACGACACGCAGCGTAGCAGTCGGTTGTACGGCTACTGCGCCAACCGTACCGTAATAAAAAGGTAGACACACGGAGGAGGCTAAGTCTAAATTCCCGTTCATCTTTACCATTTATATTCATGAGTTACATATGTAAGTAAAGGCAGACGTGATCGGTAATACCAACCCATAATTCGTGTCCACTAGCTCCTTCTTTTGCGGTTTTACTTATATTTTGAAGCTCTTGATCTTATTAAAAGAATATTTGTAACTCATCATCATCTCAGCGTTAATCCCAGTCGCATCCGTAGCTTTTTCAGCTTCGGAGTCTGGGATCCGCTTTACCAGCCTAACTGCTGATTTTGGCTAAACTTTGACATTTTCCGTGAAGCGACTGCCTTCTGACCTCCACAACCCGAAGGGGATATCTAAGTATTGCAGTTAGACCAATTGTTAGACTTTTGGGTGCTCCAACAATCCGGAACGACTGCCACTAGATAGATAATATGGCAACCGGGACCTACGGCTTAACGTGCTTTCCGAAGCACGACCAGACCAGTGTAAATATTCATATTCATGCAAACAAATATTTGCACTGTGCGGGAATTGAACCCGCGCCTCGTTGCGCAACGGCCGCGATCGCTACCGCTACGCCACGGAGGCTGTCAAAAGAATATTTGTAAGTATCACGTGTTATCGTGGGAGATGTCGTGACGGAAGAACTTTGTCACGTTGTTTAATGTCTCGTAATGGTTATTGTTTTATTAATAGCGGCGCTCCGTTTTAGATCTCGTGCGAAGATCCAAATAAAAACCAATCGTATATGTTAATACTGGTTTTAAACCACCTGTGTGCCTCATCATCATCATCATCATCATCAACCTTTTTATCATCCCTCTGCTGGGCACAGGTCTCCTCTCATACAGAGAAAGATTGAGCGTAATCACTGTGAAAGTATCAGGGATGACGTTAATTAAACACCGTGCTTCGAGATAGACTGTCGTTTAATCCAATCTTCAAGTACCTCCCAATATTGACATTTATATAAAAATGAGTATACCTACAATCCCCTTCTTTAAAAATAAAATAATACACTTACAATTTCTCCTTGAAGAGAAACAGAGAAAATAAAAAACATGCAATTAGATCTACTTATAAATAATCCTGAAATTTACTATTATAAATTTACAGCTTTTCTTTTATAAGTAACCAGCATTAAATTTAATTACAAAGTAAGTAACATTGTTATCTTATGCTTCTCAAACCAATTGTACAATGTTTATTAATGCTAATAATATCAATCATATCAAGACCAAAGTAATATTTTAAAAATTAAATTAATTATATAGGAAATTATATCTATTATTATATGAATTTGGAGACCTTTATACAAGAATATGTGGTTTACTAATACAATAAAATTACAAATATTGCAACTTTGATTGATATTGAAATTATTAATATATTCTTATAATACCTGATTAATATATGATATGAGATGATTAATTTGATTAATATATGATCATGTTTATTATTTAATTATAATATTTTCAAACGCAATTATTATTATTTATGTATTATTAACAACTAAGTAGTATTTATACAGTTATTTCTTTTTACAGTTTAAGTTCAATATCTAAACTTATATTTTATACTTCAATGAATTACAATTATTAAAATTTCATATGCGTACTTACATTAAACAAAAAAAATCATACATATAATTTGTTCAATACATACATGCGCGTGTGTTTGTTTACGTTTGGTCTGTGCCTGCGGAGAATCCCCACCGATCAGGAGGTCGTACTATCCTGCCATAACGTGTACGATAAAAGTTATTAGAATTAGCCGGTTGTTGCGGCGCCGGCGCACTGGAGCTGAATGAGTCACTACTTGTGTTTGCATTCAAACCTGTGTCATAACCGATGTCATCATATCTACCATAAGTACAAAGATCTTGCCTGTATTCTGAATCCCTTATCAAATGTTTTCTATTTCGCCTCACTACCTTTCCATTATTCATTTTTACTAAGTAAGATCGTATTCCTGCCATTTTTATTATTGTCCCTGATGACCACGATTTACCCTTTCGTATTTTTACTTTTTTACCTACTTTTAGAGGACATAAGTTCCTGCTACCTTTATCATGATACATTTTTTGCATTACTTGACGTTTTTGGAGACTTTCTTTTACATGTTTATGGACTTTAGGAATAAAAAAATTTTGTGAACAGGGAACTATGCTTCTTAGTTTTCGATTATAGAGTAATTCAGCAGGAGATGGTATATTCTGACTTATTGGTGAATTTCAGAATTCAAACATTGCCAAATTAAAATCTTTATTTTCATATTTAGTTTTTCTCATAATATTTTTTATAGTTTGTATAGTACGTTCTACCTGCCCATTTGACTGTGGGAATTCTGGAGAACTTTTCATGTGCACAAATTTCCATTCATCAGCAAATTCTTTAAAATATTTAGAGGAAAATTCCGGCCTATTATCAGAAACGACTGTTTCAGGTATATCCTGTCTACTGAAAATAGTTTTTAATTTACTTATTACATGTCCAGAAGTTAAGGAATTTAGTTTCTTTAACTCGACAAATTTGCTGAAATAATCTACTACTAACAAAAATGAATCTTTTCCCAAATGAAATAGGTCTATACCTATCTTACACCAAGGCCTATTTGGTATTTCGTGTGAGATTAGAGGTTCTTTAGTATTAGCTTTCCTGTAGGTTAAACAAGCCTGGCAGTTCGACAAATAATCTTGCAGTTGGGAGTTCATATTAGGCCAATACATGATTTCTCGGGCCCTTAGTTTACATTTTTCTATTCCCAAGTGACTGCTATGAATTTTTGCTATCATATCTCTACGCATTTGTTTTGGAATTATTACTCTGTTGCCTCTCCAAACTATACCAAAATCCACCGTTAATTCGTCCCTGCAGCCCCAGTACCTAGCAGTTTAAACTGCAATCTAATTCTTTCTTGTCATTGGGCCAACCAGACTTTATTATTTTAATTAATTTTTGTAATTCATTATCATCACTCGTGTGCTTTTGTATTTGTAATAAATATGAATCAGTTAGTTCATTCGCTGACGTTATAGCACACACTTGCGCTTTCGCGTTGAGATTATCTCGAGACGATGTTTGTACCGCCTGCCCCGGTGCTACTGCACGCGATAAGGTGTCGGCCAGGTATAGATACCTACCTGGCTTGTAAACAAGTTGAAATGTATATGGTTGTAGTCTCATCAACATTCGCTGTAAACGTGATGGCGCGCTCATTAAAGGTTTTTTAATAATGCTAACTAAAGGTTTATGATCAGTTTCAATTGTTATATTCGAGTGCCCATATATGTACATATAAAACCTTTCGCAGGCAAAAACACATGCAAACAATTCTTTTTCGATTTGTGCATACGCTTGTTCAGTTTTAGTCAATGATTTAGATGCATAACAGACAGGCAAACTATTTTGCATAAGACAAGCACCCAGTCCTGTTTTACTTGCATCCACAGAAATAACAATTGGTTTATTTATGTCAAAGTATTGTAATACTGGCGGACTAATTAAACAGTTTTTTATATTTTGAAAAGATTGTTCATGATCTGGGTCCCATTCCCATTATATATCCTTCTTTAATAGCTCTCGAAGTTTATGCGTTTTTTCAGACAAATTTGGTACAAAATTATTTACATAGGTAACAAGGCCCAGAAATCTTTCTAGATCTTTCGTGTTTTTTGGACTAGGCATTTCTTATATAGCTATTAAATGTGAATCATCTGGCAGAATACCGTTTTGCATTATTTTGTGCCCTAGGTATTTAATTTCTTTTAAAGCTATTTTGCACTTAGATTTATTCAATTTGATATTTATTTTCCGACATCTGTCTAAAACTGCCCTTAATCTTTGATCATGAATTTCCTTTGTTGGTCCATGGATTAATAAATCATCCACAAATAACACTACCCCGTCCAAGTCATCAAACTGCTGATATAAGCGTTTATGAAAAATTTCAGAAGCTGAAGATATTCCATATGGCATCCTTAGAAATTTAAACCTACCAAAGATTGTATTAAATGTACATAGATCTGTGCTTTCTGGATTTAATTTAATTTGCCAAAATCCATGTTTGGCATCGAGTGTACTAAAATATTTAGCTCCTGCCAAACATGTTGATATTTCTTCAAAAGTAGGCAACTTAAAATGTTCCCTTTTTATTGATTTGTTAAGTTCACGAGGGTCTAAACATATTCGCAAGTCCCCATTTGGTTTTTTCACCACAGTTACATTATTGACCCAATCAGTGGGGCCTTCTACTTTAGCAATGATACCATCTTTCTGCATATCTTCTATTTTTTTTCTAAATTGTTCTCGTAAAGCTACAGGTAATTTTCTTGGGGGGTTGACGACCGGTTTTGCATCAGGTTTTAATGTAATTTTATAATCTCCTGGTAGACAACCTATTCCTTCAAAAATATCTGGATATTCTTGTAATATTTTGTTATTATCGTTCATTTTACTGATTGTCATTACTCTTTTAATTAAATTATGCTCCTCACATGATCCTTTGCCTAAAATAGGAGGTGAATCCACATCTGTTACAATAAATTTTAAAAAGTAAGAAGTGTTTTTATATCCTACTTTTAAATAGCACTTCCCAATGACTGAGATACTATTCCCAGAGTGAGCTTTTAAATAATGGAAGTCTTGTTCAAATCTTTTTCATTTATTTTTAATAAACTGAGAAAATTTTTAGGTATAATATTAACATCAGCTCCAGTGTCCAGCTTAAAATTAATAAAACTGTTACAAATTTTTAATTTGACTGTCCAATCACTACTAGCTTTATCAATTTGACAAATTACCTGATCAGTGGAGTCTCTTTCCACTGCATGTACACGACCCTTGCAGCTCCGTGCAAAATGATTCATGCGATTACACCGGTCACATCTTTGGCCATAAGCGGGACACCTGTTCTTCTCATGCACTGCACCACATTTGCCACACTGTCTCTGATATTTATTTTTGCCACGATACGAGTACTGGCTTGCGTTCTGGTTACGTAATTCCTGCGCGCCACCGCTGGCGTCGCCGCCTGCGCGGCCACCGGTCGCTCGCCCCGATGTTCCCGGGCGTGGACGAATACTATTTTCCTTAAATCGCCTATTGCGATTTACATAATTCACGTTGTGTTCACTGCTATGGCTTTCTTGTAACTGATGCACTCGATGCTCCTGACTTTCATTTTTTATATTCAGCGCTTGTTTTCTTGATATCTCAGCTAACCGACATATATCCAAAGCTTTATTTAAACTTACTTCTGGTTCCCGCAACAATCGCTCTGATAGGCCTATATCATTTATTCCACAGATTAATCTACTGCATATCAAATCATCCCTGAGTTCTTGAAATTCGCAATTTGCCGCCATTTTGTTAAGTTCAAATACGTATTGCTCGATTGACTCAAGTTCTTTTTGATTACGTTTAAAAAACTTATGCCGTTCAACTGCCAAATTCTTTTTAGGAATGAAATATTTATCGAACTGTGTGAATAACTCCTGTATATTTTTACTCTCCAGCTTAAATTGGTCATAAACTTCGCGGCATTTCTCACCGATAATATGCAATAAAATATTCACTTGTACTTTGTTGTGCTTCTTAGATAACTCGCACGCTTCATAATAAATTAAAAACGATTTTTCCAGTTAATCCACTGGCGACTCAAATTTCCCGATGATATATTATCCATATTATTTTCAAAAATAAATGGCTGCGGCGGTTGTAAAACTGACTCCATTGTTGTACACTTGCTATTGGATCGATGTTATCTTCACTATGCTGTATTTTTATCAATCACAACTCACTTCACGAGATTTTAATAGTCTTAATTTTATTTTATTGTAATAATTAACTACCGGCTGCGCCATGTGAAAGTATCAGGGATGACGTTAATTAAACACCGTGCTTCGAGATAGACTGTCGTTTAATCCAATCTTCAAGTACCTCCCAATATTGACATTTAAATAAAAATGAGTATACCTACAATCACCACGCTTGCTCAATGCGGGTTGGCGATTTCAGACTTAAAGTCCAGGTTTCCTCAAGATGTTTTCCTTCACCTTCAATCATTGATGTCCAAGATATACTTTGAAAGTACATATAACCTAAGCCTCGGTGGTAGGCCTCAACACCAGCCGCCGGCGTAAGTTACCACCCACCAGACAAAGTCGTGCCGCCAAGCGATTCGTCGTGTTCCGGCATGATGTCTGGTGAAGGCGTTTGGAGGACGGGTCTGAGCAGTTGTGTTGCGATGTGTACTGGGTGCGATGCGCCAACTGTTGTTGTGTCGGGAGGTTGGTCCTGGAGGGTAGCGGGATCCGAAGCACGGTGCTCCGCTGGCCGACCGCAGGTAGTTGGGGGCCCAAGTAGTGTGCCAGCCACATACGAAAGGCTGCCCCGCCAACTGCGAAAAATCCCAGGGTGGCCCCATCGTGCCGGTTGGCGACCGGACGAGAGGACCCGATGGCGATCCCTGGGGGGGTTCGGGCGTCCCCGCAGTCTCCAGATCAATCTCCCTCTGGCCCAGCATCGTTGGTCGCATTGTTGGGTTTAACATTGCATCACCTCACTCAACTGCCGTCTTCCTTCCTATTCACTCAAAAAAACCAACAATTATGAAAAGGTCCAAAAAGAAAAGTAGGTGTGCACAGCGGGCGCACGTCCTCTCTTTCAAAGTGCACCTCTCTAACATTAGAGGTCTGCACTCCAATCTCTTAGCAGTACACCATCACCTTGAGACTGAGAAGCCGCATCTACTTTTCTTGACGGAGACCCAGATCAGATGTCCGCCTGATGCGGCATACCTCGGCTACCCGGGATACTCTTTGGAGCATCATTTCCTGCAGCGTGCCGGGGTCTGTGTGTATGTTCGCAATGACATCTGTTGCCGGCGTCTCCGTCACCTCGAGGACCCTCATTTTTCGTCCTTATGGCTGTTGGTTGACACTGGTGTGGACAAAATTGTCTACACCTGTGTCTACCGATCGCACAGCGGTGATCAGGAGACAACTCGGTTATTCGACCACCTCAGTGAGGCTGCTGACAATGCGCTACATCGGCACCCTGACGCTCAGTTCGTCGCTCTGGGGGACTTCAACGCCTGCCACCAGGACTGGCTCTTCCCATACCAGAGGACCGACCACGCTGGGAGAGAAGCGCGAAACTTCGCGCTTTCTATGGGCCTTTCCCAGCTGGTAGAGCAAGCGACTAGGGTGCCTGATGTAGTTGGCCAAACTGCCAACTGTTTGGACCTTCTGCTGACCACAGATCCGGACAGATGTGTTGTAACAGTTTCCTCACCGTTGGGAACTTCAGACCACTGTCTGGTGAAGTCTGTGTCGTCCTTCTCCCCACCAGATCACGACTCCCGTGGTGAACGGCGATTGTGGCGATACAGGTCAGCGGATTGGGATGAGATGCGCCACTTCTTTGCGTCTTATCCTTGGCAACAGGTCTGCTTCTCTTCTAACAATCCGTCGAGCTGTGCGGACGCTATAACCGATGTGGTGCGTCAAGCTATGGAGTATTTTATCCCAATCAATGACGTGCCCGTCGGTGGCTCGGCTCGCCCATGGTTCAATGCCGATTGTGTAAAAGCTGAACAGCGTAAGCACACGGCATTTCTCGCCTGGGTTGACGCTCGTGACCGCGGAGCTCCGGATCTAAGCTCAAAGAAGAGAGCCTTTAACCGAGCTGCCAAGTCCTACAAAAAAGCGCTCAAGAAGGCTCGCTTCGACCGCATCACCCATATTGGCAACAAGTTATCGGCGCAGCCATCCGGTAGCAGATCTTTTTGGTCCCTTGCCAAGTCGGTTGAGGCGAACTTCTGTCGGCCCTCACTGCCTCCGCTGGTTAGGCCTGATGGAACACTGGCTCATACGGCGAGAGAGAAAGCAGGTCTCTTTGCTTCTCTCTTTGCCCATAATTCGCGTCTTGATACTGGCAGTGCTACTCCACCTAATTTACCTCATTGCGGAGCTTCAATGCCTGAGGTTCGCATTAGGAACAAGGAGGTTCTGAGAGTACTGTGTCGTCTGGACGTGGATAAGGCTAGTGGTCCGGATGGTATACCAGCGATTGTTCTTAAAGCTTGTGCGCCCGAGTTGTCTCCTGTATTGACGCGCTTGTATCGCCTCTCATTTAGGACTGGTATAGTGCCCAAGTCCTGGAAGCTTGCTAACGTGCAGCCCGTGCCCAAGAAGGGTAGTCGTGCCGATCCTACCAACTATCGGCCGATTTCGATCACCTCCATACTTTGCAAAATTATGGAGCGCGTATTGAACTCGCGCCTCTTGGCATACCTGGAAGGTAACGATCTCCTCAGTGACCGACAGTACGGGTTTCGCCGCAATCGGTCAACTGGGGACCTACTAGTGTATGCCACTCACTTGTGGGGCGAGGCCCTCGAGAAGAATGGGGAAGCGATTGCTGTCTCCCTTGATGTCTCGAAGGCCTTCGACCGGGTATGGCACGCTGGCCTTTTGAGTAAGCTTCCAGCGTACGGCATTTCCCTTAGCCTGACTGGCTGGGTAAAAGACTTCCTGACTGAACGGTCCCTCCGAGTTGTTGTCGATGGATGCTCTTCTGAGCCTATGTCAACTAATGCCGGTGTTCCTCAGGGGTCTGTTCTATCTGCAACTCTGTTCCTGCTGCATATTAACGATCTGCTGGTGCCCGGTATCTATGGGTATGCAGATGACAGCACAGTTGTAGAGAGATACCTGCCGGGTGCTCGGGCTAGTAGGGAATCAATCCGGTCCGAAAGAGAGGCCATGGTTGAGCGAACGAGTGTTGCACTGCAGGCAGTCTCCGAATGGGGCAATGCCAATCTTGTAGCATTCAATGCCGCCAAAACACAGGCGTGTCTTTTCACCGCCAAAAGGAGCCCGTTCACCTTGGCTCCTACTTTTCGGAATGTGTCCTTGGAGTGTTCCGACCGCCTTCAGCTTTTGGGAGTTGAGATTTCCTCGGACCTTAACTTTGGGCGGTTCATTGAGTCCAAGGCTAAGGTGGCTGCCAAGAAACTTGGCGTTATCGCAAAGGTCTGGCAGTACTTCACACCTGGGCAGCTTCTAATGTTATACAAAGCATAGGTCCGTTCGTGTGTGGAGTACTGCAGCCACATTTGGGCTGGTGCTGCCAAGTGTCACCTGGCCACTTTGGATTCAGTGGAGAGACGTGCAAAGAGGCTGATTGGTGACCCTGATCTAACTCGAGTCGGTCTCCAAAGCCTAGAGCACAGGCGTAGAGTAGCCAGTCTTTCGGTGTTCTATAGGATGCATTTCGGGGAGTGTGCGATGGAATTGCATGATTTAATTCCCCCATCTCCGTTCCACCAGCGGACGACCCGTCGTACGGCTGGTTTCCACCCTTACGTTGTTAACACCACTACGATCCGGACGAAGCGTTTCGCCTCCTCCTTTATACCGCGTACATTGAGGGACTGGAATAGTTTGCCAGCGGCGGTGTTTCCGTCGGACTACAATTTGAGTGTCTTCAAGGCTAGAGTGAATAGGCTCTTAATAAACTAGTGCGCTTTACCATCAACGACTGCGTCACTGCTTACCATCAGGCAGGATTGCGGTCAAGCGCTAGTTTATAATATAATAAAAAAAAAAAACCTTAGAAAAGTTACATTGGTACTTGCCTGACCTGGAATCGAACCCGCGCACTCATACTTGAGAGGCTGTTGTTTTAATTACTAGGCCACCACGACTGTATACCATAATATATGTATGTATACCAGAGGAATTAAACACCGGAATAGCATTAATTTTCTGAACGCAAGATAATTTCAACGTAGTAATAATTTTAAACATTTGACTACTAATCCATACAAACATTGGTTCCGAGAGGGACTAGAACCGACGATACGCAGCGCAGCAATCGGTTTTACGGCTATTGCGCCAACCGTATCGTAGGTAGGTACCAAAAAGGTAGACATACGGAGGAGGCTAAGTCTAAATTCCCGTTTATCTTTACCATTTATATTCATGAGTTTCTTATTTTCAGACGTGACCGGTAATACCAACCCATAATTCGTGTCCAATAGCTCCCTCTTTTGCGTTTTTACTTAAATTTATGAAGCTCTTGATCTTGTTAAAAGAATATTTTTGTAACCACCACGTTATCGCGGGAGATGTCGTGACGGAAGAACTTTGTCACGTTGTTTAAGGTTATTATTTTATTAATAGCGGCGGAGCTCCGTTTTAGATCTCGTGGGAAGATCCGAATAAAACCAATCGTTTATGTTAAGGACCGAGACAAAAACAAAATTCTTTGTTTTTTTTTGTGTTTTTTTTGAACTCAGCGCATCCAGATCTATATGATTATCTATAGTGGTGAGGGTTTTGAGCAACTTCGGGCACATACATACAGACAGACATACAAACATACGCACTTTATAGTAATGGATACTGGTTTTAAACCACCTGTGTGCCTAATTTCATCCCAATCACAATTCTATACAAATTTTTAGTGTCCGACCGAAACTAATTACATGCTTTTTATTAGCTTCACTTGTATGTTTGCTTGTTTGTTTGCTTGCTTGTTTGCTTGTTTGCTTGTCCGTCTCTAACTCTTTGGACTACGAGTGAGCGGCTCATTACTGTAAAATGTCCCACCGTTTTCAATACGTTCGTTCGTTCGTATTTTTTTTAAGAATATCGAACTAAAGAGTTGAAAATATATAAGTTTAAAAAACTAAAAAAAAACATGCTTTTAAAAAATATCAAACTAAAAAGTTAAAAATAATTGAAAAAAATAGCTAATACAAAAATTATGGCACAAAGCGCCTCACGCTTTTTTTTAAATTATTTTTAACTTTTTAGTTTGAAATTTTTTAAAAACATATTTTTTAAACTATATTTTTTAAACTTTAATAGTAGATTTATACATGCAAAAATGAGTTTGTTTGTTCTTGTTTCACGCCGCAGCAGGTGAATAAGCTCGACGTCGAGTTTGAAATGAAGTTGTGGAAGCAATCATCACGCTTTAAAGGAGTTATGCCCAAGCGACTTTTTCCCTCCCTTCCCTTTTATATTATAAGTGGAGAGTGGTTATCACATTATATATACAGCGGCTGGTATCACTCTCTTAAAGTTTAAAAAATAAACAATATTATTTTACTAAAAGAAGAAGACTGCTTTACTTTGTGTAAATTATTTTCACCAAAACTGCTCTCGAAACGGTGAAGGAAATCATCGGAGAGAAAACTGGCATCTCCGAGAGGCAAAACTTCGATGACATGTGACATCTACCAACCAGGTCTTGGTTGATTACGGTCCACTCCCTCTTCCCTCACTGAGAGGAGGCCTGTGTCCAGGAGAGGGGGAACATTATAGGCAGATTATCTTGTTATAGGTGTCTAGCTGCGCGCCGCGGTTTCACCCGCGTAGGTTTCGCTATTTTTTTATATGCTCCGCTCCTATTGGTCGAGCGTGATGTTATATAGCCTAAAGCCTTTCTGAATTAATGGGCTATCCAACGCAAAAGATTTTTTAAATGGGACCAGTTGCTCCTAAGATTAGCGCGTTCAAACAAACAAACAATCAAACAAACAAACTCTTCAGCTTTATACAATATATAAAGAAAACCAAAAGGTATTGTTAGGTATCGATAACTGATTCTACTAATGCCCACAAAGACAGGCTAAACTTAAAAAAAAAATCCTCCTAAAAAATAAATATTATTTCGCAAAAAGAGGTAACTTAATACATGTGCGATAAGCAACCCCCTCCGCGGGCGGCGGAGGGCAGGGCACGCGGCACCTGTGACGTGGTCGCGTCGCTATTCGCTTATAATACTACCGGTGTTGTCACTTTTTTTAAAATTACCAAATTTCGGGGAAATTGGAATTAATTCCCGCGAAAAAAGGATTATTTCAAAATTCATTAGTATTGTTACTATGGTGATTATGTAAAATTTTATATTATATTTGGTCAAGTGTTTACCTAACCTTTATTATCCTTATGGGTCGGACAGGGTTTTCTTTACATATTGTATATTCAGCTGTATAGATTTAGCGCCGAGTGTTCGCCATAACCCATTCGGCGTAACCGACTCGAACGTTCAGTGTTCACAAAGGGGCGCAAAGCTATCCTACAGAAGTTTTCGCTTCAAAACAAGATTAACAAAAGCCTGAATAAACTAGCAGTTGGCAAATCATACATCCAGTAACAGCTCGTTTAAAACTTCTACATATTTAGGTACTATCCAAACAACTTGTTAGAAACTTCTTTTCGAAATACTCAATTTCAAAATAAGGTTTTTCTCAAGTTACTCAGTTAGCGAACTTGGAAAGATTTCGGAGAACTGCGAAGATAAACGAATGTTAGGAATAGTTCGTAAGGAGGACTTACGCTTCAAGATTCTTTCTCAGAATTCTGGAACTTTGATAGAAATGCTTGCATTTGGTAAAAAATGTAACTATGAAAAAAGTTGAAGAGTACTTGAGTTTGATAAATATCGCCATATTTTCAGGGATTTAAAGATTGTTGTCTGGGTTCGAAGATGGAGAGCCAATATTTCAGGTAGGGCAATGAAAGTCTCTTACATAGCTCGTAACATAGAGACACTTAAGTCAATACTGAAACTATCAATGGTGATATTTATAAAGAACGGAGTAACTAAGGAGTTGACGTCTATTATAGAAGTATGGAAGAAAAAGGCGGAGCTTACCACAAATAATTTGGGAAGTAAATTACTTATGAAGCCAAGTGTAAACATGCTCTTGCTGATTTTTTTTTTTTTGTCTATGGCATCTTGAGGTTCTTGAGAGGTCGTGACTACTTAACCGGACTATCCTGTGGCTGCTTTAAATGAATTTAAAGCCTCCAGCCAGGGCTTATGTTCGTAACTGTATAGTACCAATTTATGCAGAAATACGAACTGCATCCTTTACTATGACAGTCTCCGTGGCGAAGCGGTAGCAAACGTGGCCGCTGCGCAAGGAGGCGCGTGTTCGAACCCCGCGCAGTGCAAATATTTGTATGCATGTATATGAACATTTGCACTGGTCTGGTCGTGCCTCGAAAAGCACGTTAAGCCGTTGCTCCCGTTGACCATACGAACATCTAGTGGCAGTCGTTACGGGTTGAGAGGACCCTGGGCTCCAAAGTTGAAAAAAGCTTCGGATGCGACTGGGATTAAAGCTGAGATGATGATGGATGACGAAATGCAGCCTTTACCCTTACAACGTTTTAACTTTGAGTTGGTTCCATTCGGTACAAGATTAGAGACTTAAATAAACCTTTTTTACAGTCCATCCAACAGTTTTTTGGCTTTTATTCGCGTTGGTAAAGGGTTTATAGATGACTCAGCTTCATAGAAAAGAGAAGATCCTCTGACAAAATAGAACCCTTATTACGTAACACAGTATTACTATCAGTAGGAATCATTTCGAAGCATATTGATAATCCATTGCTTCATATGTTCGGAAGGTGTGTCTGCTCAACAACGTAAATAACGCAATGAAGATTGTTGAACTGTCAAAATGAAACCCATTGCTACTGATAGTCATCATCATCATCTCAGCGTTTATCCCAGTCGCATCCGAAGCTGTTTCAGCTTTGGAGTCTGAGGTCCGCTTTTTTACCAGTCTAACTGCTGATATGGCTAAACTTCGACATTTTCCTTGAAGCGACTGCCGTCTGACCTCCTCAACCCGAAGGCGACATCGAAGCATTGCAGCTGACCAATTGTTGGACTTTTTGAGGGCTCCAACAACCCTTTAACGACTGCCACTAGATGTTCGTATGGCAACCGGGACCAACGGCTTAACGTGCTTTCCGAGGCACGACCAGACCAGTGCAAATATTCATATTCATGCATACAAACATTTGCACTGTGTGGGGATCGAACCCACGCCACCTTGCGCAGCGGCCGCGTCCGCTACCGCTACGCCACGGAGGCTGTCAAAAATTTCTACACTTTCGTGCGAAAAACTTTTCAAAATTTTTTTTTGCATATGCCATTGCTACTGATAGTGTGTTGCGCAATTAGCCTACAATGGCCCTAGTCTGCTTCTACAATAGTATCAGAATGTGGTGTGGCGTTGTCACTTTAAAAAAAATATCAAATTTTGGAGAAGTTGGAATTAATTCGCGGAAAAAATGATTATTTCAAAATTCATTACTATTGTTACTATGATGATTATGTAAAATTTCTTATTTTATTTGGTCATGTGTTTACCTAATCTTTATTATCCTTATGGGTCGGACGGTATTTTCTTTACTTACATATTGTATATGCTCCCGTCAGCGCCAGTGATCAAAACTTGACTAATCCTATTCGAATACCTAAGTAACAAAAACTTAAATCAAGTTTACATTGGCCCCGCTTCCGTTGTTTGCAAACTAAACTAAACTAAATTTAAGTTCAAAGCACCTTTTTCTTTATCTTTCTGTCTATCTGGAGTATCTTAAATTGACAAGATTGAACTAAAATGATATTTTTGCTTTATCCATACTCATCATCATCATCATCATCCCAGCGTTAATCCCAATCGCATCCGAAGTCTTTTCAGCTTTGGAGTCTGGGGTCCGCTTTACCAATCCAACTGCTGCTATGGCTAAACTTCGACATTTTCCGTGAAGCGACTGCCGTCTGACCTCCACAACCCGATGGCGACATCGAAGCATTGCAGTTAGACCAATTGTTGGACTTTTGAAGGCTCCAACAACCCGTAACGACTGCTACTAGATGTTCGTATGGCAACCGGGACCAATGGTTTAACGTGCTTTCCCAGGCACGACCAGACCAGTGCAAATATTCATATTCATGCATACAAATACTTGCACTGTGCGGGGATCGAACCCGCGCCACCTTGCGTAGCGGCCGTGTCAGCTACCGCTACGTCAGTAGCGGCCGTGTCAGCTACCGCTACGCCACGGCGGCTGTCCACCGGTGTGTTTCTTTATCAATACTATTCCATACTAATCAATACTAATATTATAAATGGTAATGGTATTATAAAGTTTGTCTGTCTGTCTGTTACGCTTTCCCGCTTAAGACGCGGTGAATAGACAACTTTTAGGTATTTGAGGGGGTGAAGCAGACGAAGTGGGACACGACTAGCCCCGCCCACTGCGGGGCGCTCCGCGCGAGTACATCGATGCGTGATGCGTCGTGCATCGAGAAATACGCACGTTCTATTAAATCTATACCAACTATTCTCTATTCCATCTACATTTAGAAGCGTAATTTCACAACCCAAATGCGAAGCATGATTGGCTCTGTTCGTCACAGTCCCGGTTCGCATTAGACATCTGCGGCGAGCACCAGGGTCGAATGCCACATACGTTTACTTTACCTTGCGATTTTCGAAAATGTATAGTTTTTACATATTTTCATTTTTTATTATTACTTTTGTTTTCTTTTTTCTTTTTATAATGCGCTTTGTCGGTTCTGCTTAATTTTTTTGTGTTATGTCCTTTTTTCTTGAAACTGTTAGTTTAAATCATTCTAAGCACTAGTACAAACCCGACTTCGATAAGAGTTGCAGTTTTGAAGAAAAAATCTTTTATTTTTTTAAATATCCGAAAAATGTATTTTTTTTAACAGTTACTCTAAACAGCTGTTTATAAATAGTAATTTCTAGAAATGATATTATTATTTCTAGAAATTACTATTTATAAACAGCTGTTTAGAGTAATGATAATTTCTTAGTTCATAATTTTTATTATTTATTATTAATTTCTAGAAATTTGTAGAAAGAAAATTATAACGAATTGATTTCAAATATTAGTTTGCATTATAATTGTTACGAAACGTCCCTATTTGTTTGTTTGAACGCGCTAATCTGGTCGCGCTGGTCTGATCGTGGTGGTAGGCAACAACATCAGCCGCCGGCATAAGTTACCACCCACCAGACAAAGTCTTGCCGCCAAGCGATTCGTCGTGTTCCGGAATGATGTCTGGTGAAGCCGTACGGGGGACGGGTCTGAGCAGTTGTGTTGCGATGTGTACCGGGTACGATGTGCCTAATGTTGTTGTGTCGGAAGTTTGGTCGTGGAGGGTCATTGCATCATCTCGCTCAACTGCCGTCCTCCTTCCTATTCACTCAGTTTTTTTGAGTGAATAGGCTTAATAAGCTAGTGCGTTTTACCATCATGCATTGCATCACTGCTTACCATCAGGCGGGATTGCAGTCAAGCACTAGTTTATAAATAATAAAAAAAAAAAACTCAAGAACTAAGAAATTATCATTACTCTAAACAGCTGTTTATAAATAGTAATTTCTAGAAATAATAATATCATTTCTAGAAATTACTATTTATAAACAGCTGTTTAGAGTAATGATAATTTCTTAGTTCTTGAGTTTTTTTTTTTTTATTATTTATAAACTAGTGCTTGACTGCAATCCCGCCTGATGGTAAGCAGAAATAATAATATCATTTCTAGAAATTACTATTTATAAACAGCTGTTTAGAGTAATGATAATTTCTTAGTTCATAATATAATTATTATGAACTAAGAAATTCATGGTTAAATAAAGGCTTATTATTATTATTTATTATTAATTTCTAGAAATTTGTAGAAAGAAAATTATAACGAATTGATTTTAAATATTAGTTTGCATTATAATTGTTACAAAAAGAATGTATTTAAAAAGATGGAACAATTACTACAAAAAATACAGAAAATCGGCTAAATTAATAATAATTAAAAAAAAAACTATTGCAAATAAGAAATCCAACAAAAAGTATACAACGTAAAGCTGGGGTTTGAACCCGAACACATACATTGTGAACAGTGAAGAAAAATTTGCCGCGAAAAAATAAAAAGAAAGAATAATTACAGAAAAAAATCAAATAAAATATCGGCAAAAATACAACAGTAAATTAAAAAGCATTTATTTCAATTAAAACCTACAAAAAGCATATAATGTAAACCTGGGGTTTGAACCCGGACAAAAACGAAATATGATTATTCATCAACAAATAGACAAGTAAGTACCTATAATTATTTTCTGTGCGGGGTAAAGCAAAAACTGAAATAAGTCCGTCAAGCAGCGCGCCTCAGCGGTCACTGTCGCTAAGCATAGAAGTGAAAGAGAAGGCAATGGACGCTGCGATGGAGCGACGTTTCGTTCACGTTATTTATCACTAGCTTTCCGCCCGCGGCTTCGCCCGCGACGAGTTCGGTTATATCGCGCTTTTTAGATTTTCCTCGGGAACATCAAATTTTTCCGGGATGAAAGGTAGCCTATGTTCTTTCTCAGGGTCTAAAGATTGTCTGTGCCAAATTTCATCAAAATCGGTTGAGAGGTTTAAGCGGGAAAGCGTAACAGACAGACAGACAGACAGACAGACAGACAGATAGACAGACAGACAGACAGAGTTACTTTCGCATTTATAATATTAGTATGGATTAAATACATTATTTATTTTAGAATATCTTAGTTAAATCGATAAACAAAAACAATGGTTTCATTTACTTTATATTTTACATCGCTCTTCTCAATTTTATCAAGATTTGATGATTAATAATACAGTTACAACGGTTATAAATTCAATTTTAGTGGTTACTTTAGGATTTTTTTCTATCGAGATTTAATTCAATTGAGAGAATTAATTCAAAACGTGTTTTGAAAACAATGGTTTCCTGCTACATATAATCAAGATTAACATATAAATTTGTGGCTGCTCTGAAATGTATACATTTGGCTAAAAAACTGTTTTTTGAAGCCTATTTTTACTGAGCACAGCGCCTTAAACTTCTCAACCGATTTTGATGAAGTTTTGCACAGACAATCTTTAGACCCTGAGAAAGGACATAGGCTACGATACGAGGCGGCTTGCGTCCTGGCCGGATCCCCGCCCTGGGACCTAGAGGCGAAAGTACTCGCGTCATTGTACCGATGGCGCGAGGAAGAGCGGACACGGGGCTCCAGTCAGGCGCAGCGGCAGATCGAGCTGCGCCGAGAGGAGCTCCGTCAGGTCTTGGTGGCGGACTGGCGGCAGAGGCTTATGCGCCCTACCGCCGGCCTCGCTACCGTCGAGGCGATCCGGCCAGTACTCGACGACTGGCTCGGGAGAAGGCACGGCTCCCTGTTGTTCAGGGTGACGCAGGTACTGTCGGGGCACAGCTGCTTCGGCAAGTACCTGCGTCGCTTAGATAGGGATCCGGACGTTCGGTGCCACCAGGACCTGACGCACGGAGGACACGGTGCAGCACACGCTCGCCGAGTGTGTAGCTTGGGAGGAGCAGCGCCGTGTCCTCACAAATGAAGTAGGAGGCGACCTGACGCTGCCGGGAGTAATGCGGAGGATGGCCGACAGCGCAGAGTCGTGGGACGCGGTGGTGTCCTTCTGCGAGGACGTGATGTCTCAGAAGGAAGCTGCGGAACGGGAGAGGGGGATCTCAACTCCCTTCCCGGGCCGCAGAAGACGCACCGGGCGCCGAGGCAGGGCCGACGACGCCCTCTTCCGCCCCCCATGAATGGGTCCAGGGGCGAGGGACAAGGGGACGTCGGAGGCGCGCGAATGACGGCGCGCGCCTCTGAGGCGATGCACGGGGTAGTTTGACACCCCACTACCCCGTGCAGGAGACGAGGCCCGTACAGACCGGGCCAGCACGAGGGTGTGGGGCCGTGAAAGAATTTAGACTCCCGCGGCCCCACGCGCGCTCGTGATAGAAGAGACACCGGGGTGGTTTTAGTCAGTAAGAGTCTGACAGACCCCGTCCCCCACCCCAGGGCGGCGGACATCCATTGAGGATTTCCAACCCGGGAAAAAAAATGTACAGACGACAGCACACCAAGCTACTACAATCTGTCAGATTTCCTTATTAGATTTTCAATTTTATCTCTAAAGCATTATGGCTCAAGGTTGACTGCGAATATTTGACAGTTTGGGGTAGCTTGACCTGCTGTCGTCCGTTCATAACGTAACATAATCAGTCTCTAATGAGCCCACTCTTGGGATCGTAGACCGTAATCTACTGTACCGTGCCTTATATACTTATAGCTCATCGTCATCTGCCCAACAGTTTTCCAAATATCTTGGGTCGCCATCCAGTCTAACTGAATCCAGTTGGATGCCAGTGTTTTATATGGTGCGAACCTACCACCCATAACTTGTAAGTCGCCGCTGATACCACTAGGCCATCGCTGATCTCTGCTCGTAGACGGGGCGCAGAAGGCGGGGGACGAACCCCCGTCTCCTTTAGCCCCGAAATGTGACCAGCGTGTGTGGGTAACCCCCGCACGTGCATTGCACTGGTCACCACGTCTGAGGATTACCTCGGTATCTCCGGGTAATCCTCCCTTGGCGCGGAAACCGGCCTAAAAGGCCGAAAAGCCCTGAGAGTGGCACGGGGACAATGCCTTCGGGCAGGTCCCGTGACACTCTCGACGCAGGGCCCGAGGGGAACCAGGTGGTTTTAGGCCGTCGCCTCGCTAAAAAAAAGGCCATCGCTGATCTCTAGATTGTTGGTTCAACCCCATCAGGCGTTTAACTTTGTGCAAATTATATCATCATCACTGCTCTCAAAACAGTGAAGAAATATATCGTGAGGAAATCGGCATGTTCTAGAGCCAAAACTTCGAAGACGTGACATTATATCAAACCGCGTTGGGCCCGCGTGGTACATTGCGGCCCACTCCCTCTTACCGAGAGGAGGCCTGTGTCCCAGGAATGGAAACGTTATGGGCTGTTTATGTTATGTCAGTACAATGCTTGTGATAACGTGTGTCTAACTCGAGTTGGTCTCCAAAGCCTAGAGCACAGGCGTAGAGTAGCCAGCCTTTCGGTGTTCTATAGGATGCATTTCGGGGAGTGTGCGAGGGAATTGCATGATTTAATTCCCCCATCTCCGTTCCACCAGCGGACGACCCGTCGTACGGCTGGTTTCCACCCTTACGTTGTTAACACCATTACGATCCGGACGAAGCGCTTCGCCTCCTCCTTTATACCGCGTACATCGAGGGACTGGAACAATTTGCCCGCGGCGGTGTTTCCGTCGGACTACAATTTGAGTGTCTTCAAGGCTAGAGTGAATAGGCTCTTAATAAACTAGTGCGCTTTACCATCAACGATTGCGTCACTGCTTACCATCAGGCAGGATTGCGGTCAAGCGCTGGTTTATAATTTGTAAATAAAAAAAAAAAAAAAAAACAAGAACAATAAGCAGTTCCGTCAGTGCCAGGTAACTTTAGTTATTTCTTCATCGGTTTAGGTAGCTAAAGAAAAAGTAAACAAAAAAAAAATACGTATCTTTTTTAACTGACTACACGTCTATACCGTCGTTGTACTCTTTAATTTCATCATCGATTTTTTTTTTTTTTTTTGTGCCCACTGCTGGGCACAGGTCTCCTCTCATACAGAGAAGGATTGAGCGTAATCACCACGCTTGCTCAATGCGGGTTGGCGATTTCAGACTTAAAGTCCAGGTTTCCTCAAGATCTTTTCCTTCACTGTATAAAGGTGTCCAAGACATACTTAGAAAGTATATATCTATAATAGTATATAAAGCTGAAGAGTTTGTTTGTTTGTATGTTTGTTTGTTTGTTTGTTCGCGCTAATCTCGGAAACTACTGGTCCGATTTGAAAAAATCTTTTGAAAAATTTTGCGTTGGATAGCTCATTAATCCAGGAAGGCTTTAAGCTATATAACATCACGCTGCGACCAATAGGAGCGGAGCATAATTAATTCCACGCGAACGAAGTCGCTGGCGGCTGCTAGTAACTTATGTTACATTGAGCGACAGGTGTTTTAACCACTAGGCCACCACGACATTTCTTTCTTTTCAATTTAGCAACGTTATAATTATTTAATAACACTGCTGTTGATAAATATAGCAGTTTATGTAGCTTGAAAACTGAAGTAATTGATGTAATTAGTTTAGTCGGTTAACTGAGAGCCGCAGGGTAATTGCGTAACACACTATCTATAAAATGGGTTCATTATGACAGTTCTACAATATTCATTGCGTTATTTACGTTGTTGAGCAGACACATCTTTCGGACATAAGGAGTAATGGATTAGCAATGATGCTTCAAAGTGATTTAAATTGATAGCAATAGAGTGTTACGCAATTAAGGTGCTGCTTTTTTTGAAAGTATTGTTTGAGTTAAATGCCAAGGAGGGCAATCGCGCTAAAATAATTCAACCAAAACAGAATTGGATCGCAACCAAACCATAACTTTTGTTATGTTTCGTATCGCGCTAACCTTTTGACAAATGGTTTAACCATAACTGGATCGCAATTGGAACGTAACTGCTGTCAAATGAAAAAGTTGAAACAAAGCTAACTTTTTCTGTGCCATTTGTCAAACTTACGCCTAAACGATTAGATTTACTTATAATTTATTTAGTTTTAATTATTATATCTGACGGAATGTATTACTCATACATTGATTTTACTTCATCAAATCTAAAACTTTAGCGCGATACGAAATATAATCGAAACTAAATCATAACTTTAACTGGATTAGATACGAACAAGAGTTGACCTTCTACTATTTTATTTGGCACGATTACCCCCCAGATCAAAAAGCAGCCAGCTCTTAGTCACGTGGTTTTTTTGTTTACCTTTAGTTGACTATCCAAACCAATGGAGTATAGATGTGTGCTGTAGACACCACTCTCGGGGAAGGAAATAGGATTCTCAATAAAACCACAAAGTACCAATCTGGTTTGACGTCAAGTTTATTTAGAAATTTCTTTGAGTTTAAGTTACAAGTGGGCACGACATTGAACATGTACTATATTATTAATTGCTTCAAAGCAAAATCCTGATATTTATGTGAACAATATTTTATACAGTGTTTGATTTCAATATATCATTTATAAAAATCCAATATTTAAACAATAGAGGTTTATTTATTTATTTATAAATGTTGCTTATAACAATTATAAGCGATAGTCTAATAATACATTATAGACGTCACTTAAAGCAACGTTTATGATTAGAGAGCTCAATGTTAGCCTTAACTAATAATTAATCAAATACAATCAATTTATATAAAATTTTTGGAATAGGGATGTATCCAAGGTATGAAAACCGAAAATATAATTAGTCCGTCTAATAGATAATAAAAAAAATTAAGACCCGTATTTTTTATTTTGTCGAAATTACCAAAAGCTACTGAGATATAGCGAATTAAAGTTACGGAGTGGGGGCTAATTACGTCACGCCGTGGTATATTTTGTATCACGGCGTGACGTCATGCGACATTTCAAATCAATATATCTTCTTAAGTATTTGAATAAAAGAGAAAATAAAAAATACGTGTTCAATATTTTTTATAAATTTATCTGATGGACATTAAATTATTTTTTGGGATACAACCCAATTGTCCTTGGATATGTCGCAGCTTTTAGTTTAATTAGCCATTCGGTTAATCGCCTAACTTTTATTAAATACCTATCAGGAATGATATTCAATAAATTATAATTTAGGTTGCAATTGTAACCAATCACATTTGAGCTGAATGGGTCGAAAACTGTGATCATGTGACCCGAGAGAGCGAAGCGAGGTGAATATTACTCCCAAAGGCCAGGCGATTAACTAAACGGCTAATCTAACAAGTTGGTTGCAACAGATGCATTGGTTTTTGTATAAGTAGATACAATTATAACTGAAGAAGAAACAGACTTTTTACTTTTATGCACTCTGTGAACTAAACCCGCACTAAGTCACGCTTATTTGTGTCCTAAACCCGTACTAGAATCACGCTCACTTGTGACCTAAGGACCTTGTTCACTTAAGTCACTCTAATCTGTGACGTAATCTCGTTCTTAAAACACACATATGTCAGGCTTAAACAGGATGTATCTGACACCGTAACACAAACTTTGCGAAAAATTATGATAGTCATTTATGTCGTTAATGAGTGGTTACAGAAATAAGTGTTTAAAAAAAAGTGGCCCCTCGACCTTTGAACGTTGCAAGCGTGCTGCCGTGCGTATTTGTAGGTATTTAATAAAGTTCGCATCAGGGGTCAACGTTAGTTGACCCCTGATGCGAACTTTATTAAATCAGCTCAAAGGATAGTTTTTCTAGTATTGTTCACATTGCGCGTTTTTGTGTAATTAACGAATTAATTATTTTTTACTTTAAAATCTTATTGGTTTATAAAAGTATAGCAATTATGAACGGTCTAAAGTAAAAAAAAAAAACTGCGTATTATTTTTTTTAAACCGGGAGAAGCCGACGCAATATTCCACCACTGGGCGGTTCAGAATCATGTACTGGATCCATGGTACTCGTTTGTGCGTCGATGTCAGGTACACCCTTTATAGTCTATTTTCATGCAGAGGGCGCGGTGAAGTCACAGGTATGATATGCAATGTTCTACACATGGTACGGACGACAGCAGATCAAGCTACCCGAAACTGTCAGATGTTCCCAATCAACCTTGAGCCTTAATGCTTTAGAGATAAAGTTGAAAATCGAATAAAGATATCTGACGGGTTGCAGTAGCTTGATATGCTGTCGTCTGTACATACATATATTGTTTTGAAATAAATGATATACGACTTGTGGTAACTTGTGTTAAGAGTGGACTCTAGTGCCGAGGAATTTGAGAAATAGGTATTTGAAGAAACTATTACCGTCGCGCCGCTTTCAACCTTTCCCCGTAAAGTGCGAAAGGGACAGTGCAACTCAGGCTGATTTTACCTACAAAAACGTTAACCAAAAGATGTTTCATATTCCGCTGTTTTCTTTTTCAAAACACGACAAATCTCAATTATTTTTATATCAAAATTTAGAGGATGAGTATACCTGTGCGTCTATTATTTTCTTTTTTGTCAAAAACTTATCTGATTTGTGTAATAGTCGTCTGAACCTCGATCGATCGGTAAAAATGGTTTATTTTTCGGGATTTTGAAAAATCATATTTCTTTTATTAATTAATTTTTCTAAAAAATCAAATAATAGGGTCGCCAATAGTCAAGGTGTGAAATTGCAGAAAAAGATATCATTGCTCTAAAAACGTTATCTATGAAGAAAACAGCGGAATACGTTTGTATGGAGAAAACGTCACTAGATTCCCCTGTTAATGCTATAATGAACTTTTTATGTCACATGTATCATTATGTATCATATCACCAGTTTGCCTAGTATGAGTTTTTATTACGTGTCTCGATCGTCGATATCGAGCGAGTATGGCGCTCCCATTGGTAAGGGTTTTTACAACCTAGAAGCGGGCCAATCGATGAGTCAAACGCGCTCGATATCGACGATCGAGTCTCATAATGAAAACTCATACTAGGCCTACTGGATTCTCTTTGTTTCTGTCATTTATGAAAACCACACGAATTAAAGCATTTTAATGCTTTCAGCTTTTCAACATTTAGGCTTTACCAATGTTTCAACATTAATGAGAATTATTAATAAATCGGTCCGTACTGAAACTATAGGTATTGCGAAACGACTCTTAAAACCGTGTTAATATAAAGTTATAAACGAACATCGGGCAAATACTCGATCATTTTATCCTTCACTAGCTGTGCCCCGCGATCACCTGCGTAAGTTGCCACCCCATGGGAAGAACGGGACGAAAAGCCAAAATATCCTATGTGTTATTCCTTGTTATAAAATATCTGTGTGCCAAATTTCACCCAAATCCGTTTACTAGTTTTTGCGTGAAAGAGTAACAAACATACATCCATGCATTTTCACAAACTTTCGCATTGTTATATTAGTAGAACAAATCTCCGCGTCAGTGGAGACGTAGCCTTAATCCTCTTTATAAACAATTAAGTAGTTTAATATTTACAAGTAATTTTCAGCATTAACTACTTTTCGGAACAATCAAAATTCAGTCTTTCTCATTAAATTATCTTATAATTGATCGCTTAATGTTGCACTCGTTAAGTTTCCTTGGAAAGTTTATTTTGGATGTATAATGGGACAAGTGAGCCCGTCCGGCTGTCGGCGGAGCTTTCTTACAAAGTTAGGAAATTATTTTGAATATCATATTATTATCATTTATTAAATAAAGATTTTTTTATCTAAAAACTTATCTTATTCAGCGGGTTACACCGATTGCTAGCGTGGTGACGCGACCAATAATCAGCATCAAACGCGAAAATACTTAAAAATATTTTTTTTAATGCGTGATAGTTATTACTATCTACTTTCATGGGCTCAATAGAAGGAAAGAATAGTAGATTGCTAACCTAGGGTCGAAAAAATAAATTCCCGGGGTATTTACAGGGCGGCTATAGTCCGAATAGGAATTGATTCTTTTACCCATGTCAAACACTCTACTTTTCATTTCAAATACATAATTATGAGGAAAATAAAACTAGTTATTTATTTAAAATATTTTTTTCTATTTCTTCACACATAGGTAACAAATTAGTATCCCGCCAATTTATGTCGACTTTTTAAATTTTAAATATGGAACTCATTGCGTGATTGTTGCGGCGTATTCCGTTCAAAGAAGTTTGCGCTAACTTCACACTGGCTGTTTAGATAGTCTCATAGCCGCAGCATTATTTTAAATCATTTTTTTTTTACCTAAACCGTTCACAACTGACAACAGTTCTATTTTTAAAGTTCATTCCGGCCCTTAAGTTAGAAGTAATTTGTATGAATTTCTCTCTCCCTCTTGGGAGCCATTTTAGTCTAGCAATTATTTTCCACCCAATAATCTATTAAAAATACACTACTTTCGAGTATAAGAAATGAAAAATACATTTATTCAGCACAGATATACAATACACCAGATACATATGTATATTAGCAATGACGCCCCGTCGTTTTTGCGTCGGGGGTTAAAAACACAAATCAAATAGAAAGTACCTAGTTCAAGAATACTTTGTTTGCTGACGCTGGTTTTCAATTGACACTTTTTTTTAAAATCTCTTGAAACCTGATGTGTAAGATAATGGATGTAAATGTTTTACGCAAAATTTAATGCATTTTTACACTGAAAAGTAACGTTAGCATAATGTTACATACATATACACTCATAATTTTAAAACAATCACAGATACACAATAAGTTGAACAAACATTATGTTTTACAACAGTATACAATTACCAACAATCGAATAGTGTCGTGCAATTACTGAGGAACGTCTCTTTGCTCCGCTAATGTACCTAATGGTAAGTATAAATTGTCTAAGTCAATACAATGCTGCAGAACAACCCTTTGGGCGGATTCAACATATTATTAGAAAGAAGTGAGTGTTCTTATGTGTATAATTTTTTTTTTTTTGTCACATTTATCAGTAACTAGCGGCCGCTCGCGACTTCGTTCGCGTGAAGTTACCTAGTTGAACATTATATTTTAATCCCAAAAGAATCGATTTCTACAGATACATTATTACACTTCTGACTGCCTCCGTGGCGTAGCGATAGCGAGCGCGGCCGTTGCGCAAGGAGGCGTAGGTTCGATCCCCGCACAGTGCAAATATTTGGATGCATGAATATGAATATTTGCACTGGTCTGGTCGTGCCTCGGAGAGCACGTTAAGCCGTTGGTCCCGGTTGCCATACGAACATCTAATGGCAGTCGTTACGGGTTGTTGGAGCCCTCAAAAGTCTAACAATTGGTCTAACTGCAATGCTACTAGATATCGCCTTCGGGTTGTGGAGGTCAGACGGCAGTCGCTTCACGGAAAATATCGAAGTTTAACCAAAATCGGCCCAAAAAAAAAGGGTCCGTGGGTCTTGGGTCCGGTAAAGCGGACCCAAGACTCCAAAGTTGAAAAAGCTGCGGAGGCGACTGAGATGATGATGATGACATGCTGGGCTATATTTGTATAGAAGCGTTATTCATGTCCTTTGACAGTTTTGGGTAGCGTATCAGCTTGGGTTAAACGTATGCCAGTGAGTAATCGCAATTTGCAATCGAATAATCACCGATTAAATTTACTTCTCTTTAATCGCCGACGGCAGTAAGGCAGGTGACGCCTAAAGCTCGATGTGTCGCAATTGCCGATAATCCAAAGTTCGGCTATATTGATTGAGCAAAATCATTTTGTGTTGCTGGCAGCGTTTGTTTTATTCAAAACCAAACTGTGCCTGAATAGACTCTTCTAAAAGTATCTGATAAAATTGAACTAGATAACTAAACCAGTGCGCTTTAACATCAGCGATTGCGTCACTGCTTACCATCAGGTGGGATCGCGGTCAAGCCCTAGTTTAAAACATTTAAAAAAAAGGTATTTTTGATGCCTTTTTCTTGAAAAATTTAGTGGTTTGCCACTTTATTTCGGATCTTACACCCGAAATTCTAATTTGAATAACCTTACAGATAACCGAATTGAGAAAATATAATTCAATTTCCGTATATGATTTTTCAATTACAGTTTAATAATGGGAAATGTCAAAAGTTAGGTGACTGATTGACGTAAGAATTTAATCAGTACAGCGTTTGTTTATAACTTCATCAAATGTTCTATAGTGGCGACAGTGAGGCGCCACGTGGCCTCGCCCATGCGCGTGGGGGGGGGGGCACCAACGAAATTATGTCGGTCATGGCTGACCAGCCAGACTGCCCCATTCAGCGGCATTGGGTACGATCGCATGTGCTTGTTCCAGGTGCCCCTGAAGTGGCAGGTTCATGAATTAGGTGATAATATTCTATTTTGTTTTTTATATTTTCTATTTTGTATTACTTGTTTTATCATGTTTAGATACTAACATAGTTGTTTTAAGTCATAATGTTACTAACAAAATATGGGGAAACCTGAAATAAACAAATTTTATTTAATTTTAATTTTATAGTGTTTTTAGTTAAATGTTATGTTGTTGGCTTGTTGCTCACTTTGCCACACTGCAAGTGCAGCAAGCAATTTTATACAATATGTAAAGAAAACCCTGTCCGACCCATAAGGTTAATAAAGGTTAGGTAAATAGATGACCAAATAAAATATGAAATTTTACAGAAACTTCATAGTAACAATTTTAATGAATTTTGAAATAATCTTTTTTTCCGCGAATTAATTCAAACTTCCCCAATAATTGGTAATTTTTTAAAAAGTGACAATACAATTTTCGACGGTATTATTTTGAGCGAATAGCGACACGAGGGCGTGCCGCGTGCCCTACCCCCTTCGCCCGCGCATGTATTGCCTACCTCACATGTATTAATTTACCACCTTTTGCGAAATAATATTTATTTTTTTAGGGGATTTTTTTTAAGTTTAACCCGGCTTTGTAGGCTTTAGTAGAATCAGTTATCGATACCTAACAATAACTTCACAGATCGGACAGGGTTTTCTTTACATATTGTACAAATAAATAAAAACATAACGAGACTAGAACTTTCCATGAACACAGGGTACTGCTTGGTACAATAAAATAATGATCACACAGTGGCGATTTTATCGCTGTAATACTGGTGCAGCACTCTACAGCGCTCGTGCTCAGCGCAGCGGAGTCGCGGGGGTGGGTGTCAGGCGGGACCTCGCACCGTCTTCGGTACCTCGAGACGAGAGGGCACGGCAGTGAGCGAGGTCTCGGCAAAGCGGACCCCGAGGCGGGTCCGGACTTTGTTGCTCTGTGGACAAATGGTAGGGTTAGGTTTTAAGAGTGTGAAATTGCTACAGAAGTAAACCGTAATAGACGAGGAGATTAGGAAGTAGCGAAAACCTTTTCGTGATAAGAATCCTTTCATATATGGAAATAATAGGAGTTACTGACATAAAACGGAGACTGCCGGCAGAAGTTACCACTCACCAAAGTCATGCCGCCAAGCAATTCGTCGTGTTCCGGCATGATGTCTGGTGAAGCCGTACGGAGGGCGGGTCTGAGCAGTTGTGTTGCGATGTATGCCGACTACGATGCGGCAAATGTTGAGGTTGATGTTGAGTTTGGTCGTGGAGGGTGTCCAGATTAATCTCCTTCTGGCACAACAACGTTAGTCGTGTTGTTGGGTTTAACATTGCATCATCACGCTCAATTACCGTCTTCCTTCCTATTCACTCAGTTTATTTGAATCAATAGGCTTAATAAACTGGCGCGCTTTACCATCAACGATTGCATCTCTGGTTACCATCAGGCGGGAGGCGGTCAAGCACTAGTTTATTATTATTATTAAAAAAAGGAGCTGAGACGTAATTGTTGATGCACTACTATTTATTGCTCTATAATATGATCAATGACGCGACTACATAAGATCGCTTTTCATTGTTTACTAGGGACCGTCTATGAATTACACGCGCCTACGCCTCGCGATGTCGGAACGCGACGCTAACTGCTCGTAAGCCCAGGCGATCCAACTCCTAAACGCTGCAATTGCTCAGGAGTCCATTAGTTGACAAATATAGTTGATAATTTATATATGCAGATCTATATGTTGTATCATATATGATAACTCGAGTTGGTCTCCAAAGCCTAGAGCACAGGCGTAGAGTAGCAAGCCTTTCGGTGTTCTTTAGGATGCATTTCGGGGAGTGTGCGAGGGAATTGCATGATTTAATTCCCCCATCTCCGTTCCACCAGCGGACGACCCGTCGTACGGCTGGTTTCCACCCTTACGTTGTTAACACCACTACGATCCGGACGAAGCGTTTCGCCTCCTCCTTTATACCGCGTACATCGAGGGACTGGAACAATTTGCCAGCGGCGGTGTTTCCGTCGGACTACAATTTGAGTGTCATCAAGGCTAGAGTGAATAGGCTCTTAATAAACTAGTGCGCTTTACCATCAACGATTGCGTCACTGCTTACCATCAGGCAGGATTGCGGTCAAGCACTGGTTTATAATATGAAAAAAAAAATCATCATCATCCCAGCGTTAATCCCAGTCGCATCCGAAGCCTTTTTCAGCTTTGGAGTCTGGGGTCCGCTTTTACCAGTCCAACTGCTGATATGGCTAAACTTCGACATTTTCCGTGAAGCGACTGCCGTCTGACCTCCACAACCCGAAGGCGACATCGAAGCATTGCAGCTAGACCAATTGTTGGACTTTTTGAGGGCTCCAACAACCCGTAACGACTGCCTCTAGATGATCGTATGGCAGCCGGGACCAATGGCTTAACGTGCTTTCCGAGGCACGACCAGACCAGTGCAAATATTCATATTCATGCATACAAATACTTGCACTGTGCGGGGATCGAACCCGCGCCACCTTGCGCAGCGGCCGCGTCTGCTACCGCTACGCCACAGAGGCTGTCTGAAAAAAAAAAAAAAAAAAAAATCATGTGTTGAGTTAAATGTAAATGTAGTTAGTAATTTTTATTTAAATATATGGTTTAAATAAATAGTAGTTTATGATACTGATACATAATGAGGGGTATTAAGCACGAGTGTGAGTTTAAAGAACGAAGTTTAATAGTATCACATGAGTGTGTAATACCTAATTATGTACAGTTTTATACACTACTTTATCTAATCTCAGTGCGTCTAACGCCAACGCAACACAATTCCATTTATTCAGTTTCATAATTGTAATATGCAAAATGTTAACAATTCGGCACCCTGCATCACAGCGCATGCGCCAAAGCGCGCGCAGCCACAGATTAAAAATGAAATAGTACTGTCTACATTGATATAATATTAAACAGATATGATATTTTGTACGCTTCAAGTTCAATGCGCTAGTGACTTATCTACCTTAGTTTAATATTATATCAATGGCTGTCTATGGTTTGTACCGTAATGAAAAAAAAATTATTATGACATTATTTTGTTAGAGAAATAATGTTTTAATTTAATTTTTTAATTTCCTTTCGATACACTATTGGTAAAGTACGTCAATATGAACTTCTTTTTGGTTTTATATTTTTAATTTTTTGATATGAGAGTAGATAAAATATGTTATTCTACCAGAAACATCTCATCATTATCAAGTAATTTAAAAAAAAAAAATTTGCCTGTAAAGTCGGTATACGGGCGAAAGTTTTACGTGACAACGACTTTGAGTGGTAAAATAATGATTGAAAACTACCACAACATTGTGATTACTACAACATAACCTATTCACTTATGTCTTAGTCATTTATTTCATCATGTTATATTATCAGTCTGAAATTATTTACCTTTGCTGTTTGAATTGTTGCGATGGACGAAACTACCTTCACATTATCCTTAGTCATTTATTTCATCATGTTATATTATCAGTCTGAAATTATTTACCTTTGCTGTTTGAATTGTTGCGATGGACGAAACTACCTTCACATTATCACTACACAATTGTTTTACAATTAACTGGCAACGTGTAAACTTGTATGCAGGCGCCTAAGCGAAATAGAAGCGCAAGACATGAACCGGTGTGTATGCCATCTCTCTCACTCTCTCTCTCTCGCTCTGTCTCTCTCGCTCTTAGGCGGGCTAACTGTGCTCGAGTGGAAGGGACGCGTGCCTTTCACTTTTTATTTATGTCTGTCTCTCTCGCTCTTAGGCGGGCTAACCATGCCCGAGTGGAAGGGACGCGTGCCTCTCACTCGCTCTCATTGTGAGCGCATAACGTGAGCGGAGCGTAACGCAGTTTCTTGAAGTGTCACCCGGCAAACCAATTTATAAGACGTTGTCACGTCAAAATGTAATAGTAACTCTCACATATCCACAACCTATGTGCATTACGGTGCATTTACGCGGGATGCCTGTGTATAATATTTGTATTATTCGTACACAAAATATACACAACACATAAGACAAAGTTACCTGACACAGCTAGCAACATGTCTGCTACTAACAGCAATGTTCGATATACTTGCAGTCAAACCTCCCGGCAATCAACGACACAACTGGGGCCGTTGTCATTCCAACATTCATAATGATCGATCAATTATCTTAGTCACCTCGTAATTTAATGGTGATAGAATGACATTGTCAATACGGCAATGTCATTATCATTACTACTCAATTTGAAAAGTTATTAATATGGAGTGGAGTGCCAGTATTTGAACACGGGAAAGTCATAATGACGCAATTCTGTTAGTGTTAGATTACGAAACTAGTTAAAATCGATCATTATGAGGGCACTGATCGATCACTCTGTCATTATTTTAATAGCAGACTAGGGTCTCTGTATTGGAACTGCCCCGCACCCTGCGTACCAAGTTACCATTAGCTTCGCCATTAGCTCTTAAAATATTTTGTGTATGGATAAATACACCTAATACAGTTAAACCGTTACACATACATAGGCAATTGGCTCCGATTTTGTTTATAAACTAAATTAAAATTAAGTTCAGTGCAAATTTTTCTTTCTATTTGATTAAAAAAAGAACAAAAGCCAAAATATTAGTTTAGTTTTGTCAAATTAAGACATAAGTAGACATTTTAGGTGCGATAAAAAACATGTCGACTAAACCGCGTCAATTTTTGTCAGGGGGTGACTAATTTCACTGGACTAAGCTAATATTTACGTTAAGTATATGTAATTATTATTTCTTTATAAAATACATAAATATATGTCGTGGATCTTCGAAATCATTTTAAGAAAAACTTTTTTACAAAAAAACAACCGACTTCCAAAAACCACTACAAAGTGGAAAATAACTAATTTCGGAAGTCGGTGTCTTTGGTTTTGTATGTTTGTTTTTTGACACCGACTTCCGAAATTAGTTATTTTCCACTTTGTAGTGGTTTTTGGAAGTCGGTTGTATTTTTGTAAAAAAGTTTTTATTTTACACTTTTTAGTTGTTAAAAGTACTATGTATTCAATTGCATCCGGTCAGACTGGAAGCTGACGCAAATATAATTGGGAAACGACGTAATTTTGTTTACTTTAATTTTTACCCGTACCTAAGTATTCCCTCAACTGCCTATGGTCTTCATCATCAAATTTACTGCAGACCATTATTTTAACCCAATGGGTGCAAAGGTCTCATCAATATAAATGAATTAAGTCCAACCACAAAGAAGCTACTGTAAACCGTTGAGGAGCTCCCGGAACTGACCTTTGTCTTCAACATCAGAGCTCTTATGACAGTCACAACCCATCTAGGTGTAAAGTTCTTATCAATACAAATTAATTGAGCCCAAACACAAGGTAGCTGCTTTGAATTGTTGAGGAGTTCCTTCGACTGTCTCCCGGCTCCATCATCAGATCTACTCCAGACCTTTATTAAATTGTAGTGCTTTAAAATACTTAATGAAAATGCTAAGAAATGCACTAGTCGCCCCTGCAATTTTTGAAAGTTCCCCTTGTTTTCTCTGGTCTTCCACCATCAAACCCTGATATCCTTATCATGGGACCACCTTGGGAACGTCTTCTTTCCAACAGAAAAATAATTATCAAAATCGGTTTGTAAACGACGAAGTTATGCGCGAACAAACATAAAAAAAAAAAGCATATACAATATGTAAAGAAAACCCTGTCCGATCCGTGAAGGTATTGTCAGGTATCGATAACTGATTCTACTAATGCCTACGAATACAGGCAAAACTTAAAAAAAATCCCCCTAAAAAAATAAATATTATTTCGCAAAAAGAGGTAACTTAATACATGTGCGTAAACAACCCCTTCCGCGGGCGGCGGGGCGCAGAGCACGCGGCACCTGTGACGTGGTCGCGTCGCTATTCGCTTATAATAATACCGGAGTTGTCGCTTTTTTAATAAGTACCAAATTTCGGGGAAATTGGAATTAATTCCCGGGAAAAATGGATTATTTCAAAATTCATCAGTATTGTTACTATGATGATTACGTAAAATTTTATATTATATTTGGTCATGTGTTTACCTAACCTTTATTATCCTTATGGGTCGGACAGGGTTTTCTTTACATATTGTATACGGTCGAATTGAGTAACCTCCTCCTTTTTGAAGTCGGTTAAAAAGTTGCTCATTTGAGTTACATAGTAGTGAGGCAAACCGCTCGGACGTTATTTTGAACGTTAAGTGGACAGAGTCGTTTTGGAAAGTGGGGACGGTGGAAACTGCCCGTACCACCACACCAAAATCCTGACATCCGCTCCGCCGTCACTGACTCCGAAAGGTTATTAATTTTTTTTTTTTATGGAAACCCGAAACACGTGTCCAGTATTTTGAAGTAAAGAATCTATGTACAAAATTTCAAAAAGATATCATGAAAAACCACAAAGTTATGAGCTAGCTATTCTACTTGGTTGTCACAACAAAAATATGGTCGAAGATCCGTTCGTGCGGGCGAGCGCGGGGCATTGACCTCTGCGTCAACTTTGCGCGGGGCGCAAATACTATAATCTATGGTAACCGCTCGGTAACCACTCTTCAACAATTTCTAAATGTATTTGGGAAAAAATATAACATGGTGTAAAAATGATTGGAATCGATTCAGTTGCTTATTCTGAACAAACTATATTCAGGTTTCGCATAAACAAAAAGATCTTTGTATATCCATACTAATATTATAAATGCGAAAGTAACTCTGTCTGTCTGTCTGTCTGTCTGTCTGTCTGTCTGTTACGCTTTCCCGCTTAAACCTCTCAACCGATTTTGATGAAATTTGGCACAGACAATCTTTAGACCCTGAGAAAGAACATAGGCTGCCTTTTATCCCGGAAAAATTTGATGTTCCCGAGGGAAATCTAAAAAGCGCGATATAACCGAACTCCACGCGGGCGAAGCCGCGTGCGGTAAGCTAGTACTAAATAAAACGAGAAAAAAAAATAAAAACCTCAAGTAGCCCGATTTATGCTACCACATTTTACTCATGGAACTGAGACATGGTCGTTAACAATGGGCCTTATAAAAAGCTCAAGGTCACTCAAAGGGCAATGGAAGGGGTTATGCTTGGGGTTCACTGCGCGATCAAATAATAAATGAGGAGATCCCAGAGAGCGTGGGAAGGGCCCCGACCTGGTGAAGGTCGCGGGAAACCACTGGATGCGGGATGCACAGGACCGGTCATCGGAGAGATCCTTGGAGAAAGCCTATGTCCAGCAGTGGACGTTTTTCGGCTGAAATGATGATTGTACCCAGTTCAAATGTTTTGTATTCACACAAGCTCTTGGTAGGTTCACAATTTTACGGAAAAATGATGAGAGAGGCGGATAGTGAATAAGTCAAAAAAAGTAAGTAAAATTAATAAAATAATGAAAGAGCTTGACCTAGTTTGGTTTCTTCTTTAGCCTATAGAGGTCCACTGCTGGACAAAGGCCTCCCCCAAGGCTTTTCACAACGATTGCTTTTGTGCCATAATTCGGAAATACCGGAAGACGCAGCATAGGTAGGTCCCTAACAAGATGGACCAATGGTGAAGGTAACCGGAAGCCGATGGATGCGGGCAGCACAAGATCGGTCATCGCGGGAGGCCTTTGTCCAGCAGCGGACCTCTATAGGCTGAAGAAGAATAATTTTCAAACTGCATGGGACAGATTTTTCTCATGATGGTTACCAATCCTATCACCCCATTTCGGCTTGACGTTGAGTACTGGGACACCCTGTATACGTATACACGTGAGTGAAGATGCAAACCGGCTCTGATATGCGACGAGTGATCGGAATACACTTCTAAAACAATTCCAAACTGTTCCTAACTTTTGTTTGTACATACATATTTTAATCATATTATTCAGACGCCGTGCATGGGTGCGCACACAATTAGGACAAACTATGCTTTGATTAAGCCACATACTGGTATGTGAGAAAGTTTGGATCTCTTATCCAAACTAACAGTGATGAATATCGAAGGATTCAATAATTCCATATGCATCACAGCACGGTTTCATACATTTTTGAGCACAATTTTTTTAAAATTACTATAAACTTGTGCTTGGCACTAATCCCACCTAATGGTAAGCAGTGATGCAATCGTTCATGGTAAAGCGCGCAAGCTACTGCTAAAAAAAAAAACTCAAAAAAATACAAAAATACTAAAAAAAATCTGGGTGTAAAGGAAGCAATGTTAAACTCAACAACACGACCAACGAAGCTACGCCAGAGGGAAATTGATCTAGAGACCAAGACCAAACTCCTGACACAACAACATTTGGCGCATCGTACCCAGCACACATCGCAACACAACTGCTCAGATACGTCCTTCATACGGCTTCACCATCATCATGCCGGAGCACATGCCGATGTTATGGCCTACCACCGAGAAAAAATAATGAACGGGTCTAAAAAGTGAAAACAATAATTCTACGATATTGACAAGCGATACTTACTCAAAAAATTGGCATAATGGCTTCGATTCCCTTGTTCACAAACTAAATTTAGTTTAAGTCCAATGCATCTTTTTCTTTAAGAAAAGGACAGAAGATAAACGTTATTAGTCCTGTTAAATTAGTCCGCGCCTGAATTATTTCGACGTATTTTTAGCAGCCATGTTTGTAATCGCGTCTAAACTGTCTATGGCGTATCTTAATTTGACAGGACTAAACTAATATTAGTTTAGTCCTGTCAAATTACGACAACTTTCTATATTACTTTCTATTCTTTCTTTCTTTTCTTTCTATCTTAGAAAGAAAAAATGCACTGAACTTAAAAATAGTTTGCCAACAAGAGAATTGGCAACAATGGGCCTAACGTGACATTGGCAGGAGGAAGGAATAATATTACCATGCTTAAATATTAAGGGCTTATTTGACGTATGCGGTGCGATAACTATCGTCAATCCAAAAAAACGTTGTTTCAATTAACAATTATGCAATGATAGCCTTGTACACGTATACATAAGTGACATTAACAAACCGTTTGAAATAATCCACTATGTTCTATGTTACCGGTTTGGTTTCCGCATTTAGTCCTTCCAGTGTACCATTGTGCGTTAGTTTACTTAGTTTGCAATAATAATCGACCATAATATTAGGTGTACACTGTAAAAATACTGAGAAGGATTGAGCTTAATCACCACGCTTGCTCAATGAGGGTTGGCGATTTCAGACTTAAAGTCCAGGTTTCTTCAAGATGTTTTCCTTCACCTTCAGTCATTGGTGTCCAATATACTTAAAGTACATATAACTTTAGAAAAGCTACATTGGTTAAAAGTTATTTACTTGCCTGACCTGGAAAGTACACTCATCCTTCTCTGTAGGTGAGGACCAACAGTGGGACGATAAAAAGGTTGATGATGATGATGATGATGTTGACTGTAAAAATAATTTCCGCCGTTGCTCAAAGATGTCCTCACTAAGAGATTACGTTGAAATTGTCAGGTGTAAAATGTGATATCGTAAGTTCGGACGTCTGGTAAAAACATAGACTTAGAGTATTAGTGACTGTGTATCAGTATCACATCAAGAAGCCGTACGGAGGACGGGTCTGAGCAGTTGTGTTGCGATGTGTGGCGGGTACGATGCGCCGAAAATGTTGTTGTGTCGGGAGTGTGGTCGTGGAGAGTCTCCAGATCAATCTCCCTCTAACGCAGCATCGTTTGGTCGTGTTGGTCTTGGGTTTAACATTGTATCACCTCGCTCAACTGCCGTCATCCTTCCTATTCCTTAGTTTTTTTAAGTGAATAGGCTTAATAAACTAGTGCGCTTTACCATCAACATGTCACTGCATCACTGCTTACCATCAGGCGGGATTGCAGTCAAGCACTAGTTTATAAATGTAAAAAAAAAAAACATTAATTTTTGTGCAAAAATGACAAGTTTTGTGCCGAATAAGCGTCATTTGCGGGAACCTTTGTTACTTCTTTAATTTGAAGAAATCTGCAGCTGAGGCCCATCGATTGCTTGTAGAAGCTTATGGTGAAGCTGCTTTAAGAGAGAGAAGCTGTCGTGAGTGGTTTCAAAAGTTTAGAAACTGTGAAGACAAAGAACGTAGATAAAGACCGAAATCGTACGAAAACACGGAATTGGAAGCATTATTGGAGGAAGATAGAAGGAAGAGGAAAAACGCGCTCATTACTACTGCAGATATGACAAAATTATTGTCATACGTGATAATGCCCGTCCGCATGTTCAAAAAACGGGGGAAACTTATTTATACATCAACTATATCATCAAACAATAAAGTCACATCCAGCTTTAGTCAATTCAAGATAGTGAAATCCGGCCGGAAACGCTATCCGGCGAATTAACTTTCCTTCCACCGGACGGTTTCATTACTGTCATGGAGAGTGACATTCGTACGTGTACCAGGTACTGATTGCAAAAAGTTTTGAGCTCTTCGGAAATATTTGCTTTATGGTGGCACAAGCAGAAGGTCCAAGAGATTGTAGTGGTGACAATGGTGACCATAGATTTTTTTGTTTTGGTTCAATTCTTTCCGTTCTTCTGAACGGAAAAGGCAAAGGCATAGTACGCCATACAGCCTAGTCTTCAGTATATATATTCTTGAGTAAACTTCTATCCTAACTTATCCTAATTAATCCTAACTTATCCTAGCTTATCCTAAACTAATCCTAACTAATCTAACTCCTTTCGTTTCTCGCGTTTGGACGATAAGGAGTGGTTTAGCATAAAGACATGATGAGGCCACTATGCTACAATATTTCACTGTTCTTTTTGAATTATTCACTGAATGCACTTTTTACTACATAAATCACGCGTTTTTATTTAGTAAACGACACTTTAAATAATTTTAAAAGTCCATTGAAAAATGAGCGTGACACTCATCTTGACATTCCCGCCAAACCTCTCGCAACAATAGTCTGACCATAGATTATGAATGTCTGTGAGTTGATGCCGATTTACTTGTTCACAAACTAAACAATTTTTAGTTTAGTGCATCTCTCTCTTTCTATTTCATTGAGAGAAGCACAGAAGATAAATATTAATTTAGTCCTGTCAAATTAGTCCGCGCCTGACGTAATTTAACGTATGCTTAGTCGTCATGTTTTTAATTATATGTAAACTGTCTATGGATTATCTTAATTTGACGCTCGCACACACACCTTTGCCAAGCGTGGGGATTATGGTAAACCCCCCTAATGCAATGAAAGCCTTTGGGCCTCCCCAAAGGCCTTTCCAAATAAATAAGAAGAAGAAGAAATTACCTTTGTAGATTTCATGAGAGGCGTCTTCAAGTTCATATTCCTATTCTTCGTTGAACTCGATCCAGAGCCCTCGATACCTGTGTGAAAAACAATAAGTAGTTAATTAAACGTAGTGGAGCTGAAAACAAAAGCAGGCACTGCTGATATCAAACAAATAATTAAAAAAAAAACAAGCAGGTTTAAAAAAAAACATTATAAAGATCATATAAAGTACCCAGAGTAAGTAAGTATCCTCCACAGACAAGAGATGATCGTCAGACCAGACGGGTGTTGTGTCTGGAGGTGTTAACTATCGAACGACTGAAGTCAGGAAATTTAATTAATGCTAGTTGAATGATAGCAGAAGCATGTCACAAACAGTGTTTTTGCGAGATGCTGGTGAAAACGAATATGGTATTAATGATAATGACACTTTCTTTTAAAATCTACTTTATAAAATTCTCCTGTCACAGTGTTTGTCCTCGAACTACTCCAAAACGGCTTAACCAATTTTAATGACATTTCGTATATACATTTGTTGGCAATGAGAATAAGATATGATGACATGCATATTACATATTATTATACCATAGGTACCGGGCATCAGCGTTAATATGCAGCAGAAACTGAGTTGCAGAGAGAACAGACCCCTGAGGAACAGGAAACTAGTCGACATGGGCTCCGAAGAGTATCCGTCGACTACAACTCGGAGGGTCCCAGTTACCCAGACAAAACCCGCCACACTCTTCCCAACCCACTGCAACTCCTGAAAGCCAGAATCAACAGTGGAGACCGCCAGAAAAACGCCGAGCAATGAAGCTCGACGAGTCCCGGAGAAACGATTCAACTGTCTTGGGTCCCGCAACGAAATTAATCAGAAAAGAATAGCGGAAGAGTTAGAAAAAAGATATTTTTTCCACTTCCCTCCATAACAAGCAGGAGACAGAACAGAACTAAGCCAATCGGCACAAAGGGACATTATTGCAACTGGGAGAAGCCCAGATTGCCAAGCACCACGGAATAAAATTTGATTAGGTTAATGGGTCCTAAGTAGGTATGTGCTGTTACAATTGATTCCAATAATAGGTATGGCAAAAGCGCCTGAACGCACGGAAATCAGTTCTAGTTTCTACAAGGTCCGTATAATAAACAACTCCGGATGTAACTTGTACACTATCCAACATAATATTGCCAAAGAATACATTCCCACAAGATGTGATGTGCGGACTGTTCAAATTCACAGTTCGATGTAGAACATTGACACAAAGGCGAAGGAACAAGTTTAAAAGAATACAGTTTACTTTTAAAGTTGCGATGACCTGTGAGAAATTGGGCAACGCAGTGGTCAACCTGCAGCCATGTCTTAGCCAGCCGATCGCCAACGGATGGAAAGAACAGATGGAGGTGCCGGCCCTTGATGGAACTATCCCACCTACTTTGCCATTCGGATAAGAGGTCCTCCGAGACGTCAGTCTGAGGTTTAAATACCCAGACAGTCAGGATAGGAGAAAGCCGGTCGAAGGCCTTCGAGACATCTGGGAAGACGGTAATCGCTTTCTCTTTTTTGGTGAGGGCCTCGCCCCATAAGTGAGTGCCATACACTAGCATACTAATGAAGATGATGATAATACCAAAGATGTTGTTCATGATGATGACGATAACTTTGTTTAGCAATGTTGATGACATTGAAGATGATGATGATAAATCTATCTCGTTGGTCTAGCGTTGGGCCCCATAGGAGCTGTGTGGTGGGATCACGTTTCTACTAATTTAAAAATACAAACATTACCAAAGCACGTTTTTTTCTGGTTGACCTGTATTTTATTATATTACCTATCGTATCAGAGGCAGCTGATGAGTGGCAGCAGGTCTTCTTCAGAAACCTCCGCAGTAGACCCTTAATGTCCAGGGTGTAGGAGCCGTACACCAGAGGATTCATACAGGAGTTGGAGACTGCCATCACGAAGAGTAAGTCTTGGACCCTTGGCGATAACCGTGCTGCTGATTCACGGTCCACCATGTACCTGGAGATACCTTGATACATTAAACATGATTATGAAATGTGATTAAGGAAATATGGTCTGCTATGTGTTTAAATTCGTCTGTGAGTTTTATTAAATACTAGCGGCCGCCAGCGACTTCGTTCGCATGGAGTTAGTTATGCTTCGCTCCTATTGGTCGCAGCGTGATATTATATAGGTAGCCTTCCTGGATTAATGGGCTATCCAACACGAAAATATTTTTTCAAATCGGATCAGTAGTTCCTGAGATTCATTTTGCGCGTTCAAACAGACAAACAAACTCTTCAGCTTTATATATTAAGTCTAGATTGGAAACTTCATTATCACATCAATATCATCACTTCAGCCGAAAGACGTCCACTCCTGGACACAGCCAGCGGTTTCCTGCGACCCTTACCAGGTCGTCGGTCCACCTTATCGGGGACCTCCCACGCTGCGTCTTCCTGTGTGTGGTCGCCACTAGAGAACCCGCCGGCCCCATTGGGTATCGATCCTACGGGCAATGTGCCCGGGCCACTGCCACTTAAGGCGATTAGTAACGACGATGACCTTGCTCATCTGGGCGGGGCTAGGCAGAAAACCCCCGCGCACCCCGCATCATATTTACGTGCACATTTCCTACTCGCTTGCTTCGAGCGCGGACGTCTCGCGAGTCGCGACAAACGTAGAATGCCATACCATGTCTAAAAAGTATATATAGATCGCGCCAAACATCTAGTCCGCTCTGAAGTTGTTTCGCGCAATTGTATTGCAGGTGTATTTATACATACATATATATATATAGTGTGCGTATTTACACATATATTTAAATATATATATATATATATATATGTATAAATATATATATTTAAATAGTATGCACAAATGCACGAAGCAACTTCAGAGCGGACTAGAAGTTTGGCGCGATCTATACTATTCTGTCTAAAAAGTACCTAATATAGAATTACGTGGTATCTCAATTCATGCTCCTAAGGTGAAAGATACCTATTAGGTATTTTAAATATAATAAATGTAAACTTTTATTATGTTGTTTTCAATACTGCGTTGCAGGGATTCATTTAAAAAAGGGAAAACAAATATTAATCTATAAAAATGATTAATGCAAAATGGGAACCGGTTTATTCTTTTATTTAAAGTTATCATTTAACATTTTTGGTATAAATCCCATTGATACTTACCAGGGACATAAAAAAAAATAACGGGAACTCCATCATCTAAATACCACTCTTACAGATCAGACTAAAATAGGTGGATATTATTGTTTAAAAATTTTGTTGACCTAGGTAATGAACACGTAATAAGTTCAATACTCTTAGTATTGAACTTATAGAATGAAAAACAAAATGTTTTGGTTTACTAAAAAAAAAAAATAATGGGGAAGTCAATCAAGTTTCATGAATTAAATTACAAGTATCAATTATATAAAGGGTGTATCTGACATCGACGCACAAACGAGTACCATGGATCCAGTACATTATTCTGAACCCCCAGTGGTGCAATTTTTCGTCAGCTTTTTCATGATTTAAAAAAAATAAATGTAGTTTTTTTTTCACTTCAGACCATTCACAATTGCTATACTTTTATAACCCAATAAGATTTTAAAGTCAAAATTAAATTATTCGCTAATTACATAAAAAGCGCAATGAAAACAAAACCCGAAAAACGATCTTATCAGCTGATTTAATAGAGTTCACATCAGGGATCAACGTCATACCTACAAACTCGCACAGCGGCACGCTTGCAACGTTCAAAAGCCGAGCCGACACTTTTTTTAAACACTGTGTATTCTGTAACCGTTCATTAACGACATAAATGACTATCATAATTATATTAGAGGCATGTGGTCTAGCCTTTTCGCAAGTTTGCGTGACGATGTCAGATACACCCTGTATTATTTTTTTAGGGAAGGAAAAAAATTGTTTTGGACTTAGCAAAAATTTGACGATTTGTTTTTTTTTTTATATGTTCTAAATTTTTAGTGGCGGAATGAAGAGTGTGTGGCCTTAGAAAGTTAGAAATAACTTTGACCCTTTTCACTTTTTCACTGCGACGCACCGTTTTCGAGATATGGCGTCGGGGCGTCTGTCTCGAATCTTGCGGGCACCGGGGCGGCGGCGGCGGCGGCACGGGATCCGAGCGGGCATCGAAGACCCGTTCTTGAAACTAGCGGGTAGATCGCGCGTCACTATAACCGCGTAGTGTTGTGTTCTCGATTGTGTCGACGATATAGGTATTTGTTTTTATTCACGAAAGAAATTTCTGAACAATGGCGGCAACATCTTTTTGATTCAAATTTATTCCTAACTCTCGATCACCGCTTGCTGCCCGCAAGATTCGAGCGCGAGAAGTACACCGCTCGCTACCCGCCACCGCCCCGCTGTTTTCGAGAACCGGTCCGTTTGATTTTACGCATGATCCTGCCGCTCACTCGCCGCCGCCGCCGCCGCCCCGCTGCCCGCGAGATTCGAGACAGCAGCCTTAGGGGGATCGTAAAAAAGTCCAAAACAATTTTTTGACCCTTGAAAACGGATGACGACAAATTAAATCAAATCAAAGCATTTATTTCAAATAAACCAGTTACAGGCACTTTTAAATTGTCCGAAGGTCGGTCAGTCAGTAAGGTGAAGCTAGTCGACCATTCCAAAGAGTAGGTACCTACCTATGGAGAAGAACGGGCAAGAAACTCCATGGACACTCTTTTAAATTGTCAAGCTATTGATACAAATATTTGATTACATCATTCGTTTTGAAATCAACTGTGTGAGAACGATGCATAAATATATTGTACGCTAAGAGCGTCCATTATGGAAAACACACAAAAATCAATTCAGAAATTAAAATACGCCGTGGCAGCTAAGAGATGACCAGTCCCCTCTGACGGCGTCCGTTCACGAACATGACGTATGGATTAGCATCATTCAGCTCAACCATATTGAAGGGAAACTAATGACCCACACACACACACACGCCACCACCAGCGAGACATTTGAGTGAGCATGACATACTCTCAACAGCCAGAGCACAATCAAGTCAATAAAAAAGACTAACCCAACAAATAGATGCTTTACAGCAAGTACATTGTGCTCACACGTGTGCCATGCAATTATACAATACTAAGAAATTGAATCTACACAATGCAAAGATAGTTTTGTCCAAGGTAGTGTTCCCGAATACTAAGTTTAGCTCCTGTGTAACTGTACCAGAGCCGAACACCCCTGTCAGTGATGCAATTCCGTACAATATGCTTGGCTACATAGTGTGTAATACAATGGGATATAGCTAACGGACGATGTACAAAGGTTGATGACGACAGGACCCGAACACACGAATGAATGATGACGATGGATCAGGACGGGCCCTGGCGACGACAGGTTTATGATATAGTTTTGTGTGGTGTGTGTGTGTATTAAAAATTCTACATCCTACTAATATTAAAAAGGCGAGAGTTTGTGAGTTTGTGTGTGTGTGGATGTTTGTTACTCTTTCACGTAAAAACTACTGAACAGATTACGATGAAATTTGATAAGTAGGTAGCTGAAGACTCACCCCACACATAGGGTAGGTAGGGTAGCCTACGTAGGTGTAGGATTGGTGTAGGGTAGGTATAGGATAGGTGCAGGGTGGGTGGAGGGTTGGTGTAGGATTTATTACTGGGCAGAACGACGTCTGCGTCGTCAGCTAGTAAGACATAAGCAAATTACAATGACAATGGTTTTGCTTCAGTAAGATAATGGTTTTGCTTATGTCTTATTATCCACGCTTTCGTAAATGATGTCCTAACGTATACTGCAGGGGGGTGATGTTAATTAAACCATGATTCTGAGTAGATATCAAGTGAAATTTTCATTGGGGACGAAAAAATAAGTGAAGTCAAACAAAACTGCACAAGTTATTTTTGGATAGTTTTTGGTTTAATTCATAATACTGTACATTTAGGATAAGAAATGTAATTAGGTACTTTATGGCACGATGTAACAAAAGCAAGCAGCTGCGTAAAAAATGTAAGTGAAAATGAAAAACAAAAAAAGAATTTTCATTTTCAGTCTTTTGATTTATTACTAAACACTACAATTGTCTTAACAATTAGAAAAGTCTATTACTTCTTCCATTATGTTTTCTTTGTTGCTATGATCTTCTAAAGCTTGTATAAAATTATTTTCTCCCGGATTCTCAAAAGAAATCATTTCTTCAACTGGTTCTAGTCTGATTTCTTTAGTCGCACTTTGTTCTTGAATGTCATCTTTGTCTTCATTTTCTTTATTATCTTCAAATAGTTTCCTTTTTAATCCTTTTCTTTGTTTCTCTTCCATCGCTTGTTGAATATATAACGGATCTCTTATTGGCATTTTACGTGGATATCTGGGGTCTACCAACTCCGGTAATAGACATTCCATATAAAATTGTATTAATTTTGGTTCTATTTCACGCCAAAAGTTATCATCTCTTTCGATCCATTCTGTTTGAAGTTTCCTATCGTCACCGCACCAAATCGCAAATAAACATTTTTGTTTATTTACTATATGAAGTTGCCCTTGGATTTGAATGTACCAAGAGTGCATTTTATTCAAAATTAATTCATTTTTTGAATTTAATTTATAAATTGGAAGCTTTTTACTTTTGACAACTTCGATAATATCTTTATCGTAGACAGTTAGCGGACACTTAATTTCAACTATAGTGTCAGTATCAATAATCCCGTCTGGGGTTGCCCCCAGGAAACTGTATTTTTCGTCAATGAAAAGTCCACACGGCTTTATCTCAACATTTTCTTGTATTTCTAGTTGCTTTATAGCTTTTTTCTCATTTTCTGTCCCGTGTTTTATTGATTTTATATGCGCTATCGAATCTTTATATAGTACATCTTTTACTAGATTCTGACAGCTAACATTATTGCGCCTTTTTACTAATTTCCCAAAATTTGAAGCCGTCAATATATTTCTCCTCAATTCTAACCATTCACTGCATTTGCTTTGGAGAACTGTGTCTTTTTCTATCGACTCTCTTTGCTGTTTTGTTTTTTCCAAATCTTTAAGGAACGTTTGCTTTTGCTTCTCAAACATTTCAAGTGGCATATCTGGCTTCTCGCAGTCTGGTCCATAATGCGAGTCCGAACCCTTGAAACATAGTTGTCTGCTTTTTTTTCTTATAATTTTTCGCATCCTAGTCATGTGGATCATACGTCTTTTCTCTAGTTTTGCCAGACTGCCACGTGGACTGCGACCTGTTATACGTTTGTATACTGACGATATGACTTTGTGCGTATTAAAGGAGACAACAGCCGCGTGGCACCTGTTCTGGTACGAACCCCGTTTACTAAAATTAACCCTTTTGCCCCCCACTAACTTGGCAATAATACTGTTTAAATTCTCGACAGTATTACTATCCACGTCATGAATTAGGCTGGGGGCGTGTGATGCCAAATTGGACATCAAACTACAGATTTTGGACCAGATTGAATTAGTGAAGAAGCCTTTCTCTTGAGGTTGTACCTCTCGTGTTTTGTTTTTGTCCATGTCACAAAAGAACGGTCTACATCTGCTGTGATCGTCAAACGTGTGCAGATGTGCCAATAGTAAATCATTATATAATAACTCTATATTGCACCGTTGTTCGGATTCTGAATCTGATTTATAATTTTTTATAATGTTTCGAATAGTTTTTCGCAAAGTCATTATTTTCTTCTGTGTGATTAATTTCCTATATATCAGCAAGTATTTTGTATCGGTCTGAAGTGCTGCAAATTTGTTGCACAGGTTCCTGAGAAGGTGATTCCTACATTCAATTTTTTCTATTGTCACATGAGGGTATGGTCTGCTTTGCAATAATTTAGAATAAGTACTAGAATCACCATCAGACACCATTCTCTTATAAATTAAATTGTGCATTTTGATGGAGCATTTAAAACCTTCATGTAGAATTTCAGATTCCATTGCAGTCGAAGACCCGTTATAATTTTTGTAACATTTATGCTCTTTGGGGTCTTGATTTTTTTTCTCGGCTTGAGCACAAATTGAGCAATATTTATTTTTTACTCCTAAAAAGAGAACCTTTCCTGTTCTCTTGCCAATAATTGCAGCAGCACCTGTGTAACAAAACATTATGCTTATGATTTGTATTCTGATTTTCATACAAATTAAATCGCTTTTCTTGAATTAGTTAACAGAACATCCCGCAAAAATTGTATAATAATAGGTACAACATTGAAAAAATATTTAAAAAATAATGAAAAATGTTTTTAGGCGTCTACAGCAATTTTAAATTTTACATTTTTCTATAGAGGCGACCAAAAAAAAAAAAAATTTTTATCGTAAATATTTCTGTTAACTAATTCAAGAAAAACGATTTAAAGCTCCACCCTAAATTGTAGGTAGCCTTATATCGACCCTACTTACCTGATAGAGCTGAATAATTTTTTTTGTAAGTCCGCTTACTCCAGCACCCATCTACTATCACGTCACATATAGGTACACCATCTTTATCCACGCGTCCTTCAGCTAGCGATATCCTGCGTTCTTGCTCGGCGGCTTCATTCATAGAATCAACAGAAATCTTTTCCCATAGATTTGACAATTTGTAATGTTCTTTTTTGTAAGTTTTTCCTGTCATTAGCGGTAAGTCTAAAGCCGCGCACAGTTCTTGCAGTTGGGAATATCCACAGCCAATTGCAATTGTTCCTGCGACTGCACAGGTATTGATATTTATTTCAGTAGATTCACTTTCTATATGAAATGTTAAATTACACATTCGACACTTCAATCTAAATACGGAATGCAGTCCAACTTTGACTTCTCCAACAATATCGATGCAATTCAAACCACAATCCATGTTGCCGTGTTTGGATATTGTTTTTAATTTAGAAAAAAAATTATCAATATCGATTATACGGCGTCCTTCAATTTGAATACTTGGGTCTCCTTGACATTCCGGGGCTTTTTCAACCTTAAAAATATTTCAAGATTATTAATTCATTTTCACGTAAACAAAATTATCAAAGTTTAAGTATATCAAATCATTAAATAAATATCCCTAAATCTGTCTATGTAATTTTTATATTTAATTATTATTTTACCTGAAACGGAATGTCATCATTTTCTTCTACAACGTCGTCAAATGTGCTTTGGTCAGTAACGCAATGCTGGCCTTCAACCGAAATGCTTGGAGCTTGGATGGTTTTAACCTGCAACAGATTTATTATTTGACATTTTAATTTTCTAGTATCTTGCTTGCTTTTTTTCTATTAAAAAGCTTATTTCTGAAAAAAGTACCTGCATATGAGGTTCTTTACGGTTTGTAGATGTTTTCGTATTATTTGACATATTTATTATGCATCGCCCTTCAATTGGACCGCTTGGTTCTTCTTGAGATTCAACCTAAAACAAATTTTTAATAGTATACTATGTATTTTGATAGAACATGACAATGTGATCTATAAATTTTAATGATTGTAATGGTCTAACTAAATGGTTATTGATACAGGTGCCACCAAATTTATCTTTTCAGTAGATAAAAAAGGAACTACACCTTGTCGCCTTGTATTTGACATATCATTGGAGTCATTGCATTAATTAAAACGTGACTCTAGCGGCTACTGAACAAATAAGTTGGTGGCACTGTATTTTATATAAATGTACCTGCATCCGATGTTCTTCTTTAATTTCTGCTGATGTTGTCGGATTAACTAACATCTTCTTAGACTTACTGAAACAGATTTGTGGAATATTAATTTAAAATTGCAATCAAAATTTTTCAAATATCTCGTAAAGTATTTATCGTCTTAAAAATATTAAGTCTCAAAAAAAAATGTTAGAGTGAAGCCTTTGGAGCACTACGGGACAAAAGACAATTTTTGGGATATTCGCAAAATTTTAATTGTATCGTGTAGAGGATTTAAAAAAAAAATCATCTCCCATCGTATTACACGACTTTAAAAAATCTCGGACTTAAATTTTTTTTTTCAGATATTTTAAATTTTTTTATTGTGGAATGAATAGGGGATGGGCTAAGTCCTAACTTTGACCCCTAGCACTTTTCCGCGGCGGTACACTGATTTCGAGATATAGCATCGTGGGGTGTCATATAGGGGGCCGGCCCCCCACGTCGGTGGCCGTTTCTCGAAAACGGTACATCGCAGCGAAAACGTGCTAGGGGTTAAAAGTTCTTTCATAGGCCATACCCTATTCATGCCGCCAAAAAATTGGAGAAATATCACAAAAAAAAAATATAAAAATTTTGACAGCCCCGGCTCGGTGCCCTGAAGCCTACAATAGCACGCCATTCGGTTTTTCTATACGTCGCAACCCAAAACTTTCTAGGAGAAATTATTTAGGTTGACGTCCTCAACAAAGGGGGCCCACGATGTGGAGGGTCGGACCCCCCCGAGATTTATTCAAGTCCCAGATTTTTCAAAGGCCTGTAACTCGAAGGGGGCTGGTTTTAAAAAAAAAATACCCGAATAAAAAGTTAACCTCTTGACGCCCTCTACACGACAAAATATTTCTTTTTTCGAAAATTAAAAATAAAATCGTCGAAGATTTATCAAGCCTCAAAAAAAAAATTGTTCCCAAAATCTTTTTTATTCGTTTTCTTTACGTTTCATAGAAGGAGCGTATACCTGAAGCGTATACCCCGACTCCAACAACCCGCCTTGAAATCGACCCTCTGACCGGTTGCGTAAGAGTGATTTGTTTGACAGCTTCATGCGCCAAGTCAGAATAATCATGTTAGGCCGCTGCCACGAATCTTGTGGGCAGCGGGGCGGCGACGGCGGCGGCGGCGGCGAGTGAGCGGCAGGATCTTACATATGCGTAGAATCAAACGGACCGGTTCTCGAAAACAGCGGCGCGGCAGCGGCGCGGCAGCGGCGCGGCAGCGGGGCGGTGGCAGGTAGCGAGCGGTGTTCTTCTCGCACTCGAATCTTGCGGGCAGCGAGCGGTCATCGAGCGTTAGGAATAAATTTGAATCAAAAAGATGTTGCCGCCATTGTTCAGACATTGCTTTCGCGAATAAAAACAAATATCTCGACGACACAATCGTGAACACAACACTATGCGGCTATAGTGACGCGCGATCTATCCGCTAGTTTCGAGAACGGTCCGAAGATTCGAGGCAGCCGCCTTCTAAGTAATACCTACTTGGGTTGCTAATGTGGATTGTCGTATAATATATAATATATCCCTTCTTTACACAGATGTAATCTTCACTCCCACGGGAAAACTAAGCGGGTGAGACTACAGGCAAAAATATAGGTACAGTCAACGGCACATCTAGTTATACACCCGCAGTACGATAACAGCTCTTATGCCCCTGACATAAGAGGGATACAAAATCCAAACTGTAGTAACTAGATATGCTGTTGACTGTACATAAGTAATTATAGTAAAGAATAATTTCAATAATATAACTTACAGCGTAGAATTCATTTGTAATGCCCTGCAAAGGTAATTTTTTCTTTTTTTACTATGTCGTCCCATATTTACACTAAAAACTATTTAGGTACACAACAAAAAACTGATGATATTTTTATATAAAACGTCACATAAAATCGCATAAAGCGTCCAAGCGCAGTAATAAATACTAAGGGCTAATATTTACACTCACTCACTCACAGAAGTCAAAACTATTTACACTGATCAGAATATCAAAATAAAACGTCATATAAAATCACGTAAAGCGTCCAAGTGCCGCAATAAATGCAAAATCCAATAATTATACACAAAATCACTAAAAATACTTCGTTGTACTCGAAGTCTGTATCCAAGGGTGCGCGGAGCAAAAATTGACACAGTCTCCTCTCACGAGCGCTGGCGCGCGACTGGGCGGCCACCCGCGCCCGCGTCCCGCATAGAGCCCCTCTCAACTTGGTAACTCTCTGAAGACTCATTTTTAATACTTTTATTATTAAATATTTCATCAATTTTAAAATAAAACTATAATTGTGTAGTTCTCACACTTACGCGTTACTGCGAGTAAGAATATTTAAAAAAGTCTAAGCGCTTTAAGAGAAATTTCGATTATAAAGGTTAAAAACGTCGTGTAGAAATAATTTTTTTTTGACGTAAATGTAGGCCGTATAGAAAATAATAAACACTAAATATGTTGTGCTTGAATCTATGATCATAATGTATTTTTTTCAACACTTTTGATTAAGGCATTCTGGAGGAATAAACTTTGAAAAGTGAGCGTTTTTGGGTGCTCGCGGGTATCTATCGCCTTAAGTGTTCCGATTCTTCGGGCTATGTCGGTTACTCTCGTTCTTCTGCGGATTTCTGATTTGATCACGCAGTGAAACTCCAAGCATAACCCTCTCCATTGCCCTTAACAATACCACCTGCTTATACTGGATGGAGCTGAGACCGCTAATTGGTAAACGTAAGTGTCGCGACACATCTGCGGAACGTACGGCGCCGAAAGTTTGGCTAAATACGCTCGTAGTGTATTTCAAGTACTCTATGACACAGCCGAAATTACGCCGCGTTCGGCATAGGGCCTAACCTTCCTTCGGGCAATTTTTTCAGCTAAAACTCATTTAATGTATTTTGCATAGCAAGCGACACATCACGCGATGCATTGCGCGACCTAAAGTTCGGCGGGCGTAGCTGAACGTTCGGCGTGTGTTGTGCATCTCGCGCGTGGCGGTAGCGAAGAGCGGCAATGTCTTCTAAGACCTCTATAATAGCCAATATTCTAATTTAATCCATTTTTCTGGGCAAATCAGGTACGTCACAAAAACCGCACACCATAAAGTGTCGACACAGAGACTGACGATGACGTTACGTAACTTTCCGTCGCGTAGCGCGCTGAACAAGACGCCGCTTTTTGACCGTTTGGTTTGTCATAACAACTGAATATTGCGACTGACACTTCAGCCGCTGAGCTTTCGGCACCGTACGTTCAGCAGATGTGTCGCGACCCTAATGTGGGACTCCCTCAGGCTAGATAAAGCGATGATCTTTGCAGGATGGCTGGTGGTAACTGGATGAGAGTTACCTAGAATCGAGTTGAAAGTCCATGTGTCCATGGTACCAGTTCGTCCTACCCGTCATGACTTACGGAACCGAGACGTGGACACTAACGGTCAGACTAGTCCATAAATTTAAAGCCGCTCAGCGAGCTATGGAGCAGGCTGTTTTGGGCGTCTCTCTGAAGGACCGCATCAGAAATGAGGTGATCCGACAGAGGACCACAGTCACCGACATAGCTGAGAGGATAAGTAAGCTGAAGTGGCAATGGGCTGGTCACATATGCCACAGGACCGACAACCGTTGGGGAAAACGAATCCTCGAGCGGAGACCGCGTCTCGGCAAATGTAGCGTAGGAGGCCCTTGGGCGAGATGGAGCGACGGCATCAAAAAGGTGGCTGGTAGTGGCTGGCGGAGAACTGCTCAGGATCGAGCTTGTTGGCGTGCCATGAAGGAGGCCTATGTCTAGCAGTGGACGAGTAGAGGCTGATGATGATGAACCCCAATCAGAATCTGAATCATTCTAAATGTTATTGTTAATCCATTGCTCCTTATGTTCGAAAGATGTGTCAGCGTAACAACGTAAATAACGCAATGTTGTTGATCAACTGTCAAAGTGTTACGCAATTTTGCCTCAGGGTAAAGACCTGTTTCCTTTTAGGGAAGACATGAGCTTTGGTCAACACGCTTTCTCAACGAGCCATTGAAGATGTGTTATTTTTTTCATTAAAAACATCATAACAAACAAGTTTTTTTTCATACCCCTTTTCTCGCCAAACCAGTTTGCTGGCGATATTTCTTAGAATAGAATACTCTTTATTATGTACACCATATAGATTACAGAACATAAATATAAAGATTTTACAAAGGGTGACATAATGGGCGGTCTTATCGCTAACAGCGATCTTTTACAGACAACCTTTGGATGGAATACTAAGGGGAAGGAGAGAGATATAGTGTAGGTAATAGTCTACAGTGTACTAATTACATAGAATATACCTACAATAAATATGTACTTTAAGTGTAATTATGTGTCTTGTAAGTATTGTTATCGTTATGTGAAGTTAATTCCATTTAGAAACTAAACATAAAGCTACATAATATAATTCATTTCTCAGTAAAAAGGCTGTATATACAAGTATTCAGTCTTTAGCGAAATAAATTCCTTCATTTTAATTTGAACATTACTTTAATTAGATAAGGGCTTAGTTAGATAGGACAGTGCGTAATAAAATAGCTATGTTACTTAAGCAAAACTGTTTTATTGTACCTCATTTGGGATAGCTTTAGACAGAAGTTAAAAAAGGTTGTATAAAGGGTACACTTTGCAATAAAGCTAATATATGTATATTGTACAGACGACACCACATCAAGCTACTACAATCTATCAGATTTCTTCATCCGATTTTCAACTTTATGTCTAAAGCGTTAAAGCTCAAGGTTAAATACGAACATTTGGCAGTTAAGGGTAGCTTGATCTGCTGTTGTCCGTACCAAAGCAGTTAAAATATTGATCCAGAATTTATTTTAATCAATTTAGATACCAACTGTTATATTTACATCAATTCCTTTGAAGTATCTGTCTTCAAAATTTACAAGAATTTTAATTAATTAAATTATTTAGTTTTCATGTAAGCTACTATTGTTCTGTAAATAGCTAAAAGAGAGTATTATTGGAGTTTTTTTTTAATTTAGCTGGGTTATAATGGCTTCCGCCCTTCGACCAACACAGGGAAGCAACACCCTGTGTTGCTCGAAGCTTCCGCCTAAATACGTAGCTGTGTTTGATTTTCATTGATTTGTCGATAAGCCCATGTGAATGCTATTTTAGGTACTTGTTTTGTTCTGTTACTTTTTCCCGTTTTCCTTATTCAGTTGTTAATTATTGTTTGTTTTTACTTATTTCGATAATTTGAAACAGAACTCAACTCAAAAAAAAAACCAACAACTCAGAAATCAACTTTGTCTATAGTTTGGCAGTTTTGCATGCTTGGAGTGAGAGACTTTTGGTGATATTATTTTACTATTATTATTTTTTATTTTTATTTTTTGTATTTTGTTTGCTATTGTAATTTTATGGTATTTATTTGTAAGGTGCGTTTTGTTTGTGCGGAATAAAGAATTTTTCTTTCTTTTTTTAGAAGGGCATTAATGATTAAAAGGCAGACTATTATAATCACACTGATTTAATATGCAATCGAACAGATATTGCTTTGTCATGTAGTTGAGCTCACACGGCGTTTTATAGCATTTCTCCCATCAGAGGCACCCGGTGGTTATGGCGGTAGCTTGGCTTGGCTGTGATTGGCTGTTATTGTCTGGCTAGAGTGGCGCGCTGTGATCGGCTGAGGCGGTGTGGCGTAACAATTTATTAAAATAGTTTGAATTTATCTCCAAAATTAGACGTTCTACATCTCAGCTTCTATGTATGAACCTCTAAGCCCTCTCGAACCTCTCTCTCCTAATACCCTCTCGTCTAAAGCTTTAGTATGTATACTTCATTAGCATTTAATGGAGCATAGACCCTGTTGGCAGTAAATGTCTTGAAATTGGTTACATTTCCGAGCACGTAGATATAGGATTAAAACATCCTTACAATATCCTTTTATATCATCCAAGAAAGCCGCGCCCTTGGTGTGTAAAATACTGTTTTATTTACACGTTTTATATAACATCTTTATAATTTCATCATCCTTTTATCCCATTTCATAGCCTTTTCATCATTATCATCATCTCAGCGTTAATCCTAGTCGCATTCATAGCTTTTTTCAGCTTTAGAGTCTGGGGTCCGCTTTACCAGTCTGACTGCTGATTTTTGGCTAAACAATTATAAGCCTTTTATTTAATGCAAAATACATACAAATTTTAAACAAAGAAAAGAAAATAGTGATGTTATTTAAACGTAATTCACGTATTAAAAAAAAAAAAAAACAGTTTAAAATAGAGATTAGAAGATAATTAGTTAAATATTTAAGAATAGAAGTTTCTTTCCATCAACCCTTCCTTAAGTGAAGGTGAAGGAATCCTCTAAAGAATTCCATGTGTCTCTCTCCTGAGCTTTTTGCGGCCAGCAGATACCAGCTATTTTTGTCAAATCATCTGCTCATCTCGTGTCTTCATCTCACTTTGAGATATTTGCCTATTGGACCCGTCCACATTGTTACCCTACTGGCCCATGTCTCGTCCTATATTCTCGGTACATGTCCAGCCCACTTTCATTGATTACTTCAGAACCTTGCGCCCAACCTGCTAGCGACTTGGCAAGTATCACATACTTTAGTGACGAAAATGTGACACATATTTTAATATTCGCCATAATTTGTGACCACCTCGGTCTGGTCGATATTGCTTGTTGAAATTGCTTCCAAAAACAAAACACCACGCCACGAGCATTTAGCTATCGTAGCAAGAAACGAGAAACCGAAACTAAGTAATTACTTAATAATCATAAGAAAACTGGTGGGCGCAAGGTGTAAACAGCTAATATCGACCAGACCAAGGCGGTCACAAATTATAGCGATTAAAATGTGCGTCACATTTTCGTCACTAAGGATGTGATACTTGCCAAGTCGCTAGAAGGTTGGGCGCAAGGTTCTGAAGTAATCCTTTCATTTTAGTTTCTTTACGTAGGTTAGAGAAACTTTTATTTTGGTTGTTTCTCTAAGTTTTGTGTGACGAATTTTTTGCATCTATTTAATACTCATTTCGTTTTCTTCCGTTGTGGCAGGTGGTGATTTTGGTTTTTACTTTGAACGTATATTTCCAATTTTGCCATGTGTAGGTTGAAAAATGTAAAGGGGTTTTCATCAAGAGCGCTCAAACAATTAAATTAAATAATAATAATAATTTTTGCAAAAGCAGGATCAGCTGCCAGATGCTCTAACGCCCAATCAGCGAATACACGGCACTGCTTGTGGTTTTAGCTCTTGAGTTAATTGAACTTTTTATGGATGAAAACCCAAATCTTGGCGCAAAATTCGCCATATTGATGTCGCAGAAAGACCCAGTTCTTGCGCACGACGCGGAATGGATTGTCGGGGGTTTTCTCGCACACTATCTCGAACGGCAACAATATTCTCCAACGATCTTGCGTTGCTTTGACGTACAGGAACTGGTTCATTGATCACCGACCCGGTTGTCTCAATTTATTTTATCAAACGACTGATTGTGGACTCTGCAGGACGGCCATGAACGCCATAAATTGGACGCAACGCACGGAACATTAGGCGAATAGAGCACTGATTTTGATAATACATTTTAATAATTTCTACGCGTTGTTGAAGCGTGTAGCGTTCCATGGTGAAATTTCACGACTAAATATGTATTCATGCCAATTTGACAGCTATCGCATTACCAAGATGGCCGCTATGCGCTGTCGAAGTTCGAGCGTCCCTATTGAAAACCCCTTTAGAAGGCATGACGGCATAACTTTTGCTGGCTCTTTTAAGGACCAGTACTTTGTCTCTACCGATCTGGGCGAAGCCGGCATGTCAGACTTTTACTGACTAAAATTCACTCGTGTTCCTACACTTGCCTGTGCGCCAGGGCTACGGTCTCTTTTTTAACCAACACGCAGCCCTGACCCAGGGGTCATCGGTCTTCGAGGACCCCGTCACGATGTGCTGACATCTCTTTGAGGAGCGCGTGAAACAGAAAGAGATGCCAGCACATGGTTCTACTTCTAGTTCATTTTGTTTTCTGTTGAAGCCAATTTATTTTCCAAGGTTGATTAGATGTATTTCTTTGTATATTTCAGAGTTACCTTTTGCACTGATATTCTCTTTGTCATGACAATTATTTTTGAAAGATTCATTTCTAGACCTACCTCCTTGCTAGCTTTGTTAAGTGAATGAATCATTTTTTTAAAGATTCATTTCTAGACCTACCTCCTTGCTAGCTGTGTTAAGTGAATGAATCATTTTTTGAAAGATTCATTTCTAGAAATACCTGCTTGCTAGCTGTGTTAAGTGAATTAATCATTTCTTTGAAATCATGTGCTAGTTTCTGACAGAAGAACTAACTCATTTGAGAAGCGTAGGTGTGATAAATACTTGCCATTGATGTTTAATCCTGCCTTTTCCTAGTTGAATCTTTTTACTATTGACTCTGTCATCATCATCAACCTTTTAACGTCCCACTGCTGGGCACAGGTCTCCTTTCATACAGAGAAGGATTGAGCGTAATCACCACGCTTGCTCAATGCGGGTTGGCGATTTCAGACTTAAAGTCCAGGTTTTCTCAAGATGTTTTCCTTCACCTTCAGTCATTGGTGTCCAAGATATACTTAGAGAGTATATATAACTTTAGAAAAGTTACACTGGTAGTTGCCTGACCTGGAATCGAACCCGCGCACTCATACTTATGATGGATACAAATAATTTTGTCTTTACTGACCACGAAATAGTGAGGTCGTGCGTGTTCCAACAAGCGGCGTGTGATGTCACATAGGTGCAGTGTGCACAGATACTGACCACATGGTGATAGTAGCGTACGGCAGCCAGCAGAGCGCGAACACGGCAACAATTGTGACAGTCATGCGCAGCGTGCGACGTCGTGCGCGCTCCAACACACGTCGATCGGATCGGCGTAGGCGCACGTGGCCCACAGTACTGCGAGTCTCGCGTTTTTCTGTCCAAGAAAAACCAGTAATAAATTAAAGTTATTCTGTTCATCATTCATCATCATCATTTCAGCTGAAACACGTCCACTGCTGGACATAGGCCTCCCCCAAGGATCTTCACCAAGACCGGTCCTGCGCCTCCCACATCCAGCGGTTTCTTTATTGTTATTCTGTTAGTTTGTAGGATTAATTTCCATGAGACCAATCTATAAAAGTACCTAGTTATATCATTTTAAATAATAAAATAAATGCGAATCTGCTTATAACTAGCAGAGTTTTGGAGTTACAAACATAAAAAAATAATCAGTATGAGAGCCTACTTCTTTTTAGGAGGCGGATGAAGAAGTGTAGTTGAACGAATACTGTAGGTCCTACACTATTCATTCGCCTATGCTATTCGTACTGTTAAACTATTCCTCCTACTACACTATTCATTCAACCTACGTATTCTTTCACCTAGGCTACTCGTTCAACCTGCGCTATTCATTCTTTGACACTACATTCAACTACACTATTCGTTCAATCTCCTCTATTCGTACAGCTATGCTACTCGTTCGCCTACACTATTCGTTCACCTACACTAATCGATCGACCTCACTGTGGTGGATGTGTGGAGTTACGCGGAAAGACCGCATCAGGAACTCCCGCGTGGCAGTCTCCGTGTCTGTGACATGGACAATGACAAACTGCAAGAGAGTCGCCTACGCTGGTTCGGTCACGTCTTACGAAAACTGGCATAATACGTGGGTAACAAAAGTCTTGCCCTAGCGCCTCTGCCTCGACATCGTGCGAAATGGATGCGTATAAGTAGCGTAGAAAGCCGCGGATGCAACCGGGATTATACGCTGAGATGATGATGATGACACTATTAGTTCGAAAGACGCTACTCGTTCCCCTACGCTACTCGTTCAGAACGATACCTACTCATTCATCTAAATTATTCATTCCCTTCGCTAAACGTTCAACAACGCTATTCATTCGCCTACGCTACCCGTAATAACCTAAGCTATTCATTCAATTACGTTATTCGTTCATTTTCGATTCAGTTGACAAAGAAAATATTGTGCCATAATTTTGTGACTACAATAACTATGCTAAGGATTTCAATCATAGTTAAGATACTAATCTACACGATTTTATAGAATGACCTTATTTGCTAACGTTGTTGTTGTACAGTCAGCCACACACCAGGGGTAACACTAGAATTACGAAATTCACCCTTACTGGTACGACACGAAGACGCTGTCAATGTCATATTGATACCATTGGTGTGCGTATGAGTGTACGTTAAGTGATTCGTAAGTGAAGTTACTTGTATGGCTATCACCATCATACGAGCGGCGAATATTAAGTATTCTCGTATAATAATCGACATTAATAGCGAGCGGTTTCTCGGTGGTAGGCCATAATATCGGCTGCCGGCAGGAGTTACCACCCACCAGACAAACAGACAAAGTCTTGCCGCCAAGCGATTCGTCGTGTTTTGGCATGATGTCTGGTGAAGCCGTACTGATGACGGGCCTGAGCAGTTGTGTTGTGATGTGTGGCGGGTACGTTGCGCCAAATGTTGTTGTGTCGGGAATTTGGTCGTGGAGAGTCTCCAGATCAAACTCCCTCTAGCGCAGCTTAGTTTGGTCGTGTTGGTCTTGGGTTTAACATTGCATCACCTCGCTCAACTGCCGTCATCCATCCGATTCCTTAGTTTTTTTAAGTGAATAGGCTTAATAAACTAGTGCGCATTACCATCAACGATTGCATCACTGCTTACCATCAGGCGGGATTGCAGTCAAGTACTAGTTTATAATTGTTTAAAAAGAGAAATAAAAGATAATTTATTTTTACTGCTTAGTGTTTGTACCACAACCAAATATGTGAGTGTAATGTTATTAAAATAAACTATATTCATGTACGGACGACAGTAAGCTACCCGAAAATGTGAAATATGTTCCCAATCAACCTTCAGAATTTATGCTTTAGAGATGAAGTTGAAAATCTAATAATGAAATCTGACCGATTGTAGTAGCTTGATGTGCCGTCGTCGGACTATCGAGTAATTTATTACAAAGATTGTAACAAATACATATTACTTCCTGTGGGAATCGAACCCGCTTCATGCAGGACAGCAGTCGATTGCTTAGCCACTACGCCAACCGTACCGACAGATACGTATAATATTGTAGGTAGGTATACTCAAATACCTGGCGTATGTTTATAAAACGACTATATAACTGCCTGCGACTTCGTCTGCATAATCATATATTTTTTTGTTGAAGCCTAGAAAGTATAAAATGTATATGAGATTATATTATGTGAAATGTATATAAGATTATATTATGTACAGTACACACTCTACAATCTACACCTTGCTTTATGAACCTTTTTAAATTAAATTAAATAGACTTAAAATTGTGCAAACATTTTTAGGGACTCGTTTCTCAAAAGAAAATCATTTCAAAATTAAGGGAATTAAATAATACTCGCGTGTACGAGTATGTACTGAAATTAAAGCCAACAGCGATTTTCCCGTTGACCTAAAATCATGAAATTTGGCAAGAAGCAATGTCATGTAGCATAAATAAATGAAAAAATTCCGAAAACCGTTAATGTAACCATTAAAAAAAAAAAAAACAAAATAAACCTATTTGCACCTACCTAATTTATTTCTACGGAGCCCTCGGTACGCGATTATGACTTGTTTTTTTTTTTTCGACGTATTATTTTGAGTAACAAAGACAGAGATATGTATGCTACTCAAGCCTATGTATAAGAAAGAGATACAAACAGGCAAACTTTACAATGTAATTTACTCTTGATGGCACACTGAAATGTGGTTTTGTAGGCCAAATTCGTAATTAAATTTTAATGCCTTTTGTTGTTGGATATAAAACGGAAATTTCATGATGAAAATTGCTGCAAATTGTACGTAATTATGGTAGAAATTATGCAAATTGGAGTAAGCATTTCTGGCAATATTGCAATTTACATCAAATTAATTATTTTAATATTTAGATAAACACGTGAAATGAAAATAGGAAGTTTTATGATAAGATGTTTTTAGGTATTAATGAAATGAGCTACTTTACTTTAAAAGCTTTATAGTTTATGAGCTTCCCCCCGCAGTTTCACTCGCATACGTTTTGATCCCCCAGTAATCATCATCATCATCATTATTAACCTTTTTATCGTCCCACTGCTGGGCACAGGTCTCATACAGAGAAGGAGTAAATCGGAATGAAATTATAGTAAGTGTTATTTCTGGTTATAACCTATTACTAAGCAACAAAAGTGCTTCTAAACCGCCATGCTATAGAAAACTAAAAACAGAAAACAAATTAACAAATTGTCTCAGACACGTATACCTAACTTGAAGGAGAAATTCAATTTAAACATGATTTTGTAATTATTTTATAAACATTAAATTAAACTTATTATTTTTTTTAAATGTTGTAGTTTTTTTATATCTTGTGGATTGTCTATTTTTAGAAGAGGTTGGTGTCTCTCTAACAAAAAACCAACAGTAGTTTGCATTGCAGTAGTCCATTTGTCCTGATAACGCTCTCTTTTTTTATTTATAATTATAAACCATTGCTTGATCGCAATCCCGCTTGATGGTAAGCAGTGATGTAATCGTTAATGGTAAAGCCCGCTAATTTATTAAGAACCTATTCACTAAAAAAAAAAAAAAACTGAGTGAATAGAAAGAAAGACGGTAGTTGAGCCAGGTGATGCAATGTTAAACTCAACAATACCAACGATGCTGCGCCAGAGGGAGATTGATCTGGAGATCCTCCACGATCAAACTCCCGAAACAAAAACAATAGGCGCATCGTACCCGGCACACATCGCAACACAACTGCTCATACCAGTCCTCCGTACGGCTTCACCAGACATCATGCCGGAACATGATGATTCGCTTGGCGGAAAGACTTTGTCTGGTGGGTGGTAACTTCTGCCGGCAGCAGAAAGCAATATCTTGGTGGAAGCGCTCACCGCGTTCATCGTTCACTGCATCTAGATTTTCTTTAAATAAATCTAGATGCGAGTGCAGAAAGTGCAACTTTAATGATATCATCATCATCATCATTATCATCAACCTTTATTTTTATCGTCCCACTGCTGGGTACAGGTCTCCTCTCATACAGAGAAGGATTGAGCGTAATCACCACGCTTGCTCAATGCGGGTTGGCGATTTCAGATTTAAAGTCCAGGTTTCCTCAAGATGTTTTCCTTCACCTTCAGTCATTGGTGTCCAAGATATACTTAGAAAGTACATATAACTTTAGAAAAGTTACATCATATATTGCAATCCAATCTACATTAATATATAAAGCTGAAGAGTTTGTTTGTTTGTTTGAACGCGCTAATCTCAGGAACTACGGCTCCGATTTGAAAAATTCTGAAATTTTGCGTTGGATAGCCCATTAATCTAGGAAGGTTTTAGGCTATATAACATTACGCTGCGACCAATAGGAGCGGAGCATAACTAATTGCACGCGAACGAAGTCGCTGGCGGCCGCTAGTTCCTTATAAGGATCTAACATTTGTTTTATAGGGCTTTCATACTGAAGCGAAGGTTTATTTCCTAAAAAAAAAAATCCGTGACTTGAACGCATGCCAAACAAGCATTCTTTCCTTCAGTGTTTAAGGTCGAAATGAACAACGGATCTTTTAATAACTCTTAACGTCTGGACCAATAAAAATACCTTCTTTTAGCTTTGCATCACTCAAAGCAAAAAAACTATGCTTCAGAAATTGAAAGCCTGGGCCGTCTTTGTTCATTGCTTTTACGAAATTTTTGAATAAACTAGTTTATTTATCTCTTGTAAATCTTGTAAATTTTGTATTTTTGAAATAAATTATTATTATTATATTATTATTAACATGACATAAAAAAAAATATTTTTATGAAATAGTTTGATCATAAAATGTTGTCTATGAGAACAAATCATTTTAATACTGAGTCAAATATACAACATGTAATGTAATTAACGCACACCCTCAAACACCCCAATTAGAATATTAGGTTATAATCATAATACATACACTGAATTTTTCATCTATATCTTTAAATATATATACTTTTTATTGTACACCAAATCAAACATGGAACAAAATACGTTGAACACAAAAAACATACAATGGTCGGCCTTATCGCTAATGCGATCTTTTCCAGGCAACCAAAGTAATGTGTAAAGGCGGCAAAAGTATTCTTTTGGCTATACTAATGGGTAATTTTTTAAGTTTTTTTTTTTTTTTTTTTTTTTTTTAAGTTATAAACTAGCGCTTGACCGCAATCCCGCCTGATGGTAAGCATGTACTTACCACTTGGAAGTCCTCATCTTCATCATCAGAATCTGAAGTAGTACTTAATTGTTCTACGTGACTTAGGAGCTTAGGTAGGTACTGGAAGATCTTCCGAATGTGGAAATTGGTTTTGTTTCGGAAAACTTTTTAGAAAAAGCTTTGATATCTGTTAGATAAAAATAACAGTCACTCACATGATCCTTAGGTTCTCGACAAATCATAGCTTTTTTTTTAATTTTTATAAACTAGCGCTTGACTGCAATCCCGCCTGATGGTAAGTAGTGATGCAATCGTTGATGGTAAAGCGCGCTAGTTTATTAAGGCCATTCACTTAAAAAAACTTAGTGAATAGGAAGGAAGACGGCAGTTGAGCGAGGTGATGCAATGTTAAATCCAACAACACGACCAACGATGCTGCGCCAAAGGAAGATTGATCTGGAGACTCTCCACGATCAAACTCCCGACACAACAACATTTGGCGCATCGTACCCGCCACATATCGCAACACAACTGCTCAGACCCGTCCTCCGTACGGCTTCACCAGACATCACCACACATCAGCCGGAGCACGACGAATCGCTTGGCGGCAAGACTTTGTCTGGTGGGTAGTAACTTCTGTAGGCAGGCGATGTTATTGCCTACCACCGAGAAAACTATGTATTTTGACGTGTAGTGTATTTTGACGTACGTAAAAAAAAATTTGAGCTACCCTGCTAAATTGATCAAAAAAGTCACTTCAAAAGAAATTTAGAAATATCCTATCCTACCTATCCTATCCTAATAGCTGGCTTGACGTTGTAAGACATGACATGCGTGCCAACAAGCTCTTACCACAGGATGCCAAAGATCGCGCGAAATGGCGGAGAATGTGCGGGAAAGCGGACCCCGGGCTCCAACGCGAAACCCACGGGTGCAACCGGGATAAACGCTGAGATGATGATGATGATCTTTGAAAAATAGCTCAAAGCCTGGATTGAGCACAGGCGAAGTGGCCAGCCTGTCGGTGTTCGGACGCATTTTGGAGAGTGTGCGAGGGCATGCAATAGCATGACTTAATAATACCATCATCGGATGACCCGTCGTACGGCGAGTTTCCTCACTTACGTTGTTGACACCACAACGATCCGACCGAAGCCGTTCACCTCGTTTTTTATACCGCGTACATCGAGGGACTGGAACAATTTGCCAGCGGTGGTGTTTCCGTCGGACTACAATTTGAGTTCTCTTGGCCCTTAATAAACTAGCGCGTTTTACCATCAACGATTGCATCACTGCTTATCATCAAGCGGGATTGCGGTCAAGCACTAGTTTATCTATACTTATATACAATATGTAAAGAAATCCCTGTCCGACCCGAAAGGATAATAAAGAAAACCCTGTCCGACCCGAAAGGATAATAAAGAAATCCCTGTCCGACCCGAAAGGATAATAAAGAAAACCCTGTCCGACCCGAAAGGATAATAAAGAAAACCCTGTCCGACCCGAAAGGATAATAAAGAAATCCCTGTCCGACCCGAAAGCATAATAAAGAAAACCCTGTCCGACCCAAAAGGATAATAAAGAAAACCCTGTCCGACCCGAAAGGATAATAAAGAAATCCCTGTCCGACCCGAAAGGATAATAAAGAAAACCCTGTCCGACCCGAAAGGATAATAAAGAAAACCCTGTCCGACCCGAAAGGATAATAAAGAAAACCCTGTCCGACCCGAAAGGATAATAAAGGTTAGGTAAACACTTGACCAAATATACTATTAAATTTTACATAATCATCATAGTAACAATACTAATAAATTTTGAAATAATCCTTTTTTCCGGGGAATTCATTCCAATTTCCCCGAAGTTTGGTAATTTTTAAAAAAGTGACAACACCGGTATTATTATAAGCGAATAGCGACGCGACCACGTCACAGGTGCCGCGTACCCTGCCCCCCGCCGCCCGCGGAATGGGGTTGCTTACAGCACATGTGTTAAGTTACCTCTTTTTGCGAAATAATATTTATTTTTTTAGGGGGATTTTTTTTAAAGTTTTGCCTGTCTTTGTGGGCATTATTAGAATCAGTTATCGATACCTAACAACACCTTCACGGATCGGACAGGGTTTTCATTACATCCATATTAATATTATAAATGCGAAAGTAACTCTGTCTGTCTGTCTGTCGGTCTGTCTGTCTGTCTGTCTGTCTGTTACGCTTTCCCGCTTAAACCTCTCAACCGATTTTCATGAAATTTGGCACAGACAATCTTTAGACCCTGAGAAAGAACATAGGCTACCTTTTATCCCGAAAAAATTTGATATTCCCGAGGGAAATCTAAAAAGCGCGATATAACCGAACTCCACGCGGGCGAAGCCGCGGGCGGAAAGCTAGTATTGTATAAAGCTGAAGAATTTGTTTGTTTGAACGCGCTAATCTCAGGAACTACAGGTCGGATTTGAAAAAAAAAATGTGCTTTGAATAGCGCATTAATTCAGGAAGGCTTTAGGCTATATAAAATCACGCTGAGACCAATAGGAGCGGAGCGTATCGAAACCTACGCGGGTGAAACCACGGGGCGCAGCTCGTAATTTATATAAAAAAAAGGAAACAGTTTGAACTCACAAGTTACTCAAACACAGACTCTTCTTCCTTGCTGTTTCTCTATATCTCCCAGGAGGTACACACGTCACATAATGATGGCTATCAGCTATATTTTTTTTCCACTACGATCCGGACGAAGCGTTTCGCCTCCTCCTTTATACCGCGTACATCGAGGGACTGGAAAAATTTGCCAGCGGCGGTGTTTCCGTCGGAATACAATTTGAGTGTCTTCAAGGCTAGAGTGAATAGGCTCTTAATAAACTAGCGCGCTTTACCATCAACGATTGCATCACTGCTTACCATCAGGCGGGATTGTAGTCAAGCACTGGTTTAGAACATATAAAAGTTACTTAAAGACAGTCTGCTCTTAATAATTCCTTGCTGTTTCTTTGTATATCCCAGGAGATACTGACGTGACACAGTGATGATTATCAGCTACCTACATTGTGCATACACATAATACATAATCAGGCTATAATGTTCCCACTCTTGGGCCACCGGCCACCTCTAGGTGAGAGGGAGGGAGCCGTAATCTACCACGCGGGCCCAGTGCGGGTTGGTAAATGTCATATGTCATATGATGTTGATGTTTTTTAAAAGCGTGTTTTTTTAGTTTTTTAAACTATATTTTTTCAACTTTACTACACTTTAGTATAACTACAAGAATTTATTTTTATTCGATGCTTGTTCGAATAAGAATAAATTCTAAAAAAAAAAACATAATTCTTTTAATTTTTTTAATAACGTGCAGTTGAAAATAAAGAAATAATTTCAGAAATTCGACAAAGGAGAATTTGAAGCTGTGTTGCTTCTATTGTGGTGCATTTCATACCAAGTCATTAATTATCCACCATTCTTGTCTTTATGGTAAGGTTATAAAAATATATAAATGAATTAGAACACAGAATTTTATTTCATTATACTAAAACAATATACAAGCTTCATGAACCTGAAAGCGAGGGTAGATATAAATTATATGTGGCTTAGGACATGCCGATTTCCTCACGATGTTTTGAGAACAGTGGTGAAGAAATAAGTTACAATTTTGCACAAAGTAAACCGCCTCCTTCTCTGTATGAAAAGAGTGTGCCCAGCAGTGGGACGATAAAAGGTTGATGATGATGATGAAACTGCCTTAAAGGGTTTGAACCTACGACTTGAATTTGTCAAGGCCGATATTACTAGGCCGGCGCTGGTCTCCGACCGAAGGACAACCGAAGACAGAATACAGTACATTACACATAAATTACTACAATTATTAGTAGTTATTTATGCCACTGTCAAGCAATGGCAGCTATTGTAATAGGAGTGATAGTTTGTGCCACGAAGCGAAGCTGAGTGGCACAATAGTTCAGCATGAGTATTACAATAGCCGTTTGCGACAGTGGCATAAAAAACTTTATCTACGACCTTGAAATAAATAAATACAAACAACCGTCAATATTGACGCGCAAGGTTGTTTTGTTGTTATAATCCCACAAATGAAAAGCAAAGGCAATTCATCCATACAGCCTAATATCATGCGATGTTTAGTCGTGACACAAATACGCGCGCTTTTTGGTATAATGATATGTTGATTTTTTGAAGCCATAGGCAAAAAAATAATTAAAAAGTTTCATTCTAGTACGGTTTACCCGTGTGGAAATGGTCATTGTGACATGACTTGTCAGGAATGAGTACTATTGAGGGATGATTTATGGTTATGTATTAAGCAAATTACCAAATAGTGAAAGTATTAGAGTATTTTCATATTAAAGTATTTTCCCTTACCATCCAACTCTTTACTGCTTCTGTGTATCTCGCAGAAGATACAAACGTAACACACGGTGATAACGACCAGCGGTAAGAAGTACATCGCGCACAGACAGAAGATATTGTAGACTACTTCTTGTTGCTCCGAGTTGAAGGCTCCAAAGGATACGCATTGCTCAAAACCGGCCACTTGTGGGTGACGCTTCACTCGGAAAACTATGCTCTGTGGACAAAAGAAAGTTACATATTTAAATAACGATATCATTTTAATAAAAGTTGCTCATTTGATTTAAGTAGTATTGGGACCAACGCTGTGACGTTATTTTGTAATGGCGGCACGTAGACAAAGTCGTTTTGGAAAGTGGGGACTGTCGAACGGTGACTCCGCGTTAAGACGCGGACCAGGGCACTTCTCCGGAGCGAAACTGTCGGTTTGCCTATTTAAATTGATATTGTCAAGATTAGAGGGTAATTTACACTTCGAGTTTTAAAACGCTACCTACGAAATGAAGCCTTCACCACCACACCAAGATGCTGACGACCCCATCGCTCCGCAGTCGCTGACGTCGTCAAATATTTTTATTAATTTATTCCCTGTAAGAATTAAATCATCATCCGGACGAAGCGTTTCGCCTCGTCTTTTATACCGCCTACATCGAGGGACTGGAACAATTTGTTAGTGACGGTGTTTCCGCCTGACTACAATTTAAGTGTCTTCAAGGCTAGAGTGAATAGGCTCTTAATAAACTAGGGTGCTTTACCGACTGCATCACTGCTTACTATCTATCAGGCGGGATTGCAGTCAAGCACTAGATTATAATTATAAAAAAAAAAAAACTTCTACCCAGCCTTTTCCCAACTGTGTTAAACTTTTACATGGACCGACTGAGTCATCATCATCATCAACCTTTTATCGTCCCACTGCTGGGCACAGGTCTCCTCTCATGCAGAGAAGGATTGAGCGTAATCACCACGCTTGCTCACTGCGGGTAGGCGATTTCAGACTTAAAGTCCAGGTTTCCTCAAGCTATTTTCCTTCACCTTCAGTCATTGGTGTCCAAGATATACTTAGAAAGTACATATAACTTTAGAAAAGTTACATTGGTACTTGCCTGACATGGAATCGAACCTGCGCACTCATACTTGAGAGACTGATGTTTTAACCACTAGGCCACCACGACTCACTCGACCGACTGAGTAAGAGTTGATTAAACTAATTATTACAAAATACAGGAATAGTCGTAATAGAATCCGCATTTAATTTCGTTCACGGGGTGGTAAACCACAAACTGTACACATTTTCGTATTTGTTTGTTTAATTAGTTAGCAAGTAATTTAAAGTTCACTGGGGCAGTTACAGTAGTAGGTAAAACTTCGTTGGATAACAATCACTAATGTGATAGTTAAGTTGGATAACATAACTATCACACGCATTGGTCATTTGACTCAATGTGACGCTTTCTTGGCTACATTAATCACACGCATTGGTCATTTTACATAATGTAACGCTTTCTTGGCTACATTAATTTATCACACGCATTGGTCATTTTACTCAATGTGCCGCTTTCTTGGCTGCATTAATTTATCAGACGCATTGGTCATTTTACATAATGTAACGCTTTCTTGGCTACATTAATTTATCACACGCATTGGTCATTTTACTCAATGTGCCGCTTTCTTGGCTGCATTAATTTATCACATGCATTGGTCATTTTACACAATGTGACGCTTTCTTGGCTACATTAATTTATCACACGCATTGGTCATTTTACATAATATGACGCTTTCTTGGCTACATTAATTTATCACACGCATTGGTCATTTTACATAATGTGACGCTTTCTTGGCTACATTAATTTATCACACGCATTGGTCATTTTACATAATGTGACGCTTTCTTGACTACATTAATTTATCACACGCTTTGGTCATTTTACACAATGTGACGCTTTCTTAGCTACATTAATTTATCACATGCATTGGTCATTTTACATAATGTGACGCTTTCTTGGCTACATTAATTCATCACACGTATAAGGTTTCTCGTTGTAATTTTTTCTAAGATCACAGCATATAAAACACCCCCGATTAGTGCTGGCCTGCTATTGTGTGTCCTCCTCGGGTCAGGGGGGGAGTGAGATGTATGACTCCACCCGTGATGTCTAAGAGTGGCGCGCGTGGATCACTTCGCGCCGCCACCTCGGGTCCTGAAGTTTGGAAGGCGAAGCCAAAGCCAACATCATCATCATCATCAACATCACAGCGTTAATCCTAGTCGCATCCGAAGCTTTTTCAGCTTTGGAGTCTTGGGTCCGCTTTACCAGTCGATCTGCTGAATTTGGCTAAACTTCAATATTTTCCGTGAAGCGACTGCCGTCTGACCTCCACAACCCGAAGGCGATATCGAAGCATTGCAGTTAGACCAATTGTTAGACTTTTGAGGGCTCCAACAACCCGTAACGACTGCCATTAGATGTTCGTATGGCGACCGGGATCAACAGCTTAGCGTGCTTTCCGAGGCACGACTAGACCAGTGCAAATATTCATATTCATGTATACAAATATTTGCACTGCGCGGGGATCGAACCCGCGCCTCCTTGCGCAGCGGCCGCGTTCGCTACCGCTACGCCACGGAGGCTGTCTAATTTGTCCGTTTTTTCTAAAATCACTTCTGGAGAAATCTGTACCTAAAGAACTGTAGCGCAAGGATCATTTACCGAGGTTAGGGATCATAACCACGCATCAATGAAATTGAACTCTCAAACGGTATTAATTTAATTTTAGTTCATCTGTTGTCTTGTCCAAACCTAAGGTTGATTTTTCAGTCTCCTAACATTTTATTAGGAGAATAATTCTTAAATTTAGACAGTTATTTCATCAAAAAATTAAAAACTGTCAACCATCAGCCTTACTCCACGAATAAAAATTGTCGCTCGATGGAAAAATAAGCCCTTATACAAATAAATAGAGTTTGTTATACCTGTCCCTGAGGAAATTTTCGTACCCTTGTTTGCAAAGCCATTCCGGCTGACAAGTTGGATTGTTATAATAAATTATTTATTTCTGAAAAAGTGGCGCTCTTTTACTATCCCTACAAATCATTATAAAATTTCGGGGGTCCACGAATATCAATGCTTGCCAAGGACATGGGTTTTTCGGAAGAGGTCCCGTGGTCTGACTCACAGGCAAGTATAGGAACATGGGTGGATGTAGTCAGTAAAAGTCTGACTCGCTCTTTCGCTCCGCCCAGACCGGAAGAGGTCTCTTTATGATTTCCCATCCGGAAAAAAAGGGAAAATCATAAAGAGTTAGAAACAAAAGATCTATGAATCCTGAGATCTAGCTAGGTTAATTTAACATTTGCATTAACATGTTCGCCAGCCTAAATTCCCACAGAAGGAAAACAAAAAGTTTTTATAAAAAAAAAAAAAAAACAACAGACTTCCAAAAAATCATACCCATGGAAAATTGATTATTTGAAAGGAGGTGTTTCAGAAATGTATGGAGCCTGGGCCAGCACATTGTACATTTAATGCTAGGTATAGTTACGCTATAGTTAACTGTTTTTAATGTTAATTTCCTATATTTTGGCTTAATTTTTATACAGATTCAATTTAACTCGGCCAAGGAGTGCAACACAACTACTAATAAATATGGTGGTCAGCAATAAGCGAAATAAGATTTTGACAGCGATATTTGATTGACGTGTCATGTATCTAAGGTTACCGTATCTTTATTATCTACCATACAAGGAACTTATACCTAAACTGGAATGTGCACTATCGATCAAAACGCGGTCCGAGGGAGATAGCTTCACAGCAGCCCTCTGTCCTCGTTGTGTAGGGTGACTATTATAATGGAATTTAAAAGGAATGCACGTAAAATACTTTTTTTACGTATATTACCTGAGTCTTTTATGAATATTTAGGTATGGATGCGAACTTTTTAATTTTATTATTTTAAAAATGGATGATAAAATTGATAATTTACGGACTACAGCAGGTCAATCTACCTGAAACTATCAAATATTCCTAATGAATAATGAACCTTAATAATTTAGAAATGAAGTTGAAAATGTAATAAGAAAATCTGACAGATTGTAGTAGCTTGATATGCTGTCGTCTGTACGCTGTCGTCTGTACCTGTAAATAAATAAATATCTATATCTATAAGAAAGCATAATGTAATGTCATTGTAAATAGACAATAAAAGCCACTTACTTATTATGTACACAATGACTAAGTGCACATTTATTAATTATTCAGAAAATTATGGTCACCCTACATACAAACAAAATATCTTGTATGTAATTACCGCAAAAAAAATACTTAAAGAATGATATTCCGCATCCAGGTTATTACTCAGTATTGCAGCCATTAATGGCCCCCTTTCTCACCATCTTTTTCTAATCGAAACTGTAGGTTTCAAACAAAATTACGAAAAATAAATACGGGTAACACTAATAAAGGGACGGAGGGCTACTGGACGCTTTCTCCCTCGGACCGCGTTTTGATCGATAGTTCACATTCCAGTGTATATAGAAATTTCTTGCAATCAACACTCGACACGAACACCACAGGAAAATAGAACTGTCAAAGTCGCCAATCAAACGTCATATAATGTGTCATGGCTACCTTAATAAAGGGTTATCTCACTTAAATAATTAATTATATATATTTGTATACGTTTCAAATAATTAATTACATATACTTGTAATTTTATTCAAATTAATTTAGTAGTATTTTTATGAAAATCTCCTATGTTTTTGCTTTTTATCTATAAAGCGTACATAGTGGTGGCCCAAAATGAAACATCTCCTTTGAAAGAGTTTGGATGACAAATCCGATAAAAAAATAACAAACCATCAAGAATTTAGATAAAAGGTTGTCATGGTGACATAATCAACAGCGTTTTTTTTTTTAAAAAAAAATAATCATAATACTGTTGTTATACAATGTAATCCTGAGTGATATTAAATTAAAAGTGTTGTGTTTAGTCGAAAAAGTAATAACATCCAGCGTAGGTACAGCTCCCTACGCTAAGATGTCAGTAAGTCGTCAAATCTTAATGTTATAGTTGAAGGCTGTATCTATGAGCTAAATAATGAGTCCTGGTGTAGTGTAAAATGATCAAAACAGTGCTTCATAGTATAGAATGAAATGCGTATTATAATCGGTAGGAATGAATGAAAAATAAGTATACGTGCAATTAATAATAAGTGTGATTATATGTACATTTTGTTGAGGTTGAATTTGATTATTGTCTCTGGCAGCTAACTTTTATAAGCAAAAAATATTTTAAGTTTGGAAGATTACGGAGACAGGAGAAAAAGATTTTGTTTTTATGTGATTATTGTTTGTTTCGGTAGCATGAAGAGTAGCAAGACTGCAGTCAATCGATAATGTTTGATATATAATATTGTAATGTTTTTTTTATAGAGTGTTTGAAAGTTGGGCTTAAAATATTAAAAATTATGAAGTGCTTATAATGGTGTATTAATTGATTTTGGAGTTATTTAAAATGTAAAGGATCCCAGAAGGTACTGTCTGCACTCAAATTACTATTTATTCATAACTACAACAGGTTATGGGCCCAGCACGGGTGCAACAGTAAGACAGTAATTGAAAATATGTGACTATTTGAAGAAGATATTAATTATGAGTTTGAGAGGGGAAGTTTATAAAGAGGAAATGAAAATGATAATTTTGATGTCAAAGAAATAAGAGAGGACCGATTTTTCTAGAACAACAAAATAATAGTGAAGAAAATGACGTTTTTGAAAATTATATGGAGGAAATACCGATAGAAATACCGATGGAATACAATTTTGGTGAAAATAAATATGTAGGTATATTAGAGGAAAAAGAAATTTATTTGGCAATATTATGTTGAAGATGGAATTCTAATTGGAAATAGTGGAAAAGGAAAAGAAATAAGATATCTGAAGGACTGGAAAAGGAATTTGGAATTTGAAGATTAAATAATTATTGAAATTGATATAGAGGTTATAGAGAAAATTATTTAAAAATTTATGAGAAGTTTTACACTGAACAATGAATGAAGAATTTTGGATACGGCAACTTGAAAGGAAAAGCATTTCCGGTTATTTGAATTGATGCACATCAAGAGGGGAAGAATATTAGTGTTGATGTGCATAATTATAGGAAATTGATGTGATGTGGAGGAGGAGTTTTCTACTTTTGAAGAAGAACAATAAAATGGAAGAATATTAGTGGTGATGTGCAGTAGACAATTGATGTGATGTGCTTAGTTATAGGGTCTTTATTATATTTGATAAATAAAATTAGACCAGATGTATTAGGGGTTTGTTGGTAGGTTTTACAAATAATAGAGATGAGTTGGGATCCTGCAAAATTGAAAGTTATATATTCAAGGGTTGTGACATGTAACAAAAGTGTAAAGGTTAGTGATATTTATGAAATTGAAGGTTATGTAAAGGCTGCATTTTAGACAGGGAGTTTATTTTAGATATGATGTGTTTTTGTAGTAAAGTTGAGGTTAGAGGGTGTGCTTTTGTAATAGGGTTTTTGAAGTTTTAGGTAGGGTGTGTCTTTATAATAGAGTGGAAGTTTTAGATGGGGTATGTTTTCTAATAGAGCTGAAGTTTAAATAGGGTGTGTTTTCTAATAGAGCTGAAGTTTAGATAGGGTGTGTTTTGTAATAGTTGAAGTTATAGATAGGGTGTGTTTTGTGATAGAATTGAAGTTATCGATAGGGAGTTTATGGGCAGGAAGACTGTCGGAGCTGTCGAAGTTTGTTGAAGTTAAAGATAGGGAGTTTGAAGTTTATAGACAGGGAGACTGTTGAAGCTATAGATAGTGAGAAGCTATAGATAGTGAGTTGAAGTTGTATTGAAGTTTTATATGAGTTCTTTATATTGAGGGGATTATAGGTTATGTATTGAAATTAATGTTTGAAAGTTATGTCTTAGGATGATTTTAAATTTTACTGTGAGATAATAATAAAATTCAGAGGGGATGTTGAGGTTGAATTTGATTATTGTCTCTGGCAGCTAACTTTTATAAGCAAAAATATTTTAAGTTTGGAAGATTACGGAGACAGGAGAAAAAGATTATTGTTTTATGTGATCATTGTTTGTTTCGGTAGCATCAAGAGTAGCAAGACTGCAGTCAATCGATAATGTTTGATATATAATATTGTAATGTTTTTTTTTATAGAGTGTTTGAAAGTTGGGCTTAAAATATTAAAAATTATGAAGTGCTTATAATGGTGTATTAATTGATTTTGGAGTTATTTAAAATGTAAAGGATCCCAGAAGGTACTGTCTGCACTCAAATTACTATTTATTCATAACTACAACACATTTAAATCCCAATCTTTAATCCTTGTCTCTGTAAAATATGAAAAACATAGATATGTCGATACATTACTAGGCGAGTGATAAATATTACATATAGTCCGATAATCAAATAGACAGACAGTGGAATCTTAGTTATAGGCTCCTGTTTTTACCTTTTGGTTTCGGAACCAGAACAAGAACAAGTTTGACAAAAATATGCTTCTCATTCAAAGACTTTAGTCTTGAGACACTGTGGTATCTTGGACGACGAGAAGCAGCGTAGCTTCCCGAATGCTGCCCAGCCGAGCTGGATTCAACGAGGTACTTCTATCTCAAAGTTGGACCTACCTTGTTGAACTGTTTCTCCCAGGTATCTCAACTCGTCAACAACTTCGAGTGCAGAGCACCCAACTAGAACTGAAACGGGTGCGACTTAGGAGTTCGTCATGATGTTCGTCTTATCCATGTTCATCTTCAGACCCACTTATTGGGAAGCTCTGCTGAGGTCGTTGAGCATTTTGCCCAAGACTTCCAGGGTCTCCGCCGTGACCACGAAATCATCTGCAAATCGGAGGTTAGTGAAGTACTCGCCATTGATGTTGATGCCAAGTCCTTTCCAGTCCAGGAGCTTGTAGACATCTTCTAACGCAGCAGTGAATATTTTAGGAGATATGGTATCTCCTTGTCTCACAAGGCTATCGCTGTATATAGCGTGGAAATCTGAATGCGCGTTCTCCTAGGCATTCAGAGAGTTTGACGTATGGCGGTAAAAACTTTCGCGCACTAACGACTCGCGCTCAAGTAAAAAATTAAAGTAATTACGAGTTTTCTGAAGAACTAAAGTCGCCGACATAACCCAGCGGATTGGCTCTCTGAAGTGGCAGTGGCCGGGGCATATAGCTCGTAGAGCCGATGGCCGATGGGGCAGAAAGGCTCTTGAATAGCGACCACGCGCAGCGTCGGACGCCCACCGACTAAGTGGTCGAATGATCCGACTAAAATCACAGGGAAGCGCTGCATCCAGCGGCCACGTCCAACCGTTCTTTTTGGTAATCCTTGGGGGAGGCCTATGTCTAGCAGTGGACTTCATATGGCCGAGATGATGATGATGACGACAAAGTTAATATAGGCTCTTAATAAACTAGCGCGCTTTACCATCAACGATCGCATCACTGCTTACCATCAGACGGGATGGCGGTCAAGTGCTGGTTTAGCCATACTAATATTATAAATGCGAAAGTGTCTCTGTCTGTCTGTCTGTCTGTACGACTTACACGCCAAAACTACTGAAGCAATTGTAATGAAATTTGGTACAGAGGTAGTTTTGCGCCTGATAAAGGACATAGGCTATATAACATCCCGCTATGACCAATAGGAGCAGAGCAGTAACAAAAAATGTTGCGAAAACGGTAGAAAACGCGGACGTACATATTGCTCCCATTATTTTAACAGGCGCTTATTTAATATCAACTGAGCTCTTTTAATTTTGTTCGGAATGGACTATGGCTTTGAAATTTGGCATAAATAATATTCTTTATTGTTAGTCGTATGTTTGCTATCGTCGTGCACTGAGTAAAACATTTGAAATAAGTAAAAAATATGTCCAATAATAATAATATTGGTCTTCATTATTTGTATTGTATACGTTTACACTTATTCTTGGGGTCTAAGGAATAAACTGATATAAAACATAACAAAATAAACTTTAACATAATGAGCATTTATCAGAGATAAAATTTTCCTTTTAGAGGATGTCATTTAATCGTCCGGTTTAGCAGATAATGTTTTGTACGTGTAGATATATATCAGATACATACATATCAGATAGAGGACGTTGTGCTGATGACGGCATTTTCTAAATCGCGCTCTTAAGATTTTCTGTGGAATAATGACACTTGGACCTTTTCCCTGCTAATTTTTCAATTGCTAGTTGTCTGTCATTTCGTATCTTGGTTTCTTTGGTTGGTTCGATTATTTGTCTAAAGTGTTGATGTTCGTAAAAAAATCCCTTGGTGTCTTTGGTTGGTTAGATTATTCTAAGGCGTTAGAAAAGTCGAACGAAAGTTTCGTTTATAAAACCGTACTTAATTAAATGTGCTCATAATTTTATAAAGCATAATACTTTTTAACCCTTATTTTCATAACATCCTAAGCATATCCTAAACACCAACCAACGCTAAATAATTAAAAGTATGATATTTGACGTTTCTTTCCTTTGCTAACCTTTAAACCTGGTAAAATTAAATCCTACTAATATTATAAACGCGAAAATATGTGAGGATGTTTGAATGTTTGTTGCTCACGCAAAAATTACTGAATGGATTTTCAGGAAACCTTGCAGTAATGTAGGCATTTATCTTGGCATTCCCACGGAAACGGGAACCACCACGTGCTAAAAACTGAAGTCCACGCGGACGGAGTCGCGGGCAACAGTTGGTAATTAATAAAAAAAAATGTTTTGTTAGATTGTTTATAGTGCTAAGGCTGTTTTCTTGGACAACCGTGATTGGGATATCCGACTCTCAATTCGCTCCCCACCGACGCTTTATCGCTCTGTATAATATTACATCCCTATGTGCAACACCCTCGCGCTGGTTTCCACCAACCGTCGGCGTCAACCGGATGGCGACGAGACAGGGATACGACAGTGTCTTTCAAAATAATTTTATTTAACCAACAAAGGAACAGTGGAGATAATAATCGAATCATTTCATATACTATTGATCTTATATACTGACTTTGACAGCCTCCGTGGCGTAGCGTTACAAACGCGGCGGGCGCGCGCTGCGCAAGGGGGCGCGGAGATCCCCGCGCTGTGCATATATTTGTATGCATGATGAATATTTGCACTGGTCTGGTCGTGTCTCAGAAAGCACGTTAAGCCGTTGGTCTCTGTTGCCATACGAACATCTAATGACAGTTGTTACTGGTTGTTGGAGCCCTCAAAGTCCAACAATTGGTCTAAATGCAATTAGTCCAACAATTGCATTTAGTTCAACAATTGGTCTTAATACAATGTTTCGATATCACCTCGGGTTGTGGAGGTCAAACGGCAGTCGCTTCACGCAAAATACCGAAGTTTAGCAAAATCAGCAGTTAGACTGGTAAAGCGGACCCCAGACTCCAAAGGTGAAAAAGCTTTGGATGCGACTGGGATTGACGCTGAGATGATGATGATGTAGATTTGCTGACACTAGTGAGTATTACCTAACTGAATTTATTCTGACAAATTAGTGGACTAGAAACCATAGATCATTAAATTATTTTTTAAATTCATTCTGTACCGACAAAGAACTTAGAAATAAACTAAAATCAATACTTGGACTCCAGTGCCTCATCATATGAAACTTCTGCTGCCACTGATGAGTAATTTCTTTAAGTTCGATGTAACACTTGAATACTTCCTCAACTTTCATCGCACGTTTTCTTCATTTTTCGTAAGAACGAAGTGCATAATAATACGGAATGTATGTAAAACAAAGCCCTATATAATCCCAGAGCTCGTATTTGGGCTTCGCGAAATCCTTGGACATCAAAGAGCTTATACATCTGGTAGCTGCTTCTCGTGAACTCATTTTGTTGATCAGACAGAGTGTAAAAATACGGGGAATAAAGTTATATTACAGAGAAATGTGTTAAATATTTAAAAAAACAATAAATCACACAACAGACTGCCCTTTCTTTAATAAACGGAGATGTTATGAAATAAATTAACAATCACACAAGTTAGCAATGATTGCAAAATTAATTACTTGTTTCATTTACAAATAAAAGTAAGTGCGCAAGTCATTTAAAATTTACAAACGAGAGAGGCCGTCAATGCCAATGAAGGACTACTGAATGTTTAATAAATTCATGACTGTATTAAGCAGCAGTAGCAGCAGAATTTGTAGGTATTGAATATATATTATATATATATATAGCTTAATAAATTCATGATCCTATTAAGAACTTAGTGTTTCTCTCACAAAGAGAAAGCCTGTTTCCCAGCAACGGGAATATTATAAACTGATTATGTTAAGGCGATTAGTAACGACGATGACCTTGCGCATCTGGGCGGGGCTAGGCAGAAAACCCCCGCGCACCCCGCATCATATTTACGTGCACATTTCCTACTCGTTTGCTTCGAGCGCGGACGTCTCGCGACAAACGTAGAATGCGATACCATGTCTAAAAAGTATACTATTCTGTCTAAAAAGTACCTAATATAGAATTACGTGGTATCAAAACTCATACCCTAAACTGAAACATATTAGGTAATTACTTTTATTATGTTGTTTTCGATACTGCATTGCAGGGATTTTTTTATTTAAAAAAGGGAAAACAAGTATTAATTTATAAAAATGATTAATGCAAAATGGGAACCGGTTTAATCTTTTATTTATTTATATCTTTTATTTATTTAGCATTTAGCGTTTTTGATATAATTCCCATTGATACTTACCAGGACTTAAAAAAAAATCCCGGAAACTCCATCATCTAAATAAAACTCACAGGTCTGACTAAAATAGGTGCATATTATTTAGAATACATATTGTTTAAAAATTTAGCTGACCAAATTTTACGTAATGAACACCTGACACTGATGAACTTAAAGAATGGAAAAAAGAAATTGTTTTGTTTTACCTACTAGAAAAAAAAATTGGGGAAATTTAATCATTCATATGGACTAAATTACAAGTATCAATTATATATTTATTAGGGAAGGAAAATATTTGTTTTGGACTTAGCAAAAATTTGACGAAATTTTTTTTTGAGATATTCTTAATTTTTATTGGAGGAATGAACAGGGTGCCTTAGCCTTGCCTTATGCCTTAGAAATAACTTTGACCCTTTTCACTTTTTCGCTGCGACACCCTAATTTCGAGATATAGCGTCGTCGTAGCCCCTCACATCGTGGGCCGATTTATCTCGAAAATGGTACGTCGCAGCGAAAAAGTGCTAGGGGTCAAGTTCTTTCATAGTTCTTTCTTTCCTCGGTGGTAGGTCACAACATCGGCTGCCGGCATAAGTTACCACCAACCAGACAAAGTCATGCCGCCACCGTGATGTTCCGGCATGATATCTGGTGAAGCCGTTCGGAAGACAGGTCTGAGCAGTTGTGTTGCGGTGTGTGCCGGGTACGATGCGCCAAATGATGTTGTGTCGGGAGTTTGGTCGTGGAGGGTAGCGGGATCCGAAGGACGGTGCTCCGCTGGCCGACCGCAGGTAATTGGGGGCCCAAGTAGTGTGCCAGCCACACACAAAAGGCTGCCCAGCCAACTGCAAAAATCCCAGGGTGGCCCCATCGTGCCGGTTGGCGACCGGTCGAGAGGACCCGATGGCGATCCCTGGGGGGCGTCCCCGCAGTCTCCAGATCAATCTCCCTCTGGCCCAGCACCGTTGGTCGCATTGTTGGGTTTAACATTGCATCACCTCACTCCGCTCTGCCGTCTTGCTTCCCATACACTCATTTAAATCTATAAACAGGTCTAATAACAAAAGTAGGTGTGCACAGCGGACTCACGTCCTCTCATTCAAAGTGTACCTCTCTAATATTTGAGGTCTGCACTCCAATCTCACTGCACTACACCACCACCTTGAGACTGAGAAATCCCATCTGCTTTTCTTGACGGAGACCAGATCAGATGTCCGTCTGATGCGGCATACCTCAGCTACCCAGGATACGCATTGGAGGATCATTTAGAGCACTCTGTGTATGTCCGCAATGACATCTGTTGCCAGCACCTCTGCCACCTCAAAGACCATCACTTCTCGTCCCTATGGCTGTTGGTTGACACCGGTATGGACAAAATTGTTTACACTTGTGTCTACCGATCGCACAGCGGTGATCAGGAGACAACTCGATTATTTGAGCACCTCAGTGAGGCTGCTGACAATGCGCTGCACCGGCACCCTGACGCACAGTTCGTCGCTCTGGGGGACTTCAACACCTGCCATCAGGACTGGCTTTTCCCGTACAAAAGGACCGACCACGCTGGGAGAGAGGCGCGAAACTTCGCGCTTTCCATGGGCCTTTCCCAGCTGGTAGAACGAGCGATTAGGGTGCCTGATGTAGTTGGTCATACCGCCAATTGTCTGGACATTTTGCTGACCACTGATCCGAACAGATGTATTGTAACAATTTCCTCACCATTGAGAACTGCAGACCACTGTCTGGTGAAGTCTGTGTCGTTCTTCTCCCCACTAGATCACGACTCTCGGGTAGGGATGAGATACGCCACTTCTTTGCGTCTTATCCTTGGCAGAAGGTCTGCTTCTCTTCTGACAATCCGTGAGCTGTGCAGACGCTATAACCGATGTGGTGCGTCAAGCTATGGAGTATTTTATCCCCTTCAATGACGTGCCCGTCGGTGGCTCGGCTCGCCCATGGTTCAATGCCGATTTTGTCAAAGGTGAACAGCGTAAGCACACGCCATTTCTCACCTGGGTTGACGCTCGTGACCGCGGAGCTCCGGATGAGAGCCTTTAATCGTGCTGCCAAGTCCTACAAAAAGGCGCTTAAGAAGGCTCGCTTCGACCGCATTACCCATATTGGCAACAAGTTATCTGCGCTACCATTCGGTAGCAGATCTTTTTGTTCCCTTGCCAAATCGGTCGAGGCGAACTTCTGTCGGCCCACACTCCCTCCGCTGGTACGGCCTGATGGAACACTGGCTCATACGGTGAGAGAGAAAGCAGGTCTCTCTGCATCTCTCTTTGCCCATAATTTGCGTCTTGATACTTGAAGTGCTACTCCACCTAATTTACCTCATTGCGGAACTTCTATGCCTGAAGTTCGCATTAGGAACAAGGAGGTTCTGAGAGTACTGTGTCGTCTGGACGTGAATAAGGCTAGTGGTCCAGATTGTATACCAGCGATTGTTCTTAAAGTATGTGCGCCCGATGTCTCTTGTATTGACGCGCTTGTATCGCTTCTCGTTTATGACTGGTATAGTGACCAAGGCCTGGAAGCTTGCCAAAGTGCAGCCCGTGCCCAAAAAGGGTAATCGTAGTCGTGCCGATCCTACCAACTATCAGCCCATTTCGATCACCTCCATACTTTGCAAAATTATGGAGCGTGTGTTGAAGTCGCGCCTCTTGACATACCTGGAAGGTAACGATCTCCTCATTGACCGACAGTACGGGTTTCGCCGCAATCGGTCAACTGGGGACTTTCTAGTGTATGCCACTCACTTGTGGGGCGAGGCCCTCGAGAGAAATGGGGAAGCGATTGCTGTCTCCCTTGATATCTCGAAGGCCTTCGATCGGGTATGGCACGCTGGCCTTTTGAGTAAGCTTCTACGGCATTTCCTCTGGCTTGACTGGCTGGGTAAAAGACTTCCTGACTGAGCGGTCCCTCCGAGTTGTTGTCAACGGTTGCTCATCTGAGCCCATGTCGACTAATGCCGGTGTTCCTCAGGGGTCTGTTCTCTCTGCAACTTTGTTCTTGCTGCATATTAACGATCTGCTGATGCCCGGTATCTATGGGCATGCAGATGACAGCGCAGTTGTGGAGAGATACCTGCCGGATGCTCGGGCTAGTAGGGAATCAATCCGGTTCGAAAGAGAGGCTATGGTAGAGCGAATGAATGTTGCACTACAGGCAGTCTCCGAATGGCGCAAGGCCAATCTTGAAGCATTCAATGCCGCCAAAACACAGGCGTATCTTTTCGGCGGTTCGGCGGTACTTCACACCAGGGCAGCTTCTTATGATATACAAAGCACAGGTCTGTTCGTGTGTAGAGTACTGCAGCCACATTTGGGCTGGTGCTGCTAAGTGTCACCTGGCCACTTTGGATTCAGTGGAGAGGCGTACGACACTGACTGGCTGATTGGTGACACTGATTTAACTCGAGATGGTCTCCAAAGCCTAGAGCACTGGCGTAAAGTAGCTAGCCTTTCTATGTTCTATAGGATGCATTTTCAGGGGTGAGCGAGGGAATTGCATGATTTAATTCCCCATTTCCGTTCCACCATCGGACGACCCGTCGTACTGCGAGTTTCTACCCTTACGTTGTTAACACCACTACGATCCGGACAAAGCGTTTCGCTTCCTCTTTTATACCGCGTACATCGAGGGACAGGAACAATTTGCCAGCAGCGGTGTTTCCTTCACACTACAATTTGAGTGTCTTCAAGGCTAGAGTGAATAGGCTCTTAATAAACTAGCGCGCTTTACCATCAACGATCGTATCACTTTACCATCAGGCCGGACTGCGGTCAAGCGCTAATTTATAATTAAAAAAAAAAAATGACTTGTATAAGAAGTTACCCTCATGACGCCACTATGCAATAAATCTTTTTTCGAAAATTAAAAAATAAATCGTCTAAAATGTACTCAAAAAATCGCATAAAGCGTCCAAGCGCGGCAATAAATACTAAGGGCTAATATTTACACTTACTCACAGAAGTCAAAACTATTTACACTGATCAGAATCTAGAAAATACTAATATTATAAATGGGAAAGTGAGTTTGTTTGTTTGTTCCGCTTTCACGCCGTAATTACTGAACCGATTGCTTTGAAATTTTGTAGACGTAAAGTTAGAAGTCCGGATTAAATGATAGGGTACTTCTTATCCCGGAAAAAATTGATGATCCCGAAGGAAATCTGAAAAGCGCGATAGAACGCTCCACGCGGGCGAAGCTGCGGGCGGAAAGCTAGTATCAAAATAAAACATCATATAAAATCACGTAAAGCGTCCCAGTGCGGCAATAAATGCAAACGTCCAATAATTATACACAAAATCACTAAAAATACTTCGTCGCACTCGAAGTACTTAGTGTTACAGCTTCGACTTCCCGCTCATCTATGAAGCTATACTTAGTTCGAGCTATACATAATTATCTTATATTGATCGTAGTTGCGTCATTATTTAATTTAATTTAAATTTATTATGATTACTTTAAATTACTTGGGAGGACTTTAAAACCTTAGTTTATTCTAAAATCACACTTGGAAATACACTTCCGGTCTTACGGCCATTAATTTATTAATTTTAGAATTATTAATGCAACTTCCGATTACCGCTAACTCTTATTATAAAATCCTACCGAGCATTAGTCTTCCCGCCCATCGGATATTTATTTATTGAATCAAGCATTGTTCAAATAAATAAATATAAATAACTTTCGATATTTTAGGTTAATCCAAATATCTGTACACAATTATTGATAATTACTAGCGTTACTATTAACTTTTTCTTAATTTTATTCAATACCTGATAATTTCCGTTTCTGTTGTTTACTATTGTTGTTATTATTCGTTACTGTTTTGACTCAATGGTGTATAAAATCTACTGATGTCTATACTGTTGATCATTAATTAAACAGACTTGTACTGGATCATACTACGTTGTTATTATTTTCCCCGCTTCTGAAGCATGTCTTTATATTAGTATCCAAGGGTGCGCGGAGCAAAAAGTGACACAGCCTCCTCTCACGAGCGCTGGCGCGAGACTGCCGGCCACCCGCGCCCGCGTCCCGCATAGAGCCCCTCTGAACCTCGTAAGGCGGAAACTCGTACGGACACTCATTTTTATTACTTTTCTTATTAAATATTTCATCAATTTTAAAATAGAACTATGATTATATAGTTCTTACAGGTACACGTTATTGCGAGTAAGAATATTTTAAAAAGTCTAAGCGCTTTAAGAGAAATATCGATTTAAAAGTTAAAAAACGCCGTGTAGAAATAATTTTTTTTTGACGCAAATATAGGCCGTATAGAAAATATTAAACACTAAATTTGTTGTGCTTGAATCTATGATTATAATATATTTTTTTCAAAATTTTTGATCAAGGCATTATGGAGGAATAAACTTTGAAAGATGAGCGTTTTTGGCCGCTCGAGGGTATCTATCACCTTAAGCAAGGGCAGCGGTGGGCCGCGTGGTAACGGCGGCAACTTACAAGTTGTAGATCGTGGGTTTAAGTAAATTAAGTGAAATCCCGTCTAAACTGTCTTTGTAGTAGCTAAATTTGAGAGGACTATATTATTATTGCTTACTGACCTTTTCTTAATAAAAAACTTTTTTTACAAAAAAACAACCGGCTCCCAAAAACCACTACAAAGTGAAAAATAACTAATTTCGGAAGTCGGTGTCAAAAATGAACATACAAAACCAAAGACACCGACTCGATTGTTTTTTTGTAAAAAAGTTTTTATTTTACACTTTTTAGTTGTTAAAAGTACTATGTATTCAGTTGCATCCGGTCAGACTGGAAGCTGACGCAAATATAGTTGGGAAACGACGTAATTTTGTTTACTTTCATTTTTACCCGTAAGTATTCCCTCAACTGCCTATGGTCTTCAACATCAAATTTACTGCAGACCATTATTTTAACCCAATGGGTGCAAAGGTCTAATCAATATAAATGAATTGAATCCAAATACAAGGTAGCTACTGTAAATCGTTCAGGAGTTCCCTGAACTGGCCTTTGTCATCATCATCAGCTCCCTAATGACAGTCACCACCCATCTAGGTGTAAGGTTCTTGTCAATACAAATTATTCAAACACAAACACAAGGTAGCTGCTGTGAATTGTTGATAAGTTCCTTCGACTGTCTCCCGGCTCCATCATCAGGTCTACTCCAGACCTTTATTAAATTGTAGTGCTATAGAATACTTAATGAAAATGCTAAGAAATGCACTAGTCGCCCCTGCAATTTTTGAAAGTTCCCCTTGTTTTCTCTGATCTTCCACCATCAAACCCTGATATCCTTATCATGGGACCACCTTGGGAACGTCTTCTTTCCAACGGAAAAATAATTATTAAAATCGGTTCATGAACGACGAACTTCTGCGCGAACAAACATAAAAAAAACAAGCATATATACGGTCGAATTGAGTAACCTCCTCCTTTTTGAAGTCGGTTAAAAATAGAAAGAAAAAGGCGTACTGAAATTAAAATAAATTAAGTTTAACAATGAAATGAAACAAGATGGTAGGCCTCCGTGGTAGGCCATAGGTCTCGGTGGTAGGCCATAGGTCTCGGTGGTAGGCCATAACATCGGCTGCCGGCGGAAATTACCACCCACCAGACAAAGTTCTGGCATGATGTCTGGTAAAGCCGTACGGAGGACGGGTCTTAGCAGTTGTGTTGCGATGTGTGCTGGGTACGTCAAACGTTGTGTCGGGAGCTTAGGTCGCGGAGGTCTCCAGATCAATCTCCCTCTGGCGCCACTTCGTTGGTCGTGTTATTGGATTTCACATTGCATCATCTCGCTCAACTGCCGTCTTCCTTCCTATTCACTCAGTTTATTTTTTTGAGCGAATAGCCTTTATAAACTAGCGCGCTTTACAGTCAACGTTTAAATCACTGCTTACCATCAGGCGGGATCGCGGTCAAGCACTAGTTTATATTGCCCGATTTTGGCACAAACTGATAAAATTTATAGTCTGATCGATTACTATCCTAATCGCTAGCCTCTGATAACGTCTTTAATTAATTTAGCAATATCCCGTGTCCGTACCTGCGAAGAATAATAAAGTGAAGGTGAAGCGCTTCCGCCCACTAGGAATATTTCCTGGAGACCCGCTCACCACAATATAATTATGTGGAGTTGCAATTTTGCAGTTTCATTCTAAAAACGTGGTTTTAACGTGGAAAAAAATTTTTTTTAAGCACTCATGTTGGAAAGGGTACAGAAAACATTCCATAGATGCCTCTTCCAAAGGTTATACCATTTCTTTCCCTATATGTACCTACTACATCTTAGGAATGTTGGGATTTAACCGTAGCTTGCGAGACATTCATCATCATCATCAAACTTTAACGTCCCACTGCTGGGCACAGGTCTCCTCTCATACAGAGAAGGATTGAGCGTAATCACCACGCTTGCTCAATGTGGGTTGGCAATTTCAGACTTAAAGTCCAGGTTTCCTCAAGATGTTTTCCTTCACCTTCAGTCATTGGTGTCCAACATATTATACTTAGAAAATACATATAACTTTAGAAAAGTTACATTGGTACTTGCCTGACCTGGAATCGAACCCGCGCACTCTTATTTGAGAGGCTGGTGTTTTAACCACTAGGCCACCACGACATAACAGGCCATTGCGAGGCATTGCGAGACATGCGAGACATTGCGGGGACCTTATTGACTGCCCAGAGCTCCATAAACTTTTCTGCGGACTATTTGTGCCAGAACAACAAATACCTGCATAGGTCACCGTCAAAGCCGCAGGCACAATCTGTTTGCGCAACTCCCAGCAAAAACGGTAGCTAGAGCTGAATCCCCGGTCTGTCGTAGTCTAAAGGTGCTGAAAAAAACCGTTTTTTTTCTAATGTGAAAAAAAGCCATGACAAAAAACCTGAAAAAAAAGTTTTTTTTTCTGGACCAATTATTTTTTCAAGGGGATTAAATCTGAAACTGTTATGGCGTTTATCGTTAAATAAGTAATACTTAAGTACATAATAGAGTACCGCAGGTTCAAGAATAAACCTAATATTCTTGAACCTGCGGTACTTTTCTGATAAAATATTACCTTACAAAATTTCATAAAAATATTGGCAACATACATTGTTATACAACAAAAATTGAAAAAAAAAAAATGAGTTGTGATTTGTGATTTATTGTTGGAAGAAGTGAATTATGAATAAATAATATGTTGATTTATTATACAAATTTAATTTATAATTGAACTAAAACGTAGGCTAGAGAAACAAACCAAATTAAAAAAAAAAAACTACGACGCTAAGTTTTTTTTTCAAGTAAGTGAAAAAAAAAAACAAATTGTTTTTTTTTTCATTTTACATCACTAGTGCTGAATGACCGTGAATGTGACGTGTTTGCGGATGAATGGTATAAGCTTATGCGTGTATATTTGGTTTTCTGTGAAAGAAAGTATGCGAGAGAGTCCACTGTGACATTTTAGTTTTAGTAGTCGTTTTTAACTTAATTAATGTACCTACTTGTTTGAATCTATGCTAATTAATGTAATTGGTATTGTACCGTTTTAATTAACCATAAATAAATAAATAATTAAATGATCTGTCTGAATTGACTTTTCTATAACACGCGTTCGTGTACAAACACAGTAGATAGATTATTTTATTGCATGAATTTACGCGGTTCGGGACAGTAGTTTGCGCGTTACTAAGCCCGGAATACGCATACCTGTAACTTGTACAAAAGTATGCATGTAGCTTGCGTGCCCATTTTCAATTCGCCATTCCGTGCATTCGCAATGTCTTTTAATTGTTCGAGTTTATAGCAACGAATAAAATAGTAAATTTCGTTATCGAATTACATTTTTAGTTGTGTCACTATTAACTATCACCCACCAGACAAAGACTTGCCGCCAAGTAATTCCTTGTGTTCCGGCATGAGGTCTGGTGAAGCCGTACGGAAGACAGGTCTGAGCAGTTGTGTTACGATATGTGCCGGATACGATGCGCCAACTGTTGTTGTGTCGGGAGTTTGGTGTTGAACGGTCTCCAGATCAACTCCGTCTGGTGCAGCATCGTTAGTCGCGTTGTTGGGTTTAGCATTGCATCACCTCGCCCAACTGCCGTCTTCCTTCCTATTCACTCAGTTTTTTTGAGTGAATAGGCTCTTAATATTACTACCGCGTTTGACCATCAACGATTGCATCTCTGCTTACCATCAAGCGAGATTGCGGTCAAGCACTAGTACATCCATACTAATGTTATAAATGCGAAAGTAACTCTGTATGTCTGTCTGTCTGTTACGCTTTCCCGTTTAATCTTCTCAACCGATTTTGATGAAATTTGGCACAGGCAATCTTTAGACCCTGTGAAAGAACATAGGCTACCTTTCATCCCGGAAAAATTTAATGTTCCCGAGGGAAATCTAAAAAGCGCGATATAACCGAACTCCGCGGGCGGAAAGCTAGTATTAGGCTAAGGCCTCACTACGGTTAAACCGCGGCGGTTTTTAATCGCGTGAATTTGTATCCCTAGAAGACTAATGCAAGCGGCCGCACCTGCGGTTTTTTCCCGCGAGCATTTTGTAGCGAAAAAATCAGTCGCGGGAAAAACCGCATCGGTTTAACCGTAGTGCGGCCTTAGCCTTATATATAAAAAAAAGTAGAATTTTCAAAATCGGTTCAGCAACAACCTTAAAAGCTTTACCCCTTTATTTATTTTACGTTAATAAAGGTTATGTCGTGTGTGCGTGCTGGGGCCCCAGTATGAACACATTCTTAGTATATAATATTATAGCCCCATGCTCACATATCTAGAGAAATGTGAGCGTGAGACTATTGGCAATGAATAAATTTTGTCTAGAGCACTGTTTGTCAACCTTTTTCATTACACGGCCCGTATTGAAAAATATATTGCTATTCCCTTATCATCATCGTAAACCTTTATATCGTCCCACTGCTGGGCACAGGTCTCTTGTCATACAGAGAAGGATTGAGCGTAATCACCACGTTTGCTCAATGCGGGTTGGCTATCCCCTGTTCCGCTACCCCCTGTTCTCCGCTAATTCAAATTAAAAATATTTGCTTGCCAGAAAACATAACGTTCAACAATGGAAGATCTTAAAGCCTAAGGGTTAATTGTATTCTTTCTGAGAAAGAAAACCTTCCGGAAAACTTCCGAGACAAGAAAATCGACCAAAATATCATAATAAAGTAAAGGAGATGTTTCGTTTCATGTTGATGGATATTCAAAACTACGTCGTCTTATGCCTTCACAACTGCTCAACAAGATATACTGTGCTTTTACTCAATCAGTAATAACTTACTGCATCCCGGTGTGGGGTGGAACTTCAAAAATGAAATTCCTCGAACTTGAAAGAGTCCAGCGATCTCTAATCAAGGTGATGTATTTCAAGCCATATGGGTTCTCATCAACTGATCTGTATAGAATTAGTAATTTACTATCAGTGCGAAAATTACATATTTTATACACTACCTTGACTTTGCACAAATCTATCCCTTTTTATCCAGATACCCAAAATAGAAGACGTAAAGACATTGTAGCTCACTGCTCTGGCGTTCGAACTGCATTTGCTGGACGTCAATATCAATCACAGTCTACCTACATATATAATAAAATTAATTTTAAACTACACATATATCCCTTATCCACGCATGAGTGTAAAAAAACTATTGTCACATGGTTGAAAACTCTAACTTATGAAGAAACTGAAGATGTACTAGTCAGAATTGGCTAAACATTTGTACACATACCTCTTCTATCCCGACATCCACACACACAAATACAAACATGCTTCTACACATATTCCTTTTGCACTTATATTTTCTATATTTGTAGTTATAGTCTTAACATTGTTATTTTGGTTTGTAAGGGAAGAAACGAGACAGCCCCAAGTCCTTTTGTAACTTACTGGGATTGCCTTAATTTATATTATGTACGCAATGTTGGATAAAATATTTTTTTTTTTATTATTATTTTGGGCCACAACTATGTACGCTATATAGATAAAAGGAAAAAAAAAAAAAGATTTTCATAAAAATACTACCAAACTAATTTGAATAAAAATACAAGTATATGTAATTAATTATTTGAAATGTTTTTTTAGAGAGATAACCCTTTATTAAGGTAGCCATGACAGTGGTTATGACGTTTGATTGGCGACTTTGACAGTTCTATTTTCTCGTTCTGTTCATGTCGAGTGTTGATTTGAGTTGATTGTGTTTATTTAATGGGCCGTATGTTCGGAATTCATGTTTTCTTTTTTTCGCAGTCATATGGTAGATACTATAGATACGATAGCCTTAGATACATGATACGTCAATCAAATGTCACTGTCAAAATCTTATTTCGCTGATTGCTGACCACCATATTTATTAGTACATGTGTTGCACTCCTTGGCCGAGTTAAATTGAATCTGTACAAAAACTAAGCCAAAATATAGGAAATTAACATTAAAAACAGCTAACTATAACGTAACTACACCTAGCATTAAATGTACAATGTGCTGGCCCAGGCTCCATACATTTCTGAAACATCTCCTTTAAATGCCACACACAGAATCACAAACAGAATTTATGTCATTCAAATTAAATATCAGAATTAGAATTTCAGTCTGTCACGTTGGATACCAATTGGTTAAACAGAAATACAGAATTCCCAACCACTGAAACTTTGAAGTGTTTGATTCCACTTGGAACCTCCTATAATTTTGAAGAAAAGGCAACCTCTTCAATGAAGTTTAACGATCGACCCCTTGGGGATTCGCGACCCACACTTTAGTAAACACTGGTCACAATTGAGATCTCTAAGAATGAATTTATTGGATAGGTTCTATATTATTGTTAAAATTTTGAAAACTTTTTACAAAACAATAGACACCGACGTTAAAAAAACACTTAAAAGGAAAAAATATTTTACTTTTGTCATGGCTCTAAAAGTTGGTGGCGAGCTAAACGACAGAAACCTCGAGAAACCGACAGTTTCTATTTTTTTGTAAAAAGTTTTTATTATTTCATGCTTTTCAGTCTCTCAGTCGAAATTCGAAAATTACTTTTTCACCTCATAACAACAGTGGCAGCCATAAAACCCATGTTAGAATAAATTCTCATCAATACGAAAAAAATCTTTATCTCAGAAACCATTGATCAATCTCTAGCTAACTCCTCAGTATGTTGGGGTCGGCTTTACGGTCTAGCCGAACGAAGCTTATATAGAGCGACTACTTATCTGACTTTCACAGCTGGGGATTACGACATCCTTTGGTTAGACTGGTTGTCAGCCTTTTGGGTTTCTGAGTACCCCTAATGATTGTCCTATTCAGTATAATGAACAGAAGACTAATTCTCGTAATCCGTATTCTTGGAATTAAAATACTGGTTAGGTTCAGCAGACATCTTTAGAATCACACACAAACACACAGAAATTGTTATGATACACTAGCTTTCCGACCCGTTCTGTTGAACCTTCATGGTTACAAAAAGTAATAAGAACATCCTGGCTGTTTTTATATACGTTTACTATTTTTTAAATCCTTTCCTTTCGACTTGTGTCACTTTTATCACCAAATATTTTTACTGCATACAACTGCGTATTCTATTTCAATTAAAATATTTAACAGGTTATGATGCCCTACGCATTATTCTAAAGTATAGAAAAGCACTTTTACTAGTTCGCGCTTCATTAGTATTTATTAATATAATGGAAGGAGCCCAGCATGTTAGTGACTGCAACCAACCTTCGGGTTCGGGTCAACGATCCATTAAGCAGCCGGTCGCAGTGGCTTCATCTACAGCCGTTCGAAAACTAGAAGGTAGCCTTAAACTATACTTCTTGGAGTTTTGCCATGAAAATGTTTCTCATTGGCAACGAATTATGGGACTGCGTTGAACGTCCTAACGAATACAAGCTAGAAGTTTCAGACTTTAGCCGTCAAGAAGCAAAAGCTAGGTCTAAAATATGCTTATCTGTCAAAGAACACATTTATCCTGTCAATGTCAGCGAAGACTGCGGCAGAAACATGGGGAAGATTTCAAAATACGTATGCAGATAGTGGATTACTACGTCGCCTTAGCTTATTGAAAAAGCTTTTTAATACAAAGCTTTCGTCGCACCAGAGTATTGAAGCTTACATCAGTGACATACGGGATACACAACAAAAACTTGTGGAGATCAATGCAGCTGTGGATGACGAATTTGTTGGCGTGATAATGCTCGCTGGACTATCCGAAGGCTATACGCCTATGGTCATGTCCTTCGAGCACTTCGGAGCAACAATCTCTACTGACTCCGTCGCCTCAGTTCTCCTGAAGGTAGACCTGCGTAAAGGATCGACCACCAGTCATAATAGCGCGTTAATATCAAATGATAAAAAGCCTATTTTTTGTGTATATTGTAAAAAGTCAGGACATGTAATTAAACAATTGCAATGTAGGAAACGCAAAAACAAATATATGAAAGATACAAAGAATGTAGTTAAGGTTGATAACACCACAAATTACATTTCAGACATTACACTTTCATCTTGTTTTAATGTTTCTCCCTCGGGTGCAAGTACGGATTGGTTCATTGATTCTGGAGCAACAGCTCATGTGTGTAACAGAAGGGAATTTTTCCAGGACATGTCCAGATTATTCAAGCCTGTTACTATTGCCAATAATGACCAAATCCTTAGTGAAGGTAAAGGTACTGTAAATCTAAATGTAAATAGTAGTATAAATAATGTGTCAGATGTATTATATGTCCCGAAATTAGGTGCAAATTTATTATCCGTAAGTAATCTAGTTCATAAAGGTTTTGTAGTTTTATTTTCCCAAAAAGGCACAACAATTCTCGTAAAGGATAATTGTAAAGTCTCAGGTACAGTTGCCGCCACAGCATCAAATTATAATGGCATGTACAGACTAGACGTATGTGAAACCAACATGCAAGCTCTATGTTCAAATTTTGGTTACGGTCTCGTGTCTCCCCTGATGTCTCCCCTAGGGGAGACATCAGGATTTTTAAATCCTGTTGTCTCCCCTAGACGGGGGAGACATCAGAACTTGCTAATAAATTATATTATTTCGGTCTCGTGTCTCCCCTGGCGGCTCGCGTTGGGGAGACATCAGGATTTTTAAATCCTGTTGTCTCCCCTAGGCGGGGGAGACATCAGAACTTGTTAATAAATTATATTCTTTCGGTCTCGTGTCTCCCCTCGGGGAGACATCAGGATTTTTAAATCTTCTTGTCTGCCCTAGGCGGGGGACACATTCGCTTTACGCAGAAGTACAGTCAACTGGTAGTTGTGAAATTTTTCACACCTCAGAATTGTCAGGAGGCAAAATAACTTAAGACTTTTTTCATAAATTCCAACAAAAACATGCATATTTTATTTCTGAAACTTATCTTTATCTATTTATTTCTTTCATAAATAAAAATAAAGTACCAGGACAGCATAAATCAAACGAGTATACCGACTACCCCACATGAGTATACAAACCACAAAACGTCGAGGCATACAATATATTAACGCAGCTTTTCCAAAAAATGTCCAACACTGATTTCTTCTAAAGAATTAATTGTAATTGTGTGTTTAATATGAACATGTCTCTTTCGGTATTAACTTTCCTCCTTTTACTGGAATGTATGCCATCTTCAAAGTTAATGATTTCAACTTTGTTCATCGACATATCTTTTTCTAACACCGAAAACAGCTTTGCAATCGTCACATAATTCTTATTGATTTTCCGATTTATTTTTGAATGCCATCCTTCCGCAAAATTATTGGTTCGGTGGTGTTAATCGTAAATGCACCATTCCGTTATAAATTGTTCATTTTTTAACCATGTCTTTTCCATGTATTCTAGAAATGGCTTTAATTTAATTTCATCTAATTCTTTAGACTGGTTTTTAATGTATTCATATCTCTCTAAGACCTTATGCCGCGGTAACAGAGGAAGCACTGCACACAAACCAACGATTCTCCGATGTAGTTTAGATTTAATGTGTTTATCCTTGGCCTTTCTCCATAAACAATTAATAAAGTGGTAGTACCTGGTACTTTATTTTTATTTATGAAAGAAATAAATAGTTAAAGATAAGTTTCAGAAATAAAATATGCATGTTTTTGTTGGAATTTATGAAAAAAGTCTAAGTTATTTTGCCTCCTGACAATTCTGAGGTGTGAAAAATTTCACAACTACCAGTTGACTGTACTTCTGCCGTAAAGCGAATCTGTCCCCCGCCTAGGGGAGACAAGAAGATTTAAAAATCCTGATGTCTCCCCGAGGGGAGACACGAGACCGAAATAATATAATTTATTAACAAGTTCTGATGTCTCCCCCGCCTAGGGGAGACAACAGGATTTAAAAATCCTGATGTCTCCCCAACGCGAGCCGCCAGGGGAGACACGAGACCGAAATAATATAATTTATTAGCAAGTTCTGATGTCTCCCCCGCCTAGGGGAGACAACAGGATTTAAAAATCCTGATGTCTGCCCTAGGGGAGACATCAGGGGAGACACGAGACCGTAACCCAAATTTTAAAGAGTCGGCATTATTATGGCATAGACGTGTTGGGCATTTAAACTTCAAAACTATGAATATATTAAAAAATAAAAAATCGGGCATATATTACACACCACCCACCACCTGGGGTTGACTGGTAGAGAATGCCTAAGGCATTAAGTCCGCCCATGTACATGTCATGTGTGCGAAAGAATAAATAAATAAATAAAATAAACGATCCCTGTATTCCTTGTCTGCAAGGTAAGTTATCAAAGAGGCCGTTTAAAACTTCTACAAGTAGGTCTAATAGTAAGTTAGAATTAATCCATTCGGATTTATGTGGACCAATGAGTACACATAAATGGGGCGGTGCCCTGTATTTGCTTACTTTTACCGACGACTTTACCCCTAAGACGTTTGGGTATTTATTAAAGACCAAAAGCGAGGTGTACTCCAAATTTTTGAATTTAAACAATTCGCAGAGAATCAAACGGGCTTAAAAATAAAAATACTTCGATCCGATAATGGTCGCGAGTATGTAAATAGGGAAATGAACAAGTTTTTGAAAGAAAACGGAATTCTTCATCAAACGTCAATTCCGTATAATTCCCAACAAAATGGAATTTCCGAAAGGGTAAATCGCACTGTAATTGAAAAAGCGAGAGCTATGCTTCATGACGCCAAGCTTCCTAAAGCATATTGGGGTGAAGCTGTCAATACAGCGATATATTTAAAAAACCGAACACCCACGCAAGCCTTAAATAATAAAATCCCAGAGGAGTTGTGGACTGGTAAACGGGTAAATTTAACTCACTTAAGAGTTTTTGGTTCAGAGGCTCATGTGCTCATTCCGAAGGAAAAGCGCACGAAACTAGAATCTAAAACTCAAAAATATACTTTTGCGGGTTATTCTACTAAATCGAAGTGTTACTGTTTGATCAACAGACAATCCAAGGGCAATTATTATCGCAAGAGACGTCGCCTTCATTGAAGACAGACCAAAGATTGCGGAAACAGTAGAAACGTAATAGTTTCTACTGTTTCCGCAATCTGTGGTCTGTTCGACATCTACTGACAATATAGAATTAATCGAAGTTCCGGTTCTTGAAGAACAACCTCAGACAGAGCCTAATTCTTTGATGGAGCAGCCGATGCCAGCTGAAATCATCCCAGATTTAGGTGTGTGTTCTGAAGTTCCTGTACAGGAAACAAATGAGATTTCTATAGATCTTGAAGATGTTCCTAAAGAACCACCTCCAGCTTGCATAACTTCTGAGAGTTCTAAACGTAGGTATCCTCTTAGAGAAAGAAAAGCGCCAGTAAGGTTTCCTGAAAATGTGAACCTAGTTTCTACTGAGTGTGAACCTGAGACCTAAAAAGAAGCAATGGAGGACAGCCGTAAGGACGATTGGCTCGACGCTATGAAATCCGAGTACGATTCTCTTACGAAGCATGGAACTTGGGTAATAGTCGATAGGCCGAAGGATAGGAAGACCATTAAAAGTAAATGGGTTTTAAGATAAAAAAGGACACTAATGGAGACATAGTTAAATTTAAAGCCAGACTTGTGGCGAAGGGTTTCACGCAAGTGCAAGGCGTTGACTATGGAGAAACCTTCTCTCCAGTTGCTCGACTATCCTCCATACGTCTGTTGTTGGCATTTGCTGCCAAATTAAATTTACAAATAGACCACTTAGATGTTGAAACTGCATTCCTTAATGGTGAATTAGAGGAAGAGTTGTTTATGGAACAACCAGTAGGATTTGTTGTTGACAACCTACGTGACAAAGTATGCTTACTAAGAAAATCCTTATATGGCTTAAAGTAAGCACCACGGCAGTGGAACAAAAAAATCTCCGAAGCAATGTCTCGTCTGTCTCTTGTACAAGCGTCGACAGAACATTGTCTCTATTATAAAAGAAATAGCAATGACATTCTTATTGTAGCAATATTTGTTGACGACTTCTTTGTTCTATCAAACAATAATACTTTAAAATTGTCGTTTAAAACTGAGTTGGAAAAAATGTTTGCAATAAAGGATTTAGGCCCTCTTAAAAATTTGCTTGGGAATGAGAGTTATTCAACGCAATGGTACGATTTCTCTCGATCAAACGAAATACATCGAGAGACTCATAGAGAAATTTGGAATGAATTCTGCCATTCCAGTTTCTACACCTATGGAGCCAGGTGTCAAGCTCACTATTCCTGAGAAGGAAGATGAGAGACCAGAGTTGCCTTACCAGCAGCTTATCGGATCTCTAATGTATGTTGCATTAGGCACGAGACCAGATATTTCCTATACTCTCTCTTATCTCAGCCAATACAATACACATTACGGGGATGCACACTGGAAAGCTGCCAAAAGAGTTTTAAGGTATCTGAAGGCAACTAAACTTCTTAAACTCACCTTCAAAAAGGATGAAGCAGATCCCATAGGATACGCTGATGCCGACTATGGCAGTAATATAATTGATAGGCGGTCTTATACGGGGTATGTATTTAAATTGAGCAATGCTTCGGCTCGGAAACAACGTACTGTAGCGCTCTCCACAACGGAGGCAGAGTATATGGCTCTAGGAGAAGCCTGCAAGGAAGCCATATATCTGAAGGCACTTATAAAAGAAGTCTTTGACATCGATCGCTCTATCACCAATACAATCTATACAGACAATCAAAGTTCAATAAAGCTTACTCTCAATGACACATACCACGCACACACTAAACACATTGACATAAGACATCATTTCATACGAGACTTGCTATCACATGATAAGCTCAACCTTGACTACATTCCAACTAACAATATGGTAGCAGACATCTTAACAAAACCATTACCTAAGATTAAACATTGTAAATTTGCAAACCTTTTAGGATTATCTTAGGAATGTTTTGTATTGATTTAATTGTTACTATTATTTTTCAAGTTGTTATGTGTATAGTTAGTGATAGGTATATGTATATACAGGTTGATGTTTTTCTGTATACAGTGTAGGTGTTTTGTAACTTTGATATGTCTTTACTTGTATATAATGTATATATACAGGATTACGGGGAGGTGTTGAACCTTCATGGTTACATAAAGTAATAAGAACATCCTGGCTGTTTTTATATACGTTTACTATTTTTTAAATCCTTTCCTTTCGACTTGTGTCACTTTTTTCACCAAATATTTTTACTGCATACAACTGCGTATTCTATTTCAATTATAATATTTAACAAATTCGGTTATATCGCGCTTTTTATATTTCCCTCGGGAATATCAAAATTTTCAATAAAAGGTAGCTTATGTGCTTTCTCAGGGTCTAAAGATTGTCTCTGCCAAATTTCATCAAAATCGGTTGAGAGGTTTAAGCAGGAAAACGTAACCGACAGATAGAGTTACTTTCGCATTTATATAATATTATAAATGCTATTATGGATTTCCGATTATCGACTCAAAAAATCGCAAAAAGATGCGCATTCCTTCACGACCAATGTCAACAAGGAACTGACAAAAATCCTTTATAGTCTCATCTAGGTGATAAGCAATTGTCAAAAACTTGGCAATTATGTAGGGAAATTACAAGATTTTTAGGAAAATAAGAGGATTTTTTGACAGATTTAGACTGAGGCTAGACTGTGAACGTTATTATTTTAAAATAGAGGAATTGCCCTTCAGGACTAATGACGTCACTGCTGGCCAAAATTAGACTTCGTGTATATACGTATTGTGAGAGCTACATATAGGCAGAATACATATAATTTAAAACCATGAGAAATATTCATCATTGTGTACCCTGGATGCTTGATTTATTCACAAATACCGTCTAGAAAAAAAATAAGTCCCTTTTCCCGCCATGCATTCTGTCTGTCTTGCCTGTACTTTCTAAGTATATCTTGGACACCAATGACTGATTACAAGGTGAAGGAAAACATCTTGAGGAAACCTGGACTTTAAGTCTGAAATCGCCAACCCGCATTGAGCAAGCGTGGTGATTACGTTTAATCGTTCTCTGTATGAGAGGAGACCTGTGCCCACTAGTGGGACGGTAAAAGTTTGATGATGATCCTGTCTGTCAGAGGGCTGTATCACATGTTACGTAATCAGTTATGTCATGGTCAGGTCATCATCATCATCTCAGCGTTAATCCCAGTCGCATCCGCAGCTTTTTCAGTTTTGGAGTCTGGGGTCCGCTTTACCAGTCTAACTGCTGGTTTTGGCTAAGCATCGATATTTTCCGCGAAGCGACTGCCGTCTGACCTCCACAACCCGAAGGTGATATCTAAGCATTTCAGTTAGACCAATTGTTAGACTTTCGAGGGCTCCAACAACCCTTAACGACTGCCACTAGATGTTCGTATGGCAACCGGGACAACGGCTTAACGTGCTTTCCGAGGCACGACCATGTCATGGTCAGGTAATCAGTGGAAATGTTTAAAGTTTATTGCTATTGCAATTTAAAAAAATCATTTATTTAAACTAGGCTGACAATCAGCACTTTTTGAACGTCAATATTAAATAAGATAATCCCCAAAACGCCCGCCCTTCGCCATTTGCTGGTGCTTTCGCTGAGAAGATGAAGTGGCGGAACAAACTCCCCAGCAGCAATACTGTCTGTTCATTTAAAAAAAAAACACATGACTTTATCCAATATTAATACAGAACATTAAATGAAACTTGACTTGGCCGCTACGCTAGGTGGCGCGGTTTCGATCCCCGCACAGTGTAAGTATTTGTATGCATGAATATGAATATTTACACTGGTCTGGTCGTGCCTCGGAAAGCACGTTAAGCCGTAGGTCCCGGTTGCCATACGAACATCTAGTGGCAGTCGTTACGGGTTGTTGGAGCCCTCAAAAGTCCAACAATTGGTCTAACTGCAATGCTTCGGTGTCGCCTTCGGGTTGTGGAGGTCAGACGGCAGTCGCTTCACGGAAAATGTCGAAGTTTAGCCATATTAGCAGTTGGACTGGTAAAACGGACCCCAGACTCCAAAGCTGAAAAGGCTTCGGATGCGACTGGGGTTAACGCTGTGATGATGATGATGATGATTAAATGAAACTGTCCACCATATGCCAGCTAGCCACGCCAAAATACCAGTGAAGCAAAATGTGTAACGGATCATTTCCTTGTAGTAAATCCTTCATTTGACAGTTATTTTTTTAAATAAATAAACCAAAACGTAGTCACTAAAGCTACTAAGTGACTAAGTTTTGGTTTTGTTGGCCAAATATTCCGATCCCTTCAATCCGTAAGTCAACACTTCAAGCCATATTAACGAACCTCACTTAAACTCAAGCATTACTTAAAACTAGTTTCAACCAATCAAATGGTCCTCAGCTAGTTTTAAGTATTACTCAAGTCTTGAGCGAGGTTCTGTAATGCGGGTTTTAGTGTCTCAACGATATGCGAGGAACAAATATTTGTTTGGGGTATATTACGTGGTGGGTACATTGGGGTCCTTAAGTTATTGATACCACTATGTATCGAACGAAGCGTTTCGAACGAAGCGAATATGAATATTTGCAGTGGTCTGGTCGTGACTCGGAAAGCACGTTAAGCCGTTGGTCCCGGTTGCCATACGAACATCTAGTGGCAGTCGTTACGGATTGGTGGAGCCCTCTAAAGTCCAACAATTGATCTAATTGCAAGGCTTCGATTTCGCTTCCGGGTAGTGGAGGGAAGATGGCAGTCGCTTCACGGAAAATATCGAAGTTTCGCCAAAATCAGCAGTTAAAGACTGGTAAAGCGGACCCCAGACTCCAAAGCTGAAAAAGCTTCGTATGCGACTTGATTAGCGCTGAGATAATGATGATGATGACAATTAATCATGCAGTGTCATTCCAATTGAACGAGTAGATATACAAAACAGCCTTAACTGCAAGCCTTATACGTCCGCCATATTCGATTCCGAGTGATATTGAGTTACTTTTCGGGTTATTCTTAGCAAGGCTTTTTATTTGATACCTATATTGAATGTGCATTAAAAATTAATAGGTCCGCCATCTTAGGTATGCCGCCATGTTAGATTTAACATGACGTCACACCATGCATTGTTAACCAAACTAAACGTCTATACAAAATTTCAACTCCATTAGTTAGATATATCTGCTTCAAAATTGCGAATATAATAAACAGAGTATCAAAACAAGTTTGATTTACACTTTCTTTTTCCCTCATACAACAATACATATTGATAACAATATTTCTCGCTTGAGATCATTTTGGCTTTTACGACATTTTCCCAAAAACAACAAATCAACAAGAATAATGTCACAAAAACTCAGCAGCGGTTGACAAATCTCGTGATTTGATACGACAGGCGACAATTGACATTTCCGTACATGAAATATCTAGTACACCAACATGTGCTATATACAGAATGGTGTTGACAATACGACAATAAATGAAAACACAGACCATGCTGGTTCATAGGAATAATCCTGAGCAATAGAAAAAAACCTAGCATCAAAATTAAAAAAAAAAAAATGAAAATTTCAAACAAACTAAATCGCATAAAATTTCAAACGGAATAAAACATCCTTTAAAATATTGGTTCAATGACCTCCGATCAGCGGACGGCAGCGCGTACCTGTATCGACTTACTTTTTCGCGCCATTATTATTAAAGTTTAGTACCGCTGGATGCGGCGGTCATCAACCTGTAAGCGCTTCCTTATCAATATGTACATCATGTAGAAAATTTGAAAAATGAAAAATAATTTCCTGTGACTAATCTAATGGATATATTTATATAATTTTTTATGGGTAGTCGAGAATGTGTTGAGGTACACGATGTGTAATTTATTGTCGTATTGTCAGCATCACTCTGTATACTAGAGAGGCTAATTTACATAGTATACAATATGTAATGCCCTGTTCGATCCGTGATGGTATTGTTAGGTATCGTTAACTGATTCTAATAATGACTACAAAACCGGATTAAACTTAAAAAAAAATCACCTAAAAAAACAAATTATATTTCGAAAAAGCGAGGTATTTTAATGCATGCGGTAGGCAACACGTTAGGCATACATAGGTGGCAGGTGCGGTTGAAGGGGGGCAGGGCAGGCGACACGTGGTCGCATCGCTATTCGCTAGGTCGCAAATGGTGTTGTCCCTTTTTTAAAAATTACCAAATTTTGGGGAAGTTGGAATTAATTCGCGGAAAAAAAAGATTATTTCAAAATTCATTAGTATTGTCACTATGATGATTACGTAAAATTTCATATTTTATTTAGTCATGTGTAAACCTAACATTTAATATCCTTTTGGGTCGGACGGGGTTTCCTTTACATATTATATAGTAGGGGTATTCTGAATGCTGATATTGGTCTGTTTTAATCTGAGATTATCATTGTAATCCCATAATGTTTTTTTTTTTTTTTTACATATTATAAACTAGCGCTTGACCGCAATCCTGCCTGATGGTAAGCAGTGACGCAATCGTTGATGGTAAAGCGCACTAGTTTATTAAGAACCTATTCACTCTAGCCTTGAAGACACTCAAATTGTAGTCCGACGGAAACACCGCCGCTGGCAAATTGTTCCAGTCCCTCGATGTTCGCGGTATAAAGGAGGAGGCGAAACGCTTCGTCCGGATCGTAGTGGTGTTAACAACGTAAGGGTGGAAACTAGCCGTACGACGGGTCGTCCGCTGGTGGAACGGATATGGGGGAACTAAATCATGCAATTCCCTCGCACACTCCCCGAAATGCATCCTATAGAACACCGAAAGGCTGGCTACTCTACGCCTGTGCTCTAGGCTTTGGAGACCAACTCGAGTTAGATCAGGGTCATCAATCAGCCTCTTTGCACGTCTTCCACTGAATCCAAAGTGGCCAGGTGACACTTGGCAGCACCAGCCCAAATGTGGCTGCAGTACTCCACACACGAACGGACCTGTGCTTTGTATAACATTAGAAGCTGCCCAGGTGTGAAGTACTGCCGGACCTTTGCGATAACGCCAAGTTTCCTGGCAGCCACCTTGGCCTCGGACTCAATGAACCGCCCAAAGTTAAGGTTCGAGGAAATCTCAACTCCCAAAAGCTGAAGGCGGTCGGAACACTCCAAGGACACATTTCGAAAAGTAGGAGCCAAGGTGAGCGGGCTCCTTTTGGCGGTGAAAAGACACGACTGTGTTTTGGCGGCATTGTTAAAGTGATCTAAATGTCTGTACAGTTAAAATAATAAGAATCAAACATCACACTATAGTTTTTGTTCAACATTTTCTCGAAATACCGCCCACGATGGATGCTCATGCGAATGAGAAGACACCTCAACTATCCGGAACTTCGGCCCCACCTTCCTGATGGTTTTCACCGTGTTTCACTGTACTTGTACTGTTTGTGTTAGTGTTTTTGTTCAACTGGCGCCCAACGTGGGGCAGTAAAAATATTGTGATCGGTATTTTTCTCAATACTTATGCCTTCTACTACGTTCGATTTATTGCAGTATTTTTAAGACTCGTTAAAATATAGAAATTCTATATTTTAATACAGAAAAAACAAAATATTAATAATGTATTGTCTTGATATGATTTTGATTAATTATTGTCAAAATAAGTCTCATCATCACCAATCTTTTTATCGTCCCACTGCTGGGATCAGGTCTCCTCCCATACAGAGAAGGATTGAGCGTAATCACCACGCTTATTCAATTCGGGTTGGCGATTTCAGACTTAAAGTACAGGTTTCCTCAACATTTTTTTCCTTCACCTTTTAATCAGTCATTGATGTCTAAGTTATACTTCTTCTTCTTCCTCTTCTTCAGCCTATAAATGTCCACTGCTGGACAAAGGCCTCCCCCAAGGTTTTCCACGCTGACCGGTCTTGTGTTGCCCGCATCCATCGGCTTCCCGCGACCTTCACCAGGTCATCGGTCCACTTTGTTGGGGGCCTCCCTACACTGCGTCTTCCAGTACGTGGCCGCCACTCCAGAACCTTACTGCCCCATCGGCCATCGGTTCTACGAGAAATGTGCCCTGCCCACTGCCACTTAAGTGGCAGTTATACTTAGAAAGTACATAATTATAACTTAGAAAAGTTACATTGGTACTTGCCTGACCTGGAATCGAACCCGCACAGTCATATTTAAGAGGCTGGTGTTTTAACCACTAGGCCACCACGACTGACAAAATAAGTCTAATTAATAAAAAATTATATCAGGCAAATATTGAAATTTTCGTTTTTCTTAAAAAAAAAAGTGTTGTCCTACCCTAGGAATTACTTCTATTTCGTGGGTGGATTAACAAATATTTAAATTAACATACAACAAACATACGTCCGGGAATAGAACCTGAGACACGCAGCGCTGCCGTCAATCGCTCAGCCGCTACGCCTCCATTTTTTCATCTACAAGGGAAATATTTCAACTAACAGGGAAATTAAACAGAAAACTTGAAATGCTTTAACTACACAGGGTAAAGAATTTCACTAAGGATTCAATAATACAGCATACAAAAGTGAGTCTACAAAGGACGACTCTTTAAAGGGTTTTATTGCTTAAATCAGTTTATTCAGCAGCTGTGACCGGTATTGTTATCTATGAACCAGAATTAATAAAACAACTCTTGTTGCCTTTGAACTTGGCGGAATTGAACTTGTGAATTTGCATTGAAAAATAATAGAATTGAAGTGAAGAGTTTTGTCAGTAATAATGTTTTACTTATTTACATATTATCCATTTTAATGTTTTTTTTTTTGCTTTCCTGGTATTTTGCCATGCCTAGCTGGCATATGGTATAGTACATTACGATATTAGTGCGTAATGATGGTTATAACATGCGAGGCGGAATTTCAGCCCGAGCCGAAGGCGAGGGTGTAATTGAGCCGAGCATGTTATAACCAATACGCACGTATATCGTACGACGTTTTTTAACACACTTGCGAGGAAACAGAAAAAAAGTATTTTATATTTTTTTCATTTTAAATAAACTCAATCTGTAAATGCACACTGTTGCTTTCCCGCCATTAGTATTATTATTTGCCATTTCAAATATGGAACAGCGCGCAGCGCGAGCCGTGCGGCGGCGATCAGTTCCATAATTACTTGTAATGGAAAATAATGCTGTTATGGAATTTGTATGGACTATAACTTAACTATTTGCTTTGATAACACACGCGTTTGTTATGGCCTGCTTTACATATTTAAAGCCGGTGGAATTACATCAGCTTTACGAGCAAGGGTGTTAAAAAATAATTTAATTGTTGTTGAGTTTTCTTGTATATGTACATTACTATACATAGTGTCGGTCTCCGTGGCGCAGCGGTCAACACGCCTGCCTGCGACGTGGAGGCCCCGGGTTCGATTCCCGGCCAGGTCATGATGGGAAACGATCTTTTCCTAATTGGCCCGGGTCTTGGATGTTTATCTATATATGTATCTATTATAAAAATATAGTATCGCTGAGTTAGTATCCCATAACACAAGTCTCGAACTTACTTTGGGGCTAGCTCAATCTGTGTGATTTGTCCGTATATATTTATTTATTGTATTAAGTCATGTGTTTTTTTTTATCAACAGACAGTTGTGCTGCTGGGGAGTTTCTTCCGCCACTTGTTTTTCCCAGCGAAAGCACTAGGACGAAATGCGGGCGTTTTTGGGTGGCTGTCTTATGTAATATTGACGTATAAAAGTTGCTGATTCTCAGCCCAATTTAAATAACTGACCTTTGATTTTGATTTTGTTGGCGGTGTAAGATTTTTAAAGTGTTTTTGGCACACGGCAAATTACAAGCAGGCATTGCTATTGTGGGCAAAGAAATTAATCAGAATATAAAGACGTTTAATCAATGTAGGCTGAGAATAAGCACTTTTAGAACGTGGCAGTTACATAAACATCGTCGTCCGTGGCGCAGTAGTCAACACGCCTGCCTGCGACGTGGACGCCCCGGGTTCGATCCCCGGCCAGGTCTTGATGGAAAACGATCTTTTCCTGATTGGCCTGGGTCTTGGAGGTTTATCTATATATGTATCTATTATAAATATATTATCGTTGAGTTAGTATCCCATAACACAAGTCTCGAACTTACTTTGGGGCTAGCTCAATCTGTGTGATTTGTCAGTATATATTTATTTATATGACAATCATCAAAAAGCCTGTACTTCACAACTTCCTAGTAGTGTTTTCGAGGGGAAGAAGTTTTCTCGGTGGTAGGACATCACATAACATCGGCTGCCAGCAGAAGTACCACCCACCAGACAAAGTCATGCCGCCAAGCGATTCGTCGTGTTCCGGCATGATGTCTGGTGAAGCCGGACGGATGGCGGGTCTGAGCAGCTGTGTTGCGATGTGTGTCGGGGTTTGGTCGTGGAGGGTCGCCAGACCAATTTCGAGTTGTTGGTCCAACATTGCATCACCTCGCTCAACTGCCATCTACCTTCCTATTCACGCAGTTTTGTTAGTAAATAGGCTTATAATAAACTAGCGCGCTTTACCAACAACGATTGCATCACTGCTTACCATTACGCGATTGCAGTCAAGCACTTGTTTATAATTGTATAAAAAAGTGGCGCAACACATTCCCCGGTAGCACAGTTGTCTGTTAAAAAAGCATGTTTATCTATATGATAAACATGCTTTTAAACAGGCATGCAAAGTGGTTAACATTACGAAACACATTTCACCTAATTAAACTAGTTACCATATGTCAGCTAACCACGCTAAAATACAACCACGCTTTAAATAGAATGTACCACTCAATCAACAACAATAAAGTACATTACTTGTGAAAACAAAATTTGACATTTCAACGAAAGCCTCCAGGCATAATAGACGGCTGAGAGCTTCCATATTTATGTAATGCTGGACACACAAATGTAGTATCAGGACATTTCTGACGAAACGAGCGCCGCGACCTCGTGACATCGCTCGGAGGCGGACGTCTCTACCTAACAACCATGGTTCGAGCCTTGGTCGTCCTCTTGCAGAAGGAGGCAGCGGAGAGGGAGCGGGAAGAGGATGATCTTGCCGCTCCCCTCCGGCGTAGACGGGCTGGGCGAAGAAGGCGGGGAACGGACCCCCGTCTCCCCCGTGGTTTTAGTGGGTATTCCCAGCCTCGGCTGGGCGAGTCCCACACACACCTGCTGCTTAGCTAGCGGTGGATATGTAAAGGTGGTGCGTAAAGGCATTTCCACTCGCAAAAAAAAAGGTCACTTGAAGTAAAATAAGAAAATAGTTGATTATTGATAAAAATAACCAAACCATACAACTAGAACTATAATGCTGATTTATTTTTGATTTCTACTATTATGTGCCACCACGGCTGGGCAAAGAACAATAGATAGCTAAGGAGGAAATGGCTGCTGTGAGTTATTCAAAAGAGATAACGTGGCTTAGGCGCACAGCCAAGTGAAGGAACATGGGTGGATTTTAGTCAGTAAAAGTTTGACAGGCATTTCCGCTCCGCCCAAAGCGAGAGAGGTCATTTGATGATTACCTATTGAAAAAAGGGGGTAACTTCTCCCCCACAGCTTTTATTATTCTTTGCGCATTACCTTTTGTCAGCAGATCTATACTATAGCCAAATTCGATAAAGAATAGAGGTAAACAAACCGTTGCTAGGCAACGAATAGTTTACGCCTAAAAGACAGATGTCAACAACCTTTTCCACTTATATAATTTGCATAAAAGTTATAATCCTGCTTCCTAGTAATGTAAACAGTTTATTTATGTTTAGATATTTATAATTTGCATAGATCGCTTAACCGATTTGAATGAAATATGACACACATGTAAGCTAATTTCTTAATAGGTTAATTTTTTTGATACTTATCTATTATACTTAGTCCATACTTGAAAGTATTACAATGCATGTGTTATGCAGTTTATTTGAAAGTAATTAAAATACGCAAATATGTATTAACAAATGCCTCTTCAACTTTATTCATTGGTTGAATTCCACAAAATGTGTTAATACCTGGATTTCATCCATCTTTCTTTTTTTTGTAGGGCTATCACGTAAAATTAATGTCGACTTTTTAATGGTTTTTCGCAATACCAAGTTAGTAATGCATGTTATTTTAGTGATTCTATTGAAATATGCTGCAATAGGAATTGTTAGTAAATAGTTAGAATGTAACAGTCGATAATCATGTAAATAACAGGAGATTTTTAAAACGTGAGTTGTGATAACCCTAAATTGGTTAGTTTATCTCTATTCTTTATCGAGCTTGGCGTTGGTATAGCTACTACATCTGTAGTTTGTTTTTACCTACGTCTCCCCCCCAACAATACATGTGAATAGGGCACCTATTTTCATACATGTTAGTGGGGTGGAGACAGGAATACTAAATTTAGTCACAAGACGTGCGCTCTGACGATGTATGTTATAATACGATTTCAAACCTAATGCCGACGACCCTCTTGGAGGGTTCGTTTAGCGCAAACTGGTGACCCTCCTGGGGTTGATATTGCTAAAGACACTGTCGCAAACTACCGACCGTTAAATAATACCGAAAATAATCGATGTCGGTAGGCTAGCGATGAGCGTATTCCTAGTGGTATCATCATCAACCTTATTATCGTCTCACAGCTGGGCACATGTCTCCTCTCATACAGAGAAAGATTGAGCGTAATCACCACGCTTGCTCAATGCGGTTTGGCGATTTCAGACTCTTTAAAGTCCAGGTTTCCTCAAGATTTTTTTTTTTTTTTTTTTTATAAACTAGCGCTTGACCGCAATCCTGCCTGATGGTAAGCAGTGAGGCAATCGTTGATGGTAAAGCGCACTAGTTTATTAAGAGCCTATTCACTCTAGCCTTGAAGACACTCAAATTGTAGTCCGACGGAAACACCGCCGCTGGCAAATTATTCCAGTCCCTCGATGTACGCGATATAAAGGAGGAGGCGAAACGCTTCGTCCGGATCGTAGAGGTGTTAACAACGTAAGGGTGGAAACCAGCCGTACGACGGGTCGTCCGCTGGTGGAACGGAGATGGGGGAATTAAATCATGCAATTCCATCGCACACTCTCCGAAATGCATCCTATAGAACACCGAAAGGCTGGCTACTCTACGCCTGTGCTCTAGGCTTTGGAGACCAACTCGAGTCAGATCAGGGTCACCAATCAGCCTCTTTGCACGTCTCTCCACTGAATCCAAAGTGGCCAGGTGACACTTGGCAGCACCAGCCCAAATGTGGCTGCAGTACTCCACACACGAACGGACCTGTGCTTTGTATAACATTAGAAGCTGCCCAGGTGTGAAGTACTGCCGGACCTTTGCGATAACGCCAAGTTTCCTGGCAGCCACCTTAGCCTTGGACCCAATGAACCGCCCAAAGTTAAGGTCCGAGGAAATCTCAACTCCCAAAAGCTGAAGGCGGTCGGAACACTCCAAGGACACATTCCGAAAAGTAGGAGCCAAGGTGAACGGGCTCCTTTTGGCGGTGAAAAGACACGCCTGTGTTTTGGCGGCATTGAATGCTACAAGATTGGCATTGCCCCATTCGGAGACTGCCTGCAGCGCAACACTCGTTCGCTCAACCATGGCCTCTCTTTCGGACCGGATTGATTCCCTACTAGCCCGAGCACCCGGCAGGTATCTCTCTACAACTGTGCTGTCATCTGCATACCCATAGATACCAGGCATCAGCAGATCGTTAATATGCAGCAGGAACAGAGTTGCAGAGAGAACAGACCCCTGAGGAACACCAGCATTAGTTGACATGGGCTCAGAAGAGCATCCATCGACAACAACTCGGAGGGACCGTTCAGTCAGGAAGTCTTTTACCCAGCCAGTCAGGCTAGGGGAAATGCCGTACGCTGGAAGCTTACTCAAAAGGCCAGCGTGCCATACCCGGTCGAAGGCCTTCGAGACATCAAGGGAGACAGCAATCGCTTCCCCATTCTTCTCGAGGGCTTCGCCCCACAAGTGAGTGGCATACACTAGTAGGTCCCCAGTTGACCGATTGCGGCGAAACCCGTACTGTCGGTCACTGAAGAGATCGTTACCTTCCAGGTATGCCAAGAGGCGCGAGTTCAATACGCGCTCCATAATTTTGCAAAGTATGGAGGTGATCGAAATCGGCCGATAGTTGGCAGGATCGGCACGACTACCCTTCTTGGGCACGGGCTGCACGTTAGCAAGCTTCCAGGACTTGGGCACAATACCAGTCCTGAATGAGAGGCGATACAAGCGCGTCAATACAGGAGACAACTCGGGCGCACAAGCCTTAAGAACAATCGCTGGTATACCATCCGGACCACTAGCCTTATTCACGTCCAGACGACACAGTACTCTCAGAACCTCCTTGTTCCTAATGCGAACCTCAGGCATTGAGGCTCCGCAATGAGGTAAATTAGGTGGAGTAGCACTGCCAGTATCAAGACGCGAATTATGGGCAAAGAGAGAAGCAAAGAGACCTGCTTTCTCTCTCGCCGTATGAGCCAGTGTTCCATCAGGCCTAACCAGCGGAGGCAGTGAGGGCCGACAGAAGTTCGCCTCAACCGATTTGGCAAGGGACCAAAAAGATCTGCTACCGGATGGCTGCGCAAATAACTTGTTGCCAATATGGGTGATGCGGTCGAAGCGAGCCTTCTTGAGCGCCTTCTTGTAGAACTTGGCAGCACGGTTAAAGGCTCTCTTCTTTGAGCTTAGATCCGGAGCTCCGCGGTCACGAGCGTCAACCCAGGCGAGAAATGCCGTGTGCTTACGCTGTTCAGCTTGGACACAATCGGCATTGAACCATGGGCGAGCCGAGCCACCGACGGGCACGTCATTGAATGGGATAAAATACTCCATAGCTTGACGCACCACATCGGTTATAGCGTCCGCACAGCTCGACGGATCGTCAGAAGAGAAGCAGACCTGCTGCCAAGGATAAGACGCAAAGAAGTGGCGCATCTCATCCCAATCCGCTGACCTGTATCGCCACAATCGCCGTTCACCACGAGAGTCGTGTTCTGGTGGGGAGAAGGACGACACAGACTTCACCAGACAGTGGTCTGAAGTTCCCAACGGTGAGGAAACTGTTACAACACATCTGTCCGGATCAGTGGTCAGCAGAAGGTCCAAACAGTTGGCAGTATGGCCATCTACATCAGGCACCCTAGTCGCTTGCTCTACCAGCTGGGAAAGGCCCATAGAAAGCGCGAAGTTTCGCGCTTCTCTCCCAGCGTGGTCGGTCCTCTGGTATGGGAAGAGCCAGTCCTGGTGGCAGGCGTTGAAGTCCCCCAGAGCGACGAACTGAGCGTCAGGGTGCCGATGTAGCGCATTGTCAGCAGCCTCACTGAGATGGTCAAATAACCGAGTTGTCTCCTGATCACCGCTGTGCGATCGGTAGACACAGGTGTAGACAATTTTGTCCACACCGGTGTCAACCAACAGCCATAAGGACGAAAAATGAGGGTCCTCGAGGTGACGCAGACGCCGGCAACAGATGTCATTGCGAACATACACACAGACCCCGGCACGCTGCAGGAAATGATGCTCCAAAGAGTATCCCGGGTAGCCGAGGTATGCCGCATCAGGCGGACATCTGATCTGGGTCTCCGTCAAGAAAAGTAGGTGAGGCTTTTCAGTCTCAAGGTTGTGGTGGACTGCATCGATATTGGAGTGCAGACCTCGAATGTTTGAGAGGTGCATTTTAAACGAGAGGACGTGCGCCCGCTGTGCACACCTACTTTTCTTATTTGTACTTTTCATCTTTGATTTTAAATTGAGTGAATAGGAAGGAAGACGGCAGTTGAGCGAGGTGAAGCAATGTTAAACCCAACAACACTACCAACGATGCCGCGCCAGAGGGAGGTTGATCTGGAGACTGCGGGGACGCCCGAACCCCCCCAGGGATCGCCATCGGGTCCTCTCGTCCGGTCGCCAACCGGCACGATGGGGCCACCCTGGGATTTTTCGCAGTTGGCGGGGCAGCCTTTCGTATGTGGCTGGCACACTACTTGGGCCCCCAACTACCTGCGGTCGGCCAGCGGAGCACCGTGCTTCGGATCCCGCTACCCTCCAGGACCAACCACCCGACACAACAACGATTGGCGCATCGTACCCGGCACACATCGCAACACAACTGCTCAGACCCGCCCTCCGTACGGCTTCACCAGACATCATGCCGGAACACGACGAATCGCTTGGCGGCACGACTTTGTCTGGTGATGGTAAGATGTTTTCCTGAAGGATGTTTTCTTGGACACCAATGACTGATTACAAGGTGAACCTTGTAATCAGTCATTGGTGTCCAAGATATACTTAGAAACTACATATAACTTAGAAAAGTTACATTGGTACTTACTTGACTAACATGGAATCGAACCCGCACACTCATACTTGAAAGGCTGGTGTTAACTAGGAAGCCACCAAGACTTACTAGGCCAACACGACTTAGTTAGCTAGGTTTTATCAAAGTTATTGGCCGTAACTAAATCTCTTTCAAACGCAGGGAGAATTTACTATAATTTCATCATCATCATCAGCCTCTACTCGTCCACTGCTGGACATAGGCCTCCTTCATGGCACGCCAACAAGCTCGATCCTGAGCAGTTCTCCGCCAGCCACTATCAGCCACCTTTTTGATGTCGTCGCTCCATCTCGCCCAAGGGCGTCCTACGCTACGTTTGCCGAGATGCGGTCTCCACTCGAGGACTCGTTTACCCCATCGGTTGTCGGTCCTGCGGCATATGTGACCAGCCCATTGCCACTTCAGCTTGCTAATCCTCTTAGCTATGTCGGTGACTCTGGTCCTCTGTCGGATCACCTCATTTTTGATGCGGTCCTTCAGAGAGACGCCCAACATAGCCCGCTCCATAGCTCGCTGAGCGGCTTTAAATTTATGGACTAGTCTGACCGTTAGTGTCCACGTCTCTTTATTTTAGTATAAATAAATATTTTCATTATGAAAATCGTTTAGTTTGCGACAAAGATAGTTTTTTTTTTTAGATAAATTACAAACTAGTGCTTAACCGCAGTGTTGCAATCGTTGATGGTAAAGCGAGCCTATTCATTGAAAAAAAAAACTGACTGAATAGAAAGGAAGACGATAGTTGAGCGAAGCCCTGTTTCAACTTCACGTTTCAATAAATAACAAAAACGAATGTTAGCTACTAACGGACGCCACCAGAAACGGATGTTAAATCCATCGGCTGACAGGTAGTTGACATAAAACCACGTGATTTAGTTATTGGACTAAACGTAATACTTACCCTTTTGGAGGCATGAGGAACAGGGAGTAAAGTTCACTCATCCTCCATAGAAAGGGAGGATCCTCCGACCAGACGGGTGTTATGTCTGGTGGGCACTTGCCCAACGGTTGATCTTGGGAAGTTGTATGTAGGTATGCTAGTTGCACGGTAAACTCTGCTTGCGACTTGTAGAATTCGTGTGACGTCAGTATTACGCGTTCTCTGTGGCGTTTTTGTAGGTACCGCAAAACCCTTATAGGACCCGGCGTGGGTGGATATGGGCGGAAATTGTGTAACAGTCCGCCGACTATTTTTGTATACAACGTGTAACATAAAGGGTATATACATACCAAGGGCATGGCATCTTTAGATGATATCAAACGATATCAGAAGGGTTTCAACTCAAAATAAAAAGCTCAAAAAATTGGTACCAAACTTTCGGTTTCGTTTGTTTCTTAAAATCAAATCATAACCAACGTGGCAGCACATTACATACGTTAATAACTACTCGTTACCCGTCACGTTACTTGCCAAAATCCGATAAATGTCTTCAATATCTCTGTGCGACTAGTATGATAGTAGCCTATCACAGGCGGTGTTTTTCCTCATAACTTCCTAACATAAAGAGATAGGAATAAAAAACCCTTCCAATATCGTTTGATATCATGTAAAGATGCCATGCCTTTGTTATGTATATACCCTTTATGTTACACGTTGTATATGAGTAAAGTTGTTGGCCTTTTAGATTTTTTCAATTGAGCAAGGGTATATGTATATCGACGCTGGAAAGCGATTTTGTCGTATCTCGAAAAAAAGACGATTATGTTTTATTGGTTAATTGAATTCAGAAAAATACTGCGTCGGACGGTCTGTTCAACGTATTCCTACGATGTTTCATTTTTATGATACAACGTTGACTTTTATACGTCGATATATACCCTATACCCTTTTTTCCAGATACGAAAAAATCGCTTTCCAGCGTCGATATCTATTTTTATTAAATTAAATTATATTGAAGACGTTGACTTGGCTTCTACGTACGGCTTAACCAGACATCATGCCAGAACACGACGAGCCGCTTGGCGGCAAGGCTTTGTCTGGCGGGTGGTAACTTCTGCCGGCAGCCAATGTATGTATGGCCTACCACCGAGAAAATGACAATAGGCACGCTTAATACACTTATCCTAACATGATTAGGTAAATGTGGAAGCTTAATACAATATGGCGATCGCTTTGTGCTGGATTTAACTACGTTATGAAAGTAATTTGACAACAGCGCGGTTTGCATCGGCGAACAAATAGCAACTTTACGTTAATATAAGCTAATTTTAAACACGTGCTTAAATGTTCTAGCGGAATAGGGTATTTCACTAAAAAAAGTAATTAGTCCGTCAGTACGATTTCCGAAAAATACTAGACACGTATTTTTTCTTTTTTCATATAAACAAAAAATGAAGACTACACAGCGCGTTGAAAACTCGTGTGACGTCACTGCACGCTACACTTTTTATTGGCCAGTGACGTCACCAGCCACCACTCCTGATCTTTGATGCCTTTTATATTTGTCAATTTTTATTGATTTGATAAAACAAAATATACGTATCCAATATTTTTCTATAATCTGAATGACGGACTAATTAGTTTCTTTAGTCAAATACCCAATTGTAATGACAGAAATCTGACACTTTTATAAATCTACGATCATTTGATCTAGAAAATCTTATCCTAAATAAATAAAGAAACATGGCAGGATTCTATTAAATCCTGCCAGGGACGCGGGTTTTCCGATAAAAATACCATGGCCTCAGGCACAGGAAAATGAGGGAACACGAGTGGGTAGACAATGTGGGTTTTAGACAATAAAAGTCTGACACGCCCTTCCGCTCCGCTCAAACCGGGAGAAGTTATTCGATCCACCCAAAAAAACGACTCCATGTAATCTGCACCCTACTTGCGTGAGGGTTTTACGCAAATACGTTATCAATCTCAATAAGAATCATTTAAAGGGATAGTGCTAATCTATCGCTTCATATGTTCCATAAATGTGTCTGATCAACAGCGTAAATAACGCAATGAATGTTGCTGAATTGGCATAATGAAACCCAGTACTATTGATAGTTTGTTACGCAATTTCTACGATGGGTATCGCATTTAGAAATGGTCCGGCCTTCAGAACAGGATTGATTCTAATGTTATACAAAGCACAGGTCCGTTTGTGTGTGGACTACTGCAGCCACATTTGGGCTGGTGGTGCCACCTGCCTACTTTGGATTCGGTGATTGGTAGCACAGGCGAAGACTAGCCAGCTTGTCGGTGTTCAATAAAATGCATTATGGAGAGTGTGCGAGGGATTTGCATGACTTAATTCCACCATCTGCGTTCCATGATCGGAGTATACGTTGTACGTCTCGTCTTTGTGAGAAATTGACGCCACTACGATCTCGACGGAGTGTTTCGCCTCGTCTTTTATACCGCGTACATCGAGGGACTGGAACAATTAGCCAGCGGTCTTACCCTCTGACTACATTTTAAGTATCATCATCATCATCTCAGCGTTTGTCCCGGTTGCTTCCGCGGCTTTCGCGTTGGAGCCCGGGATCCGCTTTCCTGTACATTCTCCTCCATTTCGCGCGATCTTTAACATCCTGTGGTGAGAGATTGTTGGCACGCATGTCATCACTTACAACGTCAAGCCAGCACTTCTTTGGTCTACCCCGCTTGTTCCGGCCCGGCGCGGCGGACGCGCCATGGTAAGATATTTGTCGCCCACGTAACTACTACAATTTAAGTGTCTTCAAGCCTAAAGTGAATAGTCTCTTAATGAACTAGCGCTCTTTATCATTAACGATTGCATCACTGCTTGCCATCAGGCCAGATAGCTGTCAAGCAATAGTTAAAAAAAAAAGCTAACCCAAATCCCTGCTACTGTTTCATTTACACATACTACATACTATATTTTCATGCATGAACGCTTCCAAATAGAACGGCACCAAATCTGTCTGCATTGAGATTCAATTCAAAATGGCTTCCATTGCTCGGTTCAAAGTCGTGCTTCAATTACATCTCTTTATGATGTCGTTTTCAATGCAATTTAATACATACATTATCAGCCTATAATTTTACTACTGCTCTCGGTGGAAGGGGTGGGCCGTAATCTACCACGCCGGCACAGTGCGGGTAGGTAGATGTCAATATGTCATTGAAGTTTTTCCTCTAGAACCAGCAGGTTTCTTCACGATTTTCCTTCACCGTTTTGAGAGCAGTGGTGATGAGATAATTTACACAAAGTAAAACGCCTGATGGCGTTCGAGCCTACGACGCACAACGTGTAAGTCGCTGTAAGATACCTCTAGTCCACCGCTGATCTCAATTCAATAAGTCTCTTGATTATTCAGCATTGCTCATTATTTCAAATATTTCATTGGTTTCTATTTGTCGTTGTACTGGAGAAACCTTAAATATTACTGAATTTTAATTATTCATAAACATACCTTAATGATATTATAGGGACCCTGATTTTTTTTTTTTGTCAAAAATAACATCAAGGCACGTGTATTGTTTGATTTGTCTGTGATCACAACCGAATATTTACCAAAATTTTATTTACCAGGAAATAATCTAGACTTTGGTCTAGATTATTTCCTGGTAAATAAAATTTATAGGCTGGCTACCCATTACATAATATCTTATCTTAATGTAGCTGTTATTATGTCAATAAATAAATAATAAAAAAAAATTTATTGTTCAAACAGTACAATATTTAAATAGCACTAGCCTCCACATTAAGATCCTCTGTGCCGCGATGTCGTGGAGACTTTTTTTTATATATTACTAGCTTTCCGCCCGCGGCTTCGCCCGCGTGGAGTTCGGTTATATCGCGCTTTTTAGATTTCCCTCGGGAACATCAATTTTTTCCGGGATAAAAGGTAGCCTATGTTCTTTCTCAGGATCTAAAGATTGTCTGTGCCAAATTTCATCAAAATCGGTTGAGAGGTTTAAGCGGTAAAGCGTAACAGACAGACAGACAGACAGACAGAGTTACTTTCGCATTTATAATATTAGTATGGATAAACTAGCGCTTGACCGCAATCCTGCCTGATGGTAAGCAGTGACGCAATCGTTGATGGTAAAGCGCACTAATTTATTAAGAGCCTATTCACTCTAGCCTTGAAGACACTCAAATTGTAGTCCGACGGAAACACCGCCGCTGGCAAGTTGTTCCAATCCATCGATGTACGCGGTATAAACGAGGAGGCGAAACGCTTCGTCGCACTAGTCTCTTCGTCTAACAACGTTAATAGATAAGTTCATACATAGCATTGGTCGGTGTTGATTTTTTTATGTAATCATCATAGTAACAATACTAATGAATTTTGAAATAATCTTATTTTCCTGCGAATTAATTCCAACTTCCCGAAATTTGGTAATTAAAAAAAAAGTGACAACAGCTTTTGTACGGCATTATTATACCTAAGCAATGACCATGTGCCGCGTCCCCTGCCCCCCGTTGCCTGCGGAAGGGTTGCCTACCGCACATGTATTAAGTTACCTCTTTTTGCGCAAATAATGTTTATTTTTTTGGGGGGATTTGTTTTTAAGTTTAGCCCGGCTTTGTATCCATTAGTAGAATCAGTTATGTATACCTATACCTTACAATACGTTCACGGATAGGTACAAAATTCAATGTCTTTGTTTGAATGACTTCATAAATAATACTGGCGCACATTCTCTTGTTCAATTACTAAACCAAATTTAAGCTCAGTGCGTTTATTACTTCTATATACGTTCGTTCGTTTATTACTTGTATATTTCTTTAATAAAAGGCTCGAAGATAAATTTTAGTATAGTTCTGTCAAATTAGTCCGCGCCTGACGTATTTTCAGTCGCCATGTCTTTATTCGCTTCTAAACTATCTATCTATGACATGTAGTATCTTAATTTGACAGGAAATAACTAATATTTTCTCTTCTGTCCTTTTCTAGATGAAAAAGAAAGAAAAATATGGATTAAACTTAAAATTAGTTTAGTTTGATTTATGTACTGCGTATTCGATGTAAGATATCCAGAGAGAGAGGTCCACTGCTGGACAAAGGCCTCCCCAAAGGCTTTCCACAATGACAGGTCTTGTGCTGCCCGCATCCATCGGCTTCCCGCAACCTTCACCAGGTCATCGGTCCACCTTGTTGGGGGCCTACCCACGCTGCGTCTTCTGGTACGTGGCCACCACTCCAGTACCTTACTGCCCCATCGGCCATCGGTTCTACGAGTGGTTGAATTTATTCATTGGTTGTATTCAATACTTAAGTAAAAGGTAGCTTATGTGATAATCCTGATTATAAGCTCCGTCCTTATCAAATTTCAGCAGCCGTTTGAGTGTGAAGAAGTTATAAACACACAAAAAGTAGTAAAAAGTTATTGTTATCTCAATTTTTTTCGGTGGTAGCCCATAACATCGGATGCCGGCAGAAGTTACGACCCAACAGACAAAGGCTTGCCGCCAAGCGATTCGTCGTCTTCCGGCATGATGTCTGGTGAAGCCGTATGGAGGACGGATCTGAGCAGTTCTGTTGCAATGTGTGCCAGGTACGATGCACCAGATGTTGTTATGTCGAGAGTTTGGTCGTGGAGGGCCTTCAGATCAATCTCCCTCTGGCGCAGCATCGTTCATCGTGTTGTTGGGCTTAACATTGCATCACTTCGCTCAATTACCGTGTTCCTCACTCAGTTCTTTTTTTGAGTGAATAGGCTGTTAATAAGCAACTTACCATCAGGCGTGATTGCAGTCAAACACTAGTACATAATTATATTTAAGAAAAACATGTATTAAAAAAGGGATCAAAACTTGAGTGAAACCACGGGACGCTGCCAGTAACATAAATAAAAGCAAGTGGTCAACTCTCTTTGAATTAGGAGCCCACACGCCCACATCAAATAATATTAACCCTCTGTAGCCCAGCTGAAGAGTAATGTGTTCGCACAGAATAATATGAACGTATAAATCTTACCGCTATGTTATGTGGGTATAAAAAATATTGCTTCAAAGATAAGGGGGTAGACAAATTAGCAATATATTTGGTACACAATCAGAGCCCTTGGGCTGTCGGCGGCGATCCCTCGCGTCCGGCCCTGGTCCAGGCCATGGTCCGGAGCGAGAGTGCATGGTAGGCCGTCACCTCGTTCTGTGAAGTAGTGACGCTGGCCAAAGAGGAGGCAAAGCGTGTGAAGGAGTGGGAATCCCAGCACTCTCGCGCCTCTAGCCGCCGCAGGAGATGCCCCAGTGGGGAGACAAACTCGAACTCCCGGCCACCGTAGGCGTGGGCTTGCGGGTGGCGAGCAGTGGACAGCTCGCCGCCCGGTGTGGACCAGGCCCGAGTCGATGGCACGTTGTTTTTCAACGTGTCTATGTCAGCACATGGTAACGGGGCCCAGGAAGACCGATACCTTCTGGGTTAGGGTTGCGGGTTAATTAAAAAAGAAACCGTGGCCCTGACGCACAAGCAAGTGTAGAAACATGGGTGGGTTTTATTCAGTAAAAGTCTGACATGTCCTTTCGCTCCGCCCAGAGCGGGAGATATCATTTGATAATTTTCCTTCCAGAACGAAAAAAAAACTTGGGCTGTAGGTATGGCTGCAGTATGTATAGGGATTGAGTATCAAACAAAACCGGCCAAGAGCGTGTCGGACCAGGCTCAGTGTAGGGTTCCGTAGTTTTCCGTTCGTCATAATAAGTAACTAAACTTAAAAGTTAAGTAAGAGATAAAAAATAGGCTATTTATTATATAGAGCTGTCATACTAGATACGAAGTCATAAAGACAGGCCCATTAAAGAGGGTCTAGAGATAACAAAATAAAGAGTTATATACAACATGTAAATGAATTACCGCACATCCTGAAAATAGTTCGTTCAGAAACGTTTACGATTCAGTAAACTACTGAATCCGTTTATATCGTTTTTTATATAGGTAATTTTTTATTACAAAAATGATTAAAACTAAGGAAATTATTGTATTCTATTTATTATTGTATATATTCTTACAAGTTTCTCGTATAATAATTCAATACAAAATAAAGAAAAAGACCTTATTCCAAGAATGTTAAGGTCTTCGTTCTCTAAGAATTGGTATAACTTATTTAATAAATAAGATCTCCTCAATAGGATCACAAACATCAGCCTGGAATTAGGCCTCAGAATAAACCTTGCAAAGACGAAGGTAATGGTTGTCGATCGCGCAAATAAGCTGGTGATCACTGGGCCGCTGAATCTAGAAATAGTCGACAATTTCATTTATCTGGGGTCTAGTATTAAAGGAACAATGGATCATGTGATTTGGAAATAAGGAGACGAATAGGAATGGCCAAAAATGCTATGTCTCAGCTTCATAAATTGTGACGTGACCGCAACATTTTACGGAAAAATAAGATTAAACTCGTCAGATCTCTCATCTTCTCCATCTTTAGCTACGGTTCGGAAACGTGGACAATCAAGAAAGCCGATGGAAACCGCATTGACGCTTTCGAGATGTGGTGCTGGAGGAAGATGCTTCAGATTCCTTGGACAGCATCCCGCACAAATGCATCAATCCTTCGAGAGCTGGGTGTCACAATAAGACTCTCCTCTATCTGCCTTCGAAGAATTTTGGAGTATTTTGGCAATATTGCCAGAAAGGATGGAGACAACCTCGAACATCTGATGGTTACTGGGAAGGTGGATGGACGACATTCCAGAGGTCGCAGTCCAATAAGGTGGACTGACCAAATTCGTTCCTCTCTGGACACCGGCCTGCATGATGCTATACTCGCGGCCAGGGATCGTAACAAATGGCGAACTATTGTGAGGAATAGGATAATTCCACAGGGACATCACGACCCTCAGTAATGAGGAGAACGACTTGAGGTGGAGAGATTTAATAAATAATAATGCATATACATGTTAAATTAAAAATTCAGTATATGTATTATGATTATAACATAATATTCTAATTGGGGCGTTTGAGGGTTTGCGTTAATTACATTACATGTTGCAAACATATTATTATAATAAATTATTATACTCTAATTTTACCGTATATATTCATCTCATGAAGTTCAAAATAATTTTCCTAGAAGTTCAACTTTGAGATTTTTTATTTTTTTGAATTTTATGGTTCAAAAGTTAGAGGGGCACTCATTTTTTCGCTATAGGTGCGATTATTTCCGAAAATATTAACATTATCAAAAAAAGATTTTTGGAAACCCATATTCATTTTTAAATACCTATCCAATAATATATTGATTCTTAGCCGTATTATTTCAGTAAACCCCATTCATTGTTAAATGCCTATTTAACAATGTATTACACGTTAAAGTGGACTTTTTTTTAATTAATGAAAGAAGAAAGAAGTTACGGTGTATAAAGGTAATGTTAATTTAATGTGCCAAGGAAATGCAGGATTTAAAGTAAAATATACTACGATTAATAGTAAGTATTACGATAACTAGTATTCTTGGTGGTAGGCCATAACATCGGCTGCCAGCAGAAGTTACCACCCACCAGACAAAAAATTGCCGCTAAGCGATTCATCGTGTTCCGGCATGATGTCTGATGAAGCCGTACGGAGGACGGGTCTGAGCAGTTGTGTTGCGATGTGTGGCGGGTACAATGCGCCAAAAGTTGTTGTGTCGGGAATTTGGTCGTGGAGAGCGTCCAGATCAATCTCCCTCTAGCGCAGCATTGTTTGGTCGTGTTAGTCTTGGGTTTAACATTGCATCACCTCGCTCAACTGAAGTCATCCTTCCTATTCCTTAGTTTTTAAGTGAATTGGCTTCATAAACTAGTGCGCTTTACCATCAACGATTGCATCACTGCTTGTCATCAGGCGGGATTGCAGTCAAGCACTAGTTTATAATTATTTAAAAAAAAAACTTAATGAGGCATTATGTAATAATCTTATTTTTTTGTACTCGTATAACCATCAGAAATTATTGAAAATACCTACATATTCGCCATTTATACAAACTATTCGTTTATTCATAAACGATGACTAAAGATATGTGATGTGCAAACATCAAAAATGTAGAGATAAACAGTCGCTTATCACTAATTAACTTTAAGCAACGCTTATAAATAAAGGGGATAATGTTTAAATCCGAAAGAAATACCAATTCACAAGATCAAAAGCTATTCGCGGCACAAACAAAATAATAATGGCAGGGAGTTTTTCACATTTCAGGGAAGTTCTTTCCTTCAAAACTTCACTCCAGCGCTGCGTCCTTCATTTTTTAAAATTTCGGAGTATCATGCTGAGATAAGAGGCTTTTAGCTTCGAACTTTCTCTTCCATTTTTTTGTTACTTTCTTATACAATTTGTTTTTTTTTATTTGTAACTATGTGTGGTTTAGTTTATGGTCTTCTCGTAAGAGTCTCAATATAAGTTTTCATGTAGGTATGAGAAACTGTCTAGTTATAAATTTATTTAAAAAATAAAATTATTATAGTAAGTACAATCCAACCCAAAACATTCTGTAAAAAAATGCCAAGCCTCGCTGGAGCTGCTGGTTTATCTCTAAAAAGTAATGAAATCTAGACAAAGCCGTGCCAAGTTAAAGGTTCCTTACTGCGATTTCTTCAATATTATTAGTTAATATTGTGTGACTTGGCCGTTGAACATTATACGATAGTGCGATTTTGTTAACACGTAATGTTATATTTGTTATAACTACCTGTGTTTGTTATGTGAGAATAATAGCCCATACTGGTATTTGTAATTGGACTTAATACATTGTGCAACACATGTATTAATCATTAACAATGATGACTTCTGTTCTTTTTGGAGCGTCATATCGAGCACCTATCTAATATAAAATAGACGTACAGACGGATTTCTATGAATGATAAGTCCATGTGTACTGAAAATGACTTTTTTTACTGTTCGTTTCCGGCTCATCTATACATAAGTATTTTTGAAATGCGCAACTTTATCAAGCCCTGGTTATTGAATCAACGTTTTCCAAGTGGCAATTTTCCATCGTCAATGGGTAGCAGTTCTGGCGACAGATTGGTGCAATGGTGTCATGGAGCACCTGAATTTGTAGCCTTGTATTCCCTTCAACGGCCAAGTCACACAATATTAACTAATAATATTGAAGAAATCGCAGTAAGGAACCTTTAACTTGGCACGGCTTTGTCTAGATTTCATTACTTTTTAGAGATAAACCAGCAGCTCCAGCGAGGCTTGGCATTTTTTTACAGAATGTTTTGGGTTGGATTTCACTTCTTTTTGTAGAAGCGTATTATATTGATTTTATTATTTAACACAGTTTTTATTTTTTTTTAGAAGTAGTTATTACAAATCTTACTTTTCTTTTTTCCGGTTCTGATTCTTGTACAGTAGCAATAGTTTTATGTATTGCCCATTCGCGTGGCGCGCGTGGTTGTATTCAGTGATCGCTGAAGCTTGAGTTTTTATACTCTTGAAGTAAACATTTATGTTTACTTCTTCAATCGATATGAGGTGCGCCCAATGAAAATTGTTTACTCGTGAAAGCGCCATATAAGCTTGGCCACGAGAGAATATGGAGGTACCAATGTCCATTTTTTAGAGTTAGAACTTGGCTCTTGTGAAATGTTAGGTCATATGCCACACAGATTGGGAATTGTTGTCTGTACAAGCATGCCCGGGGTATGATCTCAAATTATAACTTACATAATAAGTAATAATTCGTGAATCAAATTATAAGCAAATTTTACTAACAGTTGTTTAGGCTTTATTTGGTCTTCCGGGTCCCACTTCACTTTTTGTAGTAGCCTATCGAACCATTAACTAAACCAAACATTAATATTTCTCTTTAAGCATTATTATACTTTTTTTTTGCTCCCTGTTCAATGATTATAGTTTCATCCAGTCCAGCAGTCTCAATGCCATATTTCTCGACGGTAGTAAACAAACAGTACCTTCTGGTACATCCCTCAAACATTGTGTTACATATTTCCATTAAACATTCCTTCATTAGAATGCGAGAGCAGAGGTATCAATCAGTTAGGCAGTATATCTCTGTCTGATTGAGTTGTCAATCCTACTTTGGCTTTTTTTGACATCTCAACAAACGTAGAATCATCCAGCGGTTTAATATACGACGTAAGATTATTGTTTAAAAAAATCAGTACAAAACTAGTGCTTAATCGCAATCCCGCCTGATTGCAAGCAGTGATGCAATCGTTGATGGTAACGCGCGCTAATTTATTAAGAACCTATTCACTCAAAAAAACTGAGTGAATAGGAAGGAAGACGGCAGTTAGGCGAGGTGGTGTAATGTTAAACCCAACCACCGATGCTGCGCCAAAGGGAGATTGATCTAGAGACCCTCCACGACCAAAATTCCGAAACAACAACATTTGACGCATCGTACCCGGCATAAATCGCATCACAACTGCTCAAACCCGTCCTCCGTACGGCTTCACCATACATCATGCCGGAACACGACGAATCGCTTGGCGGCAAGACTTTGTCTGGTGGGTGGTAACTTCTGCTGGCGGCGGATGGCAAGGCCTACCACCTTTCTAACAGGATTAGTTTTTTAATCGGCGACTTTCCTCTGACGACACCCTAATTACGTAACACACTATTGATATTAACTGGAATCATTTTGAAGTATATTGCTAATCCATTGCTCCATATATTTAAAAAAATGAGTGCTCAAAAACGTTAATAACGTAATGAATGTTGTTGATCTGTCAAAATGAAACCCATTGCTACTGATGGCGTTTTACGTCATTACACTGCTGGTTTGAGTTGCAAAAGATCCCCAAGCACTAAAATATGTTTTTTTCTAAACCAACCATCTTCTAGATCAGAAGAATCAAACACTTTGCATAAACGAAGATTTATGTAGGTTAATTAGATATCATAGACAATTCACCTATAATAAATAGTTCGATAGTTTTTAAGTATGTCCTTAAGCGGGTATCAACGCCACTCGTAAGTCCAATGCACGATAAGTTAAAGCTTTCTAAATACATATGAATGTGGTACTCTAACTTGCGCTTGACCGCAATCCCGTCTGATGGTAAGCAGAGCAGTGATGCGATCGTTGATGGTAAAGCGCGCTAGTTTATTAAGAGCCTATTTACTTTAGCATTGAAAACACTCAAATTGTAGTGTGACGGAAACACCGCCGCTGGCAAATTATAAAAATTATATAAATACTACTAAATTTAGCTCAACATTTACAAACTTCATTGGACCTTATATCTATAATAAGATAAATAAAGCAATCAATATCTACCCTTTAACAAAAACTCAATGTAAGGAAAAGGTTACAAAATACTTACAAAAACTTAATTACGAAGAGACTGAGTTAATACAACATAAACCACAGTGATTGACTATTTACCACATACACACACCCTCTTACATTCATACACATATAATCATACTAGCTTTCGCCCGCGGCTCCGCCCGCGTGGACTAATATTTTTCGTATCCCACGGGAACTGCATATTTTTCCGGGATAAAAAGTAGCCTATGTGTTATTCCAGACTATTATCTACCCCTGTGCCAAATTTCAACCAAATCCATTCAGTAGTTTTTACGTGAAAGAGTAACAAACATCCATACATCCATACTTACAAACTTTCGCCTTTATAATATTAGTAGGATCACACAAATAGAGGATACACGTACTGTTCAGTGCTTATTCTTAATTTAATCTAATTTTAAGTTAATTTATTATTTCTGGTAAATTATAAAAATGTTAATTTTATTTGGTATGATGTTATTTTATTTTATTAAATTTAATTGATTTATTCTATTTTTGAACATGTAAATTTACAAAGTGTTGACTGTACTCAATGGCTACCTACATATATCTCGTGTCTACTTTTTAAGGGATTGGGCGCTGATAACTGAAACACAGGCTTTTGCCTAGTTCGGTTACAGATGTGTAATCCGATTGTAACAATAAAATATAGCCTATAATATATTTTGTGTAACAATGTAAATAATTTCTGAATAAACGTTATTATTATTATATAATTGTTCCAGTCCCTCGATGTACGCGGAATAAAAGAGGGAGCAAAACGCTTCGTCATTGAATTAAATCATGCGATTCTCTTGCACACTGATAGAGCAGCGGTGCACTAGTAGTATCGTCCGTGATTTACAAGTTGTATGCCATGGGTTAGAACCCTATCAGACGCTTTAATTTGTGTAAATTATTTCATCACCACTGCTCTCAAAACGGTGCAGTGAAGGAAAACTTCGTGAGACAACCGGCATGTTTTAGAAGCAAAAACTCCGAAGGCATGTGACATTTATCAACCCGCACTGTGCCCGCCTGGGCCGCTGTGGGTCGTAATCTACACGGGTAGATTACGGCCCACTCTATCTCATCGAAAGGAGGCATGTGTCCTAAGAGTGAGAATATTTTAGGTTGATTGTATATTCCTGATTTCTGTCTCAATATGTCAAAAATGCATCCAATTTCTCTATATTTATGAAAATAAAGAAAAGTGAGTTCGTTTGTTTGTTTGTTCCGCTTTCACGCCGTAACTACTGAACCGATTGCTTTGAAATTTTGTAGACACAAAGATAGAAGTCCGGATTAAATAATAGGGTAGTTTTTATCCCGGAAGAATCGATATTCCCAAGAAAAATCTAAAAAGCGATATAACCTCATTCCACGCGGGCGAAGCCGCGGGCGGAAAGCTAGTGGATTATATTTTGACCAAATTTTGTGTGAAATTAATTTTAGAGTAATTACAAATTACCCTATTATAATAAGTTCGAGTTGAAAAGTTAGTAGTAGTTAGTAATCGTTCGACTATTTCTTCGTATAAACTAAAAAGTATAAAAGCCAGTCTAGTCTTATCCACAGTTTTTATCAAAGCAGAAGGGGAGGCATATCCAGCAGTGGGGCACTCTAAGCTAGATTAAATTAGAAGATATATGTGTCCCACTACGCTGGATTTTTGCACTGACAATCATATTTTTCATGTAGCAATAGTAGATTTGATTATACATAGATTACTGAACGACGAACATTTCTTCCTTCTGATCTAATTCAAAGGTTACTGCAGACCATAATTTTAGCCCATATAGGTGCAAAGTTCTCATCATTATAAATGAATTAATTCCAAACACAAAGTAGCTACTGTAAACCGTTGGGAATCCCCTAACTGCCCTTCGACTTCGTCATAAGATCTCTAATGATAATCCCAATTTATCTAGGTATAAAGCTCTTATCAATACAAATTAATCAGGCACAAACACAAGGTAGCTGCTGTGAATCGCTGAGGAGTTCCTTCGTTTATCTCTCGACTCCACCATCAAATCTACCTCAGACCTTCATTATAACCCATATGGGTGCAAAGTCCTCATGAATATAAATGATATAAGTCCAAACACAAAGTAACTACTGTACACCGTTGAAGAGTACGCGGGACTGACGTTTGTCTTCATCATCAGAGCCTTTATGACAGTCACAACCCATCGAGGTGTAAAGTTCTCATCAATACAAATTAATCAAATATAAACATAAGGTAGCTGCTGTGAATCGTTGAGGAGTTCTCACAACTGTCTCCCAGGTTCATCATCAGATCTACTCCGCACCTTTATTAAATTGTAGTGTTTTCTAATACTTATAGAAAATACTTAGAAATGCACTAGTCACCCCTACGATTTTTGAAAGATACCCTTGATTTCTCTGGTCTTCCATCATCAGATCCTGACCTGGTAACTATTGGACCACATGGAAAGTATACCCTTTCAAACAAAAAGAAATTTGTAAATCGATCCAGGCGTCTTAGGGTAATCGGTGAACACACCTACATAAAAAAAAAGATTATGACGAATTGAGAACCCGCTCCTTTTTTTGATGTCAGTTGATGAAGCGGCCCACCAAGTTGAATATTTTATTGACGGTGGTACGTCAATCTCTACTAGTTTGGTTGGGCTCTTCTGCTTTCTAATCAGGGTCACCAGGTACTTCAGATCTTCGATTATTCTAGTTTTTATATTTTTCCCTTGATTTGACCATTAAACCCTGGCTCTGTGCCAAATTTCAGCTCTCTGAGTTTATGGGAAGTACTACTTCTATTTTGATGATCATGAGTGAGTGAGTGTCGAAAACACGGAAATTTACTTTCGTTTAACTTCAGAACTGGATGAGCTACAGACTTGAAATTTTAAATTTGAAGTCTGTAAATACAGCTTACTGGATGACCAAAATTTCAGCGTTCTGGTACTATCCAGAGGTTCTTAATTAGGGGCCTGAAAATGCAGCGAAATGGTTCGGGTAAAGATGGTACGGCAGTGTTTGCTTCGCGCTCGACTTGGCGAGGGCACTGCCGTGCCCTCAGATCCAAATTTAAAACTTCCCTTCACATTTTTTGCGAGCTAATTAAAATTATCTTGTCTCTTGAAAAATGGATTTGCGTCGAGACCATTTTCGCGCTATGATTTTTCACGATTTCAAATTTCCCCTGAAACCAGACGAATCGTACGATAGACTTCAAATAGTATATATGGATGAAGGCCCTTCTAAGGCCACCGTGTATTGTTGGTATAATGAATTTAAGCGCGGTCGACTAACTTTGGGGATGAAGAAGAAGTGCTCTTTGACGTCTGTTACAGAAGAAAACGTGCTAGCAGTGAAAAGCTTGATCCAAGACAATAGATGGATTACATACCAAGAAATTCAGCATAAACTGCATATTGGATCAGGAAGCTTTCACGAGATTCCACACGTGCATCTTCAGTTGCGGAGGATAGTTTCTCGGTGAGTGCCACTCTCACCAATGCCCAGAAGCAGGCACGGGTGGAATGGTGCCATGATATGATAGACAAATTTGAAATAGGCTTGTCTCGGAAGTGTTTACGATATCGTTACAGGCGATGAATCTTGGATTTATCAATACGATCCAGAAACGAAGCGCCAGTCGACCTTTTGCGTGTTTCAAAATGAATCAACGCCTACCAAAGTGAAGCGATTTAGAAGCGGGGGTAAGATTTTGATCGCGAGCTTTTTCAGTTTGACTGGCTACTTGGTATCAATTCCTTTACGAAACCAAAGAAGCATTAACGCTGAATGATATACTACCAAATGGCTGACAGAAGTTTTCTCTGTTGTGGGCAACAAGCGACCAAACATAGAGCTCCGCGGGTTACTGCTTCACCACGACAATGCGCCCGCCCACACCGCAATCAAAACGAGGGATTTCTTGGACAGTATACCGGTCAAACTCCTGGGTCACGCTCCTTACAGCCCTGACCTAGCACCATATGCCTTCTTCTTATTTCCAAAAATAAAAGCTCAGCTCAAAGGGGTACAATTTTCGTCGCCGGACGATGAGCTGTCAGCGTTCGAGCAGGCAGTGAAGGTGTCTGCGGCGGCCTAAAAAAAATATTTCCGAAACTAGTTCAGACGCATGAAACTTTGTATAGAGGCTGGTGGGGAGTACTTTGAAAAGATAATATAAAAATATATGTACCTATAGAGTTTTTTTTTTAATAACCCAAAACTTTGTAAGTGTCCCACGTATGCATGTTAAAGTATATATAATTTTGTGTTTGTTCATACATCATTCCAATACCTTAACTAATTAACATAACTGCGCAACGAGGAGCCCGCGGCTGAATGATAACAGCTCGGTCCATCAGGTTAGGCTACGGTTGCCGCGGTTAGTCTGTGGATGGGCGCCCATCTTTACGTACCATTGAAACGCACATTAAGCTAACCAGGCTGTCATTCGTAGATTTTTGACAGTCGTTATGGGTAATCAAAATCCCGAAAGTCTGGTTACCAGTCCTACCAAGATATATATGACGGCGTGACTGGTTAATTTTTTATATTGTGTATCAAATTATCAATCGACCGTAAATTACTCTACGACGATTTTTTCCCGTCATATACATATTATTACCCAGTATCTGGTTCTTGGAGGTTAGATAAGCAGTCGCTCCGTGTGAAATACTGTTATTCAGCTAAATTCGGTTTGACTGGCCGACCCAAACATAGTTTGGAAACGGCTAGGCAGGTGGTTACGAACTTACACCGCCAAAAGGAGCCCGTTCACCTTGACTTCTGCTTTTCGAAATGTATCCTTGGAGTGTACCGACCGGCTTCAGCTTTGCTAAGTTGACATGTCCGGCCTAAATGGCGGAACTTAAACTTTTGGCCGATTCATTGAGTTTAAAGTCAAGATGGCTGCCAGGAAACTTGGTTTTATTGCAAAAATTACTAGACTACTTACAGGTACTTCACACCGGGACAGCTTCCAATGTTGTACAAAGCACAAGCAAACTAATTGTTACCATTCATTCTTATATTTTTTGTGCATATTGTAACCAAACAAATTTTACTTTCGTCGTCAATAATTTACCTAACTTCATTATAGGCGTTATACCCAAGCGTTAATTGTATTGGGTCCAATAGCAATCGTAGCGAAGAGAAATTTTAATTTGCACACATGTTGCAAACTCTCTGTAAATGGTTCGCCATTCCCGGCTGTTTGCAGCGCGTATAGTGCAATAACATCACAGAGAACATGATGAAATTCCCGGATTAATTAAATATCACATTGGGTTGGAACGTCCATATTTTGGTCAGCCATTGTTTACAATAGGTTTTTGTTGTTCTGAGTGGTTTCGAAGATTTTTTTCATTTATACATCTTAGTATCTATAGATGATCTATTGAACAGTAGCGGATTTACAAATTTGCCGTTATAGTACAGGATCATGGGCATGCATGGCAACTCAATAGCATTGAAAATAAAAAGATAGGCAACCGAACGTTTTCATATTCTTTAGGATGTATACTTTCAATTAGTATGTATTTTTTTTTGGTAAGCGAATTAGCAAATAATAACAAAAAAATAGGAGCAGATTTTTAATTAATCATAACCTTGAACAAAATTTTTTAAGCAACCTATTAACGATACTTTTCTTTATAAAATATGTAAAGAAAACCCTGTCCGAGCCATAAGGATAATAAAGGTTAGGTAAACACTTGACCAAATATAATATATAATTTTACATAGGTAATCATCATAGTAACAATAGTAATGAATTTTGAAATAATCCTTTTTTCCCGGGAATTAATTCAAATTTCCCCGAAATTTGGTAATTTTTAAAGAATTGACAACACCGGTATTATTATAAGCGAATAGCGACGCGACCACGTCACAGGAGCCGCGTGCCCTGCCCCCCGCCGTCCGCGGAAAGGGTTGCTTACCGCACATGTATTAAGTTACCTCTTTTTACGAAATAATATTTATTTTTTTAGGGGGATTTTTTTAAAGTTTAGCCTGTCTTTGTGGGCATTAGTAGAATCAGTTATCGATACCTAACAATACCTTCACGGATCGGACAGGGTTTTCTTTACATAATGTATATAATAATAATAATAAATAACAAATTTTTATTTATTCGAGTATCAGTGACTCATTTTGTTAGTAACAATTTTAACACGTATAACGCCACGAAATAAAATGATAAGTTTCCATTCAGGCCATGTCGGACAATGATGGGCGACACCAATATGTTCCGTTCGGGCCGTGGGAGACAATGGTGTCCGACAGTTAGAGCTATGTTTAAACGTCTCTACTAAGCTGTCGGTCAATAATACAAGGCAAAATTGTACGCAACATGACCCGCGCGGCCTCCTAGATTAGTGTAATCACATCAGCACTCATAAAACATACAAAAATAAAAAAGTTACGTCAGTTTTTCTAAAAATGTTATTTTGCCAACAATACATAAAAAATTGTGTAATGCAATTTTGATTTGTTTTTTCGATTTTAAGGAACAAAATGTGTTCGGTTTATAGATAAATTAAAAAATCGTGATTTTTATTAAATCAAAATCAGTTTTATTGTTTTAAACTTAGGAAATAGGAACAATTATCACATTTAAACTTAAATAATTGAGATCATGGGAAAACGTAAATTTTCAATAATATTTACTAGGTTAATTAATATAAATCAAACAGTTTTTAGCGGGCGACACTTTGACCCGCGCGGCTTCAACGGAAGAAAACTCAAATAATCATACGCAGCAAGCCATGTCGGACAATGTTGGGCGATATGAATTATCTTCACATTTATAAAGATTTCTGCAGTTATGTCAATGTTTTATAAGTTAGAAATTCATATTTAATAATACTAACAATAAAACCAAAAATTTATTTTTTGTCAATTTCAAATATTTTGTATGGCTTATAGGGTAAGTTAATTGTCGCCCAGCAATGTCCGACATGGCGTTGTACGTGTTAAACTTACTTCAACTTCTTACTTCTTACTCAATCGGTAAGCCGATCGGTGAAGGACGCCTCTAGGTCGGATCTTAGACTATTAGTAGCCTGTTCAATTTTTTGCCGCTCTTACTGACTTGAAATTCAATACGTTAGTTTAGTTCACAATCATATATCATTACATTTATTCTGAAATTGCGACTTTATGATTTGCGTTTTGTCGCCTTCATCACACACAATTAGCTTTTTCCGGTTATTAGTATGATTGTGACCTAGGTGATTTTTCTGTCAGTTACTACATTATTTTTGCAACCCGTTATGTAGCATGACGAGTATACTGTTGAACTAAAAACAGCAGCATGTACTAATCATAAGGTGGGGAAAGGCAAGCCTTAAAAATATCTATAACATACTAGCTGACCCGGCGAACTTTGTTCCGCCTTAAAGGCAACAATATAACATGATCTTATTTTTTACTTTTTAAATTAGGATAATTAGGGTAGCATAAAGTGTAGGAGAAGTCGAAACAATGAAGCTCATCATCATCAACCTTTTTTATCGTCCCCCTGCTGGACATAGCTCTCCTCTCATAAGGAGAAGAATTGAGCGTAATTACCACGCTTGCTCAATGCGGGTTGGCGATTTCAGACTTAAAGTCCAGGTTTCCTTAAGATGTTTTCCTTCACCTTATAATCGGCTTGTAACATTTCATCATTAAATCACAATAAATAAATACATAGAAGAAATTTCATTTTCTCTACTTTGAGGAGGTGCAAGGTACCAGGGTAGCACAAAACTGTAGAAGTCGAAACAATGAAGCTCATTCATGCCCACGGGAACGGGATAAAAAGTATCCTATGTCCTTCTCCCAGTTCTTAGCTACCTCTTCCTACCAATTTTCAACAAAATCGGTTCAGCCGTTCTTGAAAAATATATTGTAAAATAATTATAGATAATACATGGAAGAAGTTTTATTTTGCCTACTTTGTGGAGGTGCCAGGTACCAGGGTAGTACAAAATTGTTTGAGAAGTATAAACAACGTCACCGAGATCACATGCTTTTTCAAGCAATCAGCGCCATCAGCCGGGCTGATTTGTGAATCTAAACCATCCACGGCATCACTCAAACGCATACAGAAAAATTAATTTAAATCGGTCAAGCCGTTTAGGAGGAGTTCAATGATATACACACGTACAGCAGAATTATATATATAAAGATGAACACAGCTTAAATAAAATAATGTGTAGTCAGTAAACATTATACGTATAATATGAATGTCATCTATCATGTGGCTATGTCATTATATTAGTCAGTATTTACATAGATATATACAGTATGTTAAATAACAGAGGGCGTTCCCTTAAACTCGTTAATATATATCATTAATAGATTAAAATAAAAATATCAGCATAGAAAAATAAGCATAAAAAAATCCGAATAAAAAAAAATTCTAATTGGAAATAAATTTGAAACCTCCTGTTTTAAATCAAAATAGTAGTCGTCATGTATAAATAAATTGCGACGTTGCCGTCTTTCATGTTCGCGTGTACAGTGTGTTTCTTTTACATGTCAATTTAAAATTTTTATTGAATATTTTCTTATTGGAAAAAAATTTAAAATATGTTGTTTTCGAATGGAAATATTTTTTTTAGCATGTATGTATGCTATACTATTTCGGGTTAACGGGAACGCCCTCTGTTAGTTAACATACTGTATATACTAGCTTTCCGCCCGCGGCTTCGCCCGCGTGGAGTTCGGTTATATCGCGCTTTTTAGATTTCCCTCGGGAACATCAAATTTTTCTGGGATAAAAGGTAGCCTATGTTCTTTCTTAGGGTCTAAAGATTGTCAGTGCCAAATTTCATAAAAATCGGTTGAGAAGTGTAAGCGGGAAAGCCTAACAGACAGACAGACAGACAGACAGATTTACTGTCGCATATTAGTATGGATTAGTATAGATTAACATGAAAAACAATTAACTATAATGTATACTAATATTTACATTAAGTGTATTTGGAGCTGGCTCAGGCTCCATACATTTCTGAAACATCTCCTTTCTCGTCAGTATACGACAACAGTGCCCTTTGCGTACAGTGCCATCATACAATACAATATTAACACCGCGGGACACTCAACTCCACTAGACGTAATAACAATAAAACCTCCATTTGTCTCGCTCGGTATCTTCAAGTAATAGCCTGAACTACTATGATAACCTAACCATTCGACTTTTTGACGTCATTTTTTGCCAATAATTTTATTTAATTTACACTGGTCGGCAGGAAAGGGTAACTTAGAAGATCTGTAATGTTTTCAAAATTACCTGAAATAGTTTTATGAAATGAAAACTAAATTAAAGACTGTTTTTATATGCGGTCCAGTGTAATTTCAATAAATATAATCAAACCAATTAAGACTTCATTTTTCCTAAGGCTAAAGTCCAGTATTTTTTAGTATAGCATCTATGTCATAAGATTGCATGAGAAACCACAAAGTTATGAGCTTGTAATCTTACTTGATTGTCCCAAAAAAATATGGTTAGGGCACCGCTCGCCCAACCGCGCCAGAAGCGGTGCGTCGCGGGGTTGCCCTGTCTCCCTATACTCCTAGTACTATGATCTACTACCGTCAGCTGTGTGCGCTCGATAACCAAACTGCAACAATTTCCAAATGTATTTGGGAAAAAATATAACTATGGTGTAAAAATTATTGAATTCGATTCAGTTGCTTATTCTGAACAGGCAGTAAGGTTCTGGAGTGGCGGCCACGTACCGGAAGACGTAGCGTAGGGAGGTCCCCAATAAGGTGGACCGATGACCTGGTGAAGGTCGCGGGAAGCCGATGAATGCGGGCAGCACAAGACCGGTCTTTGTGGAAAGCCTTGGGATAGGCCTATGTCTAGCAGTGGACCTCTATAGGCTGGAGAAGAAGAAGAAAAATAACGTTGTATAAAATTGTGTCTAAATAGTGAATCATTTCACTATTTAGACACAATCAGTTTCCCGGTGGTAGGCAACAACATCAGCCGCCGGCATAAGTTACCACCCACCAGACAAAGTCTTGCCGCCAAGCGATTCGTCGTGTTCCGGCATGATGTCTGGTGAAGCCTTACGGAAGACGGGTCTGAGCAGTTGGGTTGCGATGTGACCGGGTACGATGTGCCTAATGTTGTTGTGTCGGGAGTTTGGTCGTGGAGGGTCTCCAGATCATCCTCCGGCGCAGCATCGTTGGTCGTGTTGTTGGGTTAAACATTGCATCACCTCGCTCAACTGCCGTCTTCCTTCCTATTCACTCAGTTTTTTTGAGTGAATAGGCTTAATAAGCTAGTGCGCTTTACCATCAATGATTGCATCACTGCTTACCATCAGGCAGTCAAGCACTAGTTTATAATAATTAAAAAAAAAAAAAAAAAAATCATCATCGGCCTAGTCCGTTTCCAACATAGTTACGGTCGGCTACCAATCTTTATTAATGCATCTAAACACACCTATCTGACCTCCACAAACCAATTACTGGGTAATATGTGACCTCTTGGTAAGATTGGTTGTCAGCCATACGGGTTTCTGACGACCCGTAACGACTTTCAAAGATCCATGAATGACAGCCGAGACCTTTCTGACACAGGGAGGAGTCTTAGTATCAGAGGATGATCATTCATCCACAGACCAACGTGACAAATACAATATGTAAAGAAAACCCTGTCCGATCCGTGAAGGTATTGTTAGGTATCGGTAACTGGTTCTACTAATGCCCACAAAGACAGGGTAAACTTAAAAAAGAAATTCCCCTAAAAAAATAAATATTATTTCGCAAAAAGAGGTAACTTAATACATGTGCGGTAAGCAACTCGTCCGCGGGCGGCGGGGGGCAGGGCACGCAGCACCTGTGACGTGTTCGCGTCGCTATTCGCTTATAATAATACTGGTGTTGTCACTTTTTTAAAAATTACCAATTTTCGGGGAAATTGAAATTAACTCCCGGGAAAAAAGGATTATTTCAAAATTCATTAGTATTGTTACTATGATGATTATGTAAAATTTTATATTATATTTGGTCAAGTGTTTACCTAACCTTTATTATCCTTATGGGTCGGACAGGGTTTTCTTTACATATTGTATAGTTTAACCTGAGGGGCTTTTTTTTGTTCCGTGGTGGAAAATCCTCATGGATGTCCGCCGCCCCGGGGTGGGCGACTTCACGTACGCGCTGGTCCGCGGAAGTCCTTGATTCTGTCGCAGCCACACACTCTCGAGCTGGCCCGGTCTGTCCGGGCCTCGCCTCCTGTACGGGTTAGTGAGATGTTAAACTACACCGTGCATCGCCTCTGAGGTCCATTGAATAGGGAGCGGGGACTTCCTCATGTTCCTCGCCCCTGGACCCATTTATGGAGGCCGGAAAAGGGCGTTGTCCGCCCTTCCCCTGCGCCCGGTGCGGCCCGGGAACGGAGTTGAAATCTCCCTCTCCCGTTCCGAACCTAAGGCCTAGTGCGTGTTTTTTTCTTTACGGCAAAAACGTCTTCATCGCGTTAACGTAAGAAAAACCCACACTAAGAACACTAATCGGTCGAACCGTGCGCCTATCCAAACATAGCCCCAAATCCCAAAACATAATACAAAAATAATATCATTATTTATTTTAAAGTCTTTAACCAATGTGTGTTACCGCTGATGACATATGGATCTGAAACGTGGTTCCACACTATGGGCCTCATAAGGAAGCTCAAGGTCGCACAGAGAGCTATGGAGAGGGCTATGCTAAGTGTTTCTCTACGTGATCGAGTCGGGAATGAGGAGATTTGTAAAAGAACTAAAGTGACCGACATAGCCCAGCGGATTACCTCTCTGAAGTGGCAGTGGGCCGTAGAGCCGATGGCCGATGTGGCAGAAAGGCTCTTGAAGTGCGATCACGTACCGGCAAGCGCAGCATCGGATGCCCACCGAATAGGTGGCCGGATGATCTGACCAAAATCGCAGGGCCGCGTCCAACCATTCTTTTTGGAAATCCTTTGGGGGACCCAAGGCTTTCCACGATGACCGGTCTTGTGCTGCCCGCATCCATCGGCTTTCCGCGACCTTCACCAGGTCATCGGTCCACCTTGCCTCCCTACGCTGCGTCTTCCGGTACGTGGCCGCCACTCCATAACCTTATTGCCCCATTGGCCATCGGTTCTACGAGCAATGTGCCCTGCCCACTGCCACTTAATTTTAGCGACTCGAAGAGCTATGTCGATGAATTTGGTTCTTCTGCGGATAGCCTCATTTCTGATTCGATCACGCACAGAAACTACGAGCATAGCTCTTTCCATCGCCCTTTGTGTGATTCTGAGCCTTCGTATGAGGCCCATTGTGAGCGACCACGTTTCAGTTCCGTAAGTCATCACTGGCAACACACACTAGTCAAAGACTTTAGTCTTGAGACACTGTGGTTTCTTGGATGACTAGAAGATGTAGCGTAGTTTAGCTTTTTTTCTTTTCTTAACGAATTAAAAAGAAACGGAATGAATTTCAATTTTAACCGACGCTAATAAATTATTTCGCAGGCTGGAAATGTTTCAGTCATGTTTGACATACATATCTACTCTCATTTACGAAATTATTTTAAGTCTGAGTATTCATTAAAGAACATCCATATTTGTGTTAGTAAGTACTATAGAACTAAATTAGTTTAGTACATCCAATAAAGACGTGGAATGCAATCTAGTGTTTAAGAAAAAGATCGTCTGTCCACTTCCTTCAGAATGCTGTAAGAGCTTGCTCGGATGCGATGCAATATGCAGACTATTAAGCCCGTCTCCAACAAAAGGTAACTGGACAGCTCCACGGTAATAGCCTGTTAAACCCACTATCGTATCATTTTAGTATTTATACAAAATGTCGGCCGTGCAGCAAACCAAAACTCATTATTTTTTCTGTTCGCATATGTCTGCTATCGCTTTATACAACGTTATTTTTTGTATATGCGACACTCGAAACACATGTCCAGTATTTTTATGTAAAGAATTTATGAACAAAATTTCAAAAGATATCTTGAAAAATCACAAAGTTATGAGCTTTTTATGTTACCTGGTTGTCCCTACAAAAATTTGGTCGACGCGCCGCTAGCCCGCTCGCAGCGCCGTGGCGAGGCGGGGGCCCTAGGACACTATGATCTGATGTAAACTGTAATATGCGCACGGTAACCACACTGCAACATTTTTTAAATATATTTGGGAAAACATGGTGCGAAAATGATTAGAATCGATTCAGTTGCTTATTCTGAACAAACTATATTCAGGTTTTGTTTAAAGAAAAAATAATCGTTCGTGAAAAAATATCTTTGGTAAAATTGCTGCGTGGCGGACATTAAAAAAAAGATCGGACTATCAAAACTCTTTTATTCGGTACTTCATTTGAGTTTTACGATATCCTCAAAGCTAAATATTTGGCTAAATATTCTTCAAAGCCTGGAGCATAGGCGTAGCGTTACCCGGCATTTTGCAGAGTGTACTCTGGAATTACGTGACATAATTCCATACGGCGAGTATCTACCCTGTCATTGTTGACACCACTACGACCCGGACGAAGCGTTTCGCCTCGTCTTTTACACCGTATTACAAAAACAAGCTGTTCTTGTATAAACTATTTATGTTGTAAAATTATCTGATGAAAATGTAAACTAAGTAATTAAACATGCTCTTAACCATCCAACATTGCATCACTGCTTATTATCAAGCGGGATTGCGGTCAGGCACTAGTTTATATAGATGATTAGGACAACGTCTGGAGTTATGGATAAGATTTCTCAATTCTGTTCGTAATAATATGTTACTAGGTATTCATAGAAGCTTAGAATCTTGATATGTGATACTGAGAAGAGATTAGATGTGTGTATCATATTACGAATAGACACGATTTCGAGTACCGAATTGTATAATGTTATAGACAGGGCTGTCATGAAGAATATTTGAGAATAATATCGCGAGAACTGAGGAATAATTCGAAAAAAGTTTTGGGTATGGAGGTCGAAACGAAAGAAAAATAAAATGGGTAGTAAAAGGAGAAGGGCTATATTATGATTTATTTATAACGAATTATGATCAGTCATGGTGGCCTAGTGGCCTCTCAAGTATGAGTGTGCGGCAATGTAACTTTTCTAAGTTATTTGTACTTTTTAAGTATACCTTGGACACCAATGACTGATTACAAGGTGAAGGAAAACATCTTGAGAAGACCTGGCTTTTATGTCTGAAATCCCCAAACCGCATTGAGCAAGAAGTGTGGTGATTACGCTCAATCCTTCTCTTTATGAGAGGAGGCCTGTGCCCAGCAGTGGAACGTTTAAAAGGTTGATGATTAATAAGCCTGTAATTTTAGCTACGGGTGCTTATATTAGGGCTTCAGAGTCAGGGACCTCCTTACGAAGCGGGCCGTATCGAGACGGCTAACGAGAGCCTCAATAGATGTTGGTCGAGGCTCTTGGCTATCAAACCTTTGGCCAATACGACAATCGGTACAATGACAGCCGAGTTCACATCCCACATGTCAACATCTCGTGCGCCAAGTTGAGATATTTAATTTGTTTCTCTTTCTCAGCTTTCACGATGTAGAATGGTCAGAAATTATTTAAGAACATAAATGAAAGTTTACCTCCATTATCACTGAAACAAAAACCCTAAAATGTTAAATGTTAATGTTAATGTTAGGTCCGTTCGTGTGTGGAGTACTGCAGCCACATTTGGGCTGGTGCTGCCAAGTGTCACCTGGCCACTTTGGATTCAGTGGAGAGACGTGCAAAGAGGCTGGTTGGTGACCCTGATCCAACTCGAGTTGGTCTCCAAAGCCTAGAGCACAGGCGTAGAATAGCCAGCCTTTCGGTGTTCTATAGGATGCATTTCGGGGAGTGTGCGAGGGAATTGCATGATTTAATTCCCCCATCTCCGTTCCACCAGCGGACGACCCGTCGTACGGCTGGTTTCCACCCTTACGTTGTTAACACCACTACGATCCGGACGAAGCGTTTCGCCTCCTCCTTTATACCGCGTACATCGAGGGACTGGAACAATTTGCCAGCGGCGGTGTTTCCGTCGGACTACAATTTGAGTGTCTTCAAGGCTAGAGTGAATAGGCTCTTAATAAACTAGTGCGCTTTACCATCAACGATTGCGTCACTGCTTACCATCAGGCAGGATTGCGGTCAAGCGCTGGTTTATAATAAGTAAAAAAAAAAAAATCAAAAAAAAATGGCTCCATGCATAAAAATAAAAAAAATTGTTGTTACATCGGCAACAGAAATGCATCGTCTGTGAAAATTTCAACTATGTAACTATCACAGTTCATTAGATACAGCCTGGTGACAGACAGTCAGACAGAAAGATGGACAATGAAGTCTAGTAATTGTGTCCCTTTTTTACATGCTTTTTATTAGCTTCACTTGTATGTTTGCTTGCTTGCTTGTTTGTTTGTTTGTTTGTCCGTCTCTAACTCTTTGGACTACGAGTTAGCGGCTCATTACTGTAAAATGTCCCACGCCCACCGTTTTCAATACGTTCGTTCGTTAATTTTTTTTAAAGAATATCGAACTAAATAGTTGAAAATAAATATAGTTTAAAAAACTAAAATAAAACATGCTTTTAAAAAATATCAAACTAAAAAGGCAAAAATATTTTTTAAAAAAGCGTGTGGCGCTTAATATATAAAAATTATGGCACAAAGCGCCTCACGCTTTTTAAAAAATTATTTTTACCTTTTTAGTTTGATATTTTTTAAAAGCATGTTTTTTTTTTTGGTTTTTAAACTATATTTATTACCTTGTACGGAACCCTAATAAAATCAATGTTTACTTCTCTTCGTAAAGCAACATATTAATTGCAAAATATTCTTCTTTATTTATGTAAATATTGTAAATATTTCATCAATAAACGTGAAAGAAGAGTACAGAGCCTTAGTTTTTTTGTTCTGGATGGGAAATCGTCAAATGGCCTCTCCCGCCCTGTGCCTCCACACAGGGCGGGAGAGGGTCAGAATTTTGCTGACTAAAACCCATCCGTATTCCTTTACTTGTTTGTGCACCAGTGCTACGGTTCTTTTTTAACCAAACCGCAACCCTGACCCAGGAGGCATCGGTCTTCGTAAACACCGTCACGATGTGCTGACAGCTCTTTGAGGCGCTCGTGAAACACAACGTCGACCCGGGCCTGGTCCTTACCGGGCGGCGAGCTACCCACTGCTCACCGCCCGCAAGCCTGCGCCTACGGTGGCTGGGAGCACGATGTTGTCTCCCGACCAGGGCGTCTCCTGCGGCGGCTGGAGGCGTGAGGGCGGAGACTAGAGAGGCTTTTGCTCTGCAGTTGGACAAAGCAGGTTCTTTAAAAAATAATTTTTTTTAGATAATAAGCTTAGTGTACCTTACCTGTGGTAAACTACAGGCGAGGGCGAATCCCCATGCGCAGAGTAGCATCTGCTTGCTGCGCCTGCGCGCCACTGATAGCCGCAGCGGGTATATCACAGCGAAGAACCTGTAGATATATCATTTGTTAAGTCAATTTTTAAGGGGTAAACTTTGGTAAGAAGTAGTTGAAATAAATTCTGTTTGATTTATAAGAAAAGATCGGCCAAGAGCATGTTTGTCCACGCCCAGTGTTGGGTTCCGTAGTTCCCCGTCCGTGACAAAAATTCCCCCACTATTGTTACATTGAGTTGACATACCTACTTACAAAGTACGGAATCTAATCTTCCTATCTCAGCACAATCGTATCCTCCTAATATTATAAGTGCGTAAGTTTTTACGGATGAATGGATAGATAAATGGATGGATGGATGTTTGTAACTCTTTCACGCAAAAACTTCTTTTAGTACCTTGTTATAATTTGCATGGCATTTAGTGGCTAGAGAGATTTTAGTCAGGATTAGCTCATTCTTTAGCAAAACAGTACCTAACAGCGTTAGGTACTACTCTGAGACGTCCCTTTGAGAAGTGACGGACAACCTACGGACATCCCTCAATCTCGCAAGGGAGAATAAAAATATGTAATTGAATTTGTAAATCCTCTTTCCGACGAGAGAATACTTTCTCGATATCTGTCAGTTCTATAAAGCAGTGCAAACTTTGGCGAAGTAAGCGGAGTGAGCTGTCATTCTTATGCTAATCCATTGATGGACACTATTGATAGCTCTCTCTAAGGTCACTTCACCAATCTTCACAGTGAGATGTTTACAAAAACGTTTCATTCGAATTCTCATTCAACTTTTCCACCGTAACCATCGATCACTTATACACTAGATTCACAATCAGTGTAAAAAAAAAATAATAAACTGAACAAGCGCACAACGCAGCACTTGGCTTCTTTCATTTAGTACTTACTTTATAATTCCGACTTTAATGCATGCGTGTAAGGTTGAATTTGGTTTGATGTCAAACTCGGTCGTAAAAAATAATGGCTTTTTGTACTGCTTTGTGATAAGAACTTTATACACTGCACTTAAGGCTAATTTTAAATTAATGTATATTTATTTTGACTACTTTAGACTGCTTAATACTTGTCGCTATTTTTGATAAGAGGTTTGTTCGAGACCATTGATAAAATATTAAACAGATACGATATATTCTAACAAACTGACCAAAAAAAATGTGCCGAACACAGCAGCAGCACACATGCATATTTTTATTCGGTATACATTGGTACAGTGTGAGTGAGATGGGGCGCAATCTAAAGCATAGAGAAGAAAAAGATGGCTAGTGTTTGTCGTTTGCGCTGTTAGTGTTTGTCGTTTGTTTTTACGAGTGTATCGAGAGTGACTAAAGCGAGATACAGGACTTACCTCCTTTTGTACGCTTCATTTTTAGTGCGCTAATGACATATCTACCTTAGTTTAATATTTTATCAATGTTCGAGACTGTGTATCGAGTGTGATCGATGACCGTAACACAAATTTCAATTAATTTCACAAAATCAAAACCATAGCATTTATTTCTATTAAACCAATGACAGGTACTACCACAGTTACTGTACATGCAACAGGAAATAATATTTACATCTCTCATATTCTGTAAGTAGGTCCTTAATACCCGCAATTGGGGCTAGTAGGTGACCAATTAGCGCTCTAGGGTAATAATGTAGCTAAAAAAGCCCCAGGGCGGTAAGTAATTAAAAAAAACTTCACTCTCTCAAAAAGTTCGCGTACATCTAATGTAATCATCATACTGGCAATAGACATCATGCATTCAGCCCAATGACAAAAGAGGTCGCTTCGCTATTTAGCCGTGTCTTCGTATGAATATAGTAATAATCAATTTTATTCTTGTATTGTCGGTTTTTTTCTACTACTACCTCACAATCCAGATGTAAAGCAAAGTAGTTAGCACGGGTGTAAGTAAGCATCATTAAGGATATTAACTGGGTAAAAAAAAAAATCTATTTAATCTGTCAATCAGATTATAGAAAAATATTGGATAAGTATATTTTGTTTTGTCAAATCAATAAAAATTGACTAATATAGAAGGCATCAAAGATCAGGAGTGGTAACTGGTGACGTCACTGGTAGCTAAAAAGTGTAGCGTGCAGTGACGTCACACGAGTTTTCAACGCGCTGTGTCGTCTTCATTTTTTGTTTATGATAAAATGAAAAAAGAAAAAATACGTGTCTAGTATTTTTTGGAAATCTGACTGACGGACTAATTAGTTTTTTTTTAGTCAAATACCCTATTGCACCCTCGAAGTATAAGCGCCCTCGCTGCGCTCGAGCGTCTAAATTTCTCGGGCTGCAATTGATCCCTTACAGCCCTTGGCTTCGAATCTAGGTACTATTACGGAGAAGATGAAGCTCAAACTTTGACAATAAACATGAATAAACTATTACCGTTCACAATTTTATTTAAATAGCAAAATATGCTACAATATTTTTTTACATTGAGTTATAAATTATTTAAAATGATTTATTTTTTTATAAATAGGTTTGTATAAACACTTTTAAAAGCTTAAATTGAACCCGAATCTAATACTGAAAAACCATTTCATTACAGAACGTTTTAAGGTTTAACATATCAGAGCACTTAGTTTAAGCCCCTGAAACTTTACCTCATCTTTAACTAAAAGACTATTTTCGTAAAATACTGCGGTTTGAAACACTCCCTCTTTACTGGGCAATTGTGAACAGAGGGTTAGAGTAAAACCCTCAGAATATGGCTTTTTACAACATTTTTTCGACCCATTTAGGTCTGTAGGCAACCTCCAGTAGGTATACAAACTAGATAATTTATTAGGGTTCAACAGTTAACATTTATGTAAATTCCTGAAAGTGTTGACCTTTTTAGAATATTGCATATTTTAAACAGTTAATAACGCTGATTCCCCCTTTTCACAAACTAAAAAGTTCAGCGTTAATTTTTCATTATGAAAAAGACAGAATATAAAATAATAGTTTATTCCATACTAATATTATAAATGCGAAAGTAGCTCTGTCTGTCTATCTGTCTGTTACGCTTTCCCGCTTAAACCTCTCAACCGATCGGCACAGACAATCTTTAGACCCTGAGAAAGAACATAGGCTACCTTTTATCCCGGAAAAAAATGATGTGTAACCGAACTCCATGCGGGCGAAGCCGCGGGTGGAAAGCTAGTCTTATATATAAATAACTAGCTTTCCGCCTTTTATCAAAATCAGTTGAGAGGTTTAAGCGGGAAAGCGTAACAGACAGACAGACAGACAGACCGACAGACAGACAGACCGACAGACAGACAGACAGAGTTACGTTCGCATTTATAATATTAGTATGGATAGTTTCTCGGTGGTTGGCCATAACATCGGCTGCCGGCAGAAGTTACCAGACAAAGTCTTGCCGCCAAGCGATTCGTCGTGTTCCGACATGATGTCTGGTGAAGCCGTACGGAGGACGGGTCTGTCAGTTGTGTTGCGTTGTGTGGCGGGTACGATGCGCCAAATGTTGTTGTGTCGAGAGTTTGGTCGTGGAGAGTCTCCAGATCGATCTCCCTCTAGCGCAGCATCGTTTGGTCGTGTTGGTCTTGGGTTTACCATTGCATCACCTCGCTCAACTGCCGTCATCCTTCCTATTCCTAAGTTTTTTAAGTGAATAGGCTTAATAAACTAGTGCGCTTTACCACCAACGATTGCATCACTGTTTGCCATCAGGCGGGATTGCAGTCAAGCACTAGTTTATAGTTATTAAAAAAAATCTTTTCAAATTAAGATATTCCTGAGACTTATTATTATTATTTTTACATGCCATTTTTTAATCATTTATGATTGACAGCCTCCGTGGAGTAGCGGTAGCGAACGCGGCTGCTGCGCAGTGAGGCGTCGGTATGATCCCCGCGCAGCAGTGAAAATATTTGTATGTGTGAATATGAATATTTTCACTGGTCTGGTCGTGCCTCGGAAAGCATATTAAGTCGTTGGTCGCGGAAACTACTGAACGGATATCTATGAAATTTGGCACACAAATCGTTTATAACCATGATTGTCATTTATGTGATAGTTTTAACCCGATATTTGTAAGGGATACAAGTTTAGCGCGTAGGGCGTGTTGTGTAATTAAAACGCGAATAGGTAGGACGTTGTATATTGCACGTAAGTCTAGAGTACAATGTATGCTATAAGCTACCTAATTACAAGAGGAGAGACGCGACTATGTTACAATGTAAAATGTCTGATAATATCTGATAATAATGTGTGATGAATATGATGTCTTACGAGCTATGCACAAGCTTAAATACTAAACAATAATACAGCTATATCTAAACCGGAGCGGGGCTGACTGATCGGGCGTTCTTGATGCTGATTTGTTGATCATGGGAGAACGTGCCGTCTGATTGGCCGGTGGACCGGGCCCGCGCCTTCGGTCCACGTGCAAGGCGGTTCGATATGATCCGCGCGCTTTCTCCGGCGGCGCACAATGGGTTAACAGAACCGCGTTATTCGCGGCGTTCCGATCCGAACGAACAATGGGTTAACTAACAGATGTGCGACACCCTCGCTGAGGCTGTCAGGACCCACGCGCTTTGTCTTACATACGCGCTTTGTCTTCCAAGATCCTTGTTTGACACTGGTATGATTTATGTGCACCCTTTCGCGGAAGGTCGTCAATCGTTGGGACGTCAATAGTTGGGCAATCCTTTGTGTTATTGTTGTATTGTAGCGACTGCGACCATTGCTACAGTACTCTCCCCCTCACGGCGAAGCATACGTGGCGTGCAGGCATCTTAACGATCCTGCCTGACCTAGTACGTTGCTAGGCTGTTGAGTAGGCTGGATTGCTCGTCTGCGGTCGCTGCAGGTGCTGGAGTCTTGGCTGTGGCTTGCTCGTCTGTGGTAACTGCAGGTGCTTGACTGGTCTCGCTGTTTGTTTGCTTAGGATCATCTTCTGTGTTGATAGTGTACGCAGGTTTGAGGCGATCGATCGATATGTTGCTTGATCGTCCGGGTAGTTGTATTGTGAAGTACTTTTCCTTGCGTTCGATGATCTGGTATGGACCTTGGTATGGATGCTGCAGAGGTTTGCGGACAGTGTCGTCGCGTACAAACACGTGGCTACATGTTTGTAGATCGTTGTGCACGAATATACATCGCTTGTTTGCATGCGATTTGTATGTGGGTATGAGCTTCGTGATGATGTCGTGCAGGTGATTGACATAGTCGTGATCCATCGTCGGTGTGGCTGGAGTTGGTGATATGAAGTCACCTGGCAGGCGTATAGCTTGACCGTAGGTGAGTTGCGCTGTGCTTGTGTCAGAGTCGGAGCGGATAGCGGCTCTTAGACCCATTAGAACAGTAGGCAACTCGTAGATCCATTTGTTGCTGTTTTCTAGTCTACCCATGAGTGCGGCTTTCAACGATCTGTGCCAACGCTCGACGATTCCATTACTCTGCGGGTGGTAAGCAGTAGTACGGGTTTTGTCTGCGCCGAGTAGTTGAGCGTCGAGAGTCTTTGAATAGTCGACTTTCAAACTGTCGTCCTTGATCAGTTGTGATTCTTATTGGACAACCGAAACGGGATATCCAGACTTCGTATAGCTTTCTTGCGACGGTTTCAGCGGTTGTCTCTTGAAGTGGTACAGCTTCAGGCCATCGAGTGCACCGGTCGATCATTGTGAGTAAGTATTTGTGTCGACATGCTGATGTAGGTAGCGGACCAACGATATCGATGTGAATGTGTTGAAATCGTTCGCTCGGTGGGAATGTTGCGATGTCGCTATGATTGTGTCGCTGTATTTTGGAGAGCTGACACGAATTGCATGTTTTGGTCCACTCCCCGATGTCGGTGTTCATTGAGGGCCAAAAGAATCGTTCTTGCATCAGCTTCCGTGTAGCTCGTACTCCGGGATGACTTGGACTGTGCACGGCGTTGAAAGCTGTGCGACGAAAGTCAGCTGTTAGATATAGACGAACATGTGACGTTGATGTTTCGCAGAATATTGGCTTGTTGGTACCAGGTAAGGTGATTTTCTTGAGTTGAATGTTGGTCTGTTGAGATAATGCAGGTAAACAACTGTCGTTTTCTTGAGCTTGAGATAACTCGTCGTAGTTGATAGGTGATGGCGTGTCGATTGTCTCGACGCGCGATAGTGCATCTGCGACAATATTTTGTGCCTCGCTCACGTGTCGGATATCAGTAGTAAACTCGCTAATGAAGAGCAATTGGCGGATTCGGCGTGGTGTGTCGTTATCAGACGGGGGCTTGCGAATTGCGTAAATCAGCGGTTTGTGGTCAGTATAAATGATGAGCTCTCTGCCTTCAAAGATTTTTCGAAAGTGTTTTACGGCCATAAAAATCGAAAGTAGTTCCCTTTCATTTGTGCTATATCTCTTTTGTCTACCGGAGAATTTTTTCGAAAAATATTCGAGTGGCACCCATTGTTTATTGTTACGCAATTGTTGGAGGGACGCGTCGGCGCAGGTAGCCGACGCATCGCAAAACAAAGCGATCTTGTCGTCGGGCGAACGGGATGGGTAAGACAACAACGCAGCATCTATTATGCTCTGTTTGCACAATTCGAAGGCTTTTGTTGACTGGTCGTCCCACGTTACTTCCGTTTTGTCTCGTTTTTTTTGAGTTATGAAGAAAGGCGTGTAACGGTGCTTGTATCTCGGCCGCATTTCTAACGCTGTCTCTATAGAAATTTATCATCCCCATAAATCTTCGTAAGTCTTGAATGGTTTTCTTTTTGGGGTATTCTATTATCGCATTGACTTTGTCTGGAAGTGGCTTAATTCCCGCGCTTGATACTTCGTAACCTAGGAACTTGACTGTTTCGCCGCCGAAGACACACTGAGATGGGTCGATAGTGACACCATACGTGTCTAATCGGCGTAAAACTTCCTGCAGATCCGCGATATGGCTTGCTTCACTTTCAGATGCAGCGATGACATCATCGATGAATGGGAACGCGTAGTCTATCCCGTTCAGTACTTCGTGTATGAATCTTTGGAATGTCTGTCCAGCATTCTTGAGACCTGGGCACATTCGTGGAAATTCGAATAAACCGAATGGTGTTGTGATCGCTGTCTTCTCGATATCGTATTTGAAGATCGGCAATTGTGAATAGGCTCGGTTTAAATCGAGAGTGGAGAAGATTTTCTTGCCGTGAAGCAGGTATGTAAAATCCTTGAGGCGTGGGACTGGGTAGCGATCGGGTTTGGTGACGTCATTGAGTCTCCTGTAGTCTCCGCAGATTCGTAAGTCGCCGTTTTTCTTAGGTACGACATGTAGTGGACTGGCCCAAGGGCTTTTGCTTGGTCGGCAAATTCCTTGCTGCATCATGAGCTCGAATTCTTTCTTCACGGGCAGGTAGCGATGTGGAGGAAGCGGTCTGCACTTGCTGTACACTGGTGGACCAGTAGTTTCGATGTGGTGTTCTACCCTGTGTTTGGGAGTATCCTTCGTGCATGACGGTCGTAGGATGTCAGGAAACTTACTGAGGAGCTGGTGATACGGCTGTTCCATGTCGATACTTCGAACTGTGGGTTCGGCGGACTGAATGACTGATGCTCTGACGGTCATATTGGTAACTTTGTCGACGAGACGTCGGCCGGCTATGTCGACAAGAAGTTGATGACGTTTCAGGAAGTCTGCACCGATGATTGGTTTGGTGACTGCAACGACGATGAATTTCCAGGTGTACGGCCGTCGTAGGTTGAGATCCAGTTGTAGGGTTTTCTCTCCGTACGTTGGGATAATCGTGTTGTTTGCCGCGTACAAACAGAAATCGGTTTGTTTTGCTTTCCCGCCTTTGGTTCTCGGTATCACGGAAACGTTTGCACCGGTATCAATAAGAAATGACAGACGCGAATTCTTATCAGTTATGAATAGGCGGTGAGAAGTGTTGTTCGCGTCAGTTGCCGCCTCAACCGACGCAGGCGTTAGTTTTCCGACTGGGCACTGTTGCTGTCGAAATTGCACGGACGCGTACACTTTCGCGCTTCTTTACCGAACTTGCGATGATAATAACACTTAAGTGATTGTTCTGAATACTTGCGATTGCTATTATCCCGGCTTGCTGAGCGCGATCTTGAACGCCGTCTGTCGTATGGTCTGTGTGATCTTGGCCTGTGTTCCTGCCTGTTCTTGAGTTCAGCTAGCTCCAGAGATAACTGCCTTATTTGTTCGTGTAGGGCAGTCATACCGCCCGCGTGTGTAATCTGCGCGACCTGGTTAGGTAGCGCGATAGTGTCCATGACAGTGTCTGCCATTTGCGACAACTTTTCTAAGTCAGTTATGTCGCTCACGGTGAGAACAGCGCGTACTGAAGGTGGAAGTAACTTGGTCCACATGATGCGCAGTGTACTGTCGGGTATCTTCTGTCCGGCTAGTTCCCGCATTTTACGTAACAGCTGTGAGGGTTTCTGATCTCCGAGTTCCATCTCATCCATCAGCTTTTGCAGCTTCCGGCTCTCGGACTCCTCGTAGACGCTGATGAGTCTGGCCTTCAGGGTTTCGTACTTGTTTTCAGTGGGCGGTTTAGCGATAATATCACTTACTTGTTGAAGTGCGTCCAGGCCTAGTCGTGCGATAGCTGCTTGATAGCGCGCGTCATCACCTGACTTCTGTGGCGCCATTACTGCTTCGAAGTGCGTGAACCATAGCCTGGGATACGCTGGCCAAAAGTCAGACAGCCGTGCTTGTAATGTGAGCGTGTCGACTCGCCCTTCTGCCTGTGGTGCGTTGCTGGTCGCCATTCTGAAGAACGCTGCTGTTGTAACGCAACAATACCGCGAATATAGCCTCTTGAAATCCTAGTGGGGAAACCCGCTTGTGGGAAGCCACTAGAATGTGCTAATCACGAGTATCGTCACGTCGGTCTTGAAGTCACGTCGGTCTTGTAATCACGTCGGTCTTGTAATCGCGTCGGTTCGTATTACGACGGTTAGACTCGCGCCGGTTAGTCTCACGTCGGTTTTAATCGGTTTTAATCGTCGGGGTCACCACTTTAGCGCGTAGGACGTGTTGTGTAATTAAAACGCGAATAGGTAGGACGTTGTATATTGCACGTTAGTCTAGAGTACAATGTATGCTATAAGCTACCTAATTACAAGAGGAGAGACGCGACTATGTGACAATGTAAAATGTCTGATAATATCTGATAATAATGTGTGATGAATATGATGTCTTACGAGCTATGCACAAGCTTAAATACTAAACAATAATACAGCTATCTCTAAACCGGAGCGGGGCTGACTGATCGGGCGTTCTTGATGCTGATTTGTTAATCATGGGAGAACGTGCCGTCTGATTGGCCGGTGGACCGGGCCCGCGCCTTCGGTCCACGTGCAAGGCGGTTCGATATGGTCCGCGCGCTTTCTCCGGCGGCGCACAATGGGTTAACAGAACCGCGTTATTCGCGGCGTTCCGATCCGAACGAACAATGGGTTAACTAACAGATGTGCGACACCCTCGCTGAGGCTGTCAGGACCCACGCGCTTTGTCTTACATACGCGCTTTGTCTTCCAAGATCCTTGTTTGACACTGGTATGATTTATGTGCACCCTTTCGCGGAAGGTCGTCAATCGTTGGGACGTCAATAGTTGGGCAATCCTTTGTGTTATTGTTGTATTGTAGCGACTGCGACCATTGCTACACAAGCTTATGTGGTTGCGGTTTCTAGCTTCAGACAGCCTCCGTGGCGAAGCGGTAGCGAACGCGGCTGCTACGCAAGGACGCGCGGGTTCTATCCCCGCGCACTGCAAATATTTGTATGCATGAATATGCATATTGGCACTGGTCTGATCGGACCTCGGAAAGCACGTTAAGCCGTTGGTTCCGGTTGCCATACGAACATCTAATGGCAGTCGTTACTGGTTGTTGGAGCCCTCAAAAGTCCAACAATTGGTCTAACTGCAATGCTTCGATATCGCCTTCAGGTTGTGGAGGTCAGACGGCAGTCGCTTCACGGAAAATATCGAAGTTTAACCAAAGTTAGACTGGTAAAGCGGACCCCAGACTCCAAGGCTGAAAAAACGCGGAGATGAAGATGACTTTTAATCACATCTAAACTATTTATTAAGTGCAGACTAATTTGAGTGAACTAAAATAAAATATTAATCATCTGCCTTTTTCATAAACAAATACAAAGAAAAATATACACTAAATTTAATTTAGTTTAGTTTGTAAACAAGGGCGTCGGGGGTCAATGTTAGTTATTTATACACATACAAAAAATAAAACAAAAAGAAGAGAAAGATGAGCGTCAGCATTCTTTTATTTATTTTTAATGTCTCACAATACAGGTGCGATGATCCGAAGTAGACAGTAAACAAGCGCACAGTATATGTTGTAGGTATTAATCTTTTATTGCGAATAAAACTGAAATCCTTATTAGATTTCTAAGCTGAAATCCAATAAAAAATGGAAAATGGAAGTAGAATCGCTCATGTGCCCACCCACACACGATTGGGCTGCGTACGTGCCAAATTTGTAGAACATCATGAGAGTCATTGATCTCCTATACCAGGTAATATATCTTACTATACCTCCACATACCCTGGTGTATTTAATAAAGAGTATTATAAACGGGAAAATCCAATAGTAATCTAAGCAATACACACACACAAACACGCACCATACACCATACACCACATCACACACCACACACTAAACACAATACATCACACACCACACATGAGCATGCAATTAATTTAATGTTATCCATGTTATTTTAATACTGTACCATAAAAATATTATCCAAATAAAAAAAAGTTAAAAAACTAAAACCCAACTACGACAAAAAACGACGCTGAAAAAGTATAAAACAAGATTTTCAGAATACTGAACTGAACAAAGTTGCTAATGTAGTTGCAAGTAAATGGACACAGTAGTTATGTCATACAATACTATTCTGAAGTATGCGATATTCACTATGTAGAGATAAATTTTCATGTTTGGAAAGGCGTAGTCACACGTTACATATATCTACCTAGCGTAGCACCTTGACAACGTGTGACTACGGCTTTCCAAACATGAAAATTTTCAAGGCATCAAATTAATTATTAACTCGTTTTTATGTCAATAAAACTTTATTATTATTATTAGTATTCTATTCTGTTGTACCTAGTCATAAACTTCAAGCTCTCGACGTATCTGTGTTTGAGCCATTCCAAACCTATTATAATGCTGCGGTAGATTCATGGATGATTCGGTACTCAGGGCAGCCTTTAATAATTTACAATGTGGCTGTCCTACATGGACAGACATTTGAAAATAGATGATGCCATGTAATATCAAATTTGGATTTAAAACGGCAGGATTTTTTTCATTCGACCACGATGTCTTTGTTGAAGACGAATTTTTAACAAGCGAAGTGATAAATAGACACTTTTGATTGATGAGAAGCAAGAACCGCAGCAACCAAGGCGTACTACACCTCCTATTGATGATCTTCTACTTCGAGAGCTGCTATCTATCCAAGAATTTGAAAATCGCCCCAGATAAAAAGCCCTTTAAAATGTAGAGACTTCTCTAGAGCAGGGCATATAAAAAACAATAATAAGAGTAAGAAAGAAAATATTTGATATTAACTAATACTTCTGTGAAAACTAAAATAGAAGAACGAGTGCGTGAAAGAGCACAAAAAAGTAAAGAGAATAATAATAACGAAAACTGTAAAAAGCTTCGATTCAGATGATAATATAACTAAGTGCGAATCTAGTGATAACGATAAGAAACATCCACTGTCCAGGCTTAAATTACTAAAACCTAACGATTTTATCATGGTAAAAATTACCGATTTGAAGCAAATAAAATTTTTCGTTGGTCAAATACTGTTTCATTTGAACAAAAAAATTGAGATCAATTATTTGCGACGAGACGCAAAAGTTGACATTAGGTTTTATTTTCCTTTAGAACCGGACATGGCAATGGTTTTAGCTGAGGATATTCCTTATCTGTTGATTATTCCTTATCTGGAAAAAATAAACTTCAAAAAAGCATCTACATGATTCCTGACAAAGTAATAAAAAGATTTGATACCATTGCCAAATTTTTTATATGAATATAGGTTGTGTTCCAATATACCTCAGTCCTCATACCTTTAATTGTACTCCAAACCTGGGACACAGTGGAACACAGGAAGAGGTTCATAAAATTAAAGATAAATAGGTTTAAGTTTGATTATTCATTTCATTTCATTTCATTATAGATATTATTAATCTCTATTTTACTATGCAATTATTAAGTCAAAGTATATTGTTGATGTTTGTAAGCAAAAATTATGTAAAAATATAAACAGTTTTTTTTTTTAATTGTATTATCCATACTAATATTATAAATGCGAAAGTAACTCTGTCTGTCTGTCTGTCTGTTACGCTTTCCCGCTTAAACCTCTCAACCGATTTTGATGAAATTTAGCACAGACAATCTTTAGACCCTGAGAAAGAACATAGGCTACCTTTTATCCCGGAAAAATTTGATGTTCCCGAGGGAAATCTAAAAAGCGCGATATAACCGAACTCACGCGGGCGAAGCCGCGGGCGGAAAGCTAGTTAATGTATATTTTTTTCGTACCTATCTACCATTGTGCCAAAAAGCTCCTATATAAATAAAATAAAAAAAAAAAAAATTGTTTATTTCAGGTTTCCCCATATTTTGTTAGTAACATTGTGACTTAAAACAACTATGTTAGTATCTACACATAAAAAAAAAACAAATAATACAAAATATGAAATACAAAAAAAAAAAAAACAAAGAATATTAAAAACCTAATTCATGAATCTGCCACCTTCAGGGGCACCTGGAACAAGCACATGCGATCGTACCCAATGCCGCTGAATGGGGCAGTCTGGCTTGTCAGCAATGACTGACAGGATGGTGTTGGTGCTCCCCCTCACCCTGCGCATTAGCGAGGCCACGCGGCGCCGCACTGTCGCCCCAAACCCTTCCGTACGGGCGTGTGCAAACATGGCCGATGCGCTGCAGTACCGTGGGAGCCCCAGCATCACCCTAAAGGCATTGTTGTATTGTACTCGGAGCGCGTTGAAGGCCCGCAGCGTATAGTTGACCCACAGATTATGCTTCAACTTTTAAAAAAGTGTCTCAGCGCAGTTTGTTAGTAGCTCCCAACTGTTTTTACTTTGTCGATTTCATCTTGTAAACTTAATGATGCGTACCATTACACAGCTTCTTTGTACCCTTTTTTTGGCTTTGTACCCTTTCCGTTAAATGTTGTATATCTTCAGAAACTATACTGCGTTTACCTATGAATAACGGGACATTGAATTATATAACTTAAATAATTGCTTTTGGGGCTAATCCCCACGCTTCGCAGGCGGGTTGAGGTTCGCAGTAATTTGATATTCCACAGGAGAAGCGCTGTTGCCCGCTTCCCTGGTGAGAGTTCTCTTAGTTGCCTCTTACGACTCTTACGACACCCGCGTCAGGATATGATATGGTATTTTAAGCCCGTCGTTAAACTCGTCCTCCCAGAATAGTTCATTACGGAAAACAAAGTATTGAATTTGAAGGTACACTAAAATAGCTATGAAAATAAAAGAAAAGAAAGGTATGTCTTGTTTTAAAAATCAACTTAATCATATATGTCGGCGCAAGGCAAACTTAAGTTCAGACTTAACAGTTAATATGACTGGATAGGTGTAAATGGGGAAGAAAACTGACAAATCTCGCCACTAGAGGCGCTGATATCGTTTGACCTAAATAAACTGTCAAAATCCATTGTAATTTGTTCAAGTTTACGTTGTTTATAAAAATATAAAAAATATGCCGCGTTGTGTAGCAATATGTTGCAATAGTAATGGAAAAAACTCTTTCCCTAAAGATATGCATTACAATTTAGAATAGAATATAAATAGATTTCAATAAAGATTATGTTGATATCTCTATAGCTTTCTGGAGGCGGTAAATCAATTCTTTCTCTTGAATTTCTTGTTCTTGAGGAATCTCGAAGTTAATTCCGGTCATACGATTCAAGTCTGGATACCTAATAATTATAGGTTAATAGGGTTGAAACTTCCAAAATATGGCAATAATAAATACTAATATTTACTTAAATATAACTAAAGAAACTTTAAACCTAATACAAAATTAATGTAACTTAAAACACTAACAAGTCTGCATTCAGTTTAAAGTCTGGGCATTGTTATTTGCCTGGTAATTAGATCAGCATTTCGTCCTTTTACTGAAGCTCCTCTAGACTTTTAACTCCTTTTTTAACTTGAAACAGTCCATGTACAATACATTGCTCTGCTTTACCTAAAAAAAACTCGTCAAACACAAAAAAAAACCTCAACATAAAACGTGATACGACTAACAGCTAATTGTTATGGGTCAAACGACATCAGCGACATCTGCAAATAGCTTTGCGTTTTCTTCCCCATTGGTTTAGATTTATTTGTTGTTGTCAGTTTGCACCTTTTCAATGTAGAAAGCCAGGTTAGGATTTCCTATTAGCCTATAGCAACCCATAATTGAGGTTTTATATAAACTGAGGTTTAAGAAAATAGTTATCTATAGTGAATTCATTGCATGATTAATAAGCTACATGCGTTTAGACTTGGATTAATATTTGTTTAATAGAAATAGACTCTTGATAAAACGAAAAAGCATGGCGCATGTTTTAAATAAATGTTTAGACTTGTTAAGCAATGCATAATTAATTCAATGTTAAAACTGAGTGTTACAAATTGTAAAACGAATTAGCGAATTATAGTTCGTAACTCTAATTATTGCTACCTGCAAATTGTTATAAAAGGAGTGTAACGACTTGTAACAACGACGCCATGACGTTTTTCATAAAAGAAATTCCTAGCGGCTGTGAGGACAGAATGTCAACGAGAATTTAATGAATATGGTGTTTTTCACATCTTGTAAGTACGATTTCTGTAATTAATTGAGATGTTAGGATTTAATTTATTGTGTTTGTGATCGCTATTAACACGTTCGCTGCGTAACATTTTTCAGTGTACTTTCAGCTGGTGCGTCAAGAGGTCATCTTGGCACATAGAAGACTTTCCTGCAGTGCGTCGTGTGGTCTAATTAACCTCAAACGTTTCTGTTTTGATATGGGTTTATTCAGTACCTCATATAGTTATTTTAATATTTTTTTTTATATGTAGGTCAAAGACCAATATATAAGCAATATATAACCAGCTGCGTTTTTAGTTCGCTCTTTGCGTCTGTGCTACAGAAGAGAAATAATTTATGAATTCATTTTGACCACACAACGCACTAAATATAACAAAAAACTAGTGATGGGAGGCATGGGGGAGGCTTCCGTCGACTGGGACCGCAATTAACTCGGACCGCGGTCCCAGTCGCCGGATTCATAAAAATTAAATAATTTTCTTCCGGCGACTGGGACCACTCATAGGTAACTTAAAAAAGTCTACTATACAAGCCGAAATCGGTACAGTCAAACGAATAAACATCTAAATTATTGATATGAATATGAATATCATTGACTCGTTCTAGATGATGTTCATGATTTTATCCTATGCGCTTATAAATTGACCTAGCCCGTTTTTATATAATTCACACATGCAGGCAAACACACACATAGGCAATAGCATTGTATGATAGTATATTACTATAATAATAATAATAATTTATCATTTATTCTCTCTTCACAAAGCTGAATTATAATAGTGGGTACAAAAAAAAAAGTCTCAGCTAAATTCCACCTTTGTGAGAGACTGGTGCCTGATATAGGTATTTAATGAAAAACCTGTGTTAAAGGTCACCAGGCCCCTTCCATCGCTAGAATTAGCTTTAACGGAGATACCGTGCAAGAGTCAAAGACAAACAATAATTAGGCATAACAAAATAAAAGTTATAAATAAGTACACAATATGCTTAACAGATAAAAGCAAAATAAATATGTTATAGTAAAAATAATTCTAATAAATATAAGAGATACCTGCCTACAATATTGCAGAATCAGTTGTGGAGTCATGTTGCGAAGCAATGAGTGAGTGTGGTGATCTTGTGTGGAGTGTTGGAGTAATATGACATGTGATTGAATAATTAAGATCAGCAGTGTGTGAGTTAGGGTGATTTTTGTATAGTGCGGCCTGCGAAAGTTATTTTTCAAGGAAAATTATGTTTATTTCAGAACGGTCAAAAGACTTTCGGTTTTGTGATAGTCTAGGGTTTTTAGGTATTTTTTAATTTCTGTAATACAGCTTGATCGAGTTTTTGGATATAGGTTTAAGAGTTTATTCAGTTTATTATAAAGAAAATGCCCAAGGAAGCAATAGAATCTTGTAGGGAGTGTTGATTTGAATTGAGCTGTGGGACAAACCCTACCTTCTCGTCGGTTGTCTTTAAGTAGCTCAACGTCAAATTGTATTTGAGAATGTTTTTTAAGTAGTGTAAGTAGTATGAACGTTTGTCTGACCGTCAGAATGTCCCACTTCTTGTATAGGTCGGTAGTCGGAAAGCGAAATGGGAGACCAGCTCCAACCTTGAGTATGGCACGTTGTGCCCTTTCAACTTCAATGAGGTGAGTTTTTGCGGCACCTCCCCATGATGTGATGCAATAATTAATAAGTGATTGGCACAACGCGTAATAGACCATCTCAATAGTCTTTCGATTGGCCGAGTGTCTTAGGGTTTTGAAAATGTAAATCACTTTACGTAACCTGGTCACGAGGGTTTCTATATGTGGTTTGAAGGTGAGGTATTGGTCAATAGTGATTCCGAGGTATTTAATAGTCTCGGTCTTTTCAAGGGCTGAACAAGAGCACAGAGAGTTTTCATTGTCACAGGTGTGAGCAGTAATCGTTAGAGTTGAGGGTGGGAGTGAGTTAGATCTTTGAGCAAACGTTATGTACTTTGTTTTAGAGACATTAAGAGTCAGAACATTGTCTCGCAGCCAGTTACCAACAAGATTCAGTATATACTAATAGTATATTACTATTTCTTTCTAACTCGTAAAATTATTCATACAAAATATTTACGTAGTTCGTATCGAGTATCGACGAATACTATTGCTTTAGGGCTATATTTGACCGGACACTTTAGAAAAAAAAAGAAGGATGTTATAAAATAATAACATTGTTTATAAATTTTAACACAGTTAATACTGATTTTGTGTGAAGCCATAACGGCCATTTTTAGGGTTCCGTAGCCAAATGGCAAAAAACGGAACCCTTATAGATTCGTCGTGTCTGTCTGTCCGTCTGTCCGTCCGTATGTCACAGCCATTTTTTTGTCAAACATACGTGTGGAGTATCTATGGATAGGTCTTCAAAAATGATATCGACTTTTTTAAAATATTTTTTTTCTAAACCAAAAAAAGTTTGCGTGGCAGATGCTTCCAAAGTGAAAAAAAGTTGGTCAAAAGTCGCCTCTGCGATTTTTGAAAGCTCCCCTTGATTTCCCTGGTCTTCCATGATCAGATCCTGACCTGGTGACTATGAGACCACCTGGGAAGTATACACTTTCGAAAAAAAAAGAGAATTCTGCACATCGGTCTTAGAGTGATCGGTGAACATTATGTAAAAAAAAAAGATTACGAAGAATTGAGAACCTCCTCCTTTTTTGGAGTCGGTTAAAAAAAGATTTTTACTCAATTATTACTTTGTCGTTTGACTGTACATTATTTGATTTCAGTTATCATTTATGAGTGGTCCCAGTCGCCGGAAGAAAATTATTTAATTTTTATGAATCCGGCGACTGGGACCGCGGTCCGAGTTAATTGCGGTCCCAGTCGACGGAAGCCTCCATGGGGCACCTAATTACTATCGAGAATGTTATCTAACGATAACAGTAAAAAAATCCTTAATTTGAATAATAGAGAAAATTTTTAAAAACAATTTTGTTCTATTATAATATTTTTACGTACTGAGAATATAAATATAATATTTAATATAAACTTGATCACTTTCTATTTACATACCGAATACATTTGTAGAATATGTGAAAAAGTTTAATGCAAATAAAACTCTTGATTCTTGTTTGTTAATTTTTATTATTCAAAAATAAATTAGGTATATAATTACTTGTGTTCTTCATTGAAACATGGCAAACATAAATGATTTTGACATTGTCTGCAGAGAGTAGGCACTTTTTTTACTTTTTTCCCTGCTTCAATACTAGAAAGCCTTAATCTTAATTTATTGTAACAGCCAGTGCATCTTGTAAATATAACATAAATTTGGTCCGCTCAAAACACGTCGTCGCGGATGACGACGTGGCACACCACTAACGTCACAAAATGGCGCCCGCGCATCATCTAGTGCGGATATGGGGTGCGGGGAGCGCGTGGTCATATTGACCACACACCGCACCAGATTTAAATATATTTTTTTAAGTGCGGGTGAGGTCAAATTGGTTCACGAGTTTTGAAAAATGTTGAGTTGTTCACGTTCTAGCGACAATAACAACGGTATATGTATCTCTTTTCTACGATAGCAGCACCCCAAGTTATGCCTTCCGCACCAGGGTGAGTAAACGCTATTTTGCGGTGCGCACTGAATGAAAGTTAGCTATGAGCCAATATGACCACACAACGCAGCGAACGTGTTAAGCGAGAACAATAAAAATGTACGTAAAAACAATTAGTTGTATTCATTTTTAACCGACTTCAAAAAGGAGGAGGTTACTCAATTCAACAGTATATATGTTTTTTTCTTTTATGTTTGTTCACGCATAACTTCGTTGTTTATGAAAAGATTTTGATCATTATTTTTCTGTTGGAAAAAAGACATTTCCGAGGTGGTCCCATGGTAAGGACATTAGGGTTTGATGGTGGAAGACCAGAGAAATCAAGGGGATCTTTCAAAAATTGTAAGGACGGCTAGTGCATTTGTAAGTTTTTACGTTAGGTATTTTAAAGCACTACAATTTAATAAGAGTCTAGAGTAGATCTGATGATGGAACCAGGAGACAGGTGAGGGAAGTCCTCAACTATTCACAGCAGCAACCTGGTGTTTGTGCTTGAATAATTTGTATTGATAAGAACCTTACACCTATCTAGGTGTAAGTGTGTTGGCTGGTGACTGTGATTAGGGAGCTGACGATGAAGACAAGGGTCAGTTCAGGGAACTCCTCAACGATTTACAGTAGTTACCTTGTGTTTGGACTCAATTCATTTATATTAATGAGAACTTTGCATCCATATGGGTTATAATGAATGGTAGATCTGATGATGGAGCCGAGAGACAGTCGAGGGAACTCCTCAACGATTCACGGCAGCTACGTTATATTCGTGCTTGATTAATTTATATCAATAAGAAGCTTACGTTTGGATAGGTTGTGATTGTCATTAGGGAGCTGAATATGAAGACAACTACTACTTCTACTAATTTACATTAATTACCTACCTTGTGTTTGGAATCAGTTCATTTATAATGATGAGAATTTTGTGTCCACGTGGGTTATAACGAAAGTCTAGAGTAGATCTGATAATAAAGACCATATGACAGTCGAGGGAAGTCTTCAACAATTTACAGCATTGAAGTTTAACGTAGGACAACCACTAGCCACAGCTACTCGTTATCCTGATGCGACAATCAAAAAAATCGAGAGACTAAAATTAATACGCGTAATCGTGTCATCTCTAGCAATGCTCATAAATTCAGTCCGATCCCAGAGAAATTTTATAAAAATCAATTCAGTACTTTGATAATATTTAAATCAAAACACGGGTAAAAATTCAAATAAAAAAGTGCGTCATTTCCTTGTTAGCCTATTCCCAACTATGTTGGCGGCAGCGTCCAGTTTGACCGGATGCAGCTGAACAGTACTTTTTACAACTAAAAATTGTAAAATAAAAACTGTTTATAAAAAAAATACAACCGACTTCCACAGAAAACAACACTACAAAGTGAAAAATAACTAATTTCGGAAGTCAAAAACGAATATACAAAAATCAAAGACACCATGACCATGAACATGTATATTCATATTTGCCACCGACTTCCGAAATTAGTTATTTTTCCCTTTGTAGTGTTGTTTTCTGTGAAAGTCGGTTGTTTTTTTTTTTATAAAAAGTTTTTATTGCTACATCTGAACCTAGTGTGACAGACAATTTCTACGAATTCCAATGATCATGGTACTCCGTTGCATATAATGTGTCAATAGTAATTAAAAAAAATCTGAAAAGTGTATTTGGTTTCAGTCTATCCATACATTTATTTGTCAGTACACTAGTAAAATATACAATTTACTTAAAATCCGTGTTTGCTTGGTTGGTGTTTAGTTGATATTTACTCTTTATTTTTAAAGCATTTTGGTGAGTCACGCAATTATGCAAGAGAATTTCATTATTTAATTCCCCCATCTCCGTTCCACCATCGGACGACCCGTCGTACGGCGAGTCTCCACCCTTACGTCGTTAAAACCACTACGATCAGGACGAACCGTTTCGCCTCCTCTTTTATACCGTGTACATTGAGGGACTGGAACAATTTGCCAGCGGCGGCGTTTCCTTCGGACTACAATTTGAGTGTCTTCAAAGCTAGGGTGAATATGAATAAACTAGTACGCTTTACCATCAATGCATCACTGCATACCATCAGGCGGGATTGCGGCCAAGCACTAGTTTATAAAAAAAAGCTACATAAATGTACCTTCGTATTCATTATTAATTTATTACTTTTACCGACATTTTTCTTTGTACGTTCGCAAATTCATACTGATATTATAAATGCGAAAGTATCTCTGCCTGTTCGGCTTTCACACCAAAACTACTGAACCGATTGTAATGAAAGGGGAATGCCAGATTTCGGCCCAGATGTGCACAGGGATTTGGTTTTACAAAAAAAATATGTTGATATTTTTCAAATATCTTCCACGTACTCATTAGTCGTAAGCAATGCAGCAACATTTTTTCAAAAATATTAAGCATTAAACCGACTAAACTAATGGAACTTGAACTGACTTGAATAAAATTTGAGCTCAAAATGTTGCCTTTACAAAAAAAATGTTGGCAGGTATTAATCCGAATAATCAGTTTTCGTTTATTATTAATTATCATTTTCATCATCATCATGGTCATTTTCTTCTAAGCAAACATTTATTAATTCCCAAAAATCTCCTTTAATAACAATTATTATTCCAATTACTATTAATAAAGAAATATGTATATCTATAAATCGACCTTTTCGAAAAATATGATACTTTTTATGGCAACTTGCTTTTGTTATGTCAAAGTCTTACTTGTCACTGTCAGCTGGCGAAAAACATAATCTACGTTGTGTACACAGCGGTTTGAATATATCCAGAATGCGAAGATATACTTTGGAAATCGCTGAAGTTCGATGTCTTATACAATGATGGATTGGTCAGTAAATATAATGTACTTAAGTATTTTTAGAAATCTTATTTAACAATACTATTCTAGGCGTATTTTAAGAGCTGACTTTAAAACTTTACTCATCTTTTTTTATGATTGTCTAACTAAAAACACAAAATAATTTGGTATAATATTTCTTTACACCAACTGTTTACTTTTGTTGCAGTTAATAAGAACAACACTTCTCTGTTATACATGTTGGCAAAGGATTGACAGAGCAGCAGCACTTTCTGCTTAAGAATGTGAACCTGAAGCAACAAGACATAGTCCTTCTCTAGAATCTGAGACATGCACTGTGACTTCTACCCAAGCAGAAGAAAAAAATGCAGATATAAATACCAGTGATCAAATAATACTGCCAAATTACATACGGGCCCCAAGTACACAATGGCATTATTTTTTCCCTGATTGTAACGGTGTTGAAAGACTTTTAGTCCTAGTATCACTACGCGTAAGTTTACTTTGAGATTATATATAATTACTATGTGCCTTCAGATTGTAGAATCTGCTCATATCACTTGACCGGTATTAATTGTTGTAATCAATATTGAATCCTATTAGAACATTTAGCTCTGAACAAATGGAAGAACTCTTTACTGAAAGATAATATGATAATGCATTTAGATTTTGACAACATTCAGACTATGGTAAATCATATTGTTCAGTATTATTTAGGATTTTCCAAACAGCAATTTGAGAAAATTCCTACAGAAGTACCGAGATAGCATAGAGGAACATTTGCACTTGCAGCCTATTTAATTATATTATACTATTTAAATATATTATTATTGAAGTGTGCACTAATGCTAGAAATAGAACCTTGAATGGCAATATATTTGGACATAACTGTTCACTGGCGAGGGTCAGAATCGCTAGCTATTATGTTAGTCGCACAGTATACTACATGTACCTATGTTTTAGTCAGCACTGCTAACACAGGCCACGCAGCAATACAGCAGTTCTGCTGTAACTGTATTGTCGGCCGCAGCACTGTAGGATGACATGCCCATGTTATAACAGTATGGTACTGAGGATGGGCACGGCATCAGAATGATATTTTTCCACCGGCACAATTTTTAGTGATATATGATGATGAACAAAATGAATAAAGATGTGAAACTACAATGAATTTTGTATTATTTGACTCCGAGTGTATTGATATAAACAGTATTGATGGAATATAAGAATCTTAAATAACTTTGAAATGTTAAGTTTTTTGTAAAGCATTTCTTCTTTCTATTCTAAATTTGTGTGCACAGTGGGCCTAAATTACTATGGCGACTTGGCATTCCCCTTTGGTACACAGATAGTCTAGATCCTGAGAAAGGACATAGACTATATAACATCCCGCTATGACCAATAGGAGCAGAGCAGTGACAAAAAATGTTGCTAATACGGGGGCAAACGCGGATGTACATTTTGCTCCCATTATTTTAACAGACGCTTATTTTATATCAACACGCGGACGGAGTCGCGGGCAACAGCTAGTATTTTATATAAATTTAGTTTTTCAGTAAGTGAATTGGTGTTAATTCTAAATGAGAAATAATAAAGTTCTTAAACCATACATCTTGGAAGAAATCTTGGAGCTTTGGTCTTAATTAGACGATTCCTTGAAATTTAATCATACTGAGTGCGGTTAGTTGAAACGACGCTAGGCGTTTCTGTACACTTAGTTGAAACTTGAAGTTGCAATTTAATTAAACAGATAACTTGGTTGAGAGCTTATAACTAAGTGTTCTTAGTTTGACTCTTGTGCGTGTAAGATTTATAAAATTAATATGTGAGTATGAAGGAACGATCTCAGAATGGTGCAATGGTTACCCTGAAGAAAAAAAGCCAGTGAAAACTATTTATTCATCATCATCTCAGCGTTAATCCCAGTCGCATCGAAGATTTTTCAGCTTTGGAGTCTGGGATCCGCTTTACCAGTCTAACTGCTAATTTTGGGTAAACTTCGATATTTTCCGTGAAGCAACTACCGTCTGACCTCCACAACCCGAAGGCGATATCGAAGCATTGCAGTTAGACCAATTGATGGACTTTTGAGGGCTCCAACAACCCGTAACGACTGCCATTAGATGTTCGCATGGCATCCAGAACCAACGGCTTAACGTGCTTTCCGAGGAACGACCAGGCCAGTGCAAATATTCATATTCAAGCATTCAAATATTTGCAATGCGCGGGGATCTAACCCACGCCTTCTTGCGCAGTGGCCGCCACAGAGGCTGTCAGTGAAAACTATTTATTATATCAAGGAATTAATTTAGACATGCGCTCCCACTGCGCCCAGAGCAGGAGGAATCATTTGATGATTTCTCATCCGAGAAAAAATGCTAGAAACTCAGCTATAGCAGTAGGAGGGTACAAATACTAGGAGCAGTACAAAAAAAAACATGATAATTGAAACTCTCGGCCTCGTTAACCGTAATTTTTTCTTATATATGTCGTGGATAACGATATAATTTTAATAAAAGTTGCTCATTAATTGATTTCTATAGTAGTGGGGCAAACGCTGTGACGTTATTTTGTAATGGCGGCACGTGGACAGAGTCGTTTTCGTAAGCAAGGATTGTCGAACGGGCACTTCGGATTGAGACTCGGACCAGGGCACTTCTCCAGGGCGAAACTGTCGGTTTGCCTGTTTAAATTGTTATTGCCAAGATTGGAGGATATATTTACACTTCGTGCTTTAAGTCAAAAATTACCTAGCAATGGAGCCCTTACCACCACACCAAGATGGTGACGACCCTATCGCGCCGTCGTCGCTGAAGTCGTCATATAGATATAACCACGGATGTCTATGGAAAAATGATCATTATACACATTTTGCAAAAATTTAACAAACCTGGTAAAGTGTTGCTACCTTGATGCAAGGAGGGGTGTGATTTTACAACTATGTAGCAAACCATACTTCACCTCCTACCCTGCCATTGTTGTCCCAATAATGCAGTCAAATTGACCTCGCCACGGACAACGTTGTAGAAGTGGCAAAGTTTTGAGCCAACAAGACCTAATAGTGTGGCTACACGAAGAAGAAACAAATCAAAAATAATAAACTGTTCAGCTTTATTATTATTACTAGCGACCAGCGCCGGCTTCATATGGGTACAGTGCTGATACTTAATACACTACAGAAAAACTGAACGTTCTATAAAAGACATAGCGGCCCGCGCGCCGCTCCCGCCGCTCTGGCCGATCTGTACCGCCGCGAACGAGAGGCCCCGCAATTATATAGCTCGCCACGATATAGATCTATATTGAATCACAAATGCATTTAAGGTATTAAGTTGGATAAGGATTAATGTTGTATTGGTTAAAATCGCTTCATAAATTAGCAAATATTTCTCGTAAAAAGTAAATGACAAAAAAATGTTATTGTGGGGTATCCATAACAGATAGAAATATACCATCGTAGACTTTCTGTAGACCTTTTCAAGGTGAACAATATTCAGTACATTATTTTGATAAAACGCGGAAAAATTGTAATTAATTACATCACATTAGAAACCTCAAAAATAATAGTATTTCTCTACTATTTAATGGACGTTATTATACATAAAAACTTTTCTCTTCAAATAGTCTATCTATTAAAAAAAACCGCATCAAAGTCCGTTGCGTAGTTTTAAAGATTTAATCATACATAGGGACATAGGGAAAGAAATCGCGACTTTGGTTTATACTAGGTATGTAGTGATTTGTTGGAGTAATTTGCATGACTATTCGGAACGCCAGTGCTATTTTAGTGTCGCCTGGTAGAGTCTAGTCTGAGTTCGTAGTGGTGGAGCCGAGTCGTACAAGAAAAGGCGGTGTGAGCAGGCGGGTCCAAATGATTGAAAGATCAGACTTCAAAACGAAGAACATGGGCTTAGAAATTGTTTCGCGTTCTGAATCGTTAAGTTGTGTACTTACCTACAGTATGTGATGCGCTAGTATTGTAAACTAATCTTATATAAACTGAAAACCGTGCTTCTATTGTGCAAAGCCTGTTGAAACCAAGAGACAGACATGCCATCTCCGACATACATATTATAATACAATTGTTTGGTGTAATATAAGGTCTGTTAACATATTTGGTTGACATTCCTATCGATAGATGGCGCTGTACCAATCCGCTTTAAAATTAGATCGCGGTGTTAAGATTCTCCGTCGTTTTATGACCTCAGTGATATTTTTGAAATAAAAACTTGATACTGGCATACTACTTCCGTGTATTATTTGCCCTTCAGCGCGTAGCTTAGAACATCCCGGAACATTTTGGTCCGTCGAGTCGAATTATTCGAATTAGCTAGGGAGTACTGTTGTGGTAAAGTTTTTTGTCTTAGTCTACCACAGCGGTTGTTAGGGAACACTGAAGGGGTTGTGGATCGCAACTCAGGTGTTGGAAGGATTTCCCCCCGAGGAGGGAAATATCATCAGGTGGCGCCGGGAGCGTGACGTCATCAGCCAGCCCTGAGAAGAGGAAGTACGGCCAGCAGCAGAGCAACGTCATCAACACCGCAGCGTGACGTCACGAGGTTGACGTGCAGCGGGACGAGTCCGGAGTACAAAATACAGTGTGTGTGTGTGAGTGATGAAGATAAACTGTGAGTACATTTTGTGTTGTTTACGCCATTGAAGAATTCGTACAAATACTTTGCAAATTCCGCACATTCCATTGACTTAGTCGTTTTCTGCATGAATCTTGGACTTAGAAAAATTTGGATAAAGTTAAGGACTTAGAATTGTAAGCGAAAAAACGAGGGAACGTGGAATCTATGCCCGATTTCCTACCGAATTAAAGTTTGGTCAAACACTTGTAAAATTTTCGAGATTTTACCTTAGAAGTTAAGTGTTGCTATTTGTACTAAGTTCAGATTTTTACTTTAACAATGGACAGATACGGTAATTTGCAAATGAATTTAAAAACAATTATTGAAAAATCAAGATCTAATTTCAAGAAGACACCTAAGGATCGCTTATCTTATCATTATATCGACGCAAGATTAGAGAAGTTAGAACGAGATTGGCAAGCGTTTTGTAAAAATCATTACGAGATATTAGAATTAGATAGCGCAACTATAAAAACTTTAGAATGTATTACGAGTGAGGTTTACGAGGCGACAGAGGAACTTTACATTTGTTATAAGTCAGAACTAAAGATTGCATTGTGTAATTGTCCTGCTCCAGTTAATGACTCATCAGTTTCTAAGAAAATTCAAGAGGTTTCTGTGCCTTTGTCATCTGGTTCTGCTGTAAGATTACCTAAGATAACTATACCGACTTTCTCCGGGAAATATTCAGAATGGACGTCTTTTCGCGACTTATTTATTTCTTTGGTGCATAGTAATTCATCTTTAGATTCAGTACAAAAGTTGCATTATCTAAAGGCTCATCTTGCAGGGGAAGCAGAACAATTGATAAGGTTTGTACCTATAACAGCAGCTAATTATAATCAGTGTTGGTCACAATTAGAATCCAGGTATAATAATAAGCGTTATTTGTCAAATTGTATTTTAAAAAGACTATTTAGTCAACGTAATTCAAATTTTGAGTCAGCTACAGTTTTAAGGGAATTGTTGGACACAACAACAGAATGTATGCATGCTTTGAAAAATTTGGAAATTGATGTGAGTTCATGGGACATTATTATTATTCACATTATTAGTTATAAATTAGACCCAGAAACGCGAAAGCAATGGGAATTACACGTCACAAGCGATAACTCGAATGAGTTGCCAACTTTTAGTCAATTTTCAAATTTCTTAGAAAGTCGTTTTCGAGCATTAGAGTTTATTGAGCCTAAGTCAAAACCTTCACTTCAGCCCACTACTAGTCAAAATAAGCCGCACATCAATAAACCAACAGTCTGTCATATTTCAAATCAAAGTATTGCTTGTGAATATTGTACTGAAAATCACAAGTTATGCTTTTGTAAAAAGTTTGCAAAAATAGATTATGATAAAAGATATGACTTTGTAATGAAAAATCGCATGTGTTTTAACTGCTTAGGTAGTAACCATTCGGTAAAACAATGCCAAAAGCCTACTAGTTGTCGTGTTTGTAAGCGGCGTCATCACTCACTTCTTCACCCAAACAACAGCTCAGCAACACCTGTTGCACAACATAATAATGAACAGGGCACAAAGGTCAACCCGTCCCCACCAGAGGCGGGATCGTCATCAAATGAGAGTTCACCAATAGTCTCGTGTTTTTCTTCAGGAAATAGTAGTCAAGTATTGTTGGCCACTGCGCTAATCAATGCTGAATCGAAATTCGGAGACAAACAGGTCATCAGAGCATTGATCGATCAAGGATCACAAGCTTCCTTCATAACAGAGGCCACAGTACAATTATTAGGCCTAAAAAAGGTTCACGCTAATAGTATTATTTCAGGCGTTGGCGGAGATACTACCATCACTTCAAAATCAGTAGTATCTTTGAAGATTCAATCGAGAGTTGATCCCACCTTTGAAGTTGTAGTTAGAGCGTATGTGTTGAAGTCGATAACCACTCTTCTCCCGGTTGTGAAAGTAACTGAGCTGCAAGAATTGGATTTACATACGATTACTTTAGCTGATCCTCAGTACAACAGGCCTAATAAAATAAATATTTTATTAGGTGCTGAAATTTATTGTCAGATTATACAACAAGGTCTTTTGAAAGGACCTACTGGTACTCCAGTTGCGCAATGCACTTCACTCGGCTGGATTTTGTCTGGCATAGTACCTACTAGACCAAGAAGTAATACTGAAACAAAGCTTGTAGTTATGAATGCTGTCATCAATGAGGATGAAGTTCTGAAAAGGTTTTGGGAATTGGAGTCAGATCATTCTTCCACTTCACAAAAAAGGTTAACTGAAGAACAACAGAAGTGCGAAGAATATTTTAATAGTACAACACGTAGAACACCTGATGGACGTTACGTGGTCCGATTACCTTTTCGGGACACGGATCCCGCATGTAAGTATGGGAAATCTAGAGAAATTGCTGAAAATAGATTGAAGACGTTAGAGAGAAAGCTAAATAAAAATGAAGATATGAAAAAAAGATATACAGAAGTTATCAAAGAATACTTACAGTTAGGTCACATGATTCCTGTTGCAGAGAATGATGATAGGCAGTCTGAAGCTGTTTATCTTCCCCATCATGCGGTCATACGAGAGGATAAGAGCACCACAAAGGTGAGAGTTGTTTTCGATGCGTCGTGTAAGGGAGTAAATGGCGTATCCTTAAACGACACATTACTGATTGGTCCAACATTACAACCCGAGTTACGACATCTAATTATACGATGGAGAGTACATCCTATTTGCATAGCTGCGGATATTATCAAAATGTATCGTCAAGTGAGAGTACATGATGATGATGCGGTGTTTCAGCGTATACTGTGGAGAGATAATCCTGATGATACGGTGCAAGAATATCAGCTGGGCACTGTGACGTTTGGAACAGCATCAGCCCCATACTTGGCGGTGAAGTCACTTCAAAGGGTAGCGCTTGATGATGGAGAGGAGTTTCCAGAAGCTGCAAGGAAGGTTCTAGAAGACTTCTACATGGATGATCTCATGAGCGGCTGTGAAACAGTAGAAGAAGGTATAAAATTAGTTAAAGGAATCAACATGTTACTAAGCAAAGGTGGATTTAAATTACAGAAATGGACTAGTAACGATGAAATTATAATAAAGGAAATTAAATCGGAAAATGAAGAAGAAGAAATAGAAAGGAAACAAGATTTAGAGCAAATTTTAGAAATTAAACTAGATTCTATAATGAAAGTTTTGGGACTTACCTGGAACCGTAGAGAGGATTGCTTCCAATACTCAGTGAAGCTAACGAAGACCGCAGGCCCTGAAACAAAAAGGACAATTATTTCTAATATATCACGGTTGTTTGACCCGTTGGGTTGGCTAGCACCGGCGTTAGTTACAGCAAAGGTATTTATTCAAAGGTTGTGGTTAGCGGGGATAAGCTGGGATGAAGAAATTCCAAAAGAATTATTAAATGAATGGAATACTTACTTTAGTGAACTGTCACAACTTACGGAGTATAAAATTCCTAGATGGCTTAGAACAAGGTCGAATGATGTCACAGTAGACTTGCACGGCTTTTCAGATGCGTCCAAGGTGGCGTATTCCGCTGTAGTCTATATACGTAGAGTTGATGTCACGGGTAACGTTCACGTTGCACTAGTTGCAGCTAAAACACGAGTCGCACCCATAAAACAAATAAGCATACCGCGACTAGAGTTATGTGGTGCAGTATTGGTGACACGTTTGCTGGTTGAGATGGCAGAAGTTTTAAAAATTCCGAAAAATAATTTGTGGGCATGGACAGACTCAACTGTTGTACTTGCGTGGCTAAACAAGCATCCAAGTCATTGGAAAACCTTCGTGGCAAATAGGGTTTCTGAGATCCTCACAACGTTGGACGCCTCGCAGTGGGCTCACATACCTTCCAATCAGAATCCTGCTGATTGCGCATCCAGAGGAATAAGACCTGTAGAACTTATAGACAACACTCTATGGCTACGAGGTCCAGACCTTTTACATAAAATGAATATCAATTATTCGAGGCCAAAGGAAGTAGACGTGAATTTAGAAAGGGCAGTAGTAACACATTGTTCTGCAGTTCACAACTCGATATTGGATAAATATTCTTCTCTCACTAAGTTGCTTTGTGTTGTGGCTTACTGTAGAAGATTTCTAAATTATAAAACGGATACTAATAGAACTAAATACTTACGCAAATGTGAGATCGATGAGGCTTTGAATTGTTGTATTCGGAAATGTCAAGGGCAAGAATTTGAAGTAGAGGTAATAGAATTAAAGCAAAAAGGGGAAGTTAAGACAAAGAAAAGTAAAATTAGAACACTTAACCCGTATATAGATGAAAAAGGCATAATCAGAGTTGGAGGAAGACTTCAAAAAACCCAATTAGAGGAAAAAACAAAACATCCAATCGTATTACCCCATCGATCCCATTTTACAAATTTAATCATCGGAGATGCGCATATTAAAACCTTACATGGGGGACCACAGCTCATGCTGACTTACATACGGTCAGCATACTGGATCATCGGAGTTAAAAGGTTGGTGAAACATCATATCCGTCGATGTGTTCCATGCGTAAAAAATACTGCAACTGTGAGAACTCAATTGATGGGTTCTCTACCATCAGTTCGCGGCACACCATCTAGAGCGTTCTTACACAGTGGAGTAGATTATGCAGGCCCTATAAGTGTCAGGACGTCAAAGGGAAGAGGACATCGTTCTTACAAGGGATACATATGTTTATTTATATGTATGGCAACCCGAGCCATACATTTAGAAATGGTTAGTGATTTAACTTCTCAATGCTTCCTAGCAGCCTTCAGGCGCTTTGTATCGCGCAGAGGTCATTGCACGGACTTATGGAGCGACAATGGCACAAATTTCCTTGGAGCATCCAAAGAGTTGAGGGAGCTACTGGTAGCCCAAGAGTCCAACCTGACAGAGGAAATTGTGAAGAGCTTGGCTCTCATCGGCACCACGTGGCATTTTATTCCTGCACATGCTCCCAATTTTGGTGGATTATGGGAGGCAGGAATAAAATCCACAAAATATCATTTAAAACGGGTCATAGGTACTTCTACACTCACATTTGAAGAGATGACCACTCTCCTGGCACAGATTGAGGCGTGTCTAAATTCTAGACCGCTGTCAGTGGCATATAACCCAGATCCAGATGAGTGTACAGCTTTAACGCCTGGTCATTTCTTAATAGGAGAACCTATACTTACCGTTCCTGATGCAAACTATGATGCAAGTACTATTAGTAGCCTGAAGAGATGGCATTTAGTTCAAGGTACGTTACAAAACTTTTGGCGTAGGTGGGCTAATGAGTATTTGACACATTTCCTTCATAGATTTAAGTGGTCTCATAAAATACCTGAACCTCAAGTTGGAGATGTTGTTTTGGTAAAAGAAGATGACCTACCACCCGCGAAATGGCTTCTTGGCAAAATTGTAAAGAAACATCCAGGCAGTGATAATCTTACCCGAGTGGTTACATTAAAATGTAAAAATTCTTATTTGAAAAGACCCACTTCAAAACTATGTGTTCTGCCTGTTACCGAGTAATTATGATGGATTATTGTTATTAGAAATAGTTTGTCAAGTCACAATATTTTTTAGTTTGTTAAGTACCTAAATAATTTGGTTTTGAGTAACTACGTACAGTGTCAGTTCTTAGTCTTGTATATAGATTTTATTGTATAAACTACTTACTGTACAGTTGTCTCACCGAGGATAATTTGTAATTTTGTTGTATGTTTATTGTATCTGCCACGGTGGGCGGTTATTGTTAAGGACAGAGGTCCTTGGTGGGCGGTATGTTTGGTGTAATATAAGGTCTGTTAACATATTTGGTTGACATTCCTATCGATAGATGGCGCTGTACCAATCCGCTTTAAAATTAGATCGCGGTGTTAAGATTCTCCGTCGTTTTATGACCTCAGTGATATTTTTGAAATAAAAACTTGATACTGGCATACTACTTCCGTGTATTATTTGCCCTTCAGCGCGTAGCTTAGAACATCCCGGAACAACAATAGTGACAATGGCGTATAGCTCAAGGTAGGAAATTCTATTTTGGTAACGATACGCTATTATATCACAACTGAATTACAATTATTGTGCTATTTGTTGGCTTCTTTCAAACTTTTATTTGATTGAAAAGAAGAATATGAAAGTATTCATCCAAGGACATTGAATTGTCCTTTCAATTACTGTTAAGTTCTTGTGTCCGAATTCGATATCGATTGAGCATTGTTTCAGCTTTCACATTAAATTCAATGTTGCCAAGGAAATATTATTTAAAATTTTAGTTTAATTTTTTATCTTAAAACAGCTGCAACTGCTAGACCGCTGCTTAAGCAGCTGTTAGACCGGCTCTCCTCTACGGCAGCGAGGTATGGGCGGCGAAGAAAAGTCACGTACAGAAGCTACACACAGCCGGAGAGAGCTGCGAATGCTGCGCTGGGCGGGCGGAGTTACGCTTAGAGACAAGGTGCGCAATGTCTATGTAAGAGGTACCTTTATGGTTGCATCAATTGCAGATAAAATCACGGAGGCTAGACTGAGATGGTACGGTCATGTACAGCGAAGGTCGGACGACCATGTCGTGAAGAAGTGCCTTTCCATGTCCACAAAAATGAGAGGGAGGGGAAGACCCCCAACTACATGGATGACGAATATTCGCAAGGATATGAAGCAGTTGGGGCTTTCAGATGACGACGTTTAACAGCGGAATAAGTGGCGCCTCAGAACCAGGAAAGCCGACCCCGCGTAACGGGAAAAGGCGAGGCGAAAGAAGGAGGAGGAGGAGTTTAATTTCTTATCTTGGCAACTTTCTACCATAACACATTTGATATTGACAGAATTTGTCGACATCGGCATTATTCCCACAGAAAAATAGATAGATAGAAGCGTTGTGTTGTCATTCGGTTCAAAAGTTAAGTTAAGTTAATTAGGTTAAGTTAAGGCCTACGTTTAGAGTGGATAACAATAATAATGAAACCACGATTGTGGACGTTAGCAACAAACGCACTGCTGTAGTTTTGGCTCAGTGGCAACGATCTCAACTTACGAGTGCTTCACTTTGTGTAAATTATTTCAACACCACTGCTCTCAAAACGGTGAATGAAAACGTAGACAGGAAACCAGCATGTCCTAGAGCCAAAAAAATATCTAAGACATGTGAATTGTGATATTTGGCGATCATGACGATGCCGGTTTCCTTAGAACCAAAAATCGAAATGTGGCTTTAAATTACTAGGACTGGCGTCGCATGGCAGTTTACAGGTCCATTCCTCTCACCAAGAGGAGGCTTCTGTCCCAGGAGCTGCGACATTATAGGCTCATTATGTTAAAGTAATCTTGCTGGTAAACCTTATTCTTTTTTTTTACACACAGATTGAGCTAGCCCCAAAGTAAGTTCGAGATTTGTGTTATGGGATACTAACTCAACGATACTATATGTATTTATAATAGATACATGCAGTTGTGTTGCGATGTATACCGGGTACTATGTGCCTAATGTTGTTGTATCGGGAGTTTAGTCGTGGAGGGTCTCCAGATCATCCTCTGGCGCAGCATCGTTGGTCGTGTTGTTGGGTTAAACATTGCATCACCTCGCTCAACTGCCGTCTTCCTTCCTATTCACTCAGTTTTTTTGAGTGAATAGGCTTAATAAGCTAGTGCGTTTTACCATCAACGATTGCATCGCTGCTTACCATCAGGCGGGATTGCAGTCAAGCACTAGTTTATAAATAATACTAAAAAAAAAATACATATACAGATAAACATCCAAGACCTAGGCCAATTAAGAAAATATCGTTTTCCATCATGACCTGGCCGGGGATCGAACCCGGGGCCTCCACGTCGCAGGCAGGCGTGTTGACCGCTGCGCCACGGAGGACGACACCTCATTCTCCACCTCATTCTCTCACCTATTCTCATTTTATCAATTACCTAAAAGCTAATAATCGTCATATATGCTATTTCTCAAGGGCTTTCTATTGTCGATACGTCACAACATCCTTCATATTTTATCAATATACATAAATGAGGCATCATTTTAGGAAGCTTTCGAAACCGTGAAAATGCGAATACTTCGCACGGGTCCACCTACTGTAATAGTAAAAATTACTTGAATGTATGAAATTATCTTAAAAAAACCATCCAGAAATAATAATATACCTACAGAGTATTCCATCCTTTTGACTGCCACCGTGGCGTAGCGGTAACGAACGGGGCCGCTGCGCAAGGAGGCGTGGGTTCGATCACCGCGCAGTACTAATATTTGTATGCATGAACATAAATATTTGCACTGGTTTGGTCGTTCCCTGAAAAGCACGTTAAGCCGTTGGTCCCGGTTGTCATACTAACATCTAATGGCTGGACCCTAAGGCTGGTAAAGCGGACCCCAGACTCCAAAGCTGAAAAAGCTTTGGACTGGGATTCTCAGAACCTCTTAAATAATGTTGCAAATCATATCACTTCCAATGTAATGAAATATACGCTTTTCGAGTACCTATCATGCATTTTTTGTTTTGTTTTTTTTTCAGTATTTATATCTTTTGTAAACTTCTCTTTTAACCAACAAACTTCAAATACATAATATAACGATAGCATAAAAATGATATAGAAATCATTTTCGTATGTTCTTTTTTTTTTTCAATTTACGGAAGGGTCCGAACCCCGCGATATAGAGAATCCTAATGAGCCAGAGATAAAAGGTATATTTTTCTTTTGAGAAATTAAATTGAATCACATACAATATGTAAAGAAAACCCCGTCCGACCCATAAGGATAATAAAGGTTAGGTAAACACATGGCAAATAAAATATGAAATTTTACATAGTCATCTTTAGTAACAATACTTATGAATTTTGAAATATTTTTTTTTCCGCGAATTAATTACAACTTCCCCAAAATTTGGTATTTTTAAAAAACGTGACAAACCATTTTTGAAGGTATTATTATGAGCGAATAGCGATTCGACCGCGTGCCGCGTACGCTGCCCTCCTTCGCCCGCGCATGTATTGCCTACCGCACATGTACTAAGTTACCTCTTTTTGCGAAACAATATTTATTTTTAGGGGGATTTTTTTTAAAAGTTTAGCCCAGCTTTGTAGGCATTAGTAGAAACAGTTATCGATACCTAACAATACTTTCATGGATATCGGACAGGGTTTTCTTTACATATTGTATAGGAGTGAATAATGATTATTATTAATTATTTTTGCCAGTAGTAACGCTTTAGCGTAAAAGTGTAAAGAAGTCTTATCGAAGTTGGTGTTGTTATTCCCAAGGCATTCTATCTAACACAATTAGGGTCATCGTGATAAGAGAGGAAACTCGGCCACCGAAAGTTTCAGTACGTTACCCACAAGAAATTACCAAACCATATTATTACCAAACAATTTCTCGTGACCTCCAATCAGCACCCTAATTGCGTGTTACTCTCAATTCAAACCCTTTTGAAGCATATAACCAATCCATTGCTCCGTTTCTCTACATGATCGAATCAGGAATGAGGAGATTCGTAGAAGAACGAAAGTCGCCGACATAGCCCAGCGGCTTAGCTCTTTGAAGTAGCAGTAGGCGGGGCACATAGCACATATAGCCGATGGCCGATGGGGCAGAAAGAATCTTGACTGGCGACCACGTACTGGCAAGTGCACCGTTGGACACCCACGAACTAGTTGGTCAGATGGCCTGACCAAAATCGCAGGGAAGCGCTGGATGCAGGTCACGTCCAACCGTTCTTTTTGGAAATCCATTGACTGAATCAGCTGACATGATGATGATGACTTTTTCTCTTTATTTAGTTTAGGGACTTTTGTATAAAATACATGTCATGTCAGTCCCATCGTATCAAATCAAATCGTTTATTGCAATCCATAATGTACAGTTACAGGTGGTAAATATAATAATATAATATTGTAAACAATTATGGACCCTGTTGGGCACAGCAAGTTTTAAATAAGTAGAGAGAGGAAGAGCGCTTCATGTTTCCATTTATCTATTTATTATTTATTTAGTTTTATATAATTTCTATTCATTTATTTTTATTAATTGTATTAAAGTGAGTATTTATTCAATTGCTATCTCTTTATATTACCTATATAATCGTACCTTATTGCAGCTACGATGCAAAAAGTACATATTAATTTCTTAGACTAAGTTCCTTAAGTACAATTAAAACGTACTCTTACAAATTCAAGATGATGATGATGATGATAATATTATATTCGAAATATGTGTCAGCCCAACAACGTAAATAACGCGAATGTTGTTGAACTGTCAAAATGAAACCCATTGCTAATGATACCTAATTCTGTGTTATGCAATCACCCTGCCGGTCATGGATCTCAGGTAATATATACCTATCTCAATTGACCTGACGCTGCCGGCAGTAGTGCGGAGGTTGGTCGGTAGCGCAGAGTCGTGGGACGCGGTGGTGTCCTTCTGCGAGGACGTGATATCGCGGAAGGAAGCTGCGGAACGGGAGAGTGAGATCTCAACTCCCTTCCCGGCCCGCAGAAGACGCACCGGGCGCCGAGGAAGGGCGAATAACGCCCTCTTCCAGCCCCCATGAATGGGTCCAGGGGCGAGGGATATGGGGAAGTCCCCGCCCCCTTATTCATTGGACCCCGAGGCGGAGGCGCGCGCGTGTGTCGGCGTTCGCCTCAGAGGCGATGCACGGGGTAGTTTAACACCTCACTATCCCGTGCAATAGGCGAGGCCCGGACAGACCGGGCCGGCACGACAGTGTGGGGCCGCGGCATAATCAAGCACTCCCGCGGCTCCGTGCGCACGTGACCGGAGAGACACCGGGGTGGTTTTTAATCAGTAGGAGTCTGACAGACCCCGTCGCCCAAAAAAAAAAAGGCAATATAAGCAAAAGCAGAATCTTATATTAAGTCGATGGATGCAATTCGATTGATTGAGTCGTAGTGGCCTAGTGGTTAAAACACCAGCCTCTCAAGTATGAGTGTGCGGGTTCGATTCCAGGTCAGGCAAGTACCAATGTTTCTAAAGTTATATATACTTTCTAAGTATATCTTGGACACCAATGACTGAAGGTGAAGGAAAACATCTTGAGGAAACCTGGACTTTATGAGTCTGAAATCGCCAACCCGCATTGAGCAAGCGTGGTGATTACGCTCAATCCTTCTCTGTATGAGAGGAGACCTGTGCCCAGCAGTGGGATTGATGGATGGAATGATGATGAAGTCGATTGAATATCACCTTGTATAAGATAAAATTTACGTTTCCATATTGGTTTGTGCCTTTGCGGTCATATTCAGTTCCATTTCCTATGATTGGAGCATTTGCAAATTGGGTCATTTGGGTTTATAAATATCCAAGTTATTATTTTTGATGTCGACGGTAACGAACGAATGTGTGTCCTCAGGCAATTGAATTGGGGCAGTACGTAGGATTGAATATATAATCTTTTTGTATGTATTAAGTATTATTTCTGTTTAATTAATTAAATGTTTGTTTAATTAAGTACTTATTTCATGTTTATATTTATAGCGATTGTTAATCTTTATATATATAATTCTGCTGTACGTGTGTATGTCATTGAACTCCTCCTAAACGGCTTGACCGATTTTAATAAATTTTTCTGTATGCGTTTAAGTGGTGACCTGGATCGTTTAGATTCACAAATCAGCCCGGCAGATGGCGCTGATCGCTTGAAGAAGCGTGTGATCTTGGAAACGGCCCTAACGATTTCGCTGAAATTTAATATGTGGGGGTTTTCGGGGAGGAGAAATCGATCTAGCTCAGTCTTATGTCTGGGCAAGCGCATGTTTTCGAGTTTTCTCTTTCGCAATATTTCACGCATAATATGGGCGCTAATTTCGCGTGGCTTGACATAGCGGCTGTGGCGTAGTCGATAGAGGTATGGTCTACTCGCAATGGCTGGTGTTCGTCGGTTCAAACCCGGCCAATCACGAGTTTTTTTTTTGTTTTTAGATAAGTTTATAGTGTAATTTTGTAGTTACTTAAAAAGAAAATTGTACTTATGAACTAAAAGGGGAAAAAATAAAAAAAAAATGTTAATTTTTTTTATTTAACTTAAATTGTACTTATGAACTAAAAGAGAAAAAAATAAATAGAAATAAATAAATATTTAAGATTTTTTATTCAACTTCAAGAGACTAAAACAAGAGCTCTAGGGTAGAGAGAGGCATGATATCTTTGTTACAAATGTAAATGACAATGCTTTCCATGGGTATATTCCTAAATCTGCTGTACGTATGTACGTCACTGAATTCCTCCTAAAGGGCTGGTCCGATTTGAATGAAGTCTATGTATATAAATGAAAGTCGCGTTAGTTACTCTATTTGTAACTCAAGAACCGCTTAACCAGTATGGCTCAAAATTGTTAGGGAGGTAGATAAGAACTGGGAGAAGGACATATCACATAGGATACTTTTTATCCCATTCCCGTTGTTCCCGTCGTTTCCGTGTGACGTGACATAAGACATGGTATAACAAAACGCAACTGACATGGAATAGCAAAACAACTCAGTCAAAATATAAGTTAGCGGTTCATTTGCTAAAAATGGTACAAACACACTGCTGCACTACTCAGCATATTAAAAAAAAGTCTTACCGGTTGAATGTTGATGCATTCATTTAAAGCAAGGAATATAAATACTCTCTGCCGGTTTAATTTTTTTAATAAAAGCCCCAAAGCAAACTTCACCTTCAAAATTTCTAATATTGTATTGCTGTGCCATTTACCACTTCACTACATACTATAAAACAAAGTTACTTTCTCTTTCCCTATGTCCTTTTGTATAATTAAATCTTTAAAACTGCGAAACACATTTTGATGAGGTTTCTTTTAATAGACAGAGTAATTAAAAAGAAACTTTTATATATATAATCCATTAAATTGTGGAGAAACACTATCCCTCGCCCACATGTGGGAGTGACGAGAGGAGGCATAACTCCGTTTTTAATTTTATTGCAGCACAGCGGATAGAGACATGGAAAGTGTGATTGTCGCAATCCAGCACTGAGCACGCCACAAACATTAAAGTCCTCACTTTGAGGAGTAGCTAGAGAGGCGCCACGGCGTCCTCATCTTCCGACTGACGTAGGTCCTCACCGGACACGGCTGTTTCGGGAGGTTCCTGTTCCGTATAAGGCGGGAGGAAACGCCAGGGTGACCACTGTGTGCATCGCCCTGAGGACACAGTGGAGCAAATGGTGGAGGTCTGCCCGGCTTGGGTGGAGCACAGCCGTGTCCTCGTGGTGGCGATCGGCTGCGATCTCTGGCGTCCGACCCTGTTCCGGGGCATAGTCCGGAGCAAGAGTGCATGGCAAGCTTTCACCTCCTTCTGTGAAGCAGTGATGCTGGCAAAGGAGGAAGCGGAGCGCGTGAGGGAGCGGAAATCCCACTACCCTTACGCCTCAAACCGCCGCAGGAAGCGCCCTGGTCAGGAGGCAACATCGGACTCCCGACCACCGTAGACGCGGGCTTGCGGGCGGCGAGCGATAGGCAGCTAGCCTCCTGGTAAGAACCAGAGTCGGGTTGACGGCGCGTTGCACACCTTGACGGGGTCCACGAGGACTGGTCCACAGGGTTGCGGGTTGGTTAAAAAAGAAACCATGGCACTGGTCGTTGCATAGGCAAGTGAAGGAACACGGGTGGGTTTTAGTCAATGAAAGTCTGACACGCTCTTCCGCTCTGCCCAGAGCGGGAGAGGTCATTTGATGATTTCCCATCCAAAACAAAAAAAAGAACTGAAGAAGAGCAAGAAATTGCACTTGAAGAGCGCAGCCTTAGTATGGCTCGACTTCGTGCTTCTCACTCACCAGAGCAGGAAGGCAGCCCGTGAAACGGCTCGGTTGGCAATGCGAAATCGTCGAGCAAACCTCAGAGATCAAGCGCTAGATAATTTACGAAGCACAAGAAGAAATTCATCAAATACTGATTTGAATCGGGCAGCGTTTCAATACGCATATAATATAGCGCAATGGCGTTCGCACTGGGCCAATGGATGTTGTTTCCGAGTATTGTAGCACATTTAAATTTTCCGGAGAACCGCCAGGATTGTGCTCCCAAATAAAGAATCATTGAATAATAATATTTATTTATTTAAAATTATCCTAATTTAAAAAGTAGTCATGTGATATTGCCTTTAAGGCGGAACGAAGTTCGCCGGGTCAGCTAGTTTTATTATAATTTCTATTTAATGTGATATATTAAATAGCCTGTATAGTGTATATGTGTAAAATGTAATGCTTAATGGGTGTTATGAAATAAATGAAAATGAAATGACTTATTTATGTGTAATTAAAAATTAGGGGCGCGTTTGGTACACAAGTAATTTATTACAGTTGTTTAATTTTGATCGGATTTATGTCAAATTGACAGCCTCCGTGGCGTAGCGGTAGTAACGCGGCCGCAGCGCAAGGAGGTGGGTTCGGTCCCCGCTCATTGCAAATATCTGGTGACGTCACTCGTTGCTAAAAAGTGTAGCAAAGGGTGATGTCATACGAGTTTTCAAAGCACTGTATCGTCTTCATTTTTTGTTTATATGAAAAAAGAAGAAATACGTGTCTAGTTTTTTTGGAAATCTGACTGACGGACGAATTAGTTTTTTTTTATTCAACTACCCTATTGCCTATTGTAATATAACATCCGAATCACTATGTACATAACTTTTACGTCATTGTACCTTAGGGGACCGGACTGCTTCTTCTTAACACAGGTTTTTATAACCTAGCTATGAGAGCAGTACCTACTCACCCACTCGTTTGCTTATATAAGTAGTGCTTATTTTGTATTTAATAACTGTAGTTATGATAATGAATGAATAAATAAATTATTATAGCACAATAGATGGACGGTTTGCATTTTAAGCAAGATTATAGGTCACACGTCACGAATCACACTCTATAAGTACGCTGTATTTTTTTAGTTGTAGCTCGGCTCCTCCACTACGAATTCAGGCTAGACTCTGTCGAGCGCCACAAGATGGCGCTGGAGTTCTGGATAGTCAAACGAATAAGTAGGTACCTGGGTGAATTTTCATTTTATGATTAAATATGATAGTTTTTGTGTGACATTGCTTTTTTCTTGAATAATTAAAAGCTATCAATAAAATCATGATGTTATTACACGTACTTAACAAAATTAAATACACAAAAATCTTTCTTTTTTCTCAAAAGTTACTAGCCTCTTTAAAATCATGCGTAGTTGTAGCCTGCGAATTTAATTTTTTCTTAATTTTCCAGGTCAGTGTCAGGTTGTATCTTGGTCAAAATTTGATAATACATCTTTCTAAGTAAGATTTCTACTATAAGCACTTTGATTTTGTTCATATGGTACAAATCGTAACTTTTTATTTATATATACGTCTTCTCTTTAGTTATTTCTATGTTGCTATCATCATTCTGGGTTTTTTGGTGTCACTCTTGTTGTTGAGATTTACTTGTAGCCTTAAAATTTGCATTTTTTCAGGATCAACGGCTGAACGTCCTATCCGAGACACGACCAGACAAAGAGTGCAAATATTCATATTGATACATACAAATATTTGCACTGCGCGGGGATTGAACCCGCGCCTCCTTGTGCAGCGGCCGCATTCGCTACCGCAATGCCACGGAAGCTGTCCTTTTTGGTGCTGTCTATATTTCTTCGAATTTACCTGGCACTGTTTAGGCAATTTTCTTTGTTGACATGGAGTTTTTCTGTTATGGATATCTGTTTCCTTTCTTCTTTACGTCTTTTTTTTATTTGGCTCGTTGTTCTTCTTTTTCTAATACATATAGTTCGTGGTCATTTTTTATTTCTAAAACTTGCGTCTGTTGCATAGCCTTTGCTGGGCTAAACGTTCTGCTTTCGTTTTAGCCATAGCTGTACCTGAGTAATGAAATAGAGTAAACATGTTAGTTTAAAACTATTAATTTACATCTAATAACTTGTTCTATTGTATAGTAATAAAATTTAGAGGAGCGTAATTGTATTGCTTTTAAAATGCTTAATTTATTACACCGAAATCATTAACCTCTGTATAGCGTCATTGTAAACGTAACAAAAATGTCATTTTCCTCATAAGAAACCATTCACCTCATCTAGAAATTCCCGATGAATGATGTTACGATTAATGACGAAACAAGTTAAAATACATCCCTGTCCAATATAGTAATAAAATTTAGAGGAGCGTAATTGTATTGCTTTTAAAATGCTTAATTTATTACACCGAAATCATTAACCTCTGTATAGCGTCATTGTAAACGTAACAAAAATGTCATTTTCCTCATAAGAAACCATTCACCTCATCTAGAAATTCCCGATGAATGATGTTACGATTAATGACGAAACAAGTTAAAATACATCCCTGTCCAAGCAAACGCAAACCTACAATATAACACTATACTTCATATTTAATACAAATTCAATATTGTCCATGCTTATTTATTAATAAAATAAAGCAAAATATACTTACCAACAATATTTCCAATCGTTTAATGACGAAATTCGATGACAAATTAAAATCAATTCACTTCAAAACGTAATTTTACTATGTATACATGGAGACTAGTAAGCATCTCCACAACGGCTAAAGTAGGGCACCGGGGAAGCGATCCGAAATGCATTTGGTTACTGTTATTAAATATTTTCGTTGAATAAATTTCTTGAAACCACAATCGTGGAAACAAATGACGATATTCTTGTGACGAATTTTTAAATGGTTATATAACAATTTCAGGGGTAAATCTCGATTTAAGAAAAGTAATAAATATTCAGTTTATACTTAAAACATTACAAATGAGATTAAATCAAATGAAATTTAAGCCAACACAAATAAGATTTTGAAAAATTAGTCGACATGGTAATCCATGTCGACTAATTTTTCAAAATCTTATTCTCTTCTCTTATTCTCTTATCTTATATTACCTCTCCGTTACTTTCATTAGAAAGTAACGGAGAGGTAAATGATTTCCGCGATACTATTTTTAATTTTTTTATGTAGTATCTAATTATTTTGTTATTTTATTACCTACTAACCATACATAAGTATATAAAGAATAGTGTTAGATATATTACATAAGGCGTAGTGAATTTTTTTGTGAAAAAATAGAATCACACCAATAATATGCTATTTTGAAAATCCACCCACCTACTCAGACATGTACATCATTATTTGGGTAAACGATCGTGTAAATGGGTATTCGTGCAACAGACGTTTTCCTATGAAACGCAGAGTATTTCAATTTAAATAGGTACTCTATATTGTGGCTTCCATAGAGAGCTTCAAAGTAGCAATTAGGTCATCACAATAAATAGTTTAGCGGTTATATGAAGTCGTTATAAGTCATCATCAACCTTTTACAGTCCCACTGCTGGGCACAGGTCTCGTCTCATACAGAGAAGGTACAGTATTTGAGAATAAAAATAGGAAACTGATTTTTCTTTGCAAATTAAATAACTTAAAAGGCTCACTCATATGTTCAAAATTGTATACACGTATTCCAGGTGTAGGTACTAAAAACCTATACATTGCGAGGTTAGCTCAAACTGGAAATTTTAAATTATTACGTATTTTTTTCTTTATATGAAACCTGAATACCTATAGTTGGTTCAGAATAAGTAACCGAATCGATTCCAATCATTTTTACACCATAGTATATTTTTTCCCAAATACATTTAGAAATTGTTGCAGTGTGGTTACCGAGCGCACAACTCGGCTAACGTTAGATCATAGTACTAGGCGCGTGAGACAGGCTCCCCCTGCGCTGCTCCGCTGCAGACGCGTCCGGGCGAGCGGTACGTTGACCATATTTTTGTTGGGACCATCAGGTAAGATAACAAGCTCGTAACTTTGTGGTTTTTCATGACATCTTTTTGAAATTTTATACATAGGTTCTTTACTTAAATAAATATAGTTTAACAAACTTAAAAAACAAGCTTTTAAAAAATGTCAAACTAAAAAGTTAATAATAATTAAAAAAAACGTGAGGCGCTTTGTGCCATAATTTTTGTATATTATGCGCCTCACGCTTTTTTAAAAATTATTTTTAACTTTGTAGTTTTATATTTTTTTAAAGCATGTTTTTTAAGTTTTTTAAACTATATTTATTTTCAACTTTTTAGTACGATATTCTTTTTTTTTTTTTTTAAACGAACGAACGTATTGAAAACGCTGAGACATTTCACAGTAATGAGCCGCTCACTCGTAGTCCAAAGGGTTAGAGACGGACAAACAAACAAACAAGCAAACAAGCAAGCAAGCAAATTTACAAGTGAAGCTAATAAAAAGCATGTAAAATACTAGACATATCTTTCGGGTTTTGCATAATCAAAAAATAACGTTACAACGTTATTTTTTAGCTTGTATGTAAAATGGGTAGCCGTATTAACCTAGGACTACGATCGTCTAAATGTCTCGATCGTCTTACCTATAGTTAGGCGTGTATTTGGGTCCAACTTTAATTGGATTTGGTATTTGCAATTGGAAATGTCTCATTAGCAGCCTGGGTCTGGCCCTGGATTTATGTCTGTGTGGTGATAGGAATCCGGGCTAGTACCAATGTAACTTTTTAAATTCGTGTTTACTTTCTGAACCAATCCTGGGTATTACAGATATCGACGAAGGGACAAAAACTAAATTGAATGTCTAGAAGAAATTAGAGTTTACTTTCTGAACCAATCCTGGGTATTACAGATATCGACGAAGGGACAAAAACTAAATTGAATGTCTAGAAGAAATTAGAGTTTAGCTTTTTTCTCTCTAAGGGATTTTACCAAGGTCAAGTTAATTATTAAAGAAAACTAAGAGGCATTAATATTAAAAAATATTTTAGATGTTTTACCTGTGGAATAAAATGATCATTTGACAGTGACTCATAATGTGAAAAAAACAGTCGGAAATTCAAAATTAATTTCAGGCTAATCTATCGGTTTTTTTGACGGGAAAGCTAAGAAGAGTGTCACGCGCATTTTTCATTAGACTTTTAAAATTGTTTATAGTGTAATTTACTTATTAAAAGCGCGTGATTTATGTAGTAAAAAGTGCATTCAGTAAATAATTCATAAAGAACATTGAAATATCGCAGCATAGTGCCCATTATGACTTTGCCTCAAATCTCCCTCAGAGACGGTTCACGCGGCTGTCTTTTTCAACTGTCATAAGCGATATCCGCCATTATTGTGAAATAAAATTTTCAATGAATTTCTATAATTTGTTACACGCGTTATTGGCAAAATTGAGGTATCTATTACACAGAGGCCATTGATCAAGAGTTGAGGTTGAATCTCGCCTTGAAGAAAGAAGAAGAAGAAGACTTATTCTATCTAGAAAAGTTTAGTACGAAAGATACGATGTACGAGTCGGTTCCGCGCTAGAAGGGTTACGTATCTATAATTATTTATAAAAATCTGTTGTATGGGAGCTTCACTTAAGTATTTATTTTATTATGTTTTAGTATTTTCTTTACCATCGGCTACAGAGACATGTCTTCTGTGAAAAATTCAACAGTTTAGTAATCACAGTTCATGTGTTACTGGCCAATTTCCCGCTCCAATTGCAAACAGCTCCCAAGTTTTATTGGATAACGAATTGGCTCAAACTGTTCACACTTTGTTAATTTTGTATAGAAGCAATCTCTCCCGATACCGAAAATCTTATAGAAAGAAATTTCCATTGGCGCGTCCAGATTCCGCGGATACCGATGATACCGGCGGGGTTGCCTATTTGTTTTAAAAAGTTACTGTTCTGTCTGATTTTAAGTAGTGGGCAATCGTTGATGGTCAAGCGCGCTTGTTTATTAAGAACCCATTCACTCTTAATTAAGTAAATTAAATTAAGTGTCTTCAAGGCTAGCCTTAAGTACGCTTAAATTGAAGTCAGACGGAAACCTATAAAGATAAATCTCAGAGGAAAACTTTCTCGATAGTTAGCATTGACCTAAGCAAAGAGTGCATCGACCTGGGGACAAAGGGAGTTCTCATGGACAATTGTACAGTACATATGTTGCTATTTCTTAAGGATCTCCTGAGAATCAATGAAAAGATTGATTCTTCGAAGTGATATTTGTCACTTTTGTTTCGTCACAAGAGTGACAAATACCACTGCCAGTGCCAGTACCAGCTACAGTGAAGCTTTAGAGTAAAAATATTACAAAATAAAAATGTAAAAACTAAAATAAAAAATGCAATACGAATTTCTTTAATAAGCGTACTTATAAAAGTTACATTATGTTTATTTATCCCAAAATGTTCAACAGTCCCTTCTTTCTTTTATTTATGTTAGGCGCACATGTGAGATAGTTGCTGAGTTATATTCAAGGTTAAAGGTTTCAACAGGTGGTTAGAGTCACAAGCTCAAACATTATTTATATGTGTCATGTTTCTTAACTCTTATTTTATTTTTGTGAAAACATAATATGTCTTCACAGGGATAAAGTAAAGTATAGTCATATAAACATTTAGTTTTCAAACAGGGCTTTGTGAGCCATTAAATAATGCAGATAGAAATGATTGTTTTTAAAAATTCATCAGATGTTCTCAAAAATGGCAAAGGCGAAGATTGAAAAGTGAATCTTTTGATCGTAACGTACTTAGTCTAAAACAATCACGGGTTCTCAAAAAAAAAAAATAGATTTTTGTTGTGTTTATAACTCAATCTGAAATGAAATTTTCTCTTCGAGTTTGCATAAATAACCTTTCAACCAAATAAATGGCGTTCATCTAACGGCTTGAATAGGACAAGGTTCGAAATTAAATCTGCAATTTTCGCTTAAATGCAAACCAGCTGGTCAATAATGAATTTCCGCTCACGTGAAGAAAACCTCCGAAATAGTGGAAATGTGAAATGTTTCGATAATCGGAGGTGAGCAGGGCAATCTGGTTATTTAGCTCTAGGTGAACGTCGCTCATAGTTAATCGAATTACTTTACAAAATTAGTATCTATAAAATCATCTTTTTAAAACTATCACTCATATTACAATAGCTATCATTGCTTGACAGTGGCATAAATAACTATTACAGAACTGATAATTAAACAACGTTTAATTTTTGTTAACATTTTTACACTTTTGTAGCATACATTAGGTGCTAAAATTACGATAATTTTCCAATCACGGCACTGAAATAAAAATGCAAATGATACTAAAGGTCGAGCAAGCCCCTGTGTGCCACTCTATAAAACTGTAGCATTATGTCCATGCCAACAAGTATGTAATTCACTTTCTATTGCGGCCAATTGCTGGAGGGATGTATCTTAATCGTCTGGCCATCTGTCAATGTTTCTCTTTTGGACAGAGATGCTGTGGTAATTGTATTATGTATGTTTTAAGGGCAATGGAGAGGGCTATGCCTGGAGGTTTCACTGCGCGATCGATTCAGGAATGAGGAGATCCGTAGAAAAACGAGAGTAACCGACATAGCCCGAAGAATTGCATTATATTTTAATTAATTTTACATTGTGCTTACATGATAGATGCAACATAAATAAGCAACGAAGAAATGTAACCCATATAGGTATTATGATTTTAAAAGAGTGTCCATGGAGTTTCTTGCACGTTCTTCTCCGTAGAGATTTACGCTTTGGAATGTGCAATTTAGCTTCACTTTTCCTGGACTGACTGACATTGACTATTCAAAAGTACCAAGTGATGGTTAATTTGAAATAAACAATTTTGATTTTTGCAACACTAAAGTGGCAGTGGGCTATAAAATTTGACATGTGGAACATGTGAAAGCCAGTAATTTCCGTATATATTTTTTCTATTTTTAATGGCAACATGAAATTGGTGCATATTGGCCCCGATTGCCTTAGTCACAAACTAGATTAAAATGTACAGTGCGTCTTTTTCTTCCTATTAAAATAAGAAAAAGACGGAAGATGAGGTTAGTTTAGATCTGTCAAATAAGTCCGCTGCTGACGTAAAATGGCGTATTTTTGGTCGCCATGTTTATAAACGCGTTTAAATTGTCTATGGAGTATCTTAGTTTGACAGGACTAAACTAAAATGTTATCTTCTATCCTTTTCTTAATGAAACAGAAAGAACTAACTCAAATACCCTGATCTAACTCGAGTTGGTCTCCAAAGCCTAGAGCACAGGCGTAGAGTAGCCAGCCTTTCGGTGTTCTATAGGATGCATTTCGGGGAGTGTGCGAGGGAATTGCATGATTTAATTCCCCCATCTCCGTTCCACCAGCGGACGACCCGTCGTACGGCTGGTTTCCACCCTTACGTTGTTAACACCACTACGATCCGGACGAAGCGTTTCGCCTCCTCCTTTATACCGCGTACATCGAGGGACTGGAACAATTTGCCAGCGGCGGTGTTTCCTTCGGACTACAATTTGAGTGTCTTCAAGGCTAGAGTGAATAGGCTCTTAATAAACTAGTGCGCATTACCATCAACGATTGCGTCACTGCTTACCATCAGGCAGGATTGCGGTCAAGCGCTGGTTTAATAAATGTAAAAAAAAAAAATAGAAAGAAATAGATGCACTTAACTTAAAATTAATTTAGTTTGTGAACAAGAGAATCGGCGCCATTATCTTGTTTAAAAACTAACCTAATTTTCAGTTAAGGATATCCTTTTCTTTCTGTCTCAATAAGAAAGAGACATTCGATAAATATTAGTTTAGTCTTGTCAAATTAGTCAACGCCTGACTTTAATTGACATATTTTTAGGGCGGGTTGTTTCACGTTCACTTAACGCATGCGTAAAAGTTAAAAATGGTGCTAACCATCGTCAAGTCAAAAAATGAGTTGTTTCACAATACGTAAACGTCAACGCACGCAAAACAATACGATTACTTTAACCGATGCTCTGAGCACTGGTTAACGTAACTTATGTCAAGTTGTGTTTAGTCCGCCGTGGTGTCAATTAGTGAAAACAACATAAACTCCCTTTTGTATTCGCGAGTTTGGTCTCTAATTGACGATAGTAGGTAGTTCATCTGATGATGATACAAGTACCGTAAAAAGAAAAAGAAAGGTGTTTAGCAGCCCAAGTTTTTTTATATTACTGTTGTTGTCTGTTTCTTTACAGAACAACACATCTTTATATTTTTCAAGCGAAGATTGAAAGCGATCTTTCTCATTTTTTGTGAAGTTAGTGAAATGAAATGAAATCGTTTATTAAGCAAGTAGGATCACTGATCACTTTTACACGTCATGTTTTATTTTTTTTCCGTTCTCTAAAAAAAAATATGTTTACATTATAGAATATACGTGTTTTGTTAGATTGCAATGTTAACATATACCTACTTATTAAGGCCTTAAACACAGTAACTATGTTTAAGTGTATGTAGTAGTACGAGTGAGTGTAGTAATTTACTTACTTTGGTGTGTATGGTGGGGGTTATATAAATAATAAATAAATATATACGGACAAATCACACAGATTGAGCTAGTCCCAAAGTAAGATTGAGACTTGTGTTATGGGATACTAACTCAACGTTACTATATTTATTATAGATACATAAATATAGATAAACATCCAAGGCCCAGGCCAATCAGGAAATGATCGTTTTCCATCATGACCTGGCCGGGGTTCGAACCCGGGGTCTCCACGTCGCAAGCAGGCGTGTTGACCGCTGCGCCACGGAGGACGACAATGTTTATGTTTGGTTACTATGTATTATACCTTAGCCGGCTATTAATATTGTAACATATAATTGTTTTTTGTCCCAAATATATAAAATAAAAATAAAATGTATCCATTTTTCGTCAAAGTATAGCTTTTCTATAGGTACACAGTTTTCTAGTATAAACGGACTTAATTTATAAAATGGCACGAAGTTATTTCCCACAGTAATACCAAGAAAGTTAGATAAACTACAGCACACGACAGTCGCCTAGATAAAATTTGCTGGGGCGATGTATGTGGCCGGGTACATCGTTGCAACGCAATGTATTCGTGCGCAGACGATGTAGCATCGGGGCGCTGTCGGTAAAGTGGCGCGCTTCAAAGGACTTGTCGCGACAATATTCGCTGGAGTAGTCACACGGCACACCTACGTCACTTCCAGCGCTGCCAATCGCGGGGAAAATCCCCGATTTGCGGGGAATTGAGGGTGAGCGCGGGGAGAGCTCGGGGAATGACATAAATCGGGGAATTTCGGGGAATCCAGACTAATTCGGCTAAAATTATTTTATGTTGGGTACCTAATACTTTACAACTAAGAATGCCTGCTCAACTGTCATTTCTACACCATTTTGTATTTCTCAACCATGGAAGTAATAAGTACTACGTACAACTGGAAGGCTTACTGTGCGACTAAGCACGCGCCGAGTGAGAGGTCTTTTCCCTTGCGAGAAATATATCTTGGTAATCTTGGTATGACAGCAAATGAAAGTGTTAACAATATACGCAAGGATCAAACTATTTCTAGTACTGATTTGGATGCATTTTAAAAATCCTGTTTAGCATTCTATATTTTTTTTTTTACATATTATAAACCAGCGCTTGACCGCAATCCTGCCTGATGGTAAGCAGTGACGCAATCGTTGATGGTAAAGCGCACTAGCGCATTCTATATCGAACAGACATTGTAAAAAGCTTTGACTTCAGCAATCCTTTGTTTGAATTAATTTCTGTCGTCAAACCCTCTGACGCTCAGGCTTTTCAACATTAAAACTCTGTATGGAGTTTTTACACGTTTCCCCATTAAAAAAAAATATGTTGATCAACAAACTGTTGACAATGAATGGCGAGAACATGCATTGCTGAAATTTAAGGGCTTAGGTTTAGAATCACTATCACTCGTTGAGTACTGGCCTAAGGTTTTTAACCTAAAGAATAAAGCTGGTAAGTTTTTGTTTAAAATTTTTAAAAAGTAATAGGTCTTCTACAGGGTGGCGCAATAAAACGTGCATTTTTAAAATAATTTTTAAAAAATAAATACTAAAGGTATAGTTAAAATAAAACTAAGCAATTATTAAGTGATAACTGAAGTTTATTTTTTTTAAATAACATCATCTAAATGATGACCCTCTCTACGTTGGCACTCCTCTAACCGCAAACGGAAATTACCGAAAACTTTCATAAGTAGTGCTGGTGTGATTGCTGCCATTTCACCACGAATATTCTCCTTGAGCTGACTGATGTTTCTCGGATTATCGGTGTAGACTTTGTGTTTGAGGTATCCCCACAAAAAAAAGTCAGGAGGCGTCAAGTCTGGACTGCGCGGAGGCCATGGGATATCACCTCTTTTCGAAATCAGTTTGCCAGGGAACATCTGCTTCACAACCGCCATGGAGTCATTTGATGTGTGACTGGTAGCTCCGTCTTGTTGGAACCAAGTCCTAGAGTTCTTTATTCTTGAATTTTCAAGTTCTGGGGCCAAAAAACCTTCCAACATCGCAACATAGCGTTCGGTATTAACAGTGATGTTTTGCCCCCGTGCGTTTTCAAAAAAATAAGGACCAATTATTCCTTTGGCAGAGATTGCGGCCCAAACTGTCACTTTAGGGCTATGTAACGGTTTTTGATGTTTGAGTCTGGGATTCTCACTATTCCAGTAACGACAATTTTGGCGGTTTACGAACCCATTCATATGAAACGGTGCCTCATCAGAGAAAAGGATGTTTTCAAAATTTGAAAACCGATTGAGCATTTCATTAGCAAATGTGAGCCGTGCTATGAAGTCAGAGTCTTTCAATTCTTGAGTTAATTGCAGCTTGTATGGATGCAATTTAAGATCCAAGTTTAAAATTCGTTGCAAACTTCGTCGCGATATGTTTAGGACAGACGATCTCTTGCGAGTAGACATTTGTGGATTTTCTCGTACCGACTGCTTAACACTCTGAATATTGTCTTCGGTCCTAGATGTGCGTGGACGACCTTTTGCGTGTGGTTTAAACGTCGATCCAGTCTCTTCACGCTTTATCCAGATTTTAATTAAATTAGCACTCGGAGCCTCCCTAATTTGCCGTACACCATACTCAGAACAAAATAGTCACCTGACAACTACGTACGAACGAGAGTTTTCGTAAAATGAGCGCACGCAAAATGCACGACGCTTCCCGTCGAAGTGACTCATAGTGACTTAGGTCCGTATTCCAGAAGGAAACTCAAGCATTGATCTCTGCTTAAGCATTACCTAAAACTAGTTTCAACCAATCAAATGGCTTGAAACGAGACTTAAGTGGAGTTTGAGTTTTGAGTGACGTTCTGTAATACGCACCTAAAACTTCATGAACCGCGCTACCCAACGATATCGGTCTCCCCTCGCCCACGCCCCTTCTACCCCGCAAAAAAAGATGATGCAATATGCACGTTCTATTGCGCCACCCTGTATTAATATTACCTTTTTCAAACGCGTATGTGGAGAGGATTTTCAGCAACTTAAATAATATTAAAACACAGCACCGTGGGAGCCTCAGCAATGACACCATTGCTGCGATAATGCATACCAAACAAGGTATAGCTAAAGCAGGGAATATTTTAAAATTTGAACCAGCCCTCTAATCGACGAACACATTTTTGTCAAATGATTGCGACTAGTTGGGATCGTTTGGCCCGAACGGACCAATGGGCGGTTCGAACGATCCCAACTGATACCAACTAGTCGCAATCATTTGACAAAAATGTGTTCGCCGATTAGGGGGCTGACTTACCTATGATTACAGCGAAAATATGGCATAAATAATATGTACAATATGTCCAAATAAAATAAGGGCCACCAAATATTTAACGTACTCGTATAAATAAGCAATAGTATTAAATAATTTTTGCATAAAACGGTGTTTTTATTTCAAAAATATAAATTCGGGGAATATGTGGGGAATTAATCAAAACAAGCGGGGAATTTCGGGGAATTGACAACACTGACGCGGGGAATCGTGATTTTTTTATTGGCAGCACTGGTCACTTCAGTGTCGTCCAGACTTTGAAGTAGGACTGACGTTCTTTTTGCATATTTTTTACATTGTTTTTGTTTTATTTGTTGTGTAAACATGTAATAAATAATAATTTATTGACATATAATGCAAAGCCACTGCTTCCTCCATCGTCTCGGCCGCACAACTAAACAACGAATATTCGCCGTAGGCCGATTTCTGAATCTTCGCCCGCCAATGAGAAGAACATCGTGTATGTCTGACAAGGACAACAGATATTTTGCGCGCCAACGCGACACGAATCTTCGCCTGCTAATGTAGCCCCGGCATTTAACGAACGTTAAACATCATCAAACTTACGTTAACGGACGTAACTTTTTGACGTACGTATGTTACGATAACCAACCGTTTGAAACAACCCGCCCTTAGTCTCCATATTTTTTAAATCACGTCTAAACTGAACCACCTTAATTTTGTCAGGATTACACTAATCATCATCATCATCTCAGCGTTAATCACAGTCGCATCCGTAGCTTTTCAGCTGTGGATTCTGGGGACCGCTTTACCAGTCTAACTGCTGATTTTGGCTAAAGTTCGATATTTTGCGTAAAGCGACTGCCGTCTGACCTCCACAACCCGAAGGCGATATCGAAGCATTGCAGTTAGATAAATTGTTAGACTTTTAAGGGGTCTAACAACCCGTAACGACTACCAGTAGAAGTTCGTATGGCAACCGGGACCAACGGCTTAACGTGCTTTCCGAGGCACGACCAGACCAGTGCAAATATTCATATTCATGCATACAAATATTGACAGGATTAAACTAATATTTAGGTCAGGTAGGAAATAGAGAGAAAAATATACACTGAACTTCAACTTAGTTTAGTTTGTGAACAATATACAGTATGTTAACTAACAGAGGGCGTTCCCGTTACCCCGAAATAGTGTAGCATACATACATGCTAAGAAAAATATTTCCATTCCAAAACAAAATGTTTTAAATTTTTTTCCAATAAGAAAATATTCAATAAAAATTTTAAATTGACATGTAAAAGAAACACACTGTACGCGCGAACATGAAAGACGGCAACGTCGCAATTTATTTATACATGACGACTACTATTTTGATTTAAAACAGGAGGTTTCAAATTTATTTCCAATTAGAATTTTTTTTATTCGGATTTTTTATGCTTATTTTTCTATGCTGATATTTTTATTTTAATCTATTAATGATATATATTAACGAGTTTAAGGGAACGCCCTCTGTTATTTAACATACTGTATAAAGGGTGTATCTGACATCGACGCACAAACGAGTACCATGGATCCAGTACGTGATTCTGAACCCCTCAGTGGTGGAATTCTTCGTCGGCGTTTTCATGATTAAAAAAAATACATATGTAGTTTTTTTCACTATAGACCGTTCATAATTGATATACTTTAATAACCCAATACGATTTTAAAGTAAAAATTAATTAATTCGCTAATTAAACAAAAAAGCGTAATGAAAACAAAACTCGAAAAACTGTCACATTAGCTGATTTAATTGAGTTAACACCAGGGATCAACGTCATACCTACAAACCCACACGGCGGCACGCTTGCAACGTTCAAAGGCCGAGCCGACACTTTTAAATGACTATCATAATTTTATTAGTGGCATGCGCTCTAGCCTCTTCGCGAAGTTTGCGTTACGATGTCAGATACACCCTGTATAGGAATCGGCGCTATTATCTCATCATCATCCCAGCGTTAATCCCATTCGCATCCGAAGCCTTTTCAGCTTTGGAGTCTGGGGTCCGCTTTACCAGTCCAACTGCTGATATGACTAAACTTCGACATTTTCCGTGAAGCGACTGCCGTCTGACCTCCACAACCCGAAGGCGACATCGAAGCATTGCAGTTAGACCAATTGTTGGACTTTTGAGGGCTCCAACAACCCATAACGACTGCCACTAGATGTTTGTATGGCAACCGGGACCAACGGCTTAACGTGTTTTCCGAGGCACGACCAGACCAGTGCAAATATTCATATTCATGCGTACAAATACTTGCACTGTGCGGGGATCGAACCCGCGCCACCTTGCGCAGTGGCCGCGTCCGCTACCGCTACGCCACGGAGGCTGTCCGGCGCTATTATCTACCTATGTAAAAATCGTAGTAATGAGAATAAAGAAATACAACATTTTATGGGCCCAGGGGAGGCAAGTTAGGCGTGGGGGTCAAGTAATTTTTTTAGAGTGGGTAATCTTTGTGCGCTACAGACGCACGTGGTTTTTTGGCAATTACACCCTACATTTTGTTAGTCTCTACTGCGTGGTTTATTTAAAAGTTAAGATAATATCCATACTAATATTATAAATGCGAAAGTAACTCTGTCTGTCTGTCTGTCTGTTACGCTTTCCCGCTTAAACCTCTCAACCGTTATGATGAAATTTGGCACAGACAATCTTTAGACCTTGAGAAAGAAAATAGGCTACCTTTTATCCCGGAAAAATTTCATATTCCCGAGGGAAATCTAAAAAGCGCCATAAAACCGAACCCCCCGCGGGCGGGAAGCTAGTAATAACTATAATAACAAGGTTTTAATAGTTACTGACCTGTCTACAGAGATGCAAACGAGCACATTCGAAGACAGGTACAGTCCAAATGCTCGCAGCACTAGTAACAACTTGCACATCAGATTGCCCACCAACCAAGCATTTGTGTATTTCCAACCGATCTGTGAACAAAAAGAAAATACGTTCCTTATTATTAGATAATGAAGAAACCATAGTGATTAATTGATGTAGTTTATTATTGAACTTTTACTTGATTTTTAATTTTTAGATTTTGTTTTATTTAAATTTGACCTATGGATGTCTGTCTAAAAAAAAAATTTTACAATGGTTTGAGATCATAATCAATAGATGGCGTTGGCGTCGAATTAGATCTCGCTTAGTTTCTTATCGCGATTTGGTTAGAGACTCCCAATTTCGATTAGTATGATCAGGACATGGTTCTGGTTTTATTTTCTACCCTATTAGTGTTCACACTACTGAGTTCGTTCAAATCATTACCCAGTCGGTAATAAAAACTTAATGACAGCGATGCCGACGCATTTTTATAGCCCCTAGAGATTATTTCTCCTACTTTTTGGATAATTGTACCCATTGTATTTTTTTTTTTTTGTGTTGAAAATAAATAAATAAATAAATTACTAGGTATCGCGATCTTTTAACGGTCACAAAATTTTATTAGTTTTGAGTATTTAGAGTGATCCCCGGGGGGATAGGGAGTCTGCCAGTAAATTATGTTGCCGTGTGTCGTCTCCTGATCTGGTCTGGTGGCCTACGAACTCCGCATCTAAAGTTTGGAGGTAAGTGGTTGCCGCCTTTAGTTCCATAATCAGAGAGAATGATATACTCCGAAGGCATCATTCTATCATCTATACTAATATATAAAGCTGAAGAGTTTGTTTGTTTGTTTGTTTGAACGCGCTAATCTCAGGAACTACTGGTCCGATTTGAAAAATTCTTTTTGCGTTGGATAGCCTATTAATCCAGGAAGGCTTTAGGTTATATAACATCCCGCTGTGACCAATAGGAGCAGAGCAGTAACACAAAATGTTTCGAAAACGGGAGCTAACGCAGCCGTACATATTGCCAATAGGAGCTGGGCATGACTAATTCCACGCAAACGAAGTCGCTGGCGGCCGCTAGTAAATATATGTATAAAGCTGGAGAGTTTGTTTGTTTGAACGCGCTAATCTCAGGAACTACTGGTCCGATTTGAAAAAATCTGTTTGCGTCTGATAGCCCATTAATCCAGGAATGCTTTAGGCTATATAACATGCTGCGACCAAAAAGACCGGAGCATAACTAAACCACGCGAACGAAGTCGCTGGCGGCCGCTAGTTTTACGATATTATTGCTTGTGATTTCCAATATAGTATTATCCTAAATACAGTCCACTTGAAGCTTCTTTAAAATCTTTCGTGGCATGCACGTTGCCGCCACACACGGTAAACTCTACGAGATGCAGGATCTGTGTGATGTCAGTATGACGCATTGGCGCCGATTCTTTGTTCACAAACAAAACTAATTCTATAGTTGAGCCAAATTCGATAAAGAATAGAGGTAAACAAACCGTTGCTAGGCAACGAGTAGTTTACACCTAAAAGACAGATGTTAACAACCTTTTCTACATAGGTAGATGATTTTCATAATAGTAATAATCCTACTTCCTACTAATCTAAACAGTTTATGTTTAGATATTTAAGAATTGCATAGAACGCTTAACCTATTTGAATGAAATATGACATACATGTAAGCTAATTTCCTAATAGGTTACATTTTTTGATACATTTATATTATTACTAGCTTTCCGCCCGCGGCTTCGCCCGCGTAAATTTCGGTTATATCGCGCTTTTTAGATTTCCCTCGGGAACATCAAATTTTTCCGGGATAAAAGGTAGCCTATGTCCTTTCTCAGGGTCTAAAGATTGTGTGCTTTCCGCCCGCGTCTTCGCCGGCGTGGTGTTCGGTTATATCGCGCTTTTTAGATTTCCCTCGGGAATATCAATTTTTCCGGGATAACAGGTAGCCTATGTTTTTTATCAGGGTCCAAAGATTGTCTGTGCCAAATTTCATCAAAATTGGTTGAGAAGTTTAGGCGGGAAAGCGTAACAGACAGACAGACAGAGTTACTTTCGCATTTATAATATTAGTATGGATTAGTCCATTTTTGAAAATATTACAATGCATGTGTTATGTAGTTGATTTTAAAGTCATTAAAATACGCAAAATTGTATTGACAAATGTCTCAACTTTATTCATTGGTTGAATTCCACAAAATGTGTTTAATATCTGGATTTCATCCATCTTTATTTTTTTGTAGGGCTATCACGTAAAATTAATGTCGACTTTTTAATGGTTTTTCGAAATACCAAGTTATTAAGCATGTTATATTAGTGATTCTATTGAAATATGCTGCAATAGGAATTGTTAATAAATAGTTAGCATGTAAAAGTCGATAATCATGTAAATAACAGGAGATTTGTAAAACGTGAGTTGTGATAACCCTAAATTGGTTTGTTTACCTCTATTCTTTTTGGAGCTAGGCGGGAATATAGGTTAAGTACATCTTTTACTTTCTATTTCATTAAGAAAAGGACAGAAGACAAAATGTCAGTTTAGACCTGTCAAATTAGTGCGCTTCTGACGTATACTGGCGTATTTTTAGTCGCCATGTTTATAATCGCGTCTAAACTGTCTATGGAGTATCTTAATTTGACAGGATTACATTAATATGTTATCTTCTATCCTTTTCTTTACGGTATGGAAAGAAAAAGATGCACATAACTTTAAATTAGTTTAGTTTGTGAACAACAGAATCGGCGCCATTGTTAGCATGTGACGTTTGTAGATATCGCTAGCACTGTTAGCTTTTAAAATTATGTAAATATTTCTTAGGTAACCTAATAAATTTCCAGTACTACAAATTTAGTATGTTAATGGATTTCTCGGTGTCAAGTTTTGAGGTCGGCTATGGTTAGCGGTCACCGACATTATGTAAGTATTAAGTGCAAATGTTAAATGAAACTGCTAAAACCTGGGTGTAATTTTTTTTAAATATTTGTAAATGAAGCTGTTTGACACTCCATTTAAATTATATTACCCGCTCATTATTGTCAATACCTGCATCAGAATATTATCTGTGGTGACAGCACTTTTTACTCTGTGCTTGAAAATCATCTATGGAGGGTTTGACTGAGATTTTTACAAGGATAGTTGGCGAGGTTATCATATAAAGTTTTTTTTTTTAATAATTATAAACTAGTTCTTGACTGCAATTCCGCCCGATGGTAAGCAGTGATGCAATCGTTGATGGTAAAGCGCACTAGTTTATTAAGCCTATTCACTTAAAAAACTAAGGAATAGGAAGGATGACGGCAGTTGAGCGAGGTGATGCAATGTTAAACGCAAGACCAACACGACCAAACGAAGCTGCGCTAGAGGGAGATTCATCTGGAGACTCTCCACGACCAAACTCCCTACACAACAACATTTGGCGCATCGTACCCGCCACACATCGTAACACAACTGCTCAGACCCGTCCTCCATACGGCTTTACCAGACATCATGCTGGAACACGAAGAATCGCTTGGCGGCAAGACTTTGTCTGGTGGGTGGTAACTTCTGCCGCCAGCCGATGTTATGGCCTACCACCGAGAAAAGATTTTAAATTACGATTGTGAAAGAACTCATATTTGGAATAATAGCTTTTAATATTGTTTCTCTTTACAGGTTAGTACTTAATTAATAGTTGTCTGACCGTAAATGTAAGAATAAGATGTGTGATCTTTAAAAAAAAAAAAAATCTCTTTACAGAGCAACAACTTTGGTTTTTTGTTTCAATATTAACAGTACAAAGCAACATATTAGTCGTGCAACGTAGTGCTGTCAACAGGTTAAGGGGGGATACTCGCCGTACGACGGGTCGTCCGATGATGGATCGGAGATGTGGGAATTAAATCACGCAATTCCCGCGCCTCCAAAATGCGTCCTATAGAACACCGACAGAATGGCTACTCTTCGCATATGCTCCAGGCTTTGGAGACCATTATGAGTTAAATCTGGGTCGCTAATGAGTCTCCATCAAAGCGAGGAAAAATTTCTTAAAAATAAAAAAGTATTTTTAATTTTATTTTTGAGTGGTAATTAAAAGCGTACAAAAACCGAAAATAAGGGCTATTTAGAATTTATGAGTAGAATAATATATATATATTTTTTTAATTATAAACTAGTGCTTGGCTGCAATCCCGTCTGAAGGTAAGCAATGATGCAATCTTTGATGTGAAAGCGCGCTAGTTTAGCTGTTTAGATGTGAAAGAGCCTATTCACTAAAAAAATCTTAGTGAATAGGAAGGAAGACGGCAGTTGAGCGAGGCGGTGCAATGTTAAACCCAACAACACGACCAGCGATGCTACGCCAGAGAGAGATTGATCTGGAGACCCTCCACAACAAAACTCCCGACACAACAACATTTGGTGCATCGTACTTGGCACATATCGCAACACAACTGCTTAGACCTATTTCAAGCATTCGAACCAAAATATACAGAAATCAATGTTTAGGATAGTTTAATTACTAAAGTTAAATCGAGTGAAGGCGCCAATTCATTTTCACATCTTTGTTTATAGTGAGTTAAATCGGGAGTTTCTGAGAAAACAGCTAGATGAGATAATATGAATAGCGCTATGGAACTGAAGACGGCGAATTCCGATCGAACAAACATTAAGTGATAAGGCTTTTTCTAAAGAACGAATTTTCCGAGAAAGGTAAAAATAGGACCAAGATTTCTCTCAGTGATTCTTTTTTTTTTGGCTTAACATAGGCAACGTTAATGTTAGTACAGAGGAAGACTGTCAAAAATACTTAAGTTTATAAAAAAACTTTTTTGATATACTTCTTTCTACTTACTTACATCGGCGTTTTTTGTTTATTTTTATTTTGTTTTAATTTGATGTGTGTTTAAGTGCTCTATGTAACTCTATCTACCCCTTCTTCATAGAGCCTTTGATCGTCCAGGGCAGGGGCAAGGGAACAGACCTCGTGGAAGGTCACCGATGAGGTGGACCGACCAAATCAAGTCGGCAGTGGGGGGAACTGTTAATGAATGCTCCAGACTGTCGCCCAATAGAGATAGATCATGCGGTGAGCTACATCAACGTTACAAAATCAGTCATGGTGACCACGACCGTTCTGTCAAGATCGAAACGAAGAAGAACAATAAGTTTAGTGCGTAGTATAACAGTACTATACATTTGAAAGTTAAAAATTTTAGTGCTTAGCCAAATATGTAGGTCTAGGTACTATTATTCTGTTACAGGTGTTATACAGACAGGGAATATAATAGTACTTAGTAGAATTTGAATGGCCAGACTGGTAATATGTTATTGTTATATTTATTTTATGTTGTTTGACATTAAAAATGAACATTAAATATGTCCATTTTTAATATTTCTGGATCCCTAATGAAATAATTTTCTTCATTTAATGTGTTAAATAACATAAACCTAAATATAAATAAAAAAAAAATCAATTAGCAGTCGCTGAACTGACCAACAGAAGTGAAAACTGAAATCATTAAAAAACACAGAATATACAAAATGTAAAAAAGAAAAAACTGTCATGGTGTCGGGTCGGTCACGATCACGAGAATTCATTTTGTTCTCTATCCAACAAAAGTATTCAACGTCGATAAAGAAATTTTCACTAAATCATCATCATCATCATTTCAGCTGAAAAAACGTTCATTGCTGGGCATAGGTCTCCCCGAAGGATCTCCACGATAACCGGTCCAGCGCCTCCCGCGTCCAGCGGTTTCCTGCGATCTTCACCAGGTCGTCGGTCCACCTTGTCGGGGGCCTACCCACGCTGCGTCTTCCGATGCCTGGTCCACTCGAGAACCCGTCGGCGCCATCGGGCATAAGTCCTACGAGCAATGTGTCCGGTCCACTGGCACTTTAGTGTCGCAATTTTTCGGCCTATGTCGGTTTTGTCATAAGACAAAAGTCTTCACTAAATAGAAGAAGGAAGTGTTGAGGTTGAATTTGATTATTGTCTCTGGCAGCTAACATTTATAAGGAAAAATATTTAAGTTTGGAAGACGAGGTAGACAGGAGCAAAAGTCTTATTGTTTCGTGTGATTATTGTTTCGGTAGCATCACAAGGAGAAAGACTGCAGTCAAAGTAAAATGTTCATGTAAAATTGTAGTGTTTTTTAGAGTTTTTTGGTGTTTAAAAGTGTGGCAAAGATTAAAACAATGTTGCGTTTATAATGGTATATTAATTTATTTTTGAAGTTCCTTTTTAAAATGTAAAGGATCCCAGAAGGTACTGTCTGCACTCAAATTACTATTTCATCATAAGTACAACAGAAATAATTTTTGAACGTGTAACGTGCGCTAGTTTATTAAGAGCTTATTGCTCAAAAAAACTGAGTGAATAGGAAGTTGACGGTTGCGTTGTGTGCCGGGTACGATGCGCCAAATGTTGTTGTGTCGGGAGTTTGGTCGTGGAGAGTCTCCAGATCAATCTCCCTCTAGCGCAGCATCGTTTGGTCGTGTTGGTCTTAGGTTTAACATTGCATCACCTCGCTCAACTGCCGTCATCCTTCCTATTCCTAAGTTTTTTAAGTGAATAGGCTTAATAAACTGGTGCGCTTTACCATCAACGATTGCATCACTGCTTACCATCAGGCGGGATTGCAGTCAAGCACTAGTTTATAATTATTAAAAAAAAAAACTCCCGACACAAAAACATTCGACGCATCGTACGCAACACCACAACTCAGACCCGTCCTCCGTACGGCTTCACCAGACATCATGCCAGAATACGAAGAATCGCTTGGCGGCAAGACTGCCTTTGTCTGAAGTAAGTCTTGTTGTCAGACTTTCGGACTTCTGACGACCCGTAACGACTGTCAAAGATTTTCAAATTACAGCTGGGACCAACGGCTTAACGTGCTGTCTGAGGCACGGAGTGGTCTCGGTATGTAATGGTGATCAGCCATCCACAGACCAACCGTAGCAAGTGTAGCTTAACCTGATAGATCGTTGTTATTATTTAGCCACAGACTCCTCAAATTTATCCTTAATATAAGACTTTTCGCCGACGCCGCGTCGCTGCAGGCGCTGGTGGGCGAGCGCTGCATAGACCATATTTTTGTTAGGACAACCAAGTAAGATAACAAGCTCGTAATTTTATGGGTTTTCATGATATCTTTTTGATATTTTGTACATATATTCTTTACTTAAAAATACTGGACACGTGTTTCGGGTTTCCGATAAACAAAAACAATAACGCTGTATACTTATATGTATAAAGTCGGTTGTCGGCTGATAAGGGAAGTATATCGAATATACATAAATAAGAACGCTAACTGACCGTAAACTTTATTGGAATGTTGGGTAAAGCAATTACTTACGCTAAAAAAATGGAGATGGATTTCTATAATAGTAGTGATAGGTATTTTGAGAGATCACTTACATCACATACATTAGACAGCCCCCGTGGCGTAGCGGTAGCGGACGCGGCCGCTGCGCAAGAAGGCGCGGGTTCGATCCCCGCACAGTGCAAATATTTGTATGCATGAATATGAATATTTGCACTGGTCTGGTCGTGCTTCGGAAAGCACGTTAAGCCGTTGGTCCCGGTTGCCATATAAACATCTAGTGGCAGTCGTTATGGGTTGTAGGAGCCCTCAAAAGTCCAACAATTGGTCTAGCTGCAATGCTTCGATGTCGCCTTCGGGTTGTGGAGGTCAGACGGCAGTCGCTTCACGGAAAATGTCGAAGTTTAGCCATATCAGCAGTTGGACTGGTAAAGCGGACCCCAGACTCCAAAGCTTCAAAAGGCTTCGGATGCGACTGGGATTAACGCTGAGATGATGATGATGAAAAAAATGGAGATGGAAGAAAACACTTGTTTAGTAAAACATTCGAAACGAAACGCGATAACTGTATATAACCTTTCCCTAGTTCTACAAAAACGAAAGAGTGAGTTTCGCTTTACTTAACGATCCGTAGGACGGCGAGTATCCACCCTTATGTTGTTGACAACACTACAATCCTGACGAAGCGTTTCGCCTCATTTTTTATACTGCGTAAATCGCAGGACTAACAATTTGCCTGCGGTGATGTCTCGTCACTACAATTTACAGGCTTCCATTGGCTGTCACGACCATCGGCACAATGATTGCACAGTTCAAATCCCACGTGTCAAGCCAAGTCAAGATTTCATGTTTCTCCGCTTTCTCTATGTTGCCATCATGCGGGATGGTTATATCAACAATTATACCACTCTGTTCGATGTGCCACGTTATTGGCAGCAATAGTCCTGTCAGTGATGGTGGATCGATCCCGAACACAATGTGATATTTCCATTTTTAAGAACTGGGTGAAGCACATGACTTTGGTACGGCAACTCCAATTTCACAAGATTGTATTTGAGAAAGAATGAAAGAAAGAAATATTTTTGATTCCGCACAAACAAAACGCAAATTACAAGTTATTTACATAAAATAATTAAAAATGACAAAAAAATAATATTGCCAAAAGTCTCGTGCTCGAACATGCAAACTTATAAACAAAGTTGACTCGATGTCAAAGCCAGGGTGATAGACAGCACACAACACATTATTTGACCTACTGTCATTGGCAATATCCGCCATTATTATGAACTAAATTTTTTAAAGAATTTCTATAATTTGTTACACGTGTTATTGGCAAAATTGTGGTATCTAGCCACAGAGGCCATTGAAGAGTTGAAGTATTCACATTATTTGACAATTAGATCCGACTGTCATCATTCTGTGATGCGCTCGCGTGACTGGCTGATGACAACAAACCAAACAACAACATAAAAATACAAAAAAATAATAATTATCATTATGGATTATCTCGGTTACAAGGTTGAGTATTGTGTAAGTATTCTTCATTAGCTAGACGAACACTCAGAGAATATACAAACAACAAGACAAGATTATATTTCATAGCTCTGATATATTATAATCTTGTAGAATTGATGGGGCTATGCTTTAGGTATAGGTTGTTGATGGATTATGGCTACAAGGCTGTGTCTATGCAAGTACATAGCGTAGTAGTCCATTAGCTAGACGAGAACACTCGGAGATAATATGCCTGATTGCTTCCCCCGGCCGGTGGCATACTCGACAGATGTAAACCGTACCGCCTTACACAATAGGTCTCCGGTAATTGTTCTTCATTTATTATTAGGATACACACCTATGTACAGGATATGATTTGATTTGTTTTACTAATAAGAATTGGGTAACTTATCATTGAAGGACACTGAACGAGACACAATATAAGTTTTATTACGATTAAGTCTAGGGGCGTTTAGTGTTGTTTATGCTCGTTAAACTTAAGGGACAGGTCTAAAAGACCATCATTGGACCTGTTCTTCTGTATGGCAGTGAGGCGTGGTCAGAGCTTGAGTGACAAAAGCAGGCTGCGGCAAAAACATGCAGCTGCATGTCACTTAGATGATTATGCTGCGGTGGATGTGTGGAGTTACGCAACAAGACCGCATGAACTTCCGCATCCGTGGCAGCCTTCGTGTCCGTGACATAGCAAACAAACTGCAGGAGGGTCGTCTACGCTGGTACGACTACGTCTTACGATAACCGTCATATTACGTGGGTAACAAATGTCTTACTATAGCACCTCTGCTGGGCCAGAAGAAGCGAGGGAGACCAAAGAAATGCTAGCTTGGCGTTGTAAAAGATGACATGCGTGCCAACAATCTCTTACCATGGGATGCTAAAGATCACGCGAAATGGAGGAGAATGAGTTGGAAAGCGGATCTCGGGCTCCAACGCAAAGACCGCGGATGCAACCGGGACTGAACGCTGAGATGATGGTGATAAGTCTGGGGGCGTTTTTTTTTTTTAATAATTTTAAACTAGTGCTTGACTGCAATCCCGCCTGATGGCAAGCAGTGATGCAATCGTTGATGGTAAAGCGCACTAGTTTATTAAGCCTATTCACTTAAAAAACTTAGGAATAGGAAGGAAGACGGCAGTTGAGCGAGGTGATGCAATGTTAAACCCAACAACACGACCAACGATGCTGCGCCAGAGGGAGATTGATCTGGAGGCCCTCAACAACCAAACTCCCGACACAACAACATTTCGCGCGTCATACCCGGCACGTACTTACATCGCAACACAACTGCTCAGACCCGTCCTCCGTACGGCTTCACCAGACATCATGCCGAAACACGACGAATCGCTTGGCGGCAAGACTTGGTCTGGTGGGTGTTATTGTCCTGCAGGGCTTTTCTGTAACCATCTCAACGTGAAAATGTTAGAAGTATGGACGCCTATGCTAAATAAATAACAAGCCTTCTTTTCTATCGAGACTTTACTTGTCAACGCTCTCTTGTCTAGATATTTTGTGCACCGTCATGTAGTTGGTTTAAATATACAGGGTGGTCAAAAAGTCGTGGATCAAACGAAACGGGGAGATAAAGGAGGTAATTTCCAACAAAAAATCTTTCTCCAGCATCGCCATAACTTCATTGCACGAAAAGTTATGGCTTATTATGTTTTTTTTCAATGAAACTATCGAGTTATTTTACAATTTCATCAGTAAAAAAGTTAATTGATAAAGAACAATAAAACAAAAGGTGTTGTATTATTATTCGATAATGTATCATCATCATTCTCCTGCCCTTATCCCAATTTATTTGGGGTCGGCGCAACATGTCTTTTTCTTCCATGCATCCCTATCAGAAGCCATCTCCGCAGTCACTCCCTTCTTAGTCATATCATCCTTCACACATTCCATCCATCGTTTCTTTGGTCTTCCCCTACTCTTATAGCCATCAACATTCATAACTAAGACTCTCCTCACGACATTCTCCTCAGTTCTCCGTAACACATGCCCGTACCAGGACAACCGATTTCCACACAACTTTTCAGCTACCGGTGCCACTTTTAGACTTCCTCTTATGTACTCATTTCTTATTCTATCCATTCGTGTAACACCACACATCCCTCTTAGCATTCTCATCTCGGCTGCATGCAATTGCCTTTCATTCATCCCTTTCGTAGCCCAACATTCTGATCCATACAAGACAGCAATCAATACTATAAAAATTGTATTGCAGCTCTTGGTACCAAATTTAAGGAGCAATTAATTTTTTTTCGTAAATTTTGGAGTGTTACAAAAAATTACTTCTATCTTTAAGGGCACAGATTGAAAAAAAATGTATTACTGAAAAATGATCCTGTATTAAATTAAAATTCTTGCTGATTCAAATACGGTACAACACTGTACTGTTTAACATTTAGTTTTGGTTGTATGGTCATTCTTTCATATCAAGAAGAAGAAGAAGAAGGTGCAAGTTTCATTAAATTAATCTTATTTTTAATTTATTAGTTTATCATAACCAGCTAGTTTTTGGTACGTTGTAACGCTAGAACTGTTCAGTTCTTGTCACACTTTTGATTGATTGCCTACCTGTGACCTACGCTTCGTTTATGGACTTGTGATGGATTGCCTACCTGTGACTTGGGCTGTGTGAATCGGACTTTGTGATCGCTACGGATAGGTAGATAAGTGGAAGATGGCTGCTGCGAGGAGGGCACACGGCCAACGGGAGTATGCAGAAATGCATTACCTCTATGGCTTTTACGACGGCCATGCTCGGGCAGCTGCCACAGAAGATCGACAACGCTACCGTAATCGAGACAGTTTCGGTCTTCATGCGCGTGCATAATGCGTACATGGAGGAAACGTTACCCGGTGAGCATTCTGCGAGAACAGGTAGACTAGTAGTACGATTTGACAATGAAGAGCAAATACTGAGACAGTTAAGATTGGACCCTGGTATTAGCCAAGCCAAATATCACGAAATCTGGGGATCCCACGATCGACGGTCCAGCTTAGTATTAAAAGAAATAATATCACGCTTACCACGTGCAAAAGGTGCAAGCTTTACTGCCAGCTGACTATCTGTATACCAGAAGACACAGAGATCCGCAGTTCTTCAATAAAATGCTATGGACTGATGAGTCAAATTTTGGAAGAATGGGATTTTTCAACATGCACAATTTACATTTCTACTCCAGAGTGAACCCACACATCATCAAAAATGATCGATTCCAGCATCTGTTTGGTATCGACATGTGGGCTGGAATAAATGACCAGCAGCTTGTGCTACATGAAATGCCACCAAGGCTGAATGGTGCTCTGTATTTGAATTTTTCACAAAATAATTTGAGCCAAATACTCAATGAAACTGAGATTCCTGAACGCAGAGTGGTAGAAATGTGGCTGCAACAAGACGGCGCCCCGCCTCATTATGCTCGGGCAGTTCGGGGAGATTTGAATGAGCGTTCCCTAACCGATGGATTGGTCGGAGGCCTATTGCATGGCCACTCTGGTCGCCTGACCTTAATCCAATAGATTTTTTTGTTTGGGGCTATTTTAAAGAAATAGTGTATCAACGAGAGAATAACACCGAACAAGAACTACCACAAAAGCTCGAGTTTGCTAAGTTACAAATTCTTAATAACAGAGGCGAACTAGGCAGTGCAGATTGTGCATTATGATCAGAGGTCATGTAATGTGAAATATTGTATTTTAATAAAATTATTAAGTCATACTCGTTCTTTTTATTCTCTTCTGAAATTAATTCGTAGTATGTATGAGAAAATTCTAAAATTTTCTCTAAATTTACCATTTCTGATATGAGAAAACTACCATAAAACCAAAACTAAATGTCAAGGAGTAAAGCGTTGTAACACTTGTAACTCATTTGAATCAGCAATAAATCAGCAAGAATTTTTAATACAGGGTCATTTTTCCGTAATAATTTTTTTTTATCAAACTGTGCTCTTAAAGCTGTTACGATATAAAAGTAGTCTGTGGTATCTGTTGTGTAATCTGTAGTGTAGTATATAAGTAAGCACTCTGTGGCACTCTGTAAAAGGATTAACATGTTTAATTTATGTTAATAAATACGTTTAATAATATCTTCTATTTTAATTCGTTGCATAAATAAAAATAACAGGTTATGTGCCCAGTCCACGAAAAATAACAAGTCATGTGCCTAGTTCACGAAAAATACTAAAAATCATACCAGAGGAAGAAGTCGGAAAAAGCACGTGTTGCTAAAAGTGTTAAGTAAAGAAATACGAAACCAGAATAAAAATAAAAATGAGTGACGAAGTTAAAATAGAAAGATTGAAAGATAGCGAAAGTTTTCTATTGTGGAAATTCGAAATAAACATATATTTAAAAGCACAAAAATTAATAGAGGTTATAGCTACTAAACAAGATGGGTCATCTACTCAAATAACTGATTTCCAGACAAAAGATGCAAAGGTACAGTCATTAATTATTAATACAATTGATAGAAAACTGAAAGGTCATATTTTGGGATGCTCAAATGCATTGGAAATGTATAAAAAACTATGCAGTATATTTGAAGGTTGCGAAGAAAGAAACAAGTCTTCATTATTACAAGAGTTTTTTAATTTTAAACTAGAAAACAGAACTCTGACACAATTAATATCAGATATAGAGAATTTAAAGTTTAGATTAAATCAAATTGGACAAAATATCAATGAGGAAATGGTTATGTCAAAAATATTAACCTGTTTACCAAATAACTTGAATTACTTTATAACTGCATGGGAATCTACGCCTGATGATAAGAAAAATTTAACAAATTTAACTAACCGATTGTTGAATGAAGAAAGTAGATTAAATGATAATAAAAGGGAAGAAAACCAAATAGCATTCAAGGCTATAAGAAAAGAAAAAGTAATAAAATGTTACAAATGTAATAAAACAGGACATATAAAAAAGGACTGTAAGATGTGTTCAATATGCAAGAAATACAACCATGAAGAAAAAGACTGTAAGTACAAAGCTAAACAATGTTCTATATGCAAGAAGACTAATCATAAAGAAGAAAATTGTTTTTATAAAAATAAGTCAATAACTAAACCAGAAGTAGCACTAATTACTACAAGAGATTGCGAAAGATTGACATTTATCGTCGACTCAGGATGTACAACACACATGACAAATGATACAAAAATACTAAGTGAATTTCAATACAACAAATCTACAGTTTTGACTGCAAATAATGAACCATTAAATGTTCATGGTCAAGGTGTTGTATATGGAAATGGATTCTATTTACAAAAAACGTTATATGTTCCTGAATTATCACAAAATTTACTATCTGTAAATGCTATTACAAATAACAAAGGAACTGTTGTATTCTCTGAAAACAAGGTTGAAGTATATAAAAAAGACTCAGAATTATTATTGATTGGAAAAAAGGAAAATGGTTTGTATACTGTAAATTTAAAGAAGAGCAATACTAATGAAAAATCCTTATTAATAAAAAGCGAAGGAACTGCTATAGAATGGTATAAAAGATTGGGACATCCAGGAAAAAAGGTATTAGAAATTTTACAAAAGGTAGCAGATGGAATAAATATACAAGGAACAATTGAAAATAATATAATATGCGAAATATGTACACAAGCGAAGCAAACAAGATTACCATTCAGTACAGTAAGAACCAGAGCAAATAGACCTTTACAATTATTACATACAGATGTATGTGGTCCATTTGAAAACAGAACATATGATGGTTACAACTATGTATTAACTGTTATGGATGATTATACTCATTTAACGAAAATATTTCTATTGAAACATAAAAGTGAAGTAAAAGAATATATTATAAATTATATAGAAGAAATGGAAAGGGAGAAAAAAGAACAGGTATCTGCAATCAGATGTGATAATGGTGGTGAATATACCAGTAATAATTTCAAAGAATGGTGTAAGAAAAAAGGAATAAAACTAGACTTAACAATACCATATACGCCACAGTTGAACGGTAAAGCCGAAAGACTTAACAGAACACTACTTGATAAAACAAGAGCATTATTATTTGATTCAGACTTAAATAAAGAAATGTGGGGTGAAGCCATGTATTGTGCTACATATTTAATAAACAGGTTACCTACAGAAGCATTAAACAATAAAACTCCATTTGAAATGTGGTATAATAAAAGACCTAACTTAGCCAATGTACAAAAATTTGGTTCAATGGTATATGCAAAGCAACTAAATACAAAGAAACTTGATCCGAGAAGTAAGAAATTAATAATGGTGGGATATGCTAATAATGGTTATAGATTATGGAATGAAAAAGAAAGAAAAATTGAAATAGCAAGAGATGTTGTATTTTGTGAAAAGATAGAAGAAATGTCAGATAATATTATACTGTGCAAACAAAGGACAGAAAGTTATGATCAAATAATCTCAGAACACGAAGAAATAAACATGGATAAACGAGAAGATAATGGGAGTTACACAGACATGCTAGAATTAGAAACAGAAATAAACGAAATACAAATAGAAGAAGAACAATGTATAAATGAAAAACAATGTAATGATATAACAGACGATGTAAATGAAGAAGAAAATATACAGCCTAGAAATAAAAGAGAAAAGAGAAAGCCAACTTACTTGCATGATTATGTATTACTTACCTTCGAAGAAGCAATGAAATCAACTGAAAAGGAAAATTGGGAGAAGGCTATAAGTTCAGAGGAAAAATCATTAGAAAATAATAATACTTGGGAAATAGTAGATATCGAAAAGGCAAAAGGAAATAAAATATTAACAAATAAATGGGTATTTAATATTAAAGAAAATGGAATATATAAAGCAAGACTCGTAGTAAGAGGGTTTGAACAAAATAACATAAATTTTCAAGAATTATACAGTCCAGTAGTAAGTCAATCAGCTTTAAAATCACTTTTTGCTATAGCGGCATCTAAGGAGTATGAAATGATAACATTTGATGTCAAAACAGCGTTCTTATATGGTGAATTGAAGGAAGATATTTTTATGACTATACCAGAAGGATATGAAAAGCAGCCTAACAAAGTTTGTCATTTAAAGAAAGCATTATATGGATTGAAGCAAGCTCCAATTACATGGAATAAGAAATTCACTGAAACAATGTTAAAACTTGGATTAAAACCTACAAAGACAGACCAGTGTGTGTTTTCAACTGAAGATAAAAGTATAATAGTTGCAATCTATGTTGACGATGGATTGGCAATAAGTAAAGATAAACAGAAACTATTAAGTATACTACATCACCTGGAGAAGGAATTTAAAATAAAAGTATTCAAGTGCACCAAAAGTTATGTGACAATCAATCACTTGTGATCATTTCGTGCTTATTACCTACCCACTATAAGACATTTTGGCTAAGCTTTATTCAACTGTTCTATGCTTGCGAGGGATCAGGAACGAGCTGAAGTGCTTTTAAATGCATTTTAGTTATAACATAATAACTTGTTTTTGCTAAGTAATCATGCTAAGTCATCTATAGCACTTCCACGCAAGCAACGCCAGCTGTTGAATGAACCACTTATTACTTCATAGATGGACCACACTCCTTCGGTTCTGTCAATTCTGTGACACTGCATCGATCGATTACATTCAGTACAAAAAATACAAAGTTACGCCGCTAGAGGTCGTTACATATCCATACTAATATTATAAATGCGAAAATAACTCTGTCTGTCTGTCTGTCGGTCTGTCTGCTGTCTGTCTGTCTGTCTGTCTGTCTGTCTGTTACGCTTTCCCCCTTAAACCTCTCAACCGATTTTGATGAAATTTGGCACAGACAATCTTTAGACCCTGAGAAAGAACATAGGCTACCTTTTATCCCGGAAAAATTGATGTTCCCGAGGGAAATCCAAAAAGCGCGATATAACCGAACTCCACGCGGGCGAAGCCGCGGGCGGAAAGCTAGTATGTAAATAAACCTTGGTGTAAACAAACAACAATAAAAACAATGGACGAAATTATGAAAGATCTTAAAAATATCCAGCTGGAATTAGATGCACAAAAGAAAGCGATTAGAGAGAATGGAAATAAGGTGACTGAGCAAGTGACAGAAAATATAAATAGAATGTTGGAGGAAAAATTTTTTGCATTGGAAGAGAAACATTAAAAATTAAAGGAAATAGTAGAGAATCAGGAGAAAAGGATCTATTTTCTCGAAAAGCAGTCGAGACATTGAAATATAGTGTTCTTCGGCATCGAAGAATTGGAATCTTCATACGATACACTAGAAAAACATGTGCTCAAATGTATAGAACAGCATTTGTCGTCCAAACACTCCTTTAGTGACTTACAAGAAATAAAAAGACTAGGGAAGAAAGGCGATAGACCACGCCCAGTAGTGGTATCCTTCTTGAACCTGGGCACAAAAATCAAAATACTAAAGCAAAAAACAGCATTAGAAAACACAAGTTCCTATATGACAGAAGACTACCCTAAACACGTTCTAGAAAAAAGGAAGCAATTACAAGACCTGTTAAAAACAGAGAGAGAAAAAGGAAATACGGCTTTCTTAAAATATGACAAACTGGTCATATTAAAACACACAGCCAAAAGAAAGCTGTCTCCTTCACCCAAAAAACCCACTGTGCAAGGGAGCAAACACACAGTCAAGCAAAAAGAACAAATCACAACAGCATGACCTCTCGGGGTGAAGATCAAATAGCATCTCAGAAGGAACAACTAAACCCAGCATGCTCAATTTCTTAAAAAAATAAAAACCTTGAAAATAGTCTAGACACCTCCAAAAATAGCGCACAGCAACCAGCCCCTCTCCTCCTTACAGATAAAACAATGAAACATTTATATAAACAAAACACACCAAATCCTCCAACCCGGTTGGTCACCGTGGGGGATCATGACCTTAACCTTCCAAAGAAAATCACAAATTCAAAAAACCACAAGTTAGAGACGTCTTTGGCGGAGGCCTTTACCCAAAACGGGGTTCTTGCTAAATTGCTATAAAAATAACATGTTTTCTTTTTGTAAAAATTTAAATTTAGAACTAACAAACCCAACTTTTAAGCTTTTGCTACAATTAGAGTTACTAACAAATTACATATGTTTTTCTTTTTCTTATGTAGTACTTTAATATTGCATTTAAACTTGTAATTTTCAACATGTAAAAGCAAGAAATAAATGGCTTATTTATTTATTTATTTTATTTTTTATATTAAAACTTCCCCAGACATATTCTACTCCTTGAATGTATAGGTATAGGCTTAACGGGCCAAAAACTTGGATATTAAACTAGTACGAAGAATGCAGAAGACTCGCTCAGAAATTGTTTGTATTCAGAGGCTCATCGCGACATTAACTGAAGACTGAGTCTAAGTAAGTAATAGCAAGAATACAAGTAGTGCCACAGGTTGCCCACGCCACAGGTTGTCTTTAGCCTGTTATTAACAACCCAAAATAACTCTTAGCAACCCCCTCCTCCCTCAAACTGGTGATGTACGACCTCCAGCGTATTACGCGGGGAGTTCTGAATTACTGGTTTTCGGATAGTACAAATGGCGGCACTCGTTCGAGCAGAAAATATTAAGTAGGTATTGGTGAAGGGGTCTTTCTGGTAAATCAATTTACTTCTAGGTACCCCTGGGCAAAACTTCCTTAGCGACTTCTATTTATCTTTTTTAAAAGATTATTTTTAAATACAGGGCAGTGGGGTAATTGCGTAATACACTATCAGCGGCAATGGGTTTTATTTTGGCAGTTGCACAACACTCATTAAGTTATTTACGTTGTTGAGCAGACACATTAGTCGATTATATGGAGCGCTGGATTAGCGATATGCTTCAAAATTATTGAAATGGATGGTTATAGTGTGTTACGCAATTACTGTTCTCATTGTGCTTTAGTTTAGCATTATTCTAGTTCCTGTATTGTTTAAAACAATAGGTTATGTAACTAATAAGGATAAAACTTACCTAAAGGCCGAAACCTTAACTGAAATGTTGCTTGAATTAGCTGCGCGATGTGAGTGCAGGTTATAGTTATCATAATTTGAATTAAAATTCCAGAACTCAGTGATTCAAATTCGAGAGCTCACTGGTTCAAATTTGAAATGAAATTCGATTCACTCTCGCGTCGCATCACCACACTGCTCTCAGAACGCGCTGCTACTTCAGACAACGTCACCGTGAACGGTTGGCCTGTAGAACTCCTATGGTGTCAACTTTAAATAAATAATATAGAACAGTGCCTTATATCAGACTTAAGCACCAATAAGCTTGAATTATGAAAGCGTGCAAAGTTAATATGAAGCTAGCGTGCCAGAGAAACTTCGTCTCGCTAACATAAAGTCACGTTTTTTTTTAATATACATACATATGTATGTACATGTGTAGACTTTGAAAACATTCCTCGGAAAAGATATCAAACCAAAGTTATATCCACTGATAATGTTAATCATTTATTGATTTACAGTTAATTAAACAACAATAATACAACACGAATTGGGTAGGTATTTAAATTAATTATCATAAAAACTAACCTATAGTCGCAACAACATGAAACATTTAAGTCACGAACAACACATTTTACTTATACTATACTTACATATGTAAGTATAGTATAAGTAAAATGTGTTGTTCGTGACTTAAATGTTTCAAAATACTATTATAAGTAGAAACCATAAGACTATTTTACTAATACATAAATTGTAAATGTCATTTAAAAGAAACGACACTAGTCTAGTAGGTATAACTTTTAAAAGAGTTGAATAAAATATTGTTATTCAATTTTATTCTACAGAAGCAATAAAGTGCTATCAACTTAATTCCCCTTTTTGGCGAGCAGGCGGTACTCGATAGAGCGCCGTTAAGAATTCTTGGCACTAGAAATGCCCGCATACTGTTCAGATTTCGACGTTACAGCTTTCTATACACAAGATGATGCAATTTCTTTAAACGAATTCTCCCTTCAGGAATATAGATTCTTGGATTTATTTGATCTGGGCCACCTTCAATAGATGTTGTCTCTAATCACAACAACAATGGATACCACGGTCCGATAGGCGACCATTTGTTGTCCATGTAGCACTTGAAATGATTTATCTGTTCGCAATGCTGGCAGCTAAAACACGGAGTTAAATTTCAATTTCTTTTTAGTGAATACTATAAAGCTCAAATAAAGCATCTGATTAAATTTATGATCTGGCGTAAATGTTTCTGGGAGAGTTTTGGTTCTTGTCGAAACTGGCCCCTATTTCACGTTCTCATCAGTCCTTTAAGAAAACGGTATAAACACGAACGTTTTTTTCTTTCGCAGGTTACACCGAGGAGCAACCTTCCACGCAGTTCACCGCTCAGCTTCCGAGTGAGGTGAGCCCGGCCTCCGCCGGCCCCGCCCCCGCTCCTCAGCCGGCGCTTCAGCCTCTATCCTATGCCCTTCTGCAACTCTCCGCCTCCGACTCAACAGAACCGCCCTTCCTCCAGGTACAGCTCCAGTCTTCGCCTGTCTCCTCCCCTCCCCCGCCACCGGCGAGCGGCAAGTCCATCTCCATGTGCTATACCAGCACTGGCGCCATCCTCTCTCTGCCACCCAAGAAGAAAGACATCTACCGCCCGTACTGTCTTGTGGACCGTGCGGCGCACCTCAACCGACCTGAGGAGGACCTCAACGCGGCGCATGCGATTCTCGACCTCAGTCAGCATGTATTCTTGTCGCCACGCGTGGTGGAGCCAGCGCCGCCCGCACCAGCCGAGGCTCAGCCGCCCCCGCCACTTCCAGCACCGTCGCCACCACCACCGCCTCCGCCTTCTTTGCCAGCGCCACCTGAACAGCCTGCACAAGAGACTACCACTGAAAGACCGAGAGAGACCATTGCTTACACATATGACGCGTTCTTCGTAAGCGATGGCCGATCTAAACGTAAAAACTATGCGAACGCGCCAATCGAGGCGGTTCCACTGCCAGAACCCAAATCGAAGTATACGTGCAGTGAATGTGGCAAGCGGTACGCGACCTCATCGAACCTATCGCGGCACAAGCAGACGCACCGCAGTCTGGATTCGGTGTCGGCCAAGCGGTGCGGCGAGTGCGGCAAGGCGTACGTGTCCATGCCGGCTTTGGCCATGCACGTGCTCACGCATCAACTGTCACACGTGTGCGGCGTCTGCGGGAAGTTGTTTTCGCGACCATGGCTATTGCAAGGCCATCTGCGTTCTCACACGGGAGAAAAGCCTTATGGCTGCGCGCACTGCGGCAAAGCTTTTGCGGATCGATCGAATTTGCGCGCACACATGCAGACGCACTCGGCGGACAAAAATTTCGAGTGCACTCGATGTCACAAGACGTTTGCGCTCAAGAGCTACCTCAACAAACACCAAGAGTCGGCGTGCGTGCGCGACGACGAAGATGAATCGCCGTCGCCAGAGCCGGCCGCGCCCGTCTCCGCGTCCGGCTAGGGCGACACAAGCCGACGCAACTAGGGACCGTAACCACCGCCGTATGGTTTACACGTAAACGTAAAGTATTAATATGAATTTAGCTTGTTAACGTAATATATAAATATACAATATGAAACAGGAGTGAGCGCGTCGGGCGGGCGCCAGCACGCGCGCCTGACGCGCCGCGACACAATCAAGCAATGTTTCGCATACAACGAATCACGTACGACCCCGTAGAGCCGCGGCAGTCGCAGCCGTAGGCCGTAGTGTCACACGTCCCGATAGAGGTTAACTTAATATTAAATATGTATATAGTCGTCGATAAAATATACCCTTATATACATAGATGTATTGAAATATGAATGAAAACTAATATCTTTTGTAGGTGATTTTTACAACCGCAAAGTAGGTTAGAGAGTATTAGGGTGTAAGTTTAGCGTCGAGATGCGAGAGCCAAGCGCCGAGGTCGTGGGTGGAGGGTAGCCTCCTCCGTCTCGGTGAGGAACTTGCCAAAACTTTCCGTCCGAAGCTCCGCACACACGCCGCCGCAGCGCCGCAGCGCAGCGCGGGCCCGCGACAGTGCCTTACCTCTCGCCCCGTCGCCATCCCACTCCTGCACGCACGCACGCAACACACCCTCATTTCTTTACACATTTATAAAATCATTAAAACTAAACCTGCACATTGATTAAACCGTTTAAAACCCACTTTTTTTTAATACCAATACATTTATTTGTCCATCATGCATAAAATTAAATAACAATTTTATTGCAACTTTTCGTTCAGTCGATTTTAGTTCCTGCTGGATCATGAATATAACGTGTAAAAGTGAATTTGAAATGCTAAACTGGTAGCATGTGTCGGTGTGTCGAGGGCGCGGGGGGCGGTCGCCCTGTGGCGGCGACAGGGCTGGGCCGCGCGCCACTCCCTGCAAGCCTTTAGTCGAGCGTGTGTATTTAGGTGACAAGTCAAACGTAACTGGCAATAAACTAACTTAGCATAAGGTAGCATTAACTTAGGTTAACGAGGCGAGCACGAGGTGCTCGGTCAGAAATGGGTATTCGAAAAGCAATAATAATGTAGGCATAAAGTCGCGCACCGCTGTCAAATAGACGCAGCAGACTGTTCTTTTAACCCTATAGTGCTCTGTAGTCGTTAGCAGTCCCTACCGTCGGCCCCGCAGGCGCTTCTTCGACGTGCGTACGAAAGTATTGCGCTATTGACCGCGAGTTGTAGGAAATGTAGCAGCTAGTGTGTAGTGAGTATATTTGGCAGTTCCAAGTGCCGCCCGCGGGTCTGATGTCCTCCCTAGTCTATTAGTTAGTGCCTCGAGTCAATTCGTCGTTGGTGTTTCTTTGAACCCAGTCAATTATAATATATTTCCAAAGAGTTCCTGTATTATAACAATATTTTGGGAATTCCGTTATGAATACTTTCGAATAGCGTTTTAGAATATTTTTCAGTGAAAAACTCTTATGGTAATAATATCTTCTGTGGCGAGTTGTGTATGTCTCTAATAGAAGCAAAGGTTGCGTTTAAGCAACGCACTCGTATCTACTGAACAAATTAATTTTAGAAGTGCGTATAAAATATTTTATCGTCACAATATACAAAATCTCTTTAAATGTAGCGTTTTTATAGTTACTCAGTAAATCTATTTTGTTTTATTAGTCAGTGTTGTCAAGTTCATTAAAAATGATGTACCAATATTTTTACTAACGGTTACGTAAGCACGACAGGACCGCCTAGAGAGGCACTAAACTGAGTACTAGTTGTTATATTCCTTCTCCAAGTACATACTCCTACTAGTAGCTGTAGTGCCACATTATATCTACTTTCTTAGATACTATAGTTCTCTTCCCTTCGTAATAAAATAACCCGTTGATCGCCGACTGACTAGTCTCTGTAAGACATTTAATCATTAAACTATTAATGGATAATAGTTATACCTATTGATAACATACTAATTTAATATACACGGTGTACTTGAGGGTACATTGTACCAATGCGGCGATCATGCGGTTACAAATTATATAGTTTTGTAAACATAGGGTACGCCCGACAAAGGTGACGCGTAAAAAGCAATATTAATGTAAATCAATAAGCAATATTACTGTAGAAATTATTGGTTATTAATAAAAAAAATTAGATTATTAGATATTTTGGTGCTTTGGAGTTATATTGAACTAAATTGGAAACGAAATTAACATCGAATATTGTGTAATTTATAAGTGCGATCAAATCTTCTGTTCAAAAATATATTGAACATTTCGATCATCTGTGTTTTCTATGAACCTATTGATTTTCATTATCTTTCATCTTCTTTCTAGTACTCTAGCCTTACACTTAGTCTAGTTGATCTATGTATTCCCTCTAATACTCCCTACTTCGAGGAATTTTTTCAGATTATTCTTCTTAGCTCTCCCTTCTGGTCTTAAGTAGAAAAAATTTCAAAATAATTGCTTATGATGATAAAAAATAATTAAAAACGAAGATATTTTATTCAAATATTTATACTAACGTTATTGTAATTGTAGCGGTTATACAAATAAGTAACTAACGATTAATATTAACGAAACCAACTTATACTATACAAAAATATATAATATACATTGTAATGTAAATATGTCCCTGTGTACCAAATTTCCCTTCTTTACAATTTTTGTAGATGTAGTATTAATAAAGTAACTTCATAATAATAAAGTATTATACATATAGTATAGTGACGGGGCAATCTCGTAACTGTAGTCAGTAAGTCCACCTTTAGACTTCATAGTTTACACTCCAATGTTATCTACCTGTTAAATTGCGCACCTAAATAAAGAAGTTTTTAGTTAAAAAATATGCTGAAAAACAAATCGTCTTCTACCTGAAAAACTCCATTTTCTTTAGTCATGAAAGAAATTATACAAATAAAATAATATTGTTGAAACTATTTTAACTAATGCAAGGTACACACGAAATGTCTCCATAGTTTATTCAAAGAATATAAGTCGACAACTTCTATAGCTAAATTAATCACAGTGATAAAACAAAAAAAAATGTCCAAATTAGCAATATGATAAGCAATATTAATTAGGTTAATCTTGAGGCTGTAAACGAAGTTAGGCATTAAAATATAATTTAGAGACGATAACAAAATATATATAAGCCACGCAGAACACGTAAATGTCATATATTTTTTTACCCATTTGCAAAAGAGACGTCTGTTATTTAAAAATGTAATTACATTTAAGTCACAAAAAAGGCTTTGCCATTTAAAATTCATTAGTGGTTTGCTGGCAACGCAAAATGGTTACCGTCAATTTCAATTATTATTTTACAGCGCCTGTAGGCTTAGTTGTTAGGCCAATCCAGCAAGTAAAATTAACATCAATTTGTGCACATGAGCGTTAAGTAAGTTAGCGTAGGAATCTTGAAGGTCGAGAAAGTTGTTTGGCACATTAAAAATACAGACGAAAAGGAGTAAAATTAAAACCACGGAGAGCATACAACATGGCAGCGTGTTGTACATACACTTCAGGATTGTAATCTAATTATCACTCATCTAGGAGCCAATCATACGAATTGATGTACAGTAAGGGTCAAAAGTGGACCACTTTTGACCCCTATTGTTATTGCAATAAAGTTTAAAAGTGTTAAAGCACTTTTGTCCCTTGATTGTACGATCTAGAATACTGGGTTACGATCTGCCAGAGCGCTACTAATGGTTAAGCTTCATCTCTTTTTTATCGCACAATACACGATACATAGACACAATTAAGTCCTAACATCGTTTACAGAAATTATACTAACAATATTTTAGAAAATTACTATGATAGTACATGGCAATAATGTGACTACTGTTAAGAAAAGCAATAATAAAGCAATATCCTTTTTTTACATTTAGTTGTGGGATGCGGAAACTAAACTCGGCTAAATAAGTAGACTGGAAACAAAAGTGATATAATGTTTTATACAATTACATTGTTTCTATTGCTTAGGGTAAAAAAAAAAATACGAAAAATATTTAGTTTTCATTTATAAAAAAATAAGGCAATTACTATTTTTAGAATAAAATTGTTTTTAATGAAATCGATTCAAAAGAATATTCCACTAGATATGGACAATGAAGCGAGTTTGTATCAGCGGCACTCGAATAAAAGTTGTTTCGCTACTCAGCAAAACGTTTAAAACTACGGAGCTACGAGAGAGCTACGCCGTAGCAAACCGCTACGAGTGCTCTATTTTATAGTTTGATGCATTTTACGCTGACGTGACGGAGCCAAAACCTGCAGTCAGAATTATGAAAAATGTTTATCTATTTATTGAACGGATAATAACCTGTTTAAAAAAGTACTGAAAATTGATATTTATATACCAAAAATACATGAAACTATAAATCGGGTATTGAAATATACTATTTAATTGCAAAAAAGCGACAGCTTTATGAGACTTGACGGGTTGGAAATATACAAGAAAGTATTATTGTGCCCGAAAGGAAAGACGTAGCAGCATTGTTGCGATATATTAAAAGAAATAACAATTTTTTATTCAAGTCGCAATAATATTTTTCAGCTCATTAAACTAGTGCTGATGATATTGATTAAGACTGAACTATTAACAACGTGTTGCTACTGTACACGAAAAATTAACTTAGTATTTTCACTATAAATCCTTTTATAAAATTGGAGAGAAAAACAACGATTGACCAAGCCGAGCATAATTTTCGACATATGAAGCATTAGGTCGTATGTACAGTAAGGGTAAAAAATTGAAGTACCACTTCTGACACTTATTGTTAGTGCAATAAAGTTCAAAAGTGGTAATGCGCTTTTGACCCTTACTGTACAACTTACGCGAGGTAACTATGCACCTCGCTCTGTGACGTCATTCGGACGGTACCGTTTGTAATAAATGAGAATTATGTTCAAAATATATATATACAACATTATTGTTTGTTTATGCGAAACCCGAAACACGCGTCCAGTATTTTTAAGTAAAGAATCTATGTACAAAATTTCAAAAAGATATAACGAAAAACCACAAAGTTATGAGTTTGTTGTCCTACTTGGTTGTCCCAACAAAAATATGGTACACGCTCCGTTCAGATGGGCGAGCTGGGGGCATTGACCTGTGGCATCAGCTGAGCGCGGGCATGCGCCCGCGTAAACTGCGTAGCGCGCTCAGTAACCACACCGCAACAACTTCTAAATGTATTTGTGAAAAAATATAACATGGTGTAAAAATTATTGGAATCAATTCAGTTGATTCGTTGAGTCGTTCTGAACAAACTGTATTCAGGTTTCGCATAAACAAAAAGTAACGTTGTATATTTTTTTATGTTAATAAAAGGTCGTTTTGATTATAAAGCGTCATTTTACTCATGACGTTTTGCAATTAAATTGATACATATGGACTGAAATATAATGTTGGTGCAACCAACAGGCTTCGCTAACGCGTCGAAAATCTAAAAAACAAACTTAATAAAAAAAAAAACTACACAAAGCAGAAACTCCTCAGAAACAGTAATAACAACAGGGGATTTAAACTGTATTTAGACAATTGTAACAAAGATGCTGACGCTACTTATCGCTTACGGCGAATGCGGGGCGCCGCGCGGAGAAGCGGTAGAGGGGTCACATTCCAGCGAGGTGCACAGTTAACTTGCGCGAGTTATACAACTTGTAACAAAAAGGGTATTTACATACCAAGGGCATGGCATCTTTAGATGATATCAAACGAAATCGGAAGGGTTTCAACTCAAAATAAAATACACAAAAAATTGGTACCAAATTTTCGGTTTCGTGTGTTTCTTAAAATAAAATCATAACAAACGTGGCAGCACACTACATACGTTAATAACGACTCGTTACCCGTCACGTTACTTGCCAAAATCCGATAAATGTCTTCAATATCTCTGTGCGACTAGTATGATAGTAGCCTATCACAGGCGGTGTTTTTCCTCATAACTTCCTAACATAAAAAGATAGGATTAAAAAACCCTTCCAATATCGTTTGATATCATGTAAAGATGCCATGCCTTTGTTATGTATACACCCTTTATATTACACGTTGTATAGGTCCAACGAGCTATACATACAACCTAATTATGAGATGCATATGATCTAACGCTTCTAAGATCGAGAATTTTATGTCGAATAAGTGACTTGATTAAGATGTCATTCGGTAAATTGGACCTGTCGCTTTCAACCTTTTTGCATTCAAACTAATCTTTCAAGGACTATGACTTATTACACTTTTAACTATTCGACTACTAGTCTTATAGAATGGATAGAGCGTTTTTAAACATCTCTATATCACAAGCAATATTAATGTGATAAACGCAAAGGATTTACTTAAGTACAATTAATTACGGTACTCGGCTAATTAAGAGAGACTTTTTAGTCTTCTGAAATAAGCCTAAATATAATCTAAATACCTTTATTTAAAAAAAATGGTTCCTGATGTAGGAAGCGGACTTATATACATCTCGTTACAAATATACTTACATACATATATGTAGCAGGTATATCTAATGTGATTACTCCCGCGGGTAATTGCGTAACAATAACAATAGCGATGACTTTAGTTTTGACAGTTGAACAACGTTCATTACGTTATTTATGCTATTGAGTCAATACCTGTTTCGAATGGAAGAGCAATATTCTTAAAATAAATAAGGTCGTGATTGAAAGTGAGTTACGCAATTAGTGTACTAATGAGAGGTCAACTTAATATCTTACAAATTTCGATCGCTAAAAAATTATATTAAAATATGAATACAGAAAAAATATTTACTGAAATTCCAAACAGTCCGTCGGTTCGTAAATATCGAAATTTATTGTTATGTAGGTATTAAAGTATTGATGGAAAACGTAATAACAAAGATGGTTGACTAACGTTAAGTACGATTCGCGAAAGTTAGGAGATTCTTTCAAACGCTGCCGTTTGAAGAATCTACTAACTTTATAGCTTTATAGACGGTATTAAATGGGGCAGTATATTGTGTATGTACAGTAAGGGTCAAAAGTGGAGGACCGCTTTTGACACTTATTGTTACTGCTATAAAGTTCAAAAGTGGTAATGCATTTTTGACCCTTACTTGTAAGTACGCACGAACTAACGAAATCTATGAAAAATATAGAGAAGTATTGAATTTAGCTCATTAAAACATACATACACTGAGGACGTCGTTTTTGGTAATGGTGTGGTACAAAATAACTCTTAATATATTTGAAAACTCTTTTGATATTTTACAGAAGAAATGTTTCGAATTAAGATAATATTATTTTCTTCATATTCATTTTTGAACCTCACCTGGGTCACTTGTGATCTAGATATGTACAAGACTCAATACCACCTTAGGTTGCGATACTTATTTTACACGACTTAGAACTCTGTAACAAAACAAAACAATTATATTAAAAATTATAAGTGGAATTAACAACGATGATTATTGCGTCTGTTGTAGGTCCAAAAATACAATTTAGGCCCTATACTGTATGTGAATAAGATTTAGAAACGAAAAGCAATATAAAATTTAAAGTGATTATTATCAGCAATATTAAAATTTAAGAGAAGAACAATTATTGAGACAACGATGATTATTAAAAAAAATTGACAACGAATCGTTTTCATTCGTAATTTATTTGCACAACGAAATTAGAGTCAAAATTATTTACTATCGCTAGCGGTTTAGGATATCTAAATTATTCAGATGTTGTAGATGAAAAGTAACCAGTTTTGAAGTCGTTTTAGTCTAATTGAGGCAGATTTAAAAACGAATGAGGTTGTTTTGAAATGACGAACGAGCCATAGAAACGGAACTTATTGATAGCAAGAAGCAGTAAACTTAATTTAGGTCGGTATAGTTTAGTTATACCTAGTGTAGGCTATAGTAATCTAGTCATATTAATGTAAATGATATAATAACCTTAGCAGTAGAAAGAAAGGTGATTACATAATGTGATGCATCGTAGAGAGTGGGAGAGTACTATGTTAGAGTGAGAACGTATAGTATCACTGAAGTGATTGATGATTATTACTGAGTTTGCCTTATGAATTTTTGTATAAGTGAGCGTGACGTCTAACGTTATTGATATATTTTGACAAATTACCACTAATAATTCATAATAAGGCTTAAAAATGTGAGATATGTTGCGTGCAAAAAAAGAGTCTTTTCCCAGGATCCATTTTTTTCGGCTGCTACTGCATTATCAGTTGTTGCAATATGTGAAGCAGTTAAAATCTTCATACTCACTTATACAACAATTTGAATAAATATAAAATAAGATCAAGAATAAACTTACCAATTTGAACTTTTCTATATAATGACGTATTATTTCTTAGAATATTGATCCAACAATTTCATAATTAATAATAACGACCAAAATATTGAATGTCACTTTTGTATTTCTGTGTAGTTTTCTCACTAAGATTTACAGTTCGCGCGTATTCGTCGCCCTACCCAAGTACTGAATCGCGACGAGAGGGGCAACCTCGTAATCTTAAGAAGGGACTCTAGTGCTCAGGAATTAGGAAAATAGGTATTTGAAGAAACTATTGCTGTCACGCTGCTTCCAACCTCTCCCAAAAAAGTGCGAAAAGGACAGTTGCAGCTCAGGCTGATTTTACCTACAAAAACGTTGACCAAAAGACGTTTCGTATTCCGCTGTTTTCTTTTCCAAAACACGATAGATCTCAATTATTTTGATATCAAAATTTAGAGGAAAAGTATACCTATGCTTCTATTATTTTCTTTTTTGTCAAAAACTTATCACGTTTGTCTAATAGTCATCTGAACATCACGGTAAATAAAAAATATTATTTAAAAACAAAAAACCCGCCTGCATAAAACTCTAACAAACTGAAAAGGTACTACGGCTGATATAGCAACAGCTTTCGACAAAACAAACAAAAAATACAAACTATATTGGACCATATGTGTTGAATTGGCAAGGTATAATATCTTGCCAAATGGGTGCCCCACGAACTCAATGATCGCCAGCGCGAAGTACGCGAGACGTGCCTGGCAGTGCTCAACAGACAAACAAATGAAGGAACTTTGAAAAACATTGTTACCTGCTTTGAAAAATGGTTTCTGTTTGCTAACCGCAAGCGCTTAGCAAGTTGATTAGATCCTGGTTCAGCACCTAAACAATGCCCCAAACGAAATCATACCCCTAGAAAAGCGATGGTCCCTGTTTGGTGGTCTAACCGGTGTGATTCATCACATCTTCTTACCAAACGGGATGAGCATTACTGCAGATGTGTACTGTGATGAACTGAACACAATGATGGAGAAACTGGCACATCTCCAACCAGCATTGGTCAATCACTCCTCTCCGCTGCTCCTGCAAGACAATACGCGACCTCATACCGCACAACAGACAGTCTTCAAGTTGCAATAAAAGGTTGATGGGGTTGGAGGCTCTTCATCATCGGCCCTACTCACTAGACCTTTCGCCTACAGACTACTACTTTTTCCAGAATTTGAATAGATTTTTTTTTAAATTAAATTATTAACTAGCGCTTGACCGCAATCCCGCCTGATGGTAAGCAGTGACGCAGTCGTTGATGGTAAAGTGCACTATTAGTTTATTAAGAGCCTATTCACTCTAGCCTTGAAGACACTCAAATTGTAGTCCGACGGAAACACCGCCGCTGGCAAACTGTTGCAGTCCTTCGATGTACGCGGTATAAAAGAGGAGGCGAAACGCTTCGTCCGGATCGTAGTGGTGTTAACAACGTAAGGGTGGAAACTTGCCGTACGACGGGTCATCCGATGGTGGAATGGAGATGGGGGAATTAAATCATGCAATTCCCTCGCACACTCCCCAAAATGCATCCTATAGAAGACCGAAAGGCTGGCTACTCTACGCCTGTGCTCTAGGCTTTAGAGACCGTCTCGAGTTAAGTTAGGGTTACCAATCAGCCTCTTCGCCCGCCTCTCCACTGAATCCAAAGTGGCCAGGTGACACTTAGCAGCACTAGCCCAAATGTGGCTGCAGTACTCCACACGAACCGACCTGTACTTTGTACAACATTAAAAGCTGCCCTGGTGTGAAGTACCACCGGACCCTTGCGATAACGCAAAGTTCCTTGAGAGCCACCTTGGCTTTGGACTCAATGAACCGCCCAAAGTTTAGGGTGGAGGAAATCTCAACTCCCAAAAGCTGAAGGCGGTCGGTACAGTCCAAGGATACAATTTGAAAAGTAGGAGCCAAGGTGAACGTGCTCCTTTTTTACTTCAATTATTACAAAAGGTTTTTTTCCTATTAAACGGCAATTTTATATATGAAGACTGTTTTATATAAAATATATTTAGAATCAATGTATTTATTATAATCAGTGATTAAAATCCTTAATTTTGATACACAATTCGATATGCTTGGCAGAAAAAAACATGTAATTTTTTTTTTGTTCCATTTATTATTAAGTTATATACATATTTAGAATCAGTGTTCAAAATCCTTCATTTTGATATCCCACTCGATATGCTTGGTAAAAATTTATTTATAAAAATCTCACAATTTGGCGTCATACATCCGCCATTTTGGATTTTTTAAAATGTCACCTATCTAGTAGCAGTTGGGCAATTAAGTCAAATCTAACGATACCTGAAATGTGAAAATCCGTTCAGCGGTTCTGGAGATACTAGGTAATAAAGAATAATACATACAAGATAGGAGCTAAAAACATAACCCTCCTGGCAGTCGGGTAAAAATGGGTTATTTTTCGCAATTTTGAACAATCAAATGATATACACGTATAATCGCGGTCTAAAATTGTAGAAAAAAAAAGATTGCTCTAGAAGCATTATCCACGAAGAAACACAGCAACAGAAGAACAGCGGAATACGTTTGTATAGAACGCACCACTAGAGTTCCCTCTTAACAACGGTCACAGTCAGAAAGCACAAAACTCGTAATTTTAATAAAGTCCAGCAAATTAATTGCGTAACACATTATCAGTAGCAATGGGTTTCATTTTGACAGTTCAACGCAATAAAACGTTCATTGCATTATTTACTTTGTTGAGCAGACACATTTTCGAACAAAGGGAGCAATGAAATAGCAATACCTAAGCTTTAAAATTATTCCAACTGATAGTAATGATGTTTTACACAATTAGGGTGCTGTCTAATGTGTTACAATCTGTCAAAAAATCGTCCAATTTGTCTATATTTTGACAAGTCTTTGACATTTGATTGTCGCAGAGATGAGACTGCAACTAGACTCTGAACGTTTTTGATTACGAGAATTGGTCTTCTGGTCTGTCTTAATCTGTCAAAATATCTACGAATTCCCCTACAGTTTGACAAGTTTTTGAAATTTGTTGCTGAGATGAGACTGCAATTAGAACGTTTTTAAATTACGAGGATTGACCCTCAGTTAACCGTCTGTGTGTTCTGTAGTATGCCTCTGTTGGCTTAAGAGATGGAGACATCTCAATGAGCAGTGATACTTAGACATGACCAATAACTGTGCATATTTAAGGCTTCAAAATGTATTATTTCCCTCTAGACTTAAAATGAAAACTCAACAATATACCCGTAATATGTAGTTATTATTTGATGACATTAATATTTAATATAATTACAGTAAGTGTAGAATGTCAATTTTTTAATTCACGTATTCCTTCCTATTATGCAATTAATATATACCAAAAAGTACCTACAGAGTTAGTTGGTAACATTGCATGAAAAATATTATTATAATAGCATAGTGTAATTACATATAAGTAAGCGTGTGAAGAATTATCCCAAGTGTTGTATTTGGTGAGAAACGACGAATTTAATTTATATTTCGATTATTTGTAATGTTGTAATGTCGGGTGCAGTGAAAATTTCCCTCTCCATGTAGGTTAAACTCCATTTTTATAGGTTCAGGACTAACATGATGCTTCCCCTGTCCTCACTTATTAATTACGCAATTACAGATACTGTGAGAATTAAAAGACAATTATTGTAAATAAAATAAATATATTATCATGTAAACCTAGTCATAAAATAACAATAAATGACTTTAGCTTTTTTGGAATATCTTTTTTACCGACATTATGACATTTACCTAAAATTGTTCCTAATTTTCCAAACTGAGTATTATTGTGTGATTTTACAGCTTAGTTCATTTAGTTCTCTGTGTAATGCATTTAATGTAATCTAAGTACCTAGGGTCCACAGCGTTACGTCATAATGTAGATTTTGCCTAATTAAAGATAAAGGTATAGTGACTTGCTTTGGGAGAAAAACAGATTTATCAGCATTAATTTGTATTGAGTCGATAGTGAATCGTCTTTACTTCCACTGTTTCTCGTCAGTGTACCTAATCAACTTCCATTGTGAGTAATTTATTGTATTCAAAATCTAACAAATACTTCAATTATGATACGTTTCCACAATTTTATCCTTCATTTTGTTTGCATTTCGAAAGGCAAACTGTCAAAGTTCGTTTGTCACTCGACTTTCGAAAAACAACTGAATTATGTTTGAAGTATTACTTTTATATTATTTCTATTTGTGAACAAAATGTTCTTTGTTTAAGTTTTTCTAGTTTAGATTATTGATGTGTTAAAATTCTATTTTCTTATTATTTGAAATAATGGGTAGGCACGTTTGTCGCTATCACAAATGTAATGGTTATTGTAATTATGTGAACCCGCTTGACATATTTGTTTGTGTTGCGTCGTGTGTTTTGTGTACAGATTTATTTTGACTATACATAAAAATTAATTGTATTTAAGTGGTTTTATTTCACCTTATCCCACATAAAATTATATTACAGAAAGCTAGGTGTGAACAAACATGAATTTAAGGAAAAAATACTTTAATCCCTATACAATAGACTTCAGTTTACAACTTCAGACATTTTTATAACTTTTTCAGTAGTTCTAGGTGAGTACCTTGAACTACTGAATACCAATACTAATACTACTGATACTTTTACAAACATATAAACTCACATACACAAACAGCCAGACCCGGAACAACTAATTGTAGGCCATACGAATATTTTTGTTCTGTTACTGTACCAATCGTGATCTGCATATGCAGATTGCAAGTAGCTGAAACTACACAATAGGATAGAACACTCTTTATTGAGTACACCACAAAAATTACAGATCACAAATAAAATAGATTTTATAAAGGCTGACTCAATGGGCGGGCTTATCGTTATTACAGACAACTTCTTTTCAACTTCTTCAACAACTATCTATTCGGAAAGCACATTATGCCGTTGGTCTTGGCTGTCAATAAAAGAATAATAAAATTCTAAACCAAAGAACCAAAGTCACCTACATAGCTCTTCGAGTCGCTAAACTTAAGTGGCAGTGGGCACTTCGCTCGTAGAACCGATGGCCGATGGGGCAGTAAGGTTCTGGAGTGGCAGCCACGTACCGGAAGACGCAGCATAGGGAAGTCCGCAAAAAGGTGGACCGACGACCTGATGAAGGTCACGGGAAGCCGATGGATGCGGGCAGCACAAGACCGGTCATTGTGGAAACCTTTGCATGCAACCGATGCAACCGGGATAAACGCTGAGATCATGATGATGATGATGACGCTTTTATAACAAATAAATTGTGTCAGTAAAAGTTTTAGTGTAAAAGTTTTTTTTTTTCTTTTTAGCGCATTTAAATAAAAGCTTGTTTTCAGAAAGGTTTTTTTGCCTTAATTTTATTTATTTAGTTTTAATTATTATATCTGACGAAATGTGTCACTCATAAAGTGATTTTACTTCAATCGAAGTGCAAACTTTAGCGCGACACGAAATGTAATCGAAACTAAACCATAACTTTAACTGGATTAGATACAAACAAGAGTTGAACTTCTACTGTTTTATTTAGCGCGATTACCCACCTGCCCCCTAATCGGCGAACACATTTTTGTCAAATCATTGCGACTAGTTGGGATCGTTTGGACCGACCGGACCAATGGGCGGCCCGAACGATACCAACTGATCGCAACTAGTCGCAATCATTTGACAAAAATGTTTTCGCCGATTAGGGGGCTGGTTTGTCTTCCATAGTACAGTTCTACAGGTAGATAAGCGTTGAATACACTCGTTATCTCATACATATTAGGTTGATAACAAAAAAAACAACCGACTTCCAAAAAACACTACAAAGTGAAAAATAACTAATGTCGGATGTGTAATGTCTTTGGTTTTGTATATTAGTTTTTGACACCGACTTTGTAGTGTTTTTGGAAGTCAAGTTTTTTTTTTTTAATATGTTTTTATTTTACACTTTTTAGTTATGAAAAGTACTGTCCAGTTGCATCCGGTAAGACTGGATGCTGACGCTAAAATAGTTGAGAAAAGGCGTGTAAGCAAACGACGTAATTTTGTTTACTTTAATTTTTACCCGTAATTTTAGTTGTCTTTTGATTATAATTGATTGTTGCATACGCTAAGCGTGACGAGTAGGAATTGGTTGTTCTATGTTAAACTTCAATGCTGTAAATTTTTGAGGAATTCCTTCAACTGTCTATGGTCTTCGTCATCAGATTTATTGCAAAACATCATTTTAACCCATAAAGGTGCAAAGTTCTCAACTATATAAATGAATTAATTCCAAGCACAATGTTGCTTCTTTGAATCGTTGAGGAGTTCCCTCGACTGTCTCTCAGTTCCATCATCAAATCTGCTGCAAACTGTCATTAATTTATTTTTTTTGTTTCTCTGTTCATAACATTGGTTTTACAATATTTTACTTCAATTCCACCATTGGAAGAGACTTGTGCCTGAAGTAGGTTTTTGAAGAAGCCTGTTTTACAGGTCACCAACCGGATCACCATTATAACCCATATGGGTGCAAAGTGCTCATGAATATAAATGAATTAAGTCCAAATACAAGGTAACTAGTGGGCCGACGGGCGCGGACGTCGGATGGTACGTACCGCTGCTCCTGGTACGCGGCCTGCTGGTCGACGATTTGGGTCCGCAGCTGCTCGGCGTCCCGCCTCAGGTCGTCGACCGCGGTGCGCAACGCGCCGCACACTTGCTCACTCTTGTGCAAGTTTTCACTCGCTTCCAGCTTCTCAGTTTCCAGTTGACGCACACATTGTCTAATGGAACTTATTTCGGTCTCCATTTCTTGCTCATCCTAAAATGAAAAAGAAAAATAAATTTAGTAGGTACTATATACGATTGTTAAGTACTTATTTTAGAACTAAAGTCAGAAAACCCCTAACAGATATATTAATCAGCCCCCTAATCGGCGAACACATTTTTGTCAAATGATTGCGACTAGTTGGGATCGTTTGGACCGAACGGACCAATGGGCGGCCCGAACGATACCGACTGATCCCAATTAGTCGCAATCATTTGACAAAAATGTGTTCGCCGATTAGGGGGCAGGTTCGGACTATTTATTATAAGTAATGATTTCAGCAGAGCTCCCCAACAAGTGAGTCTAAAAATGAACATGGATAAGACGAAGATCATGTCGCACCCACTCCAATTGTAGTTGGTTGCTCTGCACTCGAAGTTGTTGACGAGTATGTTTACCTGGGACAAACAGTCCAACTAGGTAGGTCTAACTTCGAGAAAGAGGTGTCTCGGCGAATCCAGCTCGGTTGGGCAGCGTTCGGGAAGCTACGCTACATCTTCTCGTCGTCCAAGATACCACAGTGTCTCAAGACTAAAGTCTTTGACCAGTGTGTGTTGCCAATGATGACTTACGGAACTGAAACGTGGTCGCTCACAATGGGCCTCATACGAAGGCTCAGAGTCACACAAAGGGCAATGGAAAGAGCTATGCTCGGAGTTTCTCTGCGTGATCGAATCAGAAATGAGGAGATCCGCAGAAGAACCAAAGTCACCGACATGGCTCTGCGAGTCGCTAAACTTAAGTGGCAGTGGGCAGGGCACATTGCTCGTAGAACCGATGGCCGATGGGGCAGTGGGTTTAAAATTGGCGGCCACATGCTGGAAGACGCAGCGTAGAGTGGGCCCCCAGCAAGGTGGATGATGACCTGGTGAAGGTCGCGGGAAGCCGATGGATGCGGGCAGCACAAGACCGGTCAGCGTGGAAAGCCTTAGGGGAGGCCTTTGTCCAGCAGTGGACATCTATAGGCTGAAGAAGAAGAAGAAGAGAATGATTTCAGGTTCCGTACTTACTTGACTTTTATCATTAATAACTTTCTAAAGGATTTTGATCTCGTCAACTAGCGTCGCCTTCTTCTGTTTCATGTGCTCCAATTGTATTTTTAGAGTCCTGTTGGTATAATAAACATTTTCTTGGTAGAATAAATTTATTTATGTTCACGGTTCTACTGTATACCACAAAACTTTCCTTGTCTACAATTTAAAATTGCAGAAAATATTCCGGAACACAGAAGTGACAAACATAGAAATATAGTAGATTTGTTGTTTTTATATAACTACTAGCTTTCCGCCCGCAGCTTCGCCCGCGTGGAGTTCGGTTATATCGCGCTTTTTAGATTTCCCTCGGGAAAATAAATTTTTCCGGGATAAAAGGTAGCCTATGTTCTTTCTCAGGGTCTAAAGATTGTCCGTGCCAAATTTCATCAAAATCGGTTAAGAGGTTTAAGCGGGAAAGCGTAACAGACAGACAGACAGAGTTACTTTCGCACTTATAATATTAGTATGGATATTATTATTTGTCGATCATCGGTTGCTACATACCCTCCAACAATGTGTTTGGTGTGATGCTATATGAGATAGGCAAGACATTAAAACCCTCAATCTTATCAACATTATAAGAGTTCCGTACCTCATAGGATAAATGGAACCCTTATAAGATCACTTCGTTACCCGTAGGTCTGTCAGTCTTTCAATGCGCTTTTACCCAGTCACATGTAGAGTTACCCACTTGAAGTTTAAACTTCAAGTGGGAAAATTAAACTTCTGAACCAACACAATTAAATATTAAATTAATTTAGATATGGGCTTCTACTTCCCATATATTAAAACTTCAAGGGAATCAAGACCTGGGTGTAGACGGAAAAGCTTGACTTGGGTCTAGGCCCCCTAAAATCATAAAATTTGGCAAAAAAACATTAACATGTAGCACAGTAAAGGAAGGAGGAAGGTTGCTGTCGACGGATGCTCATCGGAGCTCATGTCGACTAATGCCGGGAATGAGTGTGTTCAAGGCCAGAGTGAATAGGCTCTTAATAAACTAATGCGCTTTACCATCAACGATAGCGTCACTGTTTACCATCAAGCGGGATTGCGGTCAAGCGCTAGTTTATAATTTATAAAAAAAAAGAAAGGATAATATGAATAAATCACTTAGCCAAGAAGCACTTGCCCAAGTGAGCGATACCCATCAACGAAAAATGCTTATTTGATATGTAATTTACCTTTCCAGAATATTTAGATGAAACATCATGACCATTAAGAAATACCTACTTCATGGGCGTGAATTGTCAAAACGGGCCTTCTAATTTGTGATGACTTGATGAGTTTAGGTAAGGATAGATAATAAATGTGCTCGCAACACAGTCGAGTGGTGACGCACCGCCAGCTCGGCCAGCGCGCGCCGCAGTTCGTCGTGCAGCGCCTCCGTCTCGCGCCGCAACCGCGCCCCGCGCCCGCCGAGCGCGCCCTGCCGACAACGTAACTCGTCTCAAGTCGTCACGGTACGGTAGCCGGTAAGTAGTAGGTACTGTACACAGATACTGACTCGTCCTCGTGGCGCGCAATGGTCTGCTGCATGCGCACATTCTGCCCGTCGAACAGTCCCACCAAGCGCGCGACCTCGTCCCGCATGGCGGCGGTCGCACAGGACGCCGCGCTCGGCGGCACGGGCGCGCGCAGCGCCGAGCTGCTCGTGCACCACACGCAGATGGCGCTCGAGCTCCACCGCACGCGTGGCCCTATTATGTGCTGTCACACACACCACACCAGCGCGCTACACACTCCACACCACCACGCTCATGCTCCGCGGCACTCGCGGCGCTATTCTGTTCTGCCACTCACACCACACCAGCGCGCTACACACTCCACACCACCACGCTCGTGCTCCGCGGCACTCGCGGCGCTATTCTGTTCTGCCACTCACACCACACCAGCGCGCTACACACGCCACACCACCACGCAAACTGTTTCTGAACTTACGTAGCTGCGCCGAATTTAACGGAGGTCGTATGTTGTATGTACGGACAATAGCAGGTGAAACTACCCGAAACTGTCAAATATTCCCAATTAGCGACCCGCCCCGGCTTCGCACGTGGACAATTGATATAGTTACCTAAGCCTTTCTCAAGAAACGGTGGCCCTTTAATAAAAATAATGTCTACTGTGCCGCCCATGAGCCAATATCTGACTCTGGACTGCAAGATACATCGACCTTATTGTCCATGGATAGCCAGTGCCACCACCTTCAAATAGAATGAAAGCTTACAGGGGTAACAAGTTTTTTTCGAAATAATGGTCCCCGCTCCGGCCTACTCCCTCCGCGGTTTAGGCAGAGAAACACTCAAGTAGCAGGCGGCCGACAGGTACGCGAGCGGCACGCGGATTTTTTCTGGTGTTTAGTTTTGAATAAATCGTGATATCTCCGGAATGAAACAACCAATTCCAATCATTCAAAAAGAGATCCGCTGTTACTAAAATTAACTTTGATATGACGTAATTTATGTGGATAAGGATTTAATAGGGTTTATTTAATAGGGTTCCGCCAGCGTTTGCAATGTAAGCTCAAAAAATAGGTTTATTTTGCGACATGTGTTAGAAACCTCAAAAATTATCAGTGTTCCTCTTATCTAATATGCATATAACATACATAAAAACCTTCCTCTTAAATCACTCTATCCGTCAAAATTAGGAAAAGGAGGTGACCGCCTGCCATGCACTCTCGCTCCGGACCATGGCCTGGACTAGGGTCGGACGTGAGAGATCGCCGCCCGCGCCGTTTGCCGCCACGAGGTCACGACGGTGCTATACCCAAGCCGGGCAGACCTCCACCGTATACTCCACCGTGTCCTCAGGGCGATCCACACAATGGTGACACCCTGGCATTTCCTCCCGCCTTATCCGGAACTTATTTTATCCCCTCAGGGAGGAATTTCCAGATATCCTTCCTTAGTGGATGCCTACAATGTATTAGATAATTCAAGTGTCTGGGACCGCATTTTGGGCCATACAAGCCAGCCAGTTTATCATTTTATATACAAATAAGCGGCGCACTGGTGCGATTAGGCACTATCCTTCTCTGTATGAAAGGAGACCTGTGCCCAGCAGTGGGACGATAAAAGGTTGTTGATGATGAAGCGGCGCTCCACGGTTTCACCCGCGTAAGTAGTAGTAATATAAAAATAGATAAAAACCTATTTTCAGGCTTAACGAATATATAATAGCTTAAAACCTACCTGGATTAATTGGCTATCCAACGCAAAAATATTTTTTCAAATCACACCATTAGTTCCTGAGAATAGCGCGTTCAAACAAACAAACTCTTCAGCTTTATACAATACTAGCGGCCGCCAGCGACTTCGTTCGCGTGGAGTTAGTTATGCTCCGCTCCTATTGGTCGCAGCGTAATGTTATATAGCCTAAAACCTTCCTGGATTAATGGGCTACCCAACGTAAAAAGAATTTTTAAATTGGACCAGTAGTTCCCGAGATTAGCGCGTTCAAACAAAGTCAAAGTCAAAGTATTTTATTTGTGAAACATAGGTAATATGGTATTGGTACATGGTATAAAAAAAATGTATGTATCACTATGTTTTGCCTTGCAAGGCGTACAAATTATTTAAGAACAATATTGATCATTTAAATTAACAATTGAACATTTCTTTATTTTAAACTCTTATCATCTAAAAACTCATTGATTGAATAAGCTTTGTCAAGCAATAATGTCTTTAGTTGTAATTTAAAACGATTTATGTTAGTCATACTTTTAAAAGTTTTTGGTAGTTTATTAAAAATTTTTGGACCCATGCCGAGGCAACTCTTTGAAAAAAGTGCAGTGCTGTGTTTTTTTGTCTTTAGTGTGCTTTGATGACGTCTAGTATTAAGTGTTTCAAACTTAGATACATTCTCCTTCGCAGTCGTTCCATGAAAAAAACTGGTATTCAGCTACATCCAGTTGAATGCCGACTTTAACCAGTTAGGGGAAGGCTAAACAGATTGATTTTATCCTGCCTACAAAGTCTTGTTATAATCAGCTACGTAGGATCCCTTCGAGCACTGTGCAAAGTGCAAGACTTCCTTATTCACTACGGATCAAAGTCAACAAAACAAAACCTTAATAATTAAAAAAATATATACAGTATGTTAACTAACAGAGGGCGTTCCCGTTAACCCGAAATAGTATAGCATACATACATGCTAAAAAAAATATTTCCATTCGAAAACAAAATGTTTTAAAATTGTTTCCAATAAGAAAATATTCAATAAAAATTTTAAATTGACATGTAAAAGAAACACACTGTACACGCGAACATGAAAGACGGCAACGTCACAATTTATTTATACATGACGACTACTATTTTGATTTAAAACAGGAGGTTTCAAATTTATTTCCAATTAGAATTTTTTTATTCGGATTTTTTTATGCTTATTTTTCTATGCTGATATTTTTATTTTAATCTATTAATGATATATATTAACGAGTTTAAGGGAACGCCCTCTGTTATGTAACATACTGTATATTGTCAAGTCAGTATTGTATAAAATGATGATTTAGGTAACTTCTGCTTCAACGATATTGGCTCTATTCATGTGAACCGACTATCGGTACCGACAATGGAGCAAAGATAGAGGTATCGACCTAGTTTGTTAGACACTAAGGTCCGTATTCCAGAAGGAAACTCAGGCATTGATCTCTGTTTAAACATTACATAAAACTAGTTTCAACCAATCAAATGGCTTCAAGCGAGACTTAAGTAGAGCTTGAGTTTTGAGTGACGTTCTGTAATACAGACCTAAATGTAGGAAAACTAAGGCCCGTATTCCAGAAGCTAACCCAATACTCAAGCATTGCTTTTAAACTCGTTTCAAGCCATTTCTCTTCACGTGACCAGAGGGCTGGGCTATGTTTTGGCCAAAGAATCGGCATCGCCATACAACGTGGCAATGCTGCCAGCCTTTTGGGCACGTTTCCTGTTGACAGCGATGCGGATGAATTTTTTGATGCCCTCTATTTTCTTCCATTCCTCTTTTATATACTCGTACATATATATATTGTTTTTTATTTTTTAAATAATGTAAATATTAGGCATGTAATTGGTGTTGTACCATACTTATCAATAAAGTGATATAACAAAGACAAAAAAAAGCCATTTGATTGGTTGGAACTAGTTCTAAGTAATGTTTAAACAGGGATCAGTGCTTGAGTTTCCTTCTGGAATACGGACCTAAGTCATGTTTCCTAACAGACAAGTTATTCTAATAGGTACAGGTAACACACGATCCGGACGAAGCGATTCGCCTCCTCCTTTATACCCCGTGCATCGAGGGACTGGAACAATTTGCCAGCGGCGGTGTTTCCGTCGGACTACAATTTGAGTGTCTTCAAGGCTAGAGTGAATAGGCTCTTAATAAACTAGTGCGCTTTACCATCAACGATTGCGTCACTGCTTACCTTCAGGCAGGATTGCGGTCAAGCGCTGGTTTATAATAAGTAAAAAAAAACACATTGGTGCCGACTCTCGTGTTCACAAACTAATCTAATTTTAAGTTCAAGTGCATGAAAGAAAAAGTTCTGGGTTTGGCGGGAATGTCAAGATGAGTGTCACGCTCATTTTTCATTGGACTTTTAAAATTATTTATAGTGTCGTTTACTAAATAAAAACGCGTGATTTATGTAGTAAAAGTGCATTCAGTGAATAATCAAAAAGAACAGTGAATATTAGCATAGTGGCCTCATCATGTCTTTACGCTAAACCGCTCCTTATCGTCCAAACGCGTAAAACGAAAGGAGTTAGTTTAGGTTAAGTTATGCTAGGATAAGTTAGGATAAATTAGGATAAGTTAGGATAGATATTTAATGAAGAAAAAAAATTACTGAAGACTTGGCTGTATGGCGTACTATGCCTTTGCCTTTTCCATTCGCCCGAACGGAAAGAAATGAACCAAAAAAAAAAGTTCTTTCTATTTCATTAAGAAAAAGTCAGAAATACCATTCTAGTTTAATCCTGTCAAAATAATATATTTCATGGACAGTTTAGACGCGATTATAAACTTTGGCGACCAAAAAATACATCAATTTACGTCAAGCGCGGGCTAATTTGACAGGTCAAAACGAACATTTTATCTTCTGTCCTTTTCTCAATAAAATAGAAAGAAATGGATGCACTGAACTTAAATTTAGTTTGTGAACGAGGGAATCGGGGCCAAATATCTTTTTCATGCGTTTGTCAGACCAGGGCCTATAGCCAATGTAACATCGCTTCTAGCGAAGCGAAATCGAATACTTCAACCAATGGCGGGAACGATTGACCACGTGATTTATCGCGTCGTGGTCAATCGTTCCCGCATTGGTTTTTGGTATTCGATTTCGCTTCGCTATGAAGCGATGTTACTTTGGCTACAGGCCCAGTGCACAGGAGAATACCTATGTGACGAAGCAGTCTTCTATCTTCAGCAGTGGACGTCTTTCGCCTACGGAATGAAAAAGAGAAAAAAATACAGAGAAAGAACTGTTTTCATTATTCTTCATTCGCGTCAGGCGGCGCTTGAGACTGAACCCAAGTATCAAAAACTTCGGCTAAGTTTACCGTCCTTCAATTTTACATATTCGGTAAGTAGATCCTTATTACCCCCAAATGGTAACCAATAGTAGTAGGTAACCAATTAGCGCTCTAGGTTAATAATGTAGCTATAATTGCTATGCCCTAGAGCGGTAAGTAATTTAAAATAATAATCTTCACTCTTTCAAAAGTTCGCTAAATATCTCGGGCCGCAATTAATGCCTTACCTATATTTGCTCCATGCTTACAGCCCTTGGCTACTAATCTACTATTACAACCTCGATTGATGTCAAAGATTTTTCGATTGCAGTTCAATATTCTTATTTAAACACTAATTGTCGAAAAATGTGGTTTGGATTTTCTAATACTTTCTTTCTTCTTCTAATGTGTTATTAATTTCCTAGAGGAAGTTTTCCCTTTTATCAAATATTTAACGGTAATACGGCCCAGAACTAAACCCAAAAAAAAAACTTACAACACATATGAGCCAACAGGTGATAATCTATGGGCCTACTTAAGAAAACAAGTATAGTTAGGTCACCAAGAATTAATTATTTAAGAACATTACCGAAGCACGAGTTGTATCTAAGTGTTTTAACCATTTGTTATGTAAAAAGAGAATACTAATTATAAACTCTTGTCACTTTTGTACTGACAATCATTATCATCCTTATTCATAAACGTTGTTTAAAGTTATCTAGTGATTAGCGATTCTTTAACCATACATTTTTGACCTTTTAACGTCACTTAACTTTAATCATCGTTTGTGAATAAACACCAGAGTGTGTAAGGGGTTTATTCATAAACGATCATTAAAGTTAAGTGACGTGCAAAAGTCTAAAACGTATGGTTAAAGAATCGCTAAACACTAGTTAACTTTAAATAACGTTTATGTATAAAGGGGTATATCCGCAACGATCACTAGCGACACCTAGTGGCAGCAACCTCAAACTGCGAGCCGGCTCGGCTGTGATATTCAGCCATATTTCAAATGTATTTTACCTACACGCTTGGAATTACTCATTCAGGGTAATAAACGATACCAATGTTGTTTTAGAACTCTTTTTTTTTTCACAACATTTTCATAAGTAGTAGATAGCTACTGTTTGTTTACTAAACACTCGTCAGGTGTCGATTCTTAACGCAGATGGCAGAGCGGTCGCATAGCAGCTGACTAGAGGGGGAAGAAACAACGCCGTTGCTTGGCAACCCTCCCCACCCGACGAGGGCAGCAGCTGCCTCCCCCCATTTGCAGTTATTGCCACCCCACCCCTCTCTGTGTACCTCCCATGCCACGCGGTTTACCACGTGGCGAGACTTTCAAAGAAACACGATCATAAGACATGAGTAAGTTAACAAGTAATAAAAATTAAATAGAACGTTGCACGAAGATTGATTTGATGCAGAATTTAGTAAGGTAGTGGTAACAAAAACAGAATAAAGTGGCCTCGCAACTGCGCACCAATACAAGTCAGCACAAGGTCAGGGTGTCACCAAACATCATCATCATCATCACAGCGTTAATCCCAGTCGCATCCGAAGCCTTTTCAGCTTTGGAGTCTGGAGTCCGCTTTACCAGTCCAACAGCTGATATGGCTAAACTTCGACATTTTCCGTGAAGCGACTGCCGTCTGACCTCCACAACCCGAAGGCGACATCGAAGCATTGCAGTTAGACCAATTGTTGGATTTTGAGGGCTCCAACAACCTGTAACGACTGCCACTAGCTGTTCGTATGGAAACCGGGACCAACGGATTAACGTGCTTTCCGAGTCACGACCAGACCAGTGTAAATATTTATATTCATGCATACAAATACTTGCACTGTGCGGGAATTGAACCCGCGCCACCTTGCGCAGCGGCCGCGTCCGCTACCGCTACGCCACGGAGGCTGTCACCTAACATGTACGGCCTATTGTGAGTACGTAAGTATCCAAGTTAGTCTTTTGTTTTAACCAAGGGCGGATCCAGGGGGTCATGGGGTCATGCCCCCCTGGGCCGGGTCCAGGAGGATTTTATTTAAGTACTTTCAATATTTAATCAGTTTTTACATACTTTGTTTGACGGCAAACGCATTATTCGGGAACGAATGCATTCAAAATTTTAAATTTACCGCGCTACCGCCGCCACGGGCGCCAACATTCAAATGACACATTTCGTATGACACTTGTGCGCGCTTTGTTTATTAATCAGTTTCTTCATTATGCCAGTGTGTTTGTGTGTTCAAACTCAAATATTGTGGTTGTTATGCTCTTAAAGTACCCCGTAGATAGATAAGTGCCTACTTACTGAAAGAGGGGGATTTATATACGGACGACAGCAGGTCAAGCTACCAGAAACTGTTAAATATTCCTAATCAACCTTGAGTCTTCATTGTTTAGCAATAAGGTTGAAAATCTCATACAGAAATTTGACAGATTTTAGTAGCTACATGTGCTATCGTCTGTACATACCTACGTTTTTTTTGGACGAGGGAGGTCAAAGGTCCTGATCTAACTTATGTTTTTTTTTGGTTTCCGGGGTGGAAATTCCTCATGGATGTCTGCGGCCCTGGGGCGGGCGACGGGGTCAGTCAGACTCTTCATCATCAGCCTCTACTCGACCACTGCTGGACATAGGCCTCCTCAACAAACTCGATCCTGAGCAGTTCTCCGCCAGCCACTAGCAGCCACCTTTTTGATGTCATCGCTCCATCTTGCCTAAAGGCGTCCTACGCTACGTTTGCCGAGACGCGGTCTCCACTCGAGGACTCGTTTACCCCAACGGTTGTCGGTCCTGCGGCATATGTGACCAGCCCATTGCCACTTCAGCTGGCTAATCCTCTCAGCTATGTCGGTGATTCTGGTCCTCTGTCGGATCACCTCATTTCTGATGCGGTCCTTCAGAGAGACGCCCAACATAGCCCACTCCATAGCTCGCTGAGCGGCTTTAAACTTATGGATTAGTCTGACCGTTAGTGTCCACGTCTCGGCACCGTAAGTCATGACGGGTAGGACGCACTGGTTGAAGATTTTAGTCTTCAAACATTGGGTCATAAACGACGAAGTTTACCAAATGCTGCCCATCCCAGCTGGATCCTTCTATTTGCCTCCTTCTCGAAGTTGTTTTTCCCTAATTGCAACGTTTGCCCGAGGTATACATAATCTGAAACAACTTCGAGCGGCATTCCGTTTACGGCAACCGGTCCCGGAGTGACCCGTTCATTGAACATAATTTTGGTTTTGTCTAAGTTCATCCGGAGACCGATGCGTTGGGAAGAGTCAGCTAAGTTGGCCAGCATTTGTTCCAGCTCTTGCTGCGTTTCCGCCATGATGACGATATCATCCGCAAAGCGCAAGTGTGAGATCCCGCCAATCCAGGGTCTTAAACATATCCTCGAGGGCATTGGAGAACAATTTGGGGAAATAACGTCGCCTTGTCTCACTCCCCGCTTAAGAGGGATATGTTTAGTTAGCTGGTTCTCGGCTTGGACGGACACCGTGGCGGCATCGTAAAGACATCTCATCACTTGGATATATCGCCAATAGACTTAGCATCGCTGCAAAGATTCCAGAACAGACCAGGTCTCGATGGAGTCAAAGGCCTTCTCATAGTCCACAAATGCTAGACATAGGGGCTGATTATACTATTCGGTCTTCTGCATAATCTGCCTCACTGTGTGTATGTGGTCTATGATACTACATCCTCCTCGAAACCTGGCCTGCTCAGGCGGCTGGAATTCGTCGAGTATGCGCGCTAGTCGGTTCGTGATCACTCTCGAAAACAGCTTGTAGACATGGCTCAAAAGCGAAATGGGTCTATTGTTCTTCAGTAAGGTTTTATCACCTTTCTTGAAAAACAGAATCACTACGCTTTTGTTCCATGCCTTGGGAGTACTCGCCGAAAAAAGAGCAGAATTAAATATACGCTGATCAGACTCTTACTGACTAAAAATCACCCCGGTGTTCCATCTCACACATACACCGCGGGTTGCGAGAACGAACACTGCTTCCGCAACCCCCGATTGGTGCTGGCCCGCCACTGTGGGCCTCCTCGGCGTCAGGGGAGGAGCGAGGTACATGACTCCCCTCGTGACGTCTAAGAGTGGCGTGCGTGGAACACTTCGCGCCGCCACCTCGCGTCCTGATGTTTGGGAGGCGACAGATGTCCCCGAGTCTGTCGCCCCTAGACCCATTTAGGGGGGCTGGAAGAGGGGCGTTATACGCCCTCCGCTTACGCCCGGTGTGTCTGCTGCGGGCCGGGTGAGAGGATGAGATCTCCTTTTCCATTTCCGCAGCTTCGAGTGCTGCTTGACGACTGTTTCGCAGAAGGAAACCACCGCATCCCAGGACTCTTCGCTGCCGACCATCGACTCGATTACAGCCGGCAGCGACAGATCACTGCCTACTTCAGAGATGAGGGCACGGCGCAGCTCCTCCCAAGTGGCACACTCTGCCAGCGTATGCCGCGCTGTATCTTCCCGGCAGTCGACAGGCGGGTAGGGAGTGAAAGCCTGTCCCATCTTCCGCCACCAGGACCTCTTGGAGCTGCGACCGACGCTGCTCGACTGACGCAGCCTCATCCGTTCGCCCCCCACCCGTGCCTCCTCACGCCACCCGAACAGTGAAGCAAGGACCTTCGCCTCCAGGTCCCAAGGTCCTTCCATCCAGTCAGTAGGCAGGCCGCCTCATAGGAGATCATGCGATACCCATGTATGACTCTGATAGTCATCGCCCTCTGCGGTTGTCGCAGTATAGCGATGGTGCCGGCCGTCAGCTCAGAGGCCCACACCGGGGCCCCATACAGGGCCATCAATCGCACGATTCCCATGTAGAGCCGCCAGCAGGTGGCGCTCGGGCCCCCCAGATTGCGAAGCAACGTTGAAAGCGCCCCAGCCGCCCTCAACAATTTGGGCGTCAGCCGCCGGAAGTGAGGGCCGAAGTCCCACTGGCTGTCGAACACCAATCCTAGGTACTTCATGGTGGACTCGACAGCGATCTGAACCCCACGGCCACGATGTGTGAGTCGGGTGGCGGCGCCTGCCGGGGACCATGAAACACTATGGCCCCCGAATTGTTGATGGCCACCTACAGGCCTAGGTGACGTGCGGCCCACCACCTGTGATACCGCAGCCGTCGCCAGCAACGTAGCTTCCCTGTGTGAGCTCCCGCGGGCGGTGACCAGTGCGTGTCGTCTGTATAACACTTCAGGTCTCCACCCGGTCTGAGCTAGCTTCTCAGCACCCAGTCGTACGTCATCTACAATAGTAGATGTTATGTTATGTTTTCCATTTTGATATTAATAAATATCAAAATGGAATGACAATGAAATCGTGTTGGGATGACAAATTTATAAAAATAGTAGGCTCAGCTAACTATTCCCTACTACCTGTCATCCCAAAATGATTTCAATTTTCATTGTCATTCCATAGTCATTGTGGTAAAAGTTCGTAATCTGCTAAATTCATAACGATCGTTCTGGAATTAATGGAATGATCATAGAATGACATTGTCATATTGCCATTATTATAAAACACGTTAATAGGAATGATTTACTAATAAATTTTTTTACAAAAAAATGATGTGTCTCGAGGTTTCTGTTGTTTAGCTCGCCACCAACTTCTAGAGCCAACACAAGAGTAAAATATTTTTTTTCCTTTTAAGTGTTTTTTAAATATATTTATTTATTTATTTTACTATTACAGAAAGCTTACAGACTAATATTACAATAAACTTCATTATTAACAACACAAATTGCTAATTACAACCACATATATATGTCTAGATACAAAAACATCATTTCGTTACGTACGTACGTTAAAAGCGATTTGCAAAACAAAAGACAAATTTAAAAACAAAAATAACAAAATAAATAACTGATTATAAAGGAATAAAAAACTGATTAAAGAGCATTGTAAAAGATAAAAGATCGTGCAATATCAAATCAGTTAAACCATTTAGTAGTTCAATTAGTATACTGAACCACTAAACAGCTCAACCTAATCGTGACTATCCCCAAAATATTCCTTGTTTAGAATCTTTTTAATATTATGTGCGTTGGTGCAAAATAGGTCAATATCCAGGTGCGATGGTAAACAATTAAAGGCTTTTACACTACGAACCATAAAGGCGTTGCGTCTGTAATTAGTTGATGCGCGTGGCGCCTGCAACAGAGGTCGTTTGCGTAGGTTGTAGGTTGTTAAAGAAGGGATATACAGCGTGGAATTTTAATGGTTGTTTTCCCGCAGCGAAACGGTTCTGTCTTAATAATACAATCGTTTCATCATGAAATTAAATATTAGAAACTTGAAATGGCAGATTTAACATAGTGATAAAAAAACGCACGGGAGCTTATTATGGTTTGAACATTAAATACATTGCTTTCCTATGAGGCGGTTTCATGTAAATTCCGAGTAGTACGGGTAGTACCTACAAGTTGTATCTAGCGTAATTAACTTTTCTCACTTTTTCGAGTTGATGATTTTTTTTATTTACTTTTTTAATTATTTTATAATACTGTTACGAATGGACCTTATGTCGATGGCATAAGGTTCAATATCGCGTGACAAGCAGTGTGTCACTTTTAAGTCCTATTTCGCCAGATCTAGACATTTTCTAGGTACAATAATAAAACGCATTGCTAGACTTAGGACTGCCTATCGAATGGTACAGGTCTCAACAGTTTTGTCAACAAAGTGTCGACATCGAAATTTCTGGAAACCCGTTTCCGGGAATTACCATAGGTACTTACATGGCCGGTGACCTCGAAGTTATGCAGTATTATTATTACGTCTAGAGGATTCCGGAATGTTCGATCAGCTGGCCTATATATAGGCGGCGCGACGCCGGCGCACAGTCAGGATCAGCCAGTGGTCCAGAGCAGTCGTCCGGTTTGGAGCTCCCGGGTGCTCACCGAGACCAGCTAAGCCGCGCGGATCGCTCCGTTAGCTACTCGTCTGTGCCGGTGCCGAGTTCTGACCGGCACGGGCGCAGGCGGGAGCCCTCGCCCCCGCCACCCGGCGGCCCGCCGCCGCCGTCGCGATCGCGGCTACCACGGACTAATTTTAATTTTAATTCCTATAAAGAGAGAACTTTCAATTTTAAAAACAATTTGATTTTAACTTTTTAACTTTTTAATAATAGTGTTTGTTTGTGTTGTGTGTGAAGTTCTATCCGGCATAAATGCCGAAGAAACCCGGCGTACGCGGCTCTCTTGGCCGCGACACTGGGTCCGAAGATGCTCGTCCGGTGATGGACCGGGCGACATCGCTGCCCGAATTGGGCAGCGCAGTTTCTACGCCACTGCCCAAAACGGGCAACACGCCGTCCGCTCCGACACCGGCCGGGCAAACCACCCGTACCTCCCGGAGCAAAGAGGGCGGCACTAGTGCCGTGCCGGCGGTCGGCCCTCCGACGACACCGGCGCCTGCGCGCGTTGCGCCGGCGCCGTCGACGAGCCGGCAGCACGCGGTACCTGTCCGCCCAGCCGCATTCCGGCCGGTCCCTACCCAAGGACGCCCGCAACAAGCGCGTGCGCCCATGAAGCCTGTCCGCGAATCCATACCCGCGCGCCCGGCTGCGCCCGCCGCGCGGCCCGCGGCGCTAGCGCGCGACGCCGCGCAGCCCGCGCGGCGCGCACCGCCGGTGCAAACCCCCGCGACGCCCGCGTCTACCCACGCACCCCCGTCGCGACCAGCTGCGTCGCCGACGCAGCAGAGAACATCACCGCCCGCCCGAGCTGTGCCAGCTTCGACCCAAGCTGGGCCGGCTTCGCGCACCGCCACATCCGCTACCCACAGCCTGCTGAGCAAGCTGGCGGGGCCGGCGGGGGCGGAGCGTGAGCGGCCGGCCAGCGCGGGCGACGCTCGTAGACCGGCGCAGATGGCGCCTGAGTCGCCGGCACCACCTCAAGTATGTCGCTCGCATCGGCAGAGTCAGATCAGGCAAGCCCACCACCATCCTCTCCGACGCCGTTGCTCGGCTTCGGATATGAGTTCGACCTCGGGGCCAGACCGCAGCGGCGTCGGAGGAGCACCGATGACTCCGCCACCGGCGAGGAAGCGGCGAAGCGATACTGCCTCGACCCACCGCGGCCACAGCGCGGACGCGCGCCGCGGGGTCGGGGCCCACCGGCTTCGCCCACCTTCGCCGAGGCGGTTCGCCGTACGCCGCCGTGCTCGCCGGAACCATCGACTTCAGGGGTAAGTGCCGCTGCACTACCCCCAGCCCCCATGGCACCTCAGGCACAACATGATGCCCCCCCCCGGCGACGCTTCGAAGAACAAACCGGGGAAGAAACTTCGATATCCTCCGCTGGTAGTGGAGAAGTTGCCGAACTGGGCGACCCATTTCCGGGCCCTCAGTACAAAATTGGGCCGGCCCCCTAACGCTCGCCCCTACGGGACGGGGGTGAGGTTCACCCCCGATACCGAGGACGAGTACAGGCTGGTCCAAAGATATCTGACGGGCCTGGAGAAAGAAGTAGGACTCTCCTGGTTCGCCTACTCCCTGCCGGCGGACAAGAGCCTGAAGGTGGCCATTAGGGGGCTACCAGCAGATACCGACCCGAAGGAGATTGAGGAGGAGCTCCGGACGCTGGGATACCAGCCGGAGTACGTGCGCCACATCAAGGGCGCACAGGGAAGACCCGGCTGCGTGTTTCACGCGATTTTAAAGAGGACGCCAGACGTCCGGGCCATATTTGACACCACGGTGTTCATGTACATGCGTGGTGTCAAAATAGAGGCTTGGCGGGGGAAAAAAGGGCCCGCTCAGTGCCACAGGTGCCAGCGGTTCCGACACAGCTCGCACATGTGTCACCGCCCGCTCGCCTGTGTGAGATGCGGAGGCGAGCACGCGGCACGAGATTGCCCACGCCCGCGGGAAGAACCGGCCACCTGCGCCAATTGCGGGGGGCCACACCCCGCGTGCAACACAAAGTGCCCCGCCTATATAAAAGAATTGAAGAACAGGCGAGCGGGGACCGCCGCCATTACCACTACCGCGCGCCAGGCCAGAGCGGCCGCAGAAAGGCCGCAAATGGTGGAAGCGGAAAAGGACGCCCCAACCCTTATGGCGGCGGCCAACGGGCCCACTGAGAAGGCCCAAGCCTCCTCCTCCGGGCGGAGGAAAAACAGGCGTGGGGGCAAAAAAGGCAAGAAGTCCATGCCCCCAACGACCGAAGAAGATATCCCTGCGGCCGCCCCTGCCTTAAAGAAGGTGCAGGTCGTGAAGGACATACAAACATCTGGTGCCGGCACAGTGCCGCGGCAGGACGCAGGAGCGCAACAAGAGGCTCCGAAAGCAAGCCGCGTCACCCCCGGCACAACAAAAACAACCAAAGCGAGAGACCAACCCGAGAAAAATGAATTCACGACCTGTGCCATCAAATTACTGATGGAGCTCATAAGAGCGATAAGGCAGGGACAGGATGTGGAGACGGTCATCCTCGATGGCCTATCCGCGCTTCTGAAGCTCTACCGTGGCTAGGCCACTGAAGGTGATCCACTGGAACGCCCGCGGCCTCAGGGATAAGGTCGCCCCCCTCCGCCACCTCCTTCGGGAACAAGACATCGACGTGGCGCTAATAAACGAGACTCACCTGGGACCAGAAGATAAGGCCAACTTCCCAGGGTATCTCGTTTATCGGAAAGATGAACGGTCGGATGCCCACTCCCGGTACCGTGGTCTGGCGGTGCTGGTGAGGCGAAGGGTCGTCCACCAAGAGCTCCCCGTGCCGTCGTTGGGCACCTTCTACGCGCTGGATGTCCAACTGCATGTGGCCGGCGAGGACATCGACATGTACGCATGTTATAGGCCGCCCAATGTCCCCCTTGACGTGACTGAGCTGAGGGGCCTGCTGTGCGGCTCACCGCGTGCCACTGTCCTCGCGGGCGACATGAACTGCAAGCACCCGGCGTGGAACTCGGCGCGCACAAACACGGGCGGCAGGCGACTCTTCGCGGACGCGGAAGCCTTCGGGTACTCGGTGTCCGGCCCGGAGACCCCCACCCACTACCCAGATGCCCAGATGCTCATGCCGGACGTGCTGGACATTGTAGTACACCGAGGGCTGCGCTGTCAGATCACCCAACAGGTGATTGACGACGAGCTACAGTCAGACCATCAGCCTGTGCTCGTCGTCCTTTCAGGCATGCCGACCCGCCTGAAACCCCTAGCGCCACGTCGACGCATTGACTGGACAAAGTTCGCAGAGGAAGTAGAGGCCACCACGCCGGCTCGGCCCATTGCTACCGCCGCGGACGTTGACTCGATGGCGGACAATGTCACTGCTTGCATACAGAGCGCCTTACACTCGGCGACCAGCACACAGCCGCAGGGGAGAGTGCTGTTGCCGCCCCTGCCGGCGCGGCTCCACAGATTAATCGCCGAGAAGAGGCGACTACGCAAGCAGTGGCAGCAGCTAAGATGTCCGACGCTGAAAACGCAGCTAAACCGTCTCGCGGAGAGGGTAAAGGCCGAGCTGAAGGCGCATACCGCCGCGGGCTGGGAAGAAAGAATTGAGGCCACCTCAGAGAGTTGGCCCTCCCTGCACAAGTTATGCCGCCAACTTAAGAGCACCCCAGCCCCGGTACGACCGCTGCTTACTAGCGACGGGGCCTTTAAATATGCCGCGGAGGACCGGGCGGAGGTCTTCGCTGAGCACCTGGAGCGTCAGTTCCGCCCCAACCCGACCAGCGACGCCGACCATGTCGCAGCAGTGGAGAAACACCTGGGAGACTACTTCGCAGTGCCGATAGCTCCCGATGAAGAGCCTGTATTCTTCTCGCCGGGCGCAGTCAGACGCGCCATCCTACGCACTAAACCTAAGAAGGCTCCCGGTGCCGACGGTATCACCAACACAGCGCTGCGCCATCTGCCGTACCGTATGGTGGCGGCGCTGGCACGCCTGTTCACCGCGATACTGCGCACCGGGACCTTCCCCGCTGCGTGGAAGGAGGGGCGCGTCATCATGCTGCCCAAGGCGGGAAAGAATGTACTGAAGCCGGAGAGCTATCGGCCAATCACCTTGCTGCCGACAGTCTCCAAGGTGTTCGAAGCACTCCTGCTGCGACATCTCCAGCCGCACATCGCGCCGCGGCCCGAGCAATTCGGGTTCCGGGCGGAGCACAGCACGACGCTCCAGCTGTCGAGGGTGCTGCACCACGTCACAGCCGCCCTTAACAAGAAAGAGCGCGCTGTTGCAGTACTCCTCGACATGGAGAAGGCCTTCGACCGCGTATGGCATGACGGCCTGAGATATAAACTGGCCACTTCAGGCGCGCCCCGTCGCGTAGTAAAGGTGGTCTCTACCTTCCTCTCCGACAGGACTTTCCGGGTGGTGGTTGACGGGACGCTATCCGCCCCCCGCCCTGTGCTCGCGGGTGTACCGCAGGGCAGCTGCTTATCGCCTGCGTGCTACTCACGTTACACCGACGACATCCCCACTACCTCGGAAGCGATGCTCGCGCTCTACGCTGACGACGCCGCGTACATCACTACATCGCTTAATGCGAAGTACGCGGCCGTCAACATGCAGCGTGTGCTCGAGCTCCTTCCCGAGTGGCTCTCCAAGTGGCGGCTGTCGGTGAACGTGGGAAAAACGCAGGCGATCGTATTCGGGCGTGCGTCCGTCCCACCACCCCTGAGACTCCTGGGAGCCGCCGTCGAGTGGTCCCCCCGGGTGAAGTACCTGGGGGTGACGATCGACCGCCGGCTCACCATGGGGCCACACGTCCGCTCGGTCGCCGCACGGGGCAGGGTTGCCCGCCACCTGCTCAAACCAGTGCTCTCATCCTGCATCCCGGCGCGCGTCAAACTGGCCGTGTACAAGTTGTACATACGGCCATTATTGACGTACGCCGCTCCGGCATGGTTCGCCTTCACTAGTGAGGCGCACCGCAAGACGCTCCGCGCGCAAGAAAATCTTGCGCTGCGGACAATAGTTGCCGCTCCTCGCTACGTGAGGAACGATGTCATCCGGAGGGACCTCAGGCTTGAGGGCCTGGATGAGTTTGTGCGGCGCCTCGCGAAGGGTATGTTCGCGCGTGCCGACGCGTCCGACTTGACGCATGTCAAGGACATCGCGCCCTGGCACGCGCGCCCCCCTGACGCGAAACCCTTCCCCCGCGACCTGGTAGCGGACCTGTGACCCCACTCCACCGGATTGACCTCACAGGTGAGCCGCACCCAGGTTACACGCGGCTCACCTGACCCAATAATACTGCACCCTCTACACACACTCGTCGCGTAGCGTATGCTAGGTTAATATAGGTACGCATACGCGGCGGCAGACAACCATCACAAAACAGACGCCAAACACATACACGCGTACGCGTAGCGTGGGCCGCGGTACGCGTAATCACTGGGCGGTGTTACTCTACAATTCAATACCGCCCACACATACATCACGACCCCTTAGCCTGAAGTGGTTACCGTACATAGATGGTTTCTCAGGACGGGCGGAGGTTACATGTTACATCCGTAACTCTGTAGGAGCGTCGAGTCGGCACCACCTGTCGCTGGTCGTCCTCCGCTGGGCTTCCCTCAGGGCAACTGGGGGTCTCACCTGGCGGGGACTGACCGCCGGAGTGCCGTGAAGAAAGCAGGGTCGTGAGTGGGCCCTGTGGCGCGCCTACAGAATAACACAGAACAACCACTTACACAGACGCGCGCAACTCACGCGCGTAACATATCCCGTCAGGCCTTTGTTGCCGACCAAAGGAAGGGCCCGTAGTCACGGGCCGATTTATATGACTCCGCGGCCGGGGGGCATAGCCCTGGGTCCGCTCGCCACGCCCCCTGACGGGGGCGTCGCGATTTCCCGAACGCGCACAGTCAGTCTACACTCGACTAGCGATACGAAAACAGCGACAGTTAAGAAGCAATCTTCGAGAATACCTACTGCGACAACTGTAACGAGAACTGTGAGTACTACGGGAAGTAACATCTGATAGCGTTATTGTATGTTTACGACACGGACTTCGTGGACGTAAGAGAAGACTTCGGTGCAACGTCAGCGACATTCTACTTGTCATTGCCTACAATCGACTGTACCTTCGTTGCCAATAAACTTCGTAACCCTTAACCGGCGTTTGAGTACCCCTAGCCCGTAACAATTGGTGTCAGAAGCGGCATGCCGGTCACGCCAAGGGAAGACGAAGGAGTTCGCACGCGACGACAAGCAGCGATGGATTTGGCGCGTCAAGAGATAGATAGATAGATAGATAGATAGATAGATAACACATTTATTTGATGCAACAACAAAAGACACAATACAGGTAATACAGGAAAAAAAATACATCAAGAAGGGTGATAAACAAATAGTACAAAAAAAAAATTAAAGAAAAAATAAAAACAAATTCACCCATTATAGACAACACAGACATTTGAAATAGTTTCGCACACAAAACGTTGCGGCGTATGTCTCATGGTTGCACCAAATAGGAGTCCAGCTCAGCATGTGCCAGGTAGGATACCTGACGCTGGTATTCTGCTGAATCCCGTTAGTGACGCACGGATGCCAAGAAACGGTAAAAGATGTAAACCAATGAACTTGAACTGTGTGGTGCGTATTATAAATGTGCAAGTACCCACCCACATCAAAACTGCCATCATAAAACGTTTAACATAATAAATAAAATAAAAATAAAAACTCTCGATTTAGTAAATTAGCATAGTGCCTTCCACATCACTTGAATAACACAATATACCTTTTAAGTAATCATAATAGGAGTCGTGCGTGTACGTAATGTAATGTGTAATTGTTAATTATACTGTACAGTAAGTAATATTAAATAAATAAATAAAAATATGATTCGTGAGGAACAGAGCACCTGCAAACGCTTATATTATGGAGGTATTTGTGACGGTCAAGCCCAGTTTTCTCTGAGAGTCGATCAGATACTGCCGCAATCGACTTTTAAAGGTACCGAGTGTTTTTAAAGTCCTTATCGGTGGGGGAATGTTGTTCCAGCATTTGGATGCGGCATATCTGAAACTGCCCCTGAAGGCAGCCGTCTTGTGCATTTCTGTAGCGAGTTGCTGAGAGCACTGCCTGACCTCGCACTCTCTTTTACTGGCGATCCAACTCAATTTTTTAAATAAATAAGACGGTTGTTTGTGTTTAATAACCCCAAACATTAGGCACGCTAAGTGTAATTTACGACGTGATTTCATTTTGAGGATAGACTGTTTATTTAAAAAAGGTGTTATATGACTTCTAGGCGGAACCGAGAAGCAAAATCGTATGCAGGCGTTTTGCACACTCTGAATCAGTCGCTCAGTTCTTGCCAGGAGTCGAGGACCGAAAACTGTATCTGCGTAGTTCAAGTTAGATAGTACTAAAGATTCAACCAATCGAATACGTAGCTCTTCCGACAGATACGGCCTTATTTTGTAAAGGACCTTGAGCCTATAAAAGCAATTGCGCACCGACTCCGCCACGTGACCCTCGTATCTCAATTCAGCGTCCATATTCACACCCAGATTTCGTGCCTCCCTGACTCGGCTGACTGGCTCGCCCAGTAAAGTAAGATCAAGCTGAGAAGGCAGGGCATTTATTTGGTGCTTGGTTCCAAGTAGCATGTATTTGGTTTTGGTAGGATTAAGTACCAAACCGTTGTTTTCGGCCCAACTGGTTATCCTATCAAGGTCCTCGCTTAGATCCCTTAAAGCTCTCTCATGTTCGTCAGGCTTGAACGAGATATAAACTTGGATATCATCGGCATAAATGTGATATCTGCAGCGCTTTAGAGCTGTTGTTATATCAGCGCAATATAAAATAAATATAATGGGGCCCAATAAGGAGCCTTGTGGAACGCCCCTGTTAACAGAGGCTGGTGCCGAGCTAAGGGTAGTTGCATCCCTCAGAAGTATTTCAACGCGTTGCTCTCGGTTAGTGAGGTAACTGTGAAACCATCCTATCGTATGGGGATCAAATCCATAGTAATGTAGTTTGGCTAAGAACAGTTCAATATTTATACAGTCGAAAGCCCGCGAAAAGTCAAGGAGGACTAACAGCGTGCATAGGCCTCTATCCTGTGCAGCAAGAATGTTATCTGTCACATCCAACAGAGCCGTACACGTGCCACGTTGCTTACGGAACCCCGACTGTAATTCCGGTAGTATGTTATTCTTCTCTAAATATTGGGATACCTGCTGACACACTACCTTTTCAGATACTTTGGATAAGCAAGGTAGAAGACTTACAGGTCTAAGGTCCTTTAAATCAGTAGGGTTCTGCTTTTTTGGGATTGGTCTAACAATTGCTACTTTCCAAATGTCGGGGAACGTTGAGGACGCAATTGAGTGGTTTACTATATCTGTGATGGCTTTTAAGGTGTGCGGAATGGTTAACATCAGCATATTTAAGGTGATTTTATCGCAGCCCTCAGCATTGGTTTTCAGCTGGCCAAGATATCGTAAAACTTGTTCCTGACTAACAGGTTGCAAAGTGAAAGATACATCGCTGAAGCGGTTAGACTCAAAAAAAGCACGCTGTGATAAATTACAATTTGGATTGCCGGGTACACTCAGAAAATGGCGATTTAGTACGTTTGCATCTCTAAAAACTGAAGGAAGGTCGCAGGTCTGCTTTGATGGCAATACAGTTTTTTTCAAATTTTTCCATAATTGTTTTGGATCTTTAATTCTGTTGTTAATGTTATAATTAAAATAAGCAGCCTTTTCTTTAAATAGGGAACTTGCAACGAGAGATTTCAACTGTTTATAATATGCGTGCTTAGACTCCGATTTCACTTTACGATACATAGCCAGGGCATTATTTCTCAAGCTCATCATAAGTTTAATGGTGTCAGTTACCCACGGATATGGCAGTTCTTTTATTACACTTTTCTTGACTGGAGCATGTACATCAAAAACATCTAGCACCCTTTTGTTAAATACATCAACCATTTCGTTAACATTGTCCAATTCACTAATGTTATTCCAGTCTATGCGCCCTAAGTCGCTGTCTAGCATTTCTTTGTTAATCTGATTAATAGGTCGGTGCGAAACTGCGTGAGGCTTATACTTGCTACGTTTGATGCTGAACTCACAAGCGATGAGTGAATGGCCATTTACTGAGCCACAAGGTTCAACAGAAGCTTTTCTATAGTTGAGGTTAGTACACAACAGGTCGATTAATGTTTCACTATGTTCTGTAAAATGAGTGGGGGAACTAATTAGCTGCCTAAGACTCAAACTATTTAAAAAGTCGTGTACTTTTCTTGTTTGTCCACTAGCAGCCAGTAAGTTAACATTAAAGTCGCCTAATAGTACATAGTAATCACATTTAACTAGGCAAGTAATAGCCTCAGTAACAGCATCGAGAAAGAGATCCAAGTCCAGCCATGGGGGGCGGTACGCTGTGCCTACAGCTATTTTATTTCCCTTCAATGTGAGGGTAATCCACATTTGTTCAACTGCTTCGTACTTGGGGTCCGTTGTAGTAGACAAAGTACGAACGGTGAGCCCTCTCTTAAGATAAAAACCCACACCACCACCTCGACCTCCGTGCACAGACAGCGGTCGTGGCGTGTGTCGAAGACGGTAGCCGGGCACATTCGGCGCACGCCCCCCCTCGCCCGGTCGTAGCCATGTCTCATTGACTGCCATTATATCAAAAGAATGCCTTTCCACTGCAGCTATAAAGTCATCGTGGTTAGTGCCAAGGGAACCCACATTCAAAAAACCAACTTTTAAGTGTTTTTCAAGCATGTTGCAATAGTTGTTTATTTTTAAACGTGCTGCAGAGTTTCATTAACATTTTTACACTAAGTCTCTCATAAAGAAAAATAACTTTGCACACACATCTGGTAATTGAAATGATTAATGTAAATAAATTTAAAAGAAGTAAATACAATCTGCAGTGGGTAAATACCAGTTTAGCAAAATTATACAATAGCATACCATTACACAATTTCTCAAAACCGCCATTTATTACCATAGTAATAAACAGATGTAGATATTTAAGAGTATTGTTAAAAAACTGGTTTACTTGTGGTTGAATGAGATGCACCACGAGACACACACCTACAAATATACTACATATGACATAACAACAGCAAAAAACAAATAATTTATAACATCTGACGCTTATTTCAAAAATAATAAAAAAATAAAATAATAATAAAAACATAATAACATAATTTTTAAAGTGCGCTGTAGTCGCCGTCACGGAGTGCCGGTCCGAAGGTGCGCTGCAAATCAGCCTCGCAGCGGATCTGGCAGATGGCATCACCAAGTTTGTACCGGGCGAAAATTCGGCCTCGCTTTGCCCATATGAATTGCCAACCAAGGCGACTCCCGGCCTCGCGGGCGCTCCGAAATAACTCCCGATTTACCTTCGTAAGACGCTCGTTCACAAAGAAGCGCGTCGCAGGGCCCGGCAAGTCAAGGTCAGCAGTGGTCATCCCACGCCGTACTCGAGCAGCCTCCAGCAGCTCGTCACGCAGGTGGCGGCGCGCGAGACGCACAACAAGGAAACGGGGGCGGGTTTCCGCCGGTCCCGTCGCCTGAGTCGCGTTGATGCGCCTACCTCCGACACGATCAGCGCTAACTATATCGCGCGGTTTCATTTTTATGCCAATCTTTGACGCAATTAACATAACCGTGTGTGTTGGATTTTCTCCGGTAGTCTCCGGTATGTTAGAAATCTGTAAGTCATTCGCTAGCAGCTCCTGATCTCGGTCATTGATGTCGTTCCGCAGTTGGGTTATTAATTCCGACGATGCTTGGGGCTGAGTATTATTATTTTCTAACACAGCTACCCTCTCCTTCAAATTACTCAGCCTGTCATTGGTAGCGTTTACAGAAGACCGCAGTTCCGACAGGTCATCACGGAGTAGCTTAAATTCATCCCGCACACTCTTTAAAAAATCCTGTTTAAATAAGCCAAGTTCTGTTCTGAGGATATTGAGGTTGAGCTCTTGAGTAGTGTCAAGGGCTATGCTGTTAATAGGACTAGTGTCCATGAGGTTTACGAGGCTTTCCTCGTGTTCAGCTGATGATGGTGCATGCGCCCTTACTGGCGTTTCCGACTGGTTATTCCTAGCCAGGTTTTTAGTGCACTCAGGACAGTGCCAGGGGGTCGACACACGGCCCGTATGCTGAACGCCCACACAGGCACGATGGTACCAAGACCTACATTTGCTGCAATTTGCGGCCTCCGTTGATGAAAGAAATTTGCCACAACCACCGCACTTTGCCATGGTAGGAAGGATTTGTTTGTTGTGATGTAATCTAGCTGTCGACAAAGTTCACCAAACGAGCAACAGATGGCGCTTTTTAACAAATCTGTTTATGGCGGTTTTTTACGGCGTGTATGGGACGGACGGATACCATAGACCGAGTACAGTATTGGTTTATAGGTATGCACACACTAAAGATTGGTCACAGATTGTTTCCCGCTCACGAACAGAACACTGTTTATTTCCCTTAGGTGTCAGGTACTCAGACTTTTTTTTTTTGATAGATTAAGAGTTTTTAAAGTTTATTACACTTAACATATCCACATTAAAGCTAGATAATAGTGTCACTAGTAAATTGCACTTATATAAGTACTTCCACAATAAACTTTTGCAAATCACACTACTATTATAATTTTTTTGACGAAAAAGTATACAGAGAGCTTTTCACCGATTGACATCCGTGACGTTGACCTGAGGAAAGAAGAGAGAGGAAGAATCGCTTGGTGTCCCTGCACCCGAAACAGATGCGGCCGTCGTAACACCGACGAATGTGAGTGCGCCTACTACCACCACTATTCCCGGAGCCAGGGGATCCGATTTTTCGGCGTTACTGGCTCACTTGACGGCGCAAATAAAGCTGAGTATAGAACAATCCCAGGCAGCAACCCAGGCACAAATAGAAAAAACCCAGGCAAAAATAGATAAATCCCAGGCAGAAACCCAGGCTCAAATAAAACAATCCCAGGCAGCAACCCAGTCAAAACTAAAGGAATCCCAGCAACTGGTATTACAATTAAATGAAAAGTGGAAAAAGACCAAAGAAGAGGTCAATGAACTTAGAATTAAAACAGCTCAACAAGATGCCCGTCTGGACCAGCAAGACACGCGCATTGACAAATATGATGCGCGTTTCGATAAATTAGACAATACCATCATGGAGTTTGGGAAGGAAGTAGAATTTTTGCATGAGAAGGTACAAAAAGGAGTCATTAAAGGTGTGGTACCGGTACCCAGTGCTTTGCCGACTTTCAAGGTACCTCATTTTGACGGGACAACGTCATGGGTGGCCTTCCGTCTACAGTTTGAGACGATCAAGCCGAAACCGCCCTTACGCTTGCTCTGCGTGGTGAGGCGGTCCAAATCCTCGAAAATATTTCCGGCGATTGCAATACCCTAGCCTGTCTGTTAGAAGCGTTGGAGTCTAGATATGGAGAGAAACACCTGGAACATGTCTACAGGGCTCAACTCCGCGACCGCACACAGAAAAGCAGTGAGGGTTTGCAACAATGGGCATCGGAAATAGAACGTATTGTTCGGAGGGCGTATGCTTCAACGCCGGGAGCAATTGATGCTACTACGGTGCAAGCCTTTACTGATGGGATTCGAGATGCAGAAGTCAGGGCTGCTGTACGTCAGGGTCACCATCAGACCCTGAAGGCAGCTTTGACGCATGCTCTGGAGGTGGAAGCAGTACGTCAAGATGGCCCACAACACGACCGTATTCGAGAAGTGACCGCACAAATAAAAGCCCGACGAGGACCAACTTGCTATGAGTGCGGCGAAAAGGGGCACAATCGAATTGATTGTCCCAGGAAGGCTAAGGGAAGAAGAACTTCTTGGTCACGTGAGGAGGTCGCGGTGATGGAGTGGCGCAAGCGCGATGCGAAGGTCGAGCCCGAGCGCCCGTGCGAGCGAGTCGAGTGGCGCGAGCGGAGCGATCGGAGCGAGCACCGCGAGCGACCCGCTGAACGAGAGCGGGAACGCGTCAAGGACCGGGAGCGAGACCGAGACCGGGAACGCGAACGTCCCGGCAAGCGAGAACACGAGCGCGAGCGGTCGCGCGGAAGGTCGCGGAGTGAGGCAGACGGAAGCCGGGACAAGGAAGTCGAGGACGAGGCCCGTAAGAAGAAGCGCCTCGAGAAAAAGGCAAGGCAAAAGGACCGCCGCCGCCAGCTAACTTCAGGAAGTAAGGGCCGACATTGTGACAAACAGGAAAATACAGAGAACGTGCGTATTGTCCAGGTGAATGATTTGGATGAAGACTGGGATAATCGATCATTGAAAGACGCACAGAAGGACGACAGTGACCTGAAGGCAGTAATCGAGTGGAAACAACGTGGCCAGAGGCCCGCTTGGAGTGAAATATCAGCGCTTAGCCCAACAGTAAAAAGTTACTGGGCTCAATGGGATAGCCTGATAATTGATAATGGAGTTCTCAAGAGGAAATGGGAATCACCCAGTGGACAGGAGGTCACCTTACAGATAGTTGTTCCCGGTGATAAAGTCGCGTCAGTGCTAAGACAGGTGCACGACGGAGTATCCGGAGGACATCTAGGAGTAAAGAAACCCCTGGAGAAGGTGAGAAAAAGATTCTATTGGGTGCATTGCCGCGAAGACGTAGAGGACTGGTGTAGAAAATGTGTAGCCTGCTCCTCAGTAAAGGGACCGCAAACGAGAGCCAGAGGTCGGCTGAAAGTGTACAATGTTGGTGCACCATGGGAAAGAGTTGCTGTCGATATAGCTGGACCATTCCCTGTTACTGAAGAAGGGAATAGGTATATCATCGTCATGCAAGACTATTTCAGCAAATGGCCAGAAGCTTTTGCAGTACCTAACCAGGAAGTTCATACAGTCGCCAAAAAGCTAGTTCACGAGGTGTTCTGTCGATTTGGCGTTCCCTTGGAGTTACACTCTGACCAGGGTAGAAACTTCGAGTCTTCACTATTTCAAGAGGTTTGCCAACTACTCGGGATACATAAGACTCGTACAACACCGTATCACCCACAGTCAGATGGAATGGTCGAAAGATTCAATCAAACGTTGGAGAATCATTTGGCCAAAGTAGTGGAAGAACATCAAAGGGATTGGGACCAATACATTCCACTCTTTTTAATGTCATACCGCTCAGCAACACATGACAGCACAAATTGCACACCGGCGAAAGTCAACTTCGGCCGAGAAATTAGACTACCCATAGATGCACTAACCGGAACACCCCCCGATACTCCTATCCTAGCCGTCGACTATGTGGCCGACCTGCGGCGTAAATTAGATGGAATACATGAGCTAGTGAGAGAGAATGGTCTGAAAACCAGTGAGAAGATGAAGATCCGATACGACCCCAAAGCTAACGTGCCCGGATTTGAAGAGGGAACTTTAGTATGGTTACATAATCCCATTAGAAGGAAAGGAAAGAGTCCAAAGTTCCAAGCCAAATGGGAGGGTCCGTACACGATAGTAACCAGAATAAACGATGTCACCTACCGGATTAAGAAAGGACCTAGAGGGAAGCTGAAGGTCGTACACGTTGACCGCCTAGCTCGCTATTATGGATCAAATCATACTCGGGACGAGCATGACTAAGAAGGAGGCAATGTTACGAATGGACCTTATGTCGATGGCATAAGGTTCAATATCGCGTGACAAGCAGTGTGTCACTTTTAAGTCCTATTTCGCCAGATCTAGACATTTTCTAGGTACAATAATAAAACGCATTGCTAGACTTAGGACGGCCTATCGAATGGTACAGGTCTCAACAGTTTTGTCAACAAAGTGTCGACATCGAAATTTCTAGAAACCCGTTTCCGGGAATTACCGTAGGTACTTCCGAGTGACCTCGAAGTTATGTGCTATTATTATTACGTCTGGAGGAAAAAAAAAGTCAACTTCGGCCGAGAAATTAGACTACCCATAGATGCACTAACCGGAACACCCCCCGATACTCCTATCCTAGCCGTCGACTATGTGGCCGACCTGCGGCGTAAATTAGATGGAATACATGAGCTAGTGAGAGAGAATGGTCTGAAAACCAGTGAGAAGATGAAGATCCGATACGACCGCAAAGCTAACGTGCCCGGATTTGAAGAGGGAACTTTAGTATGGTTACATAATCCCATTAGAAGGAAAGGAAAGAGTCCAAAGTTCCAAGCCAAATGGGAGGGTCCGTACACGATAGTAACCAGGATAAACGATGTCACCTACCGGATAAAGAAAGGACCTAGAGGGAAGCTGAAGATCGTACACGTAGACCGCCTAGCTCGCTATTATGGATCAAATCATGCTCGGGACGAGCATGACTAAGAAGGGGGCAATGTTACGAATGGACCTTATGTCGATGGCATAAGGTTCAATATCGCGTGACATGCAGTGTGTCACTTTTAAGCTCTATTTTGCCTAGATCTAGACATTTTCTAGGTACAATAATAAAACGCATTGCTAGACTTAGGACGGCCTATCGAATGGTACAGGTCTCAACAGTTTTGTCAACAAAGTGTCGACATCGAAATTTCTGGAAACCCGTTTCCTGGAATTACCATAGGTACTTACATGGCCGGTGACCTCGAAGTTATGCAGTATTATTATTACGTCTAGAGGATTCCGGAATGTTCGATCAGCTGGCCTATATATAGGCGGCGCGACGCCGGCGCACAGTCAGTCTACACTCGACTAGCGATACGAAAACTGCGACAGTTAAGAAGCAATCTTAAAGAAGACCTACTGCGACAATTATAACGAGAACTGTAAGTACTACGTGAAGAAACATCTGTAGCGTTATTGTGTGTTTACAACACGGACTTCGTGGACGTAAGAGAAGACTTCGGTACGACATCAGCTAAGTTCTACTTGTCATTGCCTACAATCGACCTTCGTTGCCAATAAACTTCGTAACCCTTAACCGGCGTTTAAGTACCCCTAGCCCGTAACAATACAAACATTTTTGGTTTTTTACTCTATTCATCGAAAGTACTCCTTAAAGCAAATCGTTCTGCCGCGGGAAAACAACAATTAAAATTCCAGCGTGTATATATTTTTTTTGTAATACTTAGTTTTTATTACATGCTTTTCAGTGTACTAGTCGAAATTCGAAAATTACTTTTTCACCTCATAAGTGGCAGCCATAACCTACATACGTTAGAAAAGTTCTCATTAATACGAAAAAAATCCCTACCTCAAAACCTACTAAACCGATTTTGATGAAACTTATAGTATTCCCTAAGTTAAACAATACATAATACAAGAAAAAAAGAATTACTTAAATCGGACTTATAGTTCCAGAAATATAGGTACAATATGTAAAGAAAACCCTGTCCGACCCATAAGGATAATAAAGGTTAGGTAAACACTTGACCTAATATAATATAAAATTTTACATAATCATCACAGTAACAATAATAATGAATTTTGAAATAATCTTTTTTTCCCGGGTATTAATTCCAATTTCCCCGAAATTTGGTCATTTTTAAAAAACTGACAACACCATTTGTGACGGAGCGAATAGCGATGCGACTACGTGCCGCATGCCCCGCCCCCCTTCACCCGCGCATACATGCGCGGGTGAAGGGGGGCGGGGCTATCGGGTTGCCTACCGCACATGCATTAAGTTACCTCGCTTTTTCGAAATAATATTTATAATTTTTTGGGGGATTTTTTTTTAAGTTTAGCCCGGCTTTGTAGGCATTATTAGAATCAGTTAACGATACCTAACAATACCTTCACGGATCGGACAGGGTTTTCTTTACATATTGTATAACGCGTACTATAAAAACATACACTTGAAATTTGGCTTACAAACATACGGGTCACAATTGAAAACCTCCTTTTATTGAAGTCGGTTAAAAACATCTAATCAATTTGAACATTTATTAATATGGAGTGGAGTGTCAGAGATAGCCCACTGGAAAGTCATAATGACGCCACGCCAGACACTATTGTATTACAGAGATGTACAAAATGGTTTTAAAAAAGCATTTAAATACAAAATGCAAAATACTTTTCAGATTTACTATTTCAAATGCAAAATACCAAATAGTTTTGCGTTTTGTATTTGAAATGCTAAATGCAAAATAGGTATTTTCAAAATACTTTTTTCAAAATAAAATAGTTTCTTAACTATAGATATAATGAATGTTCGTCGTTTTGGTTGATTTTTTTTGGTTCACTTCTTTCCGTACTTCTAAACGGAAAAGGCAAAGGCATGGTACGCCTTACAGTCTGGACTTGAGAAAGTTTATCCTTTTCTATTTTTTCCTTTATATATCTTCTTATCCTGACTTAACTAACCTACCTCCTATCGTTTCCCGCGTGAGCCGACTACATTATAATTTTTAATTCGAGTCAGATAAATGACAACTCCAGTGTTGCAGGTTTTTTGTCCCAAATAAATAGTGATGTGGTAAATCGAGATTTTACACTTAAAACTTAGTCTAGATTGCACTTTTTAATTCAAATTGCGTCTAAATATATAAATAAAAATACAGCGTGGAACAAAAGTCAGTTTATATTTGAAATAATGATAAAATAAATAATTTCAGTAGGTAGATTTAAACTGTTTATTGTAACAAAAACTAATTACGAACGCTAGGTTGTGGAAGAATTGGCCGCTGAATCGCGGTGCCACAATCCTGCGTCTGCCCCCCTATCACTGTGAGCTCAACCTAATAGAGTTAGGTGCGTATTCCAAAAGGAAACTCAAGCATTGATCTCTGCTTAAACATTACTTAAAACTAGTTTTAACCAATCAAGTGGCTTGAATCGAGACTTAAGTAAAGCTTGAGTTTTGAGTGACGTTCTGTAATACGGACCTTAGTTTGGGCTCAAGCAAAGGAGTACGTCGCCAGAAAAAACAAAACTTGACACCGGAAAATAGGAGAAGTGCATCAATCATGACATAAAAGTTGAAGATGAAATGTGTCAACTCGACCACATCATGGATGAATGTGCGGATTCATAATTTATAAATGTAACCGATTCTGATTCGAGTGGTAATCAATAAAAAAGTAACGAATAAAAACGTATAAAATGATTTGTATTATTTCTTTTTTCTTTATTTTGCTCTGAATCTCTTTAAACATTTTTTCCCCAGCTCTTGTGATAATGTTGTAGTGAGTTTAATATGCTGGTAAGGCCCATATTTCTAAAATCATATTGTTAAATACGGTATGTATTACATATTTACAATAAAAAACCGCTTTGATACCTAATGAAATAATGCAAGACTAAATGTAAAAATGTCGTGGTGTCCTAGTGGTTAAAACACCAGCCTCTCAAGTATGAGTGCGCGGGTTCGATTCCAGGTCAGGCAAGTACCAATGTAACTCTTCTAGAGTTATATGTACTTTCTAAATATATATTGGACACCAATGACTGAAGGTGAAGGAAAACATCTTGAGGAAACCTGGACTTTAAGTCTGAAATCGCCATCCCGCATTGAGCAAGCGTGGTGATTATGCTCAATCCTTCTCTGTATGAGAGGAGACCTGTGCCCAGCAGTGGGACGATAAAAGGTTGATGATGAAATGTCTAACAATAAGGTGGACCGATGACCTGGTGAAGGTCGCGGGAAGCTGATGGATGCGGGCAGCACAAAACCGATCATCGTGGAAAGCCTTGGGGGAGGCCTTTGTTCAGCAGTGGACATCTATAGGCTGAAGAAGAAGAAATGTCTAAGTCTATTGATTGCCGAACATCACTACTGTAGCGGGTCACCCTTATTCATATCAGTGACACTTGCCCTTGTCATTTTTCTGACTCGAATTAAAAATCCCACTATAGGAGGGGTTTGGGGTAAAGTCATGATGTGGCCACTATGCTGCAATATTTCAATGTTCTTTATAAATTATTCACTGAATGCACTTTTTACTACATAAATCACGCGCTTTTATTTAGTAAACAACACTATAAATAATTTTAAAAGTCCAATGAAAAATGAGCGTGACACTCTGCTTGACTTTCCCGCCAAAAAACCTGACCAAAGAAGTAAAAAATGTTTTTTTTTCAACTGTCATTAGCGATATCCGCCATTATTGTGAAATCAAATTTTCAAAAAATTTCTATAATTCGTTACACGTGTTATTGGCAAAATTGTGGTAACTATTCCACAGGGGCCATTGATCAAGAGTTGAAGTAGTATGCAATACTTGATCCATACCCATCAGCCCTATCAGCTCGAACACAGGAGAAGCCCGAGACCCTAAACAAGGAGTTAGGCTTCAGCCATGTCTCTTGGAGAGCTATAACAAAAGGATCATAGTTATTTATAAGATCAATTAGTTCATGTTTTTTATTGTTGAGACTTTGGCAATTCCATTGAATCACCTTGGACCTGGAATCCATTGTAAAGATTATTAGATTTATATAATTCATATATTATAGCAACTTATACTAACTATTATAGATTATGGATTTATATATTATACTACTATTATAGATTTATATACTATAGCAACATTGGACGGTGAAATGGTTTTTGACTGTGATAATAATTTTATTAAAAATTGTATTAGATCTGAAAATTTAGTATCATCATTTTCCTTATTTTAAAAAATTTGTTGGTTGTTAGGAAGAGTGGGATTTTTAATTATTTCATTATGAGCAGCCATGTCATAAGCACAGCCATTTAAAGGCTGAGGTATACTGCCGCCGTAAGGAAAAAAGACGCATCTAACATCTTTTTTCAAATTGAGTTACATGCATATTCTAAATCAGTAAAAGAAATAGCATACAATAATATATTTATATTTTGCATAAAAAAAAATGTTAGATGCGTCTTTTTTCCTTATGTCGGCAGTATAGCAAAATCTCTGACAATAGCATTATGTGCATTTTTATTATACCCATGTACATATTTTGGAGGCCCTCGTGGTTTTAGGAAAACAGTCTTTGTAACTATTAGAAGGATTAGCATAAAGGGATCCTGGATTAATAGGCTATACAACGCAAAAAGAATTCTAGACCAGTAGTTCCTGAGATTAGCGCGCACAAACAAACAAACTCTTCAGCTTTATATATTAGTATAGATTATAGCCGAATATGATTGAAAAAAAAAAAAAATTGTTATATCTACATTTTTTAGCTCTAAAGAACTTATATTTAATAGTGCAGTCAATTAAAAATAAGTTTGGTTTGATTGGTTGGCTTCCTAGTAAAGAAAGTAAACAAATAAAACAAGGGATTCCCCGCACGGCTCGTCGGCGGCAAAGATTTACTCGCGGTAGTTACGCAACGTAAGCAAATATTGTCAGTCTATAAAAATAATTTTCACAATACAATTAATTTATATCTTTTTTTTCTTTCATTGCATACATTTGTATACCTATGTGTTTGCCTTCATATTTATGTAGGCGCGAGGCCCCTTGTACCGCGAGGCCGTAGGCGGTGGCCCACGTCGCCCACGCCTAACGCCGCCTCTGCGCGGGAACACCAGGTACTAATCCCATTCGTGTTATATTAAATGTAGGGATAAACGCTTTATAATTGTGTGTTTTAAGGCTCTCGTGTACAATTAAAGAATTTGCGTCCAGATGATTAGAAAAGGAAAGTGCAATTTTATTTCAACCAATTCTTTTAACACTTCCATTAATTATGTTTTTGAAGGCGTTATGCTTTAAAAACTTACCAAATGTGATGGGGTGCAGTGTCGTACCTTCATTGGTTGTTGTGAAGTTCTTTTGAAAATGGATTAAAAAAGGCGCGCTATCCGATTGTTCGTAACTTGTTCTGCCAATCTGAGGGGCAGGTACTACCATAGTGTACCATAGAATGAGTAGGGATGTCAGCTGTATTAGGCTGAATAGGCTTAGTTTTGGTATTGGGTACTGAAACTAATTCAGCAACTTTCGAATCATTGCAGTTACAACCATTTGACTCCGAACCATAATTTTTGCGGGTGCGGCGACGTTTATTGCAATGCTTACAGAGATGTAAACGTGACCTTTTTAAGTTTCGAGCCGAGGAAGAAACATCTGTATCCATACCCGATTCATTTGATTGTACTGTGATGTAAAAGCCTGCCGGGGGAACGAGTTCCCCCGGGTCGGGCGGAAATCATATAAGAAAACTTACCACTACCGAAGAAATAATCTAACACTAAGTTAAAACTATAAATAATAGAATATACAACATAAATACAATATATAAACAATTATAAACCAATCCTCGAAAACAAAATTAAATTGCTGGGAAAAAATCGCGACCGCTCGACTCAAAGTTTCCCGCCCTTTTTATGGTTCAATAGTTTATAGGTTGTTTAGAATGTTTTAATCATGTTTATAAAGGTGAGGTCGAAAGAAGTCGAGATCAATCAAATGAAACTTTCTTTTTTATTTATTTTTAGGGACTTTTATACAATTATTGTACATGCCAGTCCCATCAGCACACAGCTCCCGAGGCAAATGAAACTTTAAAAAAGTATAGACTACGTATAGGTAAGCGTGATGCAATTTTCGCGCGTATGCAAATTACTTATGATTTTTCTGTGAATTATTTTTGTTTAATGCCTCTAATTAATAAGTCGTATCCAAACAATTCAAGGATATTCTAGACGAAATCAATGACGTCCAGTTATTAATAAACCCAACGCTCAGGTCAATTATCAAGCATATGCACCTTTTGAGAATTTTTAAACACGTTTGTGATAAAATTTCGCTCGTTGCCTAATCAGAAACCTTACTGACTAAAACCCACCTGTATTTCTTCTCTTGCCGCGCGTAGCATCGTTGGTCGTGTTGTTGGGTTTAACATTGCATCACCTCGCTCAACTGCAGTCTTCCTTCCCATTCACTCAGTTATTTTGAGTGAATTTAAAAATTAGGCCATAAAGTTGAAAATCTAATAATGAAATTTGACAGATTGAACTAGCTGGATGTGCTTCAGTCTGTAGTTTATTTATCGGATACTAGCTTTCCGCCCGCGTGGAATTCGGTTATATCGCGCTTTTTAGATCTCCCTCGCGAATATCAAATTTTTCAATAAAAGTCAGCCTATGTCCTTTCTTAGGGTCTAAAGATTGTCTGTGCCAAATTTCATCAAAATCGGTTGAGAGGTTTAAGCGGGAAAGTGTAACAGACAGAGTTACTTTCGCATTTAAAATATTAGTATGGATTTACTCGCTATGAAAATAAAACAGCAAAATAATTTCCAGCATCTTTAATTGCAATTAAAACGGAAAAATTACCAGTAATCAATATAGTATCACTACATGACATTTCACGTTTAATATGACTCAAATATAAATATGATCATTTTACCTCCTAAATATAAAAAAAATCTAAATAAATAAAAAATAAACTTCATTTGCTGATTATACGAAATTAATTTAGTTTATATAATATTATGTAATATATTAAATCTAGTTTTGTATTAATTCTCTGTATTTGTAAACACACGAGAAATATCACTTCTAACTGACTCTGCAAGGTTTACTTAACATGTTACAGTATAGATGTGACCGATTTGTACATTTTCTAGTCAATTTGCAGATTGATTAAAATATAGTGTTCATGACAATGACAATCGGACATACTCGTGTATATTACATATATTAATTGAGATGAAAGCCGTTTTAATGATCAAATATTTGGTCAGTTATCGATGCAACAACCCCAACATTACGACTGTGTTTCCCTGAAGGAGAACGGCAGAGGTACATTTTTATAGTGCCTTGTGAAGGGCCAAATTATTGCTATCCCTATGTATCGAATTAAAAAATTACACATAAAACTGCTTTCATCTCAATATACACACATCAAAAGTGTCTAGGGATCAAGCATTTTTATGCGGATTTCTTGAGATTGAGATGTGGCTTTGTAATAAATTTATGATTTTATAAATTTATATGGATCCTTTTTGGTGCATTTCATAATTTGAATCAGGAACTGTGAATCAAATTCGAGTAAAAGATGAAAATCAGCTGTCAATATTTTCCCTATAAAAACATACAACGCATTGAAGACATTATTAGTGCTACTGTTTCCCTACTACTGATTAAAACCAACGTTATTATGGAGCGGCGACGTCATTTAAGCAGGGAAGAAATGCTCAGAGCCGTGGGAATGATAGAAGCTGGTTCCCGGCAACGTACTGTGGCTTTAGCTCTGAATACAAGTCAGAGTGTTATCAGTCGACTTTGGACACGTTACCGAAGCACTGGTACCGTGGCTGAGCGCCATGGAGGACGGTATCGCTGCACCACACGGAGACAAGACCGATACATTCAAATCTTAACTCGAAGAGCTCCAACAATAACCGCCATGATGTTAGCCGTGAGGCTTCATCACTCTTCAGGGAACTTAATTAGCGACCAAACAGTCAGAAACCGCTTGCATGAAGTGAACCTTCATTCCCGAAGACCGCTACGGGTACCACCTATAGCAATGCACAATCGTAGGATTCGATATCAATGGGCTCTTGAACACAGAAATTGGGCAGAAGAACAATGGCGTTTCGTGTGCTTTTCTGATGAGTCTCGTTTTGGTATGAGACCGGATACAAGACGTATACGACACTGGAGAACCCCTGGACGCCAACAGCGATTAAAATCCTGCCAGGAAGTCCATCCTTATAGTGGTGGAACCATCATGGTATGGGCGGGTATTTGGATCGGCGGAAGAACTGAGTTGATTTGGATCAGAGGCAACCTCAACGCTCAAATTTATGCTGAAACGATTGTATCAGACGTCATCGTTCCTCTACAAGTGCAAATCGGTCCCTTATTTCAGTTAATGCATGATAATGCACGACCGCACACCGCAAGAGTTGTAAGACAGACTCGCCGCAGCTAACATCAAGGTCCTGCCCTGGCCTGCTCAGTCGCCAGACTTGAACCCGATTGAGCATGCATGGGATATGCTACAGAGAAGAGCTCTGCCGAATATGGAGGGTATCCAGTCGCAAGAAGACCTTTTTTTGTTGTTGCAACGAACATGGGCGGCCATTCCACAGCGTGATTTGGATGAACTCATTTTGAGTATGCCAAACCGATGTTCTTGTGTTGTTAGTGTTCGCGGTAGAAACACGGATTATTAATTGTTTAAGTTACCCAATAAAATTTTAGAGAAAACTGTTATTTCAGTCTTTTTTTCGAACTTTTGTGTTAGTGGTTCAAATGTCAAATATCCCTTTATTAGGAAAATGGCAAATTTCTTTATTAATGCAAAGGTGACTTGGTTTATCGTTACTGTGACAAACGAAAACACTTTATTTGATGAATCCTTAAAGAAAATTTTAATTAATATCAATCAGGAGAAAAGTTATTGCAAAAATATATGTTGATCCCTAGACACTTTTGATGTGTGTATTATGATAATTGCCCTTGGGATTAACATAGATAAAACTTTTACTTCAGAATGAATAGTTTACACATTAAAATGTTAAAATAAAACAAAACTATTGACAAAGTAAGTACAAAATATAAATATCAACCAATTTCTAATATAAATATCATATATCTACCTAACACGTATTATGCTTTTCAGTCATATTATACGTTAAGTTCCATGCACACGCGGTAACCCTTGCATCTGTGAGAGACTGTTTCAGGACACAAAGTAGATCGACAAAACCTATCAGTTGCATAGGGATTCTAAACACACTGTTCTTATCATATCTCAAAGGATAAGCTTTTCTAACTGGGGTCGAGCAGGCCGTCGTCCATCATCATTATCATTTCAGCCGAAAGATATCCACTGCTGGACATAGGTCTCCCCCAAGGATCTCCACGACGACCGGTCCTGCGCATCCCGCATCCAGCAGCCGTCGGCCCTCATTATATTATTAGCGCGTTGTGAGCTACACTTGTCTGACGAGTGAGCGAACTGTAAAGTCCAATTTACTTGATGAAATTTATTTGCTTGCCGACTAAACAGTGTTCCGACGAAACCACGTTGTTTTAATATTATTATAAAAGAAGGAACTTTCATCGTGTAAATTAGGATTTAGTTTACTTTCAAGCTTAGCTAAATTTGGAAATAGCCTAGAATCTGAGATGAATACAAGGGCACAGACTGAGTCCACAAACCTGCTCAGGTATTGCCTTGTAAAAGTTGGTCGACATTGCTATTCATGATTTTCATAGTTTCTGTTCAATTCTTTAGCGAAATCACATCGAACCGCCGTCTTTTGTTCGTCGCACACATACAGAACAAGATGCCTACTAGAGGAGTTCCCGCGTGTATATAGCGTTGAAACAAACACCACAAAAAGCTACAGATAGCAAGTTCCTCGCACAAATCTTATCACAATAGTACCGATGCAAACTTTACCGCGTCTTACCGGGACTGATAAGCCGCAAGAGCGTCTACGCGGCAAACAACAAGTAACGGCGTGATTGTCAACCTCAATTACAGCTACGTTAGCAATACAATGTAAGCCTATCTAAATTTACATCACTATGTCGATATTTTGACTAGCACTTACAGTCAACGATGGTTCAGGATCAAAACTGGCCAATAGAAACGAAACACGTACTTTAATGATTACAGATTATTTCGTGATCTACACTTAAATTACTAGGTTTACTTGACAAGTTTTATTTCTGTGAAATATTACTATATTTTAAAAGTGAACTCTATTACACGTGAATAAAATATTGATAGAACATTTTAATGCATGAATTTTAAATCATTTTAAATTTCATCCTAAGCTATTTTTAAAGCGACTATTGTAACAACCCGGATAACAATATTTGTCTAATTTATTACTGACTACCGTAGTGTAGAAACGACCGAATACGAATGTGTCTTCTTCTTCAGCCTATAGAGGTCTGCTGCTGGACAAAGGCCTCCCCCAAGGCTTTTCACAATGACGGATCTTGTGCTGCCCGCATCCATCGGCTTCCCGCGACCTTCACCAAGTCATCGGTCCACCTTGTTGGGAACACTCCAGAACCTTACTGTTCTACGAGCAATGTGCCACTTCATTTTAGCGACTCGAAGAGCTATGTCGGTGACTTTGATTCTTCTGCGTATCTCATTTCTGTTTCGATCGCGCAGAAAAACTCCGAGCATAGCTCTTTCCATCGCCCTTTGTGTGACTCTGAGCATTCGTATGAGGTCCAATGTTACCGTGTGTGAATGTGTAATTAATGATAAATCGCAATACCTCAAAATAACGAATAATCTTGTAAAGAAGAATGCATTGCGTGTTTGTGTGTGTGTGAGTGTACGCGAATAATATAATTAGACTGTAATGTGTGCGAAAGCAGATGTTCACGATTAAACAAATAGGTCTAAGTTCTAAATTATAGTCAAACGTAAAAACGGAAGTAAACTATATATGTGTCGCAAGGAATATAAGGGGACGAAATCTATAAGCAAAAACCACACAGTCAAGGTAACAAGTCAAAGCCAACTTCACATTCAAAGTACACAAAGAAACAGCTGTTTTCATCTGAATATTCCACCCTCAACCAGCGTTCGCTGTAATATTTTTGTATAATAACTTAATATATTTATTATATGATTTCGTAAAGTACTAATTAAAACTCTATCATGATTTCCAATAAAATATGAGTAAACATCGAGCGAAAAATTTTGTATTAAAGTATATACAAAAATAACTATCACTTATTTTTAAATGAATAATATAATAAGGCATGAGTTACACGAACATGTAATGCTTTCGGGATAGCGGCTGTATTACTTTAAAATATACATAAGCATTGTAACATTTTTGTAACTTGACCCAGTATATGGACGTAACACACAAGAAATACATTTGCTCACTAGAAATAACGTCCTGGATCCGCTGCTGTTTCGTATAGCGAGTGCTCAAGTGTATACCCATGTAAATATTGGTGAAGATTACATTCACTTGTGACGTAGTGAATACAATAGAGCAATATATACCTAATCTATTTATGCACCATTATTAATTTGATTAAAATAACACCAGCATCTACTAACTTGAAAAATAATAGAAATATACATTAAAATAATTCAGTCAAAAATAAAACATACATCCCTACTAACTTCTCGAGCGGTACTCTTGCGTCGAAGTTGATTACACATAGGTATCATAACATCGAGTAAGCAGAACCGGACAATTATATAAGCCAACATAATAATCCATTCAAAAATCATTTTAACGCAAGTGTACCGCAACGCGTCTAAAACAATAATTTCAAATAATAATTAAAAATAATTTCATTACATAATAAATGTAATAATAAATTAAAGTTACAAAATTGTGATGCAGATGACAACCACAGCCCAAATGGTCACATTTCTTGAGAAGATTTATTATAACTACCGCGTATTTATAATTATAAAAATGTTCAATATAATTATTATTATTTTAATCTAACTAACACTACTAAAACGTATTATTTGGTGGTTACATCTTGTACATAATTTTAATGAGATTAAGCTTGGACCGAGGTCGGCAGAACTTAAAGAAAACGTGCCTCCCTCGGCCAAACGATTCTTGACATGAGCAATATAAGGACTATAGCGCTAAGAAACAATATTGCCAAATATTAAGCACACATAGTAACTATACGATGAATGATACAGTGTAGTAGTGTATATAACAATGTTATATAATGCCATGTGAGACATCGCGATTGGAGAGTGTAATGACGTGTGTAGTGACGTGATCAACACATTGAGTGGCACATTTCTTATGAATTTAGGATATGCATGTAACTAAGTTAGCTGTTCACCACTAAATTCATGACTCACGGTAACCAAGGACAGGAATGGGACAAATTAATTTATTATATTTTATAACACAGCAATAGGGTATTTGACTGAAAAAACTAATTAGTCCGTCAGATTTCCAAAAAATATTAGACACGTATTTTTTCTTTTTTCATATAAACATAAAATGAAGACGACACAGCGCGTTGAAAACTCGTGTGACGTCACTGCACGCTACACTTTTTAGTGGCCAGTGACGTCACCAGCCACCACTCCTGATCTTTGATGCCTTTTATATTTGTCAATTTTTATTGATTTGATAAAACAAAATATACGTATCCAATATTTTTCTATAATCTGAATGACGGACTAAATAGAATCATTTTTTTACCCAGGAAACATCCCTATTCAATGGACTCTATCAAATAGATTTCATGGCATCAATCCTGATCATTGTTTGATCTGTTTTTAAAACACGCATATCCTATATTAATAAGTAATGCTGATAGGATAAAAATGGATACGAAGGACCAACACATAAATCAATTCCTAATTGCGGTTGCAACCGAACTCTAAGATATAAGACGTTACCGTAAATACTGATCAACCAACACTTCGCTTATCCGTTTCATTCGACGGTTTGGAGACGAGACAAAGAATAAATTACAAATAGAGTACAAAATTAAATACATGGGGAATATTGTACAAAATGGATTTACATATAGCTATTACATATACCCATTTGTGATATTAACTACGTCTTGCGAATCGCTATTCAAAATCATTCTTTAGTAACATTTTTGTGACCTCTCAGATCTTCGCATACATAATAGCTCAATAACTTACAGGATCATAAGAAAATAATCTCAAACATTCCCTTAAATAATAAAGGTAACTGACAAAACTAATATAAATATAGAATCTAAGTAAACAACAAATCCACTTTAAGAAACAAGAATATTTCGTTCGAGGCCCCAACAGTAAATACAAACAGTATAAAAAAGGAGCATGCAAAATATTAATCACAAAATGTACCTGCGCGAGGCCAAAAGGCTCCTGTCTAAGTATAACGTGGCGATATTTAAAAAATAAATACCGTAACTCTGGTTTTTGATAGGGCCCGACTGTACAACAGTGATCTTGTAAGAATTTGTACACCTGTCAGGGTGATGTCTACTCCATGCATCTCCAGAACCGTCGTCCTATTCACATCAACATGGTAACTTACGCGTTGATGGGCGTCGCCGGTTTAGCAGACGTACACACATACACATAGTCCGAATCGGAGTCAAGTCGCACACGGCTGGCCTTACGTTAGGCGGTCGCGACTTGCCATACTATCAAATGGCTCTTGGAAGCCCGGTCGGCCAACGAACTGTGCCCGCTTGACGACCCATCCTCAGCAACTACTACACTGTCTTCCATTTCCGAATCGGCTGTAAATGAAAATGTTATATTGATTATTTTTCGTATTATTTTCGACGTTCGTCTTCGTCCGCACAAATTCTCAAATTTTCTCTTTACCATGACACTAAAATACCAATTTAAATTGTAGTAGTTCAAAATAAATGTGACTAGAATGGTGGATACACAACATAGAAAAACAAAGTAATAAACGACAATGGAGAAAAAGTTTAAATGATGACGTATTCATGAGGTGTTCTGATAACAAAAAAATGTTCACAATAAAAGACGTTACAGCGAGTTCATTTCAGTGGCTGCTAAGACACGCATATGCAGGGTGTGCCGTCTTACACTCAACAGAACACGTGAAGAAGCCATCTAATCTTCCATCTATACTTTGATATAATAAACTAATGGTATACTTTAGGGTTGTAACGGAGGCTTGTTAGCGGAGGCGGATGCGGAGGCGACGAGTCTCACCTCCGCGGATGCGGAGGTTAACGGAGGCGGAGGCGGAGGTGAAAGTAGATATAGAAAAAATTGAAATTTATGGTTAATTAAAAGAATTTTATTATTTTAAATACGTACATATAGTAGTATACTTGGTAAAAAAAATATTACCTTCTTGTAATGAAAATTAAGGAGAAACAAATTGTGTTTGCCGCATTCCCGCCTCGCACTAGTTGATTCTTGACCATTTCGCGCTCAAACGTGGCCGGACGGTTGTCGAGCGTCGCGTCTTGCGCGTTATTTATTTTATAAATCCGTAAATCAACCTCCGTTATAACTCCGCAAAAATTGTGAGGAGGCGGAGGCGGAAGTGAAGATACGATTTCTTGCGGAACTTCCGCAGTAACGGAAGCGGAGGCGAAGCTCCGTTACAACCCTAGTATACTTGTTGTAAGAGGAGCTGCTTTCCTGAGGCGCCTCTCCAAAATCTTAGCTAAAACATTGCAAGAATATGGCGCCAATTCTCAAGTTCACAAACTAATTTTAAGCTTACTGCATCTTTTGCTTTCTAATTCATTAAGAAAAGGATAGAAGACAATATTTTAGTTTAATCCTGTCAAATTAAGATACTCTATGTCTATAAAGTAGCTTAATTTCCAAACTGTCTAGTTTGGACGCGATTATAAACATGGCGACCAAAAATACATCAATTTATGTCAGGCGCGGACTAATTTGACAGGTCTAAACTAACATATCATTTTCTGTCCTTTTCTTAATGAAATGTCTCTCCACTTTGGATTCAGTGGAGAGACGTGCAAAGAGGCTGATTGGTGACCCTGATCTAACTCGAGTCGGTCTCCAAAGCCTAGAGCACAGGCGTAGAGTAGCCAGCCTTTCGGTGTTCTATAGGATGCATTTCGGGGAGTGTGCGATGGAATTGCATGATTTAATTCCCCCATCTCCGTTCCACCAGCGGACGACCGGTCGTACGGCTGGTTTCCACCCTTACGTTGTTAACACCACTACGATCCGGACGAAGCGTTTCGCCTCCTACTTTATACCGCGTACATCGAGAGACTGGAATAGTTTGCCAGCGGCGGTGTTTCCGTCGGACTACAATTTGAGTGTCTTCGAGGCTAGAGAGAATAGGCTCTTAATAAACTAGTGCGCTTTACCATCAACGATTGCGTCACTGCTTACCATGCGGTCACGCGCTAGTTTATAATATATATATATAAAAAAAAAATGTAAAGAAAAAGACGTACAAAATTTAAATTTAATTTAGTTTGTGAACAAAGGAAATCGGAGCTTATAACAATCAAAGTGCATAATATGTTTCCACGCACAAATCGTTCAGTTTGTTTTAGCCAGGTACAAGCGAAAAGAACAAATAGAAAACTGTTAAAATATATTATCTTACAACTACATTGTCGTACATTGAACACTGTCTGTTAATATTTACATACATGTCTATATACTGGTAGATATTAGCAATATACACGTTAGCAATGTATTGGGAACATAATTAGTTAATTATGTAACATTGTGCTCACCTGCCGTGGAATGTGTTACACCGAAACCCAATGTGTTAGTAATGAGTTTAGTGGTATGTTAGAATGGTCTAAAATGCATAAACTGATGGTATGAAAGGTGAGGTTTTGACAGAGTACTGTTAGACGTTGGGTGGTGGTTGATTAACAAAAGCCAGTATTAACCTGGCTTATTTATAACCTAATATTATGAAGTATTAAACTGCTTGATTGCCTAAACACTTTAATTAATGTCAAATATTTAAAAATACAACATCTGTACATCGACTAAACAAAATGTGTCAAGGAGTTTTTATATCCACGGGAGCTGTCAAAACCTCATAAAGACCCATTTATTTATTGACAAATAACCATGATCTACATGCCCATGTTAGCTTGTGTTATGTGTCAGCAAGCGCACATGCTGGTTTTATTCTAAAATTCAACGTACCAGTAATAAATATAAATTAATTATGCTACGTTCAGGTACGTTCAGGACTCTCTTAAGACCTGCCATACAATGACGTGGGAGGCTGTGTCACGTATGTCATCAGCATGCTCTTCTATATCGACAAAAGAAAAAAAAAACCGGGGAAATTAAAATTATTAACTGCATTATGCCTATTCAGTGCGTATTTTCCACTAAAATTGTGACTCGGATTTTATGAGTTATTTGCCGAATTCGTTCAAAGTGAAAGTATAAGATCTCTCTAAGGTGCTATTTAAAAACTGAATGGCTAATCAAAACTTTGCAAACACGGCCTTTTCCTCTATCGCGGATCGTTGTTAAAGCCTATTTATTTGTTTAAGTCTCGAAGAGCCTATTTATCTATAAAGTTTTCAAAATGTTAACTTTATTGTTAAAAATACAATGAACGAAAACTCCAATCCAAGTGTTAGATAAAATTATAATTGAACAAAAAAAAACACATTTTAGTAGAAAACACCTGAAATTCAAATCAAACAATAGGCACAAATCCTTATCACAATGTTCTCCTATTTTAAAATAAAACGAATCTTAATTCTATGCGTAGAAGCGTATAAGCGTCATACTAGAATCTACTATTATCAAGCAAAGCTTACTAAACGCAATTGGGATGAATACGGACTACACTAACGTGCATATTGCTTGTTTTGAGTTTTTATTTTTTAATTTTTATGAATCTGGTAAGTACGATTAAGTTTCACGGATGTCAAGTGCACATTTGGAATTTAAGAGCATAAAATTGTGGCCAGTTATATTATTTTCTATACTTTATCCATACTAATATTATAAATGCGAAAGTAACTCTGTCTGTCTGTCTGTCTGTCTGGTACGCTTTCCCGCTTAAACCTCTCAACCGATTTTGATGAAATTAGATATAGACCCTGAGAAAGAACATAGGCTACCTTTTATCCCGGAAAAATTTGATGTTCCCGAGGGAAATCTAAAAAGCACGATATAACTGAAATTTACGCGGGCGAAGCCGCGGGCGGAAAGCTAGTTAAAAATAAACGAAAGCAGGTTTATTTAACATCACTAAGGGCTGATTTTTCTATAGTCAAGTAACTTTTAAGTCACTAATAAGTATAGCAGTTAGACAGCTGTTGTATGGAAATGATAACGACAGCACATTTATGTTATAAATTCAATTCTAATTGGGCCGATTTTCGCATAGGCAAATGAACGAACACGGGTGGGTTTTAGTTACTAGAAGTCTGACACGCCCTTCCACTCCGTCCAGAGCGGAAGAAGTCATTTGATGATTTATTATCCTAAAAGGAGGCCTTTTCATCTATAGATAATACCGAAATAATAAAAGTGACGTTATGACAGACCATATATACAAAAAATTCTGTCAAAAAGAATAAATTATTCCCCGAATAAAAGTTACTTCGCGAATGAAAAACTTGCCCTTACTACTAAATATATTCTTAATTTTTAATTTACTTGATAGTCATAGCTAGTCGTTACTTTTGGCACTTATGAATCTTTGAAAACGAATACTGGTAAAATGGTCACAATTTTTATATAACCAGCACAAGGGAAGTTGTATGTTGCCACAGATATATCAAAATATGTAAAACATCACACACTTGCATCCATGAAATGTCTGAATAAATTAATTTTAATATGTATGGTTGGTGGACCTCAATGTTATCATAATCAAGACAACCTCTTTATGATAATGGTAAGAGGATGAATAATTTAAATACTGTTTTATGTTATGTATAAAAATGCGTACGCACTACCTACTTACATATTGTATAGCTTTTGACGAAAAGTATTTATTTATACAACATGTATCAAAAAGGGTATATACATACCAAGGGCATGCCATCTTTAGATGATATCAAACGATATCAGAAAGGTTTCAACTCGAAATAAAATACTTAAAAAATTGGTACCAAATTTTCGGTTTCGTGTGTTTCTTAAAATAAAATCATAACAAACGTGGCAGCACACTACATATGTTAAAAACTACTAGTTATCCGTCACGTTACTTGCCAAAATCCGATAAATGTCTTCAATATCTCTGTGCGACTAGTATGATAGTAGCCCATCACAGGCGGTGTTTTTCCTCATAACTTCCTAACATAAAGAGATAGAATTAAAAAACCCTTCCAATATCGTTTGATATCATGTAAAGATGCCATGCCTTTGTTATGTATATACCCTTTATGTTACACGTTGTATATTGTTTTTATCACAGAATGAATGAGGTTAGCACTATCCAATATCATCTAATGTTTGTGCATAGCAATACATGATTTATTCATAACATTTGCTTACTTTTCGTTATTAAAATAAAGATTAATTCTCTTGTTTTCTAGTACTTTGAGGCATCTAATGGGAAAAACGCCTAGCACCTGTAAATGTATCGTCCGATAAGGAAGCTATGGACTTAAATCAAGATTAAACAGTGTTATTGAACAATGTTAGGTGAAAGTTACTTTATTGAATGATAAGTTAGTTTTATTAAACATATTATTGAAATTCGTTGATGACAAAAATGATTGTATTGCAATGAATTTTTTGCTTATTCGATCACATAACATGCGTTAACATTCAGTTACTCAATAATTCATACAGATGCATGAATTGTCCAAGAAAACTGTTTTAAATTGATGAGTAGGAGTATCCAGTCGCCACTCAAACCACAGCTCATATATCGAATCTCTCATTAAACAATCAAATATTCGATCTGGCTAATGTTTCATCTGGTCCCATTGTTACTACATATTTGACTGAATTGTCTGACCTACAAATTGCTCTTAGTCCAATTGGTGACACCAAGGCCCTTAGAGTCAGATATAGCTACATATACATAGACGTCTGTAAAATGTATATTTAAACATCAGGGCGGTGAATTCTGAAAGTTGGCAACGCTTCTAATAATTGTCAAATATTCCGCTGTTTTGATAAATGACTTGGAAGTGATTGCTTTGCTTCACAATCAATATTTTAGTATGATATTTCATCATTTAATTAATGATGTAATTTTGAATCAGAATGTAATCTTTTTTAAAACCGTTGCCCCCACTTTGAATTACTCCTGTATTGAAGGTACGTTATAAACATTGAAACTGACATACAAAAATAGCAGTAGAAGCGGAACAACAACCTGTAGGTTATATAAATATTTGTTCTGTGTGCCACCGTCACTGCGGAAACAGTGTCATCAACATTGATAGATTAAAAAACTCGTCACACATTTCCCAACCCACTGCAACTCCTGAAAGCCAGAATCAACAGTGGAAACCGCCAGAAAAACGCCGAGCAATGAAGCTGGACGAGTCCCGGAGAAACAATTCAACTGTCTTGGGTCCCGCAACGAAATTAATCAGAAAAGAATAGCGGAGGAGTAAGAAAAAAGATATTTTTTCCACTTCCCTCCATAACAAGCAGGAGACAGAACAGAACTAGTCCAATCGGCACAAAGGGACATTATTGCAACTGGGAGAAGCCCAGATTGCCAAGCACCACGGAATAAAATTTGATTAAGTTAATGGGTCCTAAGTAGGTAACATTGATAGATTAGTTAAAACAGCAATATATTTGAAGGTATTTACATCATTGCCTAGAATTCACCGGCGGTTTAAATACTAATTTTTCAGTTATCCATCCCGCCTTAGGGCTTCAAAGATTCTGTAGCTATGTCTGACTATACAGATAAAAATAAAACCTCTTCTAAAGCTTTAAATTAAATAATGGAACGTACCTATTCTGAAGTCAATGTATCCTTCACCGCCCGAAATAACCAGCATCGGTGGCATGGTCGGAGAGTGCCTTCGAGGAGATTCGGGCGTGTGCGCCGGGGACCCAGCGACCCCTGGCACGGCGACAAAGAATGTGACGGCGTCGCGATGGCCGTGGAAACTCAGCTGTGCATGCGCCATGGAGCACCACGGAATATTGCCGGTGGGACATGCGGCTATGGCGGCTGGAAACAGGTAAATGTGGATATGAGTGAACACAGTAGAAAGATAATCATCATCATCTCAGCGTTAATCCCAGTTGCAGCCATAGCTTTTCAAATTTGGAGTCTGGGGTCCGTTTTACCAGTCTAACTGCTGTTTTTCGCTAAACTTCGATATTTTCCGTGATGCGACTGCCGTCTGACCTCCACAACCCGAAGGCGATATCTAAGCATTGCAGTTAGACCAATTGTTAGACTTTTGAGGGCTCCAACAACCCGTAACGACTGCCACTAGATGTTTGTATGGCAATCGGGACTAACGGCTTAACGTGCTTTCCGAGGCACGACCAGATCAGTGCAAATATTCATAGTCATGCATACGAATATTTGCACTGTGCGGGGATCGAAACCGCGCCTCCTTGCGCAACGGCTGCGTTCGCTACCGCTACGCAACGGAGGCTGTCGACAGTAGAAAGATAATACCAGTCTCTAAGGTGCGTATTACAGAACGAAACTCAAGCATTGATCTCTGCTTAAGCATTACTTTCAACCAATCAAATGGCTTGAATCGAGACATAAGTAAAGCTTGAGTTTTGAGTGACGTTCTGTAATACGGACCTTAATATTCCTCTGCAATGCAAGGATTTTTTCTCATATTCATCATCATCATCATCAACCTTTTTATCGTCCCACTGCTGGGCACAGGTCTCCTCTCATACAGATAAGGATTGAGCGTAATCACCACGCTTACTCAATGCGGGTTGGCGATTTCAGACTTTTTTTCTAATCTTTATATTTAGATGTTACATACGACAGAACTTGTTTCTGTCATACATCTAATCAAATCAAAAGTCATTTATTCAAATTAGGCCGAGCATCAGCACTTCTTGAAGTCCAGGTTTCCTCAAGACGTTTTCTTTCACCTTATAATCAGTCATTGGTGTCCAAGATATACTTAGAAAGTACAATATATAACTTAGATAAGTTACATTGTTACTTGCCTGACCTGGAATCGAACCCACACAAACATTCAGAGGCTAGTGTTTTAACCACTAAGCCACCACGACAAAAATTTCTTTTCTCATATTGTATGGCTTTAATCACTCGCTTGCTCAAGGCGGATTGATTATTTCACATATACTTAATATGGTTTTTATTAATTAGATAACCTATGGTTATGGTCGGGCTATGCTTGGGGTTTCACTGCGCGATCGAATCAGGAATGAGGAGATCCGCAGAAGAACGAGAGTAACCGACGAAGAATTGCAACACTAAAGTGGCAGTGACATTGCCCGTAGGACCGATGCCCGATGGGGCCGACGGGTTCTCGAGTGGCGACCACGCACCGGAAGACGTAGCGTGGGTAGGCCCCCGACAAGGTGGACCGACGACCTGGTGAAGGTCGCGGGAAACCGCTGGATGCGGGAGGCGCAGGACCGGTCGTCGTGGAGAACCTTGGGGGAAGCCTATGTCCAGCGGTGGACGTCTTTCGGCTGAAATGATGATGATGATGAACCTATGGTTTAAAAAAAACAGTTTACTCACGTTGCGCAGGCGACCTTGAAGTTGACGGCTGAGGTCCGAGAGAATCCCGATTGGAGCCTTCGGAGAGCGGAACTGATATCACAACGCCATTACTTGTACCGATCCACAGTCGACCCGAACTAATCAACAGAGCAGTGATCCTGACTAATGAGAAGCCAAGCTTGCCAGTGCCCAACATTTTGCTGACGTATGGTTCTATGTCAACGTCCTTCAAGTGTTGGTATGTATGCGCGTGGTACAGGCGGAGGGTCGAGTCCATTTTGATTGAAACCTGTGGTTGAAAAATATATTAGTTAATTAATAAATTAATATATGGTAATAGTATTTACTTCGAAATGAGTAAATGTTCGGGGTCTGGCTGTTTGTCTGTGTTGGCTTAAATGTTGTACAGGAGTAATTCTTAGCATGAGGTAAAATATGTAAAAAGAAATAAACTGGAAGCAAAATAAAGTATGATGACTTGTTTGTAGACCTTTTCTAAGTCTCTGAGGAAGTGATAAGGATTCCATTCCATGAAGTCCATGAGGATTTTTTTTTATTTTGGTTGATACCGGACACAGTGTTATGTAACCTAGCTGTCCACTTCACGAGAGGTTACAAATAATTTAAAACTTTAATTACATTTTAAGAAATAAACAGTAAAGTTTTTTTTTTTTATATGGTATCTCGTAGTTGACCTAGAGAGGTCGTGACTACTTAATCGGACTATCCTGTGGCTACCTTAAATTAATTTAAAGCCTCCAGCCAGGGCAACTAAAAACTAAGCGACTACACGCTTAGGGCAAGTAAAGTCTGTCAACATTAGTGTAAACATAATAAAAAGGCGAATATACAACTTTTACTATGGAGTCCAGCCTCATCAAGGATAAATATAAAAGCCTACGTACCCATACGCCATCGCCGTCGCAAGCCATCTGTCGCACTTGACTCTCCTGCCGCGGATGTGCTTCAAGCGAGTGCAGCAGCAGGCGTGAACGAGGTTCTATCACGTGTACTTTGTTGCGGTAACCGCACCAGACAGTACAGCCCACCGCGCTTAGACAACGTACTGGAATAATGTTAAAGGGTTTTGACGACACAAAAAATAACATAGAGAACCTCCAAATTAAAATTGAGTGCCTTTTAATAAGCCATCAAGTACTAGATTAACTACTTTCTCATTTTTCCCACATTCATGACGAACTGATAGTATGAAATGTAACCAAATGATAGCCAAGGGACCACTGATGTCCTTACAAATTGTGTGTACGTGCAATTTTTAACGCGGTCCCTCATCCCTCAAGTCTCTCAGACGTCCCTAATTTTTAAATCAATTCAAGCCTACCTTTAGCTAAAAGATCTGTTACAAACTTACTCAACAACCACTTTCATTAACAACAATTATGATTCAGTCATATTCGTATCTACACAAAGTTAAAGTTAGGTCTTTCTCGGAAGTAACATAATACAAAACGCTTAGCGAAATAGTAACCTCATAGTGACAAACACATCTAGTTATATTATATGTCCCTTTGTCTTACCTGAGCACTTAGGATCCCCGAGCGTTAGCAACCAATACTGTCCAAAGTCCCACTGCCCGTCGGCATGTCGGGAGAATATCGCCACAGTTCCGTCAGCGAGCGCTACGATGCTTCGGGAAGCGCACGCCACTATCGACAGTATGGCGTCGTTTAGCTTCACTCTGGTGGTAAAATAGAATGTGTAAAGCTTACGTAGTATTACTTATGTAATTTGATGGATATGTGTAAGTTATACACCGTAAATAAATTATTTTAAAGTCAGAAAAACCAATCATCATCACACATATTTGTAACTTATATCATCATCATCATCAGCCCCTAACTCGTCCACTGCTGGACATAGGCCTCCTTCATGGCACGCCAACAAGCTCGATCCTGAGCAGTTCTCCGCCAGCCACTACCAGCCAAACTTTACTTTTTTGATGTCGTCGCTACATCTCGCCCAAGAGCGTCCCACGCTACGTTTGCCGAGACGCGGTCTCCACTCGAGGACTCGTTTGCCCCAACGGTTGTCGGTCCTGCGGCATGTGTGACCAGGCCATTGCCACTTCAGCTTGCTAATTTATCTCAGCTATGTCGGTGACTCTGGTCCTCTGTCGGATCACCTCATTTCTGATGCGGTCCTTCAGAGAGATGCCCAACATAGCCCGCTCCATAGCTCGCTGAGCGACTATAAACTTATGAACTAGTCTGACCGTTATTGTCCACGTCTCGGCTCCGTAAGTCATAACGGGTAGGACGCACTGGTTGAAGATTTTTGTCTTCAAACATTGGGGAATGGGCGACGAAAATACCCGACGAAGTTTACCAAATGCTGCCCATCCCAGCTGGATCCTTCTATTTGCCTCCTTCTCATAACTTATACAATATGTAAAGAAAACCCTGTCCGACCCATAAGGATAATAAAGGTAAGGTAATCACTTGACCAAATATGAAGTGAAAACTTCTTTACATTGTTCAGTTTTTGGGCTGGATAAAATTTCGCGTTAGATAAAAACTCGCGTTAAATCAAGTGACCGGCCTCCTTCTCTCGACTTTCCCTGCATCTCAAGAATTTTCAACCCGCCCCTAATTGGCGAACACATTTTTGTGAAATGATTGCGACTAGTTGGGATCGTTTGGACCAAACGAGCCAATGGGCAGTCCAAACAATCCGCCGCCTATTAGGGGCGGGTTGAAAATTTTTAAAATGGAGGGAAAGTAGACCGCCGCCGCGTCGTTGGTGAAGAAATAATATCCCTTCTCTTTCTTTCTACCCCGCGGCGAAAATCTATGCCTGCTCCTGCTGTTTTGTTTGCGCGAGTCTACGTGTGTTGCTGTGCTGAGCGTGTTGTGCTGAGAAATAAAGTATTCTTCGAGCGAAATTATTCTCTAACTATTCAAAAATGCACAACGGTAATGTTCAAGTTTTCACTTCTGCCAGCACGCCCTAAATGCATCTCATTGTTTTTTCCCTGATTCATGTTTGTAAGCAGTTGATGGCAATTAGGATCGCCACTTATTTACATGTGAAGTGAACATGCGAAAAATGGGTTTCGCCTCCGGGGAAATACGCATTTTATATTATGATTATTTATATTGATTATTGATTGTTTATTTATTATAATTATGTATCTTACCTAGCTAAACACTTCTTATAGTTTCCAACGGCTGAGTGTATGTAAAGGTTCCCGCTCTTAGTACCAAGCCACATGGTCGCCATGACTGTTGACATTTTGCGTTCCTTATTCGACGTAGTTTCGGGGCGTGGTTCCGCCTTCTGCTGCTGAGCGAACGCCTCGACGCCTGGCTCGGGAGAGTTCAAATGTCCACCTGGGGTCATACGTGAATAAAGTTAACGACTTTTTAGAAAAGAACATTAGGAAAGAGGATGGAAGGATTTGTAAAGCATTTATACATGGTCTGGTTTGCGTCGTGATATGAACTTCACCCATTTTACATCTTATTGAAACAATGGAACACTGTTAGGAAATGGCTTTATGCACTCACAAGTAATGGGTAATCTAAAGCCACTCAAAATTAGATCAGTTGCAAGACCCGTGAAAAGGGAACTGAGAGACTGACAGGCGCATATGTATATTATATTTATCAGAGACAGTGAGTAGCACATTGTCAGATTTTGATGCAATTCTTTAATCACAGCTGACCCTATCAAAATACTAGCGCATTTCGGACTTTGTGATTATTTTTTCTTCATGTTTTTTTTACAATAAATACTTTCGTTTTCGTTTACATATTGTTTATTTATATTAACAAAACCAAAAACGAATACTGCTGGGACAGGGGCCTCCTCTATGCGAAAGTAGGCTGTCACCCACGGTGGGCAGTTTTATTTTTATCACCGGAACAACAGAGGAAACTGGTTCGTGCATACTAGTCAATAAATAAAGCTTGTTTAACAATATCTGGACAGGCATCAACTTTTAATTTTTCGTTTAGTATGAACGTATGTAACGGACCTACTCTTGTCCATTATATCACCTGGTAAGAAGCTATGGCTAACACAATTAATAAGTACCTCATTGCATTGCTATAATATTAATTAAATCATTTTACCGTTTATGGGAGTGGAACTGAGTGGTGGACTGTCTGGATGTACTGAGTCTGCCTCCTCCACATTCTTCACTACCGGCTCTTCGGTTTGAGGCTCCGGTGCCGTCTCTGGTTCATTTACCGGAGTGCTTGGCGGCGTCAAGATGGCGGATTTTACCTAAGAAGTTAAAAATAGGTGTTATTCACACATGTGCAGCAGAATGTTGAAAGTTGGTTTACTTATTTTTTTACTGTCAGGATATTAACATCCTGGCCTAGTTAATTAAAGAAAAAGAAGGGAAGAATAACTCGTGTCGACAGAGCAACGACACGGGTAAATTCCTTTTCTGTGTGATGCACTACGCGTGTTTTCTCACACACACCGAGATACAAACAAGGTAAGAACACACACTGCACTGCACACGCAGATGTTCAGCACAATAGAGAAAACCAATTGTCAAACTTACTAATCGTGTTGTGCCCACGATGACAGCGTCCTTGTCACCATTCTCTTCACTATTATTAATCTTTGTGCTAACGTCGACTGAGTCTATTCTGCCGGCGCCGCAGAAGAGCGACTGCGAAAAATAAATATCGTCAGTTATTTCAGCACAAAATTAGGGCCACTTTTAGTGTGCCGGTCCGGCAAGTACACCAATTACTATAATCAATCAACATCATTATTACAATCTTGGACACCAATTACTGATTACAAGGTGAAAGAAAACATCTCGAGAAAACCTGGACTTTAAGTCTGAAATCGCCAACCCCGCATTGGGCAAGCGTGGTGAATCCTTCTCTGTATGAGAGGAGGCCTGTGCTCAGCAGTTGGACGATCAAAAGGTTGATGATGACTCCTGATGGGAGAGATAAGTACATAAGGGCCTGTAGCCAATGTAACATCGCTTCGTAGCGAAGCGAAATCGAATACCAAACCAACCAATGGCGGGAACGATTGACCACGTGATTTATCGCGTCGCGTGATCAATCGTTCCCGCCATTGGTTGGTTTGGTATTCGATTTCGCTTCGCTATGAAGCGATGTTACATTGACTACAGGGGCTGCAAGGTAATTACATAACACACTATCAGTAGTATATATAGTAGTATTTTGACCGTTCAACTACATTAATTGCGTTATTTACGTTATTGAGCAGACACATTTTTCGAACATATGGAGCAATAGAATAGCGATCATCATCGTCCCAGTGTTAATCCCAGTCGCATCCAGTTTCCTTTCAGCTTTGGAGTCTGGGGGTCCGCTTTAATGTTCAACTGCTGATATGGCTAAACTTCGACATTTTCCGTGAAGCGACTGCCGTCTGACCTCCACAACCCGAAGGCGACATCGAAGCATTGCAGTTAGACCAATTGTTGGACTTTATAGCTCCAACCCGTAAACGACTGGGCCACTAGATGCTCGTATGGCAACCGGGAATCTCTACCCATTAACGCTTTTCGAGGCACGACCAGACCAGTATATATTTGAAATTTCAGTCTATTACTTTAGATACCTATAGATTATACAGAATAACAAAAGTCCAACAACCAGCGAAACTGAATTGTTTGATTCCAACCGGAACCTACTATAATTTTAAAGAAAAAGCGACGCCCTCAATGAGGCTTGATTACCCCAAGAGGGTCGCAACACTCGAGTTGAAACGACGCGTTTAATAATTGAAACCGCGTTTTTGACATTATGTATTTTAAACATACAAAAATCCTAGTCATGGGAGTCTTTTTCGTAAAATAAAATACATATTTTTTTATAAAAGATGGATAACGAATTGTGAATACCTAATCACTATTTAATGTGATAACCTAATCGCTACTCCGTATATGAAGGATCATTCATGAATGAACAATGCTAAACAAAGACGCTTATAATTCTTTTAAGAGTGCTAAATTAAATACAAGCGCCTTTGTTTAGCATTGCGTGGAGTACGGACATGGAATGACAGACCGACAGTATTCGTTTAGACATAGTCGCAACACACAATGAACCTGCTCAGTGTTTCCTTTAACATAAGTTCAGAGTATTAATTATTGATCCCGTTGTGTTGGTGTGATTGTGTATCAAAAACCTGTGTAGAAGTTAGTGGACTTATTCTTTATTATTCGTATTCCAATTCTGCGCTCACAGCTGTATATTTGTCCACATGTATGAGAGCAACTTAAGAGGGGACTCTAGTGCCGAGGAATTCGGAAAATAGATATTTGAAGAAATTATTGCCATCACGCTGCTTCCAACCTCTCCCGGTAAAGTGCGAAAAGGACAATTGCAGCTCAGGCTGATTTTACATACAAAAACGTTGACCAAACGACGCATCGTATTCCGCTGTTTTCTTTTTCAAAGCAGTACAGATTGCAATTATTTGTATATCAAAACTTAGAGGAAAAGTATACATATCCTTCTAATATTTTCTTTTTTGTCAAAAACTTATCACGTTTGTCTAATAGTCATCTGAACATCACGGTAAAAATGGGCTATTTTTCGCGATTTTGATTCTCGTATAATATTAATTAAGTTTCGGAAAAAATCAAATGATAGGGGCACGTATTACCACGGTGTAAAATTGTAGAAAAAAATAATGGCTCTAAAAGCATTATCCACGAAGAAAACAGCGCAATACGTTTGTATAGGGCAAGAACCAGTAGAGTTCCCTCTTAAGTATGATCACAATCCTATATGGATTCGATACCAAAAGCGAGATACGAGCGGGCTGAGAAATCTCTTAGTATAAACAGTGCGAATGGACAATGGTGTGAAGTGATGGAAAAACAGAGCTACGTTCAACCTGTGGGTGGGGTTACTACGTATTCGTGCGTCAATCACCTGGCCGCAGCCCAGCCATTAGCTCCTACTACTGTGGTTCAATTCCTATCAGATAGATATGCTTGATGCAGAATTATGAGGGCATTTGACCCATACTGCCTGTCTGAGCAAGATGTGAGACAGTGTTTGAGTAAGTACGGGTTAACAAGATATAGCCGGTGAGTCCTTACCATTTTATTACCTACCCATGAATAAGCTTCTCTGTTAATACATGTAATGAAATTTTAGTGATTGCGCTTAGTTTTGTAACACCGGATATGCAACAAAAATCCTATTAATATTATAAACGTGGAAGTTATGTACGTTTGTCTTTCACTCTAAAACAACTAAAAGTATTTAGATGAAATTTGACAAAATGAAAGAAACTGTCTTTGGGAATAATTACAGGAAAGGGCTCTATTTAGTATTCGTAAACGTCATTGTTCCCATACATCCGGTTAGGTTGGATGATGTCTCAATCGAAATTCGAGAAGGGAAAAGATAATTATTGTTTATTGTGTCATAGCTACAAAAACGACTGACCAAAAATAAGCAAAAAAGGCTTATGTTTAACTTACCACCAGATATAGTAACAAATAGCAGGAAAAATAGTAAATGATCACCAAAATGAAACTCGCATTTTAATGTAAAATTATAACTAAAGTTTTAACACTTTGCTATCCTATTTAAGTAAAATGACTCCAAGTAAATCATGAGTTACCCCAAAATAGTAAATGATCACCAAAATTATACCGGCGTTTTAATATAAAATTATAACCAAAGTTTTTAAATTCTGCTATCCAATAAATCATTGTTATCCCAAAAGTAGTAAATACCAAAATTATACCAGTTGTTTTAATTGCTGTTTGGTCACAGTTCTAACCTAACCTATGGGTGGACAAACGAGACTGACGTGTCATTTTATGTTTCTGTGTTCTGATTTTATGGCAATCACAGTGATTTATTTAGGCAAAAATAATACATTAATTTAATGTCAGACGGTGATCATTTACTAAATTTGTGGTCGAATACAATTTAGCAAATAAAATTTTAAATAGCTGGTACTATTTTATTTTTAGACATTTTGTTTTTCTGGTGCTAAGTTAATTTTTGGTTACAAAACTAAGGGTATCAAAGCATTTTATGGTGGTTATTATATTTATCTCCCAAAAAAATATATAATAATGAAGCACTTTTGTTGCCCCATCGTGTATTATCAGTCATCAAAATAGATGACGTAAAGAATTACAAATGAAGATATCTTGCCTAAATAGCTTGTCATAATCATCGGGCAAGACCAGCGTATGTTCAATACACATTGTTTTTACCATTTTACTGCATATTGACTATGTTTCCCTAAGGTATTTATTTATTTACACTTTCGCACAAAGAAATGTACAAAGGCGGACTTAATACTTTAGGCATTCTCCACCAGTCAACCACGGGTGGTGAAGAGATTGGATGGACCTACCATCCTTGCTCCATCCATGCTTTAGTTGAATAAAATATTATAAGGAAAAATAAAACTCTTAAAACTATTTAAACAAACACTTAAATAAGCTATACTATTATCAAACTAAATCAATACATAGTATAAAACAAAGTCGCTTTCGCTGTATATCCGTATGTATGCTTAGATCTTTAAAACTACGCAACGGATTTTGACGCGGTTTTTTTTAATAGATAGAGTGATTCTTAAGGAAGGTTTGTATGTATAATAAATGCATATTATAGTAGAGAAACACTGAGAAATCTAAAAAGCGCGATAAAACCGAACTCCACGCGGGCGAAGCCGCGGGCGGAAAGCTAGTATACTTATAAAACAAAAAGTTGGGAGAGAGGTGTTGAGATGATCTAATTGTTCAGCAATTTCCGCATAAATGCAAACAGACTGTTGGCCATCCTGATATCAAGAGGAAGCTACTAAATGTTTATTCTCAGAAGGTGTTGATTCTCAGCCTAATTTGATTAAATTACTTTTGATTTTTGAGGTTAATGGTTCTTAACAATGTTGAAGGTATGAGCTGGCAGTTTTATTTAATAAATTGTTTCAAATTCATAATTTTAGAGTCACAAGAATGTCTGAATTTTTTAATTAAGATTGTATACTATTACGGTATATGATTTAATGTTCAAATACACAATGACTGTAAATCCTACTAATATTATAAAGGCGAAAGTTTGTAAGTATGGATGTATGGATGTTTGTTACTCTTTCACGTAAAAACTACTGAATGGATTTGGTTGAAATTTGGCACAGGGGTAGATAATAGTCTGGAATAACACATAGGCTACTTTTATCCCGGAAAAATATGCAGTTCCCGTGGGATACGAAAAATATTAGTCCACGCGGGCGGAGCCGCGGGCGAAAGCTAGTAGAGCATCATCGTATACATACAGGGTGTCGCTTCTCGGTTATTTCAGCAACTCTTTCTTGATAATCCCGGTAGTCTTCGGCGACGGCCCCCGGCACGGAAGCTACGCATAGAATGTGCTTATCCGTCACCGGAAAAGATTCTATCACCTCAGCTGGATTGTTCGCGTCGATAATCTGTAATAATATCATATTTTAAAGTTAAGTTTTTATTACACACGCTCAGCTCAGCAATGGCGTTAGACGTTACAATGTTATTTATACGGCTTTTATGGAGCCGGGAACTCGCCAGAGAGCTATAAACTATAATACCTACTATAATTAAGTATAACATACTATGTATCTAAATCTAAAATATTTTAAGTTAAATTGCATAATTATTACTTAATTTTCAAAAGTTCATCTGCTAAACAAAGTCAATAACTGAATTCAAAATTCGAATCAAATGCAATTTATTTTACAAGTGTGTAAAAGTTCATCTGCTCAACAACGTCAATAACCGAAATCAACATTCGAATCAAATGCAATTTATTTTGCAAGTGTGTAAAAGTTCATCTGCTCAACAACATCAATAACTGAATTCAAAATTCGAATCAAATGCAATTTATTTTACAAGTGTGTAAAAGTTCATCTGCTCAACAACGTCAATAACTGAATTCAAAATTCAAATCAAATAAATTTTACAAGTGTGTTACGTAATTACTCTGCATCATTGTGTCGTCTGACACAATGCCCGCAAACCGCAGGATTTTCGGTGAGAGTAACGCGTTCAATTACGTTTACAGTGCTAGAAGTACGAATAAGGACGAGGAGAGGAAGTTGTACGAGATTACTGTAGCTTACACATTAATACATGAAGATCAGTCGCAATGGCAATTCTTAGTGCGAAACCAATGTAAATATGAGTTCGCTAGCTTGTAATTACGAAACATGTTATGGCGTAAAATAAACAGTGATACTCGTCCTTCTTAAGAATCGAATTAGCCATTTAAGTGTATCAATTCGACCAATACGATATGTAAAGAAAACCCTGTCCGATCCGTGAAGGTATTGTTAGGTATCGTTAACTGATACTTACAAAGCCGGACTAAACTTAAAAAAAAAAACCCATAAAAAATAAATATTATTTCGAAAAAGCGAGGTAACTTAATACATGTGCGTTAGGCAACACGGTAGGCATACATGCGCGAGTGAAAGGGGGCAGGGCACGCGGCAGGTGGTGTCATCGCTTATAATAATACGGTCAAAATGGTGTTGTCACTTTTTTAAAATTACCAAATTTCGGGGAAGTTGGAATTAGTTCGTGGGGAAAAAAAGATTATTTCATAATTCATTAGTATTGTTACTATGATGTTTACTTTGGTCATGTGTTTACCTAACCTTTATTATCCTTAAGGGTCGGACGGGGTTTTCTTTACATATTGTATATATCATATTATAACACAAATCGCACTTCAGAGGACCTATGTTCGCAATGCCAAGAAAGTTTGGAACCATGTTTTGAACGATTTTAATTACGGGAATTGGTCTTCATCATTAGACCTAATTCTCTCATTCCCTAAAATTTTTACTTTTACTGTCGCCGAGATGAGATTTCGACTAGATTTAGAACATTTTTAACTAAGGGAATCGGCCTTCAAAAATACCAGCGCTTGTTGCCAAGAAAGAAAAATACAGAAATGCTTACCATAACAATCCCCTTATTCTGGTTACTGGAACATATCCAGACGAGAGACGATAAGTTTTTTTCAGTGTACTCGACGCTTTGAGTGGACTGCAGCTGCTGGTTTATTTGTTCAACTTCTGGAGAGTGCACTGACTGGGCCTTGCTCATCTCATACGCTGTAAATATAGTATGGATATTAGTATGGGAATGGAGAATGTATAGACAATTTGTGAGAATAATAACTTAAAAGTCATACATTCTAATTTTAAATACTAATGTTTCTTACGAATACTGCGGCTTTAGTAGTTCCATATGCGTTCTATTTGTGCAGATAAAACAGTTTTTTTTTTATTACAACTTATCGTGGAGCTGCATCCACCTGTGCCACATGGGAGAACCCCACCGGTCCGCGAACACACTGAGGATACTGTTGTTTATGCGGCGAACACGCGTCATCAGGAATGCGCATCTACTCCTAATAATGGCCGTAAAACCATTAATATTATTATCTGCAAACAACCCTGACGCACTACATCGCCACGGCAGCCCCAACAGCACCCTCAGTGCGTTATTATATTGAACACGTAGGTCGCTGTATGGCCTCTGAGTGAAGCTAACCCACAGGCTGCACGTGTAGAAGGATTGACAGTAAGCTTTAAAAAGCGCAACTTTAACCGGCTTCGTAGATCGCTCGAACCTGCGGGCCAACATGTTACAACGGACAGCCAGCGACCTAAGTTCCCCTTTCAATATCACAATTGTCTTTTTTAAGAATACTAACCCAAAGACATGGTGTTCTCGGTCTTGTCGTCTGGATTCGCGTAGAACACGCTCTCTCCGATCATGCACCCGCCGTCTGGTGTGCGACCCCCGTTCAAATTAACGGCAGCAGCGCATAGAAGCGTCATACGAGGCTCGTTTTCCGCTATAGGTCTGGAAATTATACGTTTAGTTTGTAAAACTTATTGACAATCTCATGTTAAGCGGAACCAGACGAAATCAAAAACAACTTGATGCAGTAGTCTGTACAAAAGTAGCATTTTTATCATGGAAAACATTTTAGAATTGAATAATCACAGTATCTTAACGATAAGGTACACAATAGGTATACCTTAATTTATTTTAATTAGGATTTAGTTATATTCAACTTTCTAGTTTATTCAGTAAATAGATCAATATTAGTTCACTACATACATAGACAGAAAGTCATCGACCTTGAAAATTATATATGGGCTAGCTGCGCCAGCGGCTTCTTGTTATCACGGTTTATATCAAATAGCCTACATTTCTATTACATTCCTACTGTTGGCACACAGGCGTCCTGTTTCCTAGAAAATGTGTCTAACCCGCGACATGGGTCCAATTGCGGGAAGGTGGATGTCACTTATCATAAAATATTTGGTTCTAGGACTTGCCGATTTCTTCACTACGTTTTACCTCCTCTGTGTGAGAGCAGTTGTGATGAAATAATTTATAGAAATGTAAGTGTCTGTCAACCTTACCAACTGTAGTTTGTAAGTCGGAGTCCTCTGGGACATTACAGCTCTATTGAAGTAATTTCATTTATTTCCAAGATAACAGAGATTTACTGTGTTAGTAACAATATTCTTAACCTATTTTAGGACCTAACCAATACAGAAACCTACACAGACAATTAACACACGCCACCCCTGCTCAGTATGCTCATCGATATCGCAACATATGGAGTTCAGTGAACCTACTGAGCAGAACGGTGTCGATTCTCTCGCCAATCATCCTCAGAACGTATTCGGGCTACCCCGTACTGGTCACACCACCGACGCAACTTTCTTACTTATAATTGCATAGAATTCATCTACGCTGGCGTCCGCAAACATTCACTGCGATATCGAGGGAACCTTGAACACATTATTATATTAGACGGTAAGGCATTGTAGGATTTCTGTGTAAAGTTCGCCCACAGGTTGCTCGTGTAGACCGTCTGGCATAATGCCTTGAATATAGTTATATTCACAGGAGCACTACACCATACCGAGCGAACCCACATTACTGGCTGGTGAACTCTTAAATAACTATAGGAAGGAAACAAATCGTCACCACTAACCTGCAGAACACCGGTACAGGAACAGGGACACCTCCCGAAGAGAGGGACGTAATCGAGCTGGGACCCTTCGGCCCCTGGCCAGTCTTACTGGGCAGGCTCCACCCGTACGCCTGCGTGCGCCCATCCTCCTTGCGAACGTGCGCCCGCACCTACACGCACACACGCACATGTGTACGATATCAACCCAACCACATCACCCAACAAATACGAATATTCCCAAGGTAAAGCACGTAAAACAAACACAGAAAAAAACGTAAATATTTAATTAGTGATTAAAAAAAATAACTATAAATACGTAAAAACACTATACACATGCCTAGAACTAATATCACTTAATGTCACTAGCACTGTTCAATAAGTTGAAATACGTGCCGTCATTGATTCAGCTGAAAACAAAAGAAAGGATAGGAAATTAGGTACAGGGAGAGGAAGTAATGAAAATAAAACACAAACAGAACACTGGACACAGATGACACACAACGAGGCTGCACACATGATCGTATGTATGTTGAAGAACTGAAGCATCTCAGGTTGCAGAAGCTTTGGTGATAAGCTATAGCCTACGCGAGTGAATATTCTACTGTGATGGAGGCAACGTGTCAGTGGAATATCGAATTATGATGATAACGTAGTTTGTTCTTAATATTTTATGTAAAATTCATTATTTCAGGCTTTATTTAGAGTTCAATTAAGTGTTTAAAATAAAATTTATTCAGGTGATGCGTTTACAACTTTTTCTAAACTTGGATTAAACGTATGTATTTATTATACTTAGCAAGAACAGCCAGAACCAGTAGTAGAGTGATTTATGCAATATTCTCTCTGGTCCCTGCACACTTAAATGCAAGTTTTCTAGAATACAAAAATGTACAAACTAAATATAACCTAATCCTATCTTCACTGAATTAATACACACACATTGACCGCTGATTCCCCTGTTCACAAACAATGCTTAATTTAAATTCAGTGTACCTTTTTCTATAAATTTTATTAAGAAAAGGACAGTAGATAATTATTATTGTTTATGTTATCTTCTTTTTTTTATAATTATAAACTAGTGCTTGACTGCAATCCCGCCTGATGGTAAGCAATGATGCAATCTTTGATGGTAAAGCGGACTAGTTTATTAAGCCTATTCACTTAAAAAACTTAGGAATAGGAAGGATGACGGCAGTTGAGCGAGGTGATGCAATGTTAAACCCAAGACCAACACGACCAAACGAAGCTGCGCTAGAGGAAGATTGATCTGGAGACTCTCCACGACCAAATTCCCGACATAGCAACATTTGGCGCATCGTACCCGCCACACATCGCAACACAACTGCTCAGACCTGTCCTCCGTACGGCTTCACCAGACATCATGCCGGAACACGACGAATCGCTTGGCGGCAAGCCTTTGTCTGTTGGGTGGTAAATTATGGCTTACCGCCGAGTATAGTTAGTCTTCTATCCTTTTCTTAATGAAAGAAAGACAAAATTCACTGACCTTAGAATTACTTTACTTTGTGAACACAAGAATCGGCATCATTGTTGAAATGTAACCATTTTACATAAAAGCATAAAAAATAAACGGTCTTATATAGAACTAAAAACGTACGAAGTTTTCGTAGGGATGAAAGAAACGTGGTGGCATATGTATAGCGAATACGTATTTAGTTATATTTATAGTGCAAAAGGTTTATTGAATAAACATATTATAATTATAATACAACAAAAATGTTAAGCGAAGGAAATGTGTAGAAAAAGGAGGAAATGTACAAGGAACAATTTAAAAGCTTACAAAATAAACATTCTCAGGCAAATAGGAGTTTGAAGGAGCGAACCGGCGCACTACGTACAGCAATAGGAAAATAGAAGGCTCCATACAAAAAGATCTATATAAATAAGCCCCACATGAAACCCTTGAATTACATTTTCTTATGTACCTATACGGTGTAAATACCTTGTTCTCAAACGAAACTAAATTGAAGTTCGGTGCATATTTTTCTATCTATTCAGCCTATAGAGGTCCACTGCTGGACAAAGGCCAAGGTTTTCCACGATGACCGGTCTTGTGCTGCCATCGGCTTCCCGCGACCTTCACATGTAGGCCTAGTATGAGTTTTCATTACAAAACTGGATCGTCGATAGCGAGCGCGTTTGACTCAGTGATTGGCCCGCTTCAAGGTCGTAAGAACTCTCAAGCAATGAGAGCGCCAAACGCGCTCGATATCGGCGATCGAGTTTCGTATTGAAAACTCATACTAGGCCCACAGGTCATCGGTCCACCTTGTTGGGAGCCTCCCGACGCTGCGTCTTCCGGTACGTGGGTAACACTCTAGAACTTTACTGCTCCATCGGCCATCGGAATCTTAGTTTAAAAATGTCAAATTTGACATTTTAAGCTAATATTAGAACCGCTAATTATCGTCTGACGGAAATTGACGTATTATTAGTTGATAATATGTTTTTAAACGTCTACTGAATAAGAAGTTGTATGTAAGCAGATAATCATTCAATCAAAATAAACGATTATCCATCTCTCAGTCTTATACTAGCGCTCGCCGAAACGGTCGCTTTACTTACATGACTCATCAACCCATAAGACATGCGTACACTGTAGGTGCACTTAAAAAGTATGTTAATTTGACAGGATTACACTAATATTATATCCTCTGTCCTTTACATATTGACACGGAAAGAAAACGCATTGAACTTAAATTCGTTTAGTTTTTGAACAAAAGGTTGCCGCGCCTTTGTACAGTCGACAGCACATCAAGCTACTACAAGCTGTCAGATTTTTTTCAACTTTATCGCTAAAGTATCAAGGCTCAAGGTTGATTGGGAGCAAGAAACCGTGGCCCTGGCGCATAGGCAAGTGAAGGAACACGAGTGGCGAGAGAGGTCATTTGAAGATTTCCCATCCAAAACAAAGAAAAAAAGTTTTATTGGGAATATTTGACATTTCCGGGTAGCTTGACCTGCTGTCGTCCGTACATAAATAAAAAATATATTTCTGTATTCTATTTTACATTGACAATTATTAAACGAATTATTGTCTTATAAGAGCTGGTTGCTTATTTATACAGTTCGGATGCAGATTTAGGCGCATAACGCACTCTACTCTGCATTCAAGTATCACGTGACATGAATGTTCCATTGTATGTGGCTTTTATTCCATTCTTGCTCTATTCAAAGAAGTAGAAACATGTGATGGTTATACCGAGAAGACTCATTCCCTAGTAGGGCCAGTAGTAGGATCATAGAATGAATATAATAAGACAGAGTCATGTTATTTTTTATATTATATACGTGTTTTCTTCTTCGAATAGTTAAGAATAATTTCTTATACCGTAAGAAATATCAAAAATAATAACTGACAAAATTATAAATGATCCCTTCATGTAAAAAATTCATCGAAAATAATAATAATAATCACCGAAATACTAGTGAAGCTTGCCCGAGATAATTTGTAACTTCATCAGATTTGATAAAAGCAATAATTTGGCAATCAGTTCTCGCAGAAAGATATTTGTTTTGCCTGTGTTTAGACGCACACGCACGTACGCTATGATATAATCTATCTTGGCAAATAGCGCGTACTGACACCTCGGCAAAGCTAAATACGAGCGAGATTTAACTGTAAGCAAATACTGAAACAAATCCGATAATAATCGCTCGCATCCAATTGAAGGTATTTAGAAGGAAAGAAACAACGTTTATTTGCAGTAAACATGACGCAATAGTTTACAAACAACAAAAATGTAGGGTTCCGTACCCAAATGGTGAAAACGGACCCTATAACTAATACTTGTCTGTTTGTCACAAAGCTATCAAAGCTAGAACAACATAAAATATATAAAGAAAACCCCGTCCGACCCATAGGGAATGAAGGTTAGGTAAAGACATCGTCGTCATCATCTCTGCGTTAATCCCAGTCGCATCCGAAGCTTTTCAGCTTAGTAGTCTGGGGTCCGCTTTAATAGCCTAACTGCTGATTTTGGCTAAACTTCGATATTTTCCGTGAAGCGACTGCCGTCTGACCTCCACAACCCAAAGGCGATATCGAAGCATTGCAATTAGACCAATTGTTGGACTTTTGAGGGCTAAAACAACCCGTAGCGACTGCTAATCAACGGCTTAGCGTGCTTTCCGAGGCACGAAATATTCATATTCATGCATACAAATATTTGCACTACGCGGGGATCGAACCCGCGCCTCCTTACGCAGCGGTCGCGTTCGCTACCGCTACGCCACGGAGGCTGTCAGGTAAATTTTAAAAAAGTGACGACACTATTTTCGTCTGTATTATTGGCGGGAACTGCTATCCAGCAGTAACTGCAATTATGCGGAAGATCGTAGAGACTATGAGAAATGTTTTGTACCACGGTGCCGTGGGAGCGTGCGTTCCAACGTCTGCACAATCGCGTATGGATTACGGATAAGCGATGCGACCGCCTGCCCGCTGCTCCGCCAGCCATCACCGGCGCACGCCTGTATTGCCATGTAAGTTACCTCCTTTTGCGAAATAATATTTATATTTTTAGGGGGTATTTTTTTTAAGTTTATTCTGGCTTTGTAGGTATTAGTAGAATCAGTTATCGATACCTAAGTATACCTTCACGGGTCGGACAGGGTTTTCTTTACTTATTGTATAGTAAACACAGAATTAAATAAATATTTAAGGGAGGCTCTTATACAACAGAGATGATTTTTATAGAAAATTGTACGGAAGCCTTTCTTTGTGAGTTTAACTGTCACTTGGCTGAAATAATTTTTTTTAAGTTTCGACAAAACACCGACAAAATTACATAGTAGTATAACTTCTTCGATAATTTAATTAGTTAGACGAGTTCCGAAATGCAATATCGTATTGTCGAATGGTAAGAGCGTTTACTACGCACAACTGACAACGTCGCATTTGAGTGTCACATTTCGTGGTTTTAATTTTTTATTATTAAACTGGAGGTGTATCTTAAAAATGTCTTCTACTAACCTTTTAGAACAATAAATTCGATGTTGTCAGTCGTGCATAGTAAACGCTCTTAAGAAATCTCGCTACAGGAGAAATATGCCAAAAGAAACTCTAAAATTACCAGAGTGTCTGATATGTGCTTTACAGTTACAGCTCGCTAATGAGTACAGAGTCTTACTGTGAGAACTTTCACCAAAAAGTTTCAACATACCTGTCGGAACTGCTCGCTCCTCTCATGTCGTCTATTATGGTGATGGTCGGTCAGTTGGGTCTCGAAAAAGTCTGCTTGAGTCCTCGAGTGTCGTAACGCGGGCTGCGGAGCGGCAACAGCGCGGAGATGTGGCGTTGATAACGGTCGTTGTGGACGTTCACTGGTACTGCAATGAGGTTAAGTTGGCTTTCAAAAATATACCCTATACCTACGGCTTTTGGTATAGGGTTGGGTTGGTTAGATACTTCCATCAAAGAGATATATGTAGATTTAAGAGGAGAGGCAACAAAACATAAATAAGCTCAAGCAAATAAACGTATTAAGTAATGTTTGCTTCTGCTGTTCTTGTATTGCTTATTCGCAGATTTGGCATATACATTTAATTACATATGTAGCCTTCGCTAGGATTTATTTCATATTCAGCAACTGCAAGTATTTTGCTGTAGATTTTACAACATTTTAAATAATAATAAAATTATTACATAATTTTAAATGTTCAATACATTTTAGTAACGTTCAAATAAATAAGACGCATTAGTTGCCAATTATAGAACAATGTATAAATTGCATAACATTTGTACATCAATCGGAGTGTTGGTTTCTTAATCTAACTCATGCTGATTATTGTAGCAGCCCATCAATTTTAACATCTACTCCAAAACATAGCTCTTCATCACACCAACCGAGGGCAATCATAAAGGTCTTTGACAGCTCTTGTAGTTAAACTTAAGAGAGTAGGGAAGTCTTTGCCCAGCAGTAGGAAATTAATAACTGCAAAAATCTCTCCTTCAAGTTTCAGTACCACTCCAAAAAAAAAAAATTTTGTAATGCTAACGGTCTTATGAAGACTCTTTTCCTTGTGTATTAAGAGAATTGAGCTCCAAAAAAATGGTAGTCTCTGTTCAGTTACTAAGCCCAGCAGAAGCATTAGCAAAATAATAAACCGAATAAATATTCGCAACAAATAACAGCTCAACAAGAGAAATCGCTATCGACACAGCATTGCGTCATAACAAGCTAAGCAATATCCTCGAGACGCCTGAGCAAGGTCACAGTGTAAAACAAACATTCTATATGTACATACACACGTATTGTTCAAATAATGTAGTCAATAGCAAATGCCGATTGTGGAAACAAAACATAAAATATAAATGGTAAGCATAATTCCCAGCGCTATTATAAAATAAATCTAGTAAATATTTTAAGCAATCTTATTATGATGCAGATTCAACCCAAAACTTGTGATCTTGATACGCAAGCCCAATTAGTTAAGATATACCATCTTGAAATCAGAACAGTAATGTATTTTGTTGTCGGGAGTCAAACCCAACATTAACAACGATGACGAATCAAAAAGCATCATTGGCATACTGGAACTCTTTGCATCGCTTTCGCAAATCTATGCAGTGAAAATTATTATTATTTTTGCATTAGCCATGGCAGTTCTATACATATTATAAATGACATAAAGTCGCTTTTAGTGTCTACGTAACCGCGTTATGCTTCTAAACTACGCAACGTATTTTAATATGGTTTTCACATACTTAAGGGAACTTATTCCAAAAGGTATCAGTGTATAAAGTATTAAGAAAGAAATCTTAGTCGAAAAACCGCGCATCGCAAGTGTGAGTTTGTGTGGCTATATTTATAAAAATAAATGAGCGCAACAAAATATAGACATAAAACAAAAGAAAAATACATAAAATACAACGCTAAAACACAATCATTAATTTTAAAATACAAGCGCTGAGCTGCGTGAATACACAAAAAAGTCGCCGAAATGGGCTGCATTGGAATAAAATTGGTTATGTTTAGTCTGTTTCATTTGGAAAAGTGAGTGCAATTACATATAGTATGTTAAATAACAGAGGGCGTTCCCTTAAACTCGTTAATATATATCATTAATAGATTAAAATAAAAATATCAGCATAGAAAAATAAGCATAAAATAATCGGAATAAAAAGAAATTATAATTGAAAATAAATTTGAAACCTCCTGTTTTAAATCAAAATAGTAGCGCGGAATAGTATCTACCTAACGTTGCATTGCCCAACACACATCAATCAATTAGATCTTAGATCGCCGCAGCATACGCGGCTCGTCATTCATAAATAAATTGCGACGTTGCCGATCTTTCATGTTCGCGTGTACAGTGTGTTTCTTTTACATGTCAATTTAAAATTTTTATTGAATATTTTCATATTGAAAAAATTTTAAAACATTTTGTTTTCGAATGGAAATATTTTTTTTAGCATGTATGTATGCTATACTATTTCGGGTTAACGGGAACGCCCTCTGTTAGTTAACATACTGTATATCTGTACTACAGACCCCAGTCATCGAAGTAGGTAAACGAAAGCCTAAAAAGTTTGCAATTTCTTTGTTCATTACATTTATCGCAACTTTTTGGGTATACCATCAAACTGCTCGTCAAAGACGTCAATAAAAATAGAAAAACTCTTATTTTTACTAACATAGGTTAGAGTCATGTCTTATCTGTTCTACGATACATTAACACAAGAAATAGAGATGTGGTCGATAATTGTTTCCCATGCAACCTTGATGAATCCAAATTAAAATCAGTTATAATCTGGGACTTTCAGTCCAGTGATGCTATTGAGGTCATCTGCGCATTATGCTACTGTTATAAGCAGTTCTATTTACTATTTTCTAGATTAAAATATTAAAAAGGTCGCGTGTTAACAAAGACACCAATGCACTACTTACTTATGTTATGAAAAAAAAAAAACTTTTCTCAAAATTACTATATTTTACTATGTTTTATTCTATAACTACTACTGTTAACGTTATTATTTCCTGCAGTTTTCTCAAGTAATTATTTAAATTTTTTTAGAATAGAATAGAATACTCTTTATTATGATAATACACCACATAGATCACAGAAACATAAATATAAAGATTTTACAAAGGGTGACACAATGGGCGGTCTTATCGCTAACAGCGATCTTTTACAGAAAACCTTTGGATGAAATACTAAAAGAAAGGAGAGAGAAATAATGTAGGTAGTCTACAGTGTACTATTTACATAGATTATACAATAACTATGTACGTTAAGTGTATCATACTAGTCTAATAAACAGATACATTTAATTAATAAACATCATACATCCATACTAAAAGTAACTCTGTCTGTCTCTGATACGCTTTCCCGCTTAAACCTCTCAACCGATTTTGATGAAATTTGGCACAGACAATTTTTAGACCCTGAGAAAGGACATAGGCTACATTTTATTGAAAAAAAAAATGATATTCAAGAGGGAAATATAAAAAGGGTGATATAACCGAATTCCACGCGGGCCAAGCCGCGGTTGGAAAGCTAGTGAGCAAATAAAAATATAATGACATGTTTAAAGAGAGAGGAAGTGCTTTTTTGTCCTGGTTTTAAAAATGGACAGAGTATGAGCACGCCTCACGGACTCGGGCAAGTCATTCCATAACCGAACTGTTTGTACAGTAAAGGATTAATCGTAAAAACTAGTGGAATGCATGTCTAATATCAGATTTTCCGATGACCTCAGATATCTATTATGTGTGTATTATGTAATTCTTAATTTTAACTTGTTTTTGTGCTTTGTACACCGTCGACGTTCATGATGTTCCACTATATTTACCTGAAGAGGTTACTAAAAAACTTCCATATGCTCTGTTTGTTCTTCTTATCCATGGTTGAGTCTACGCGACTTGCGCGCACCATCTCCGTCCAGCGAACTGCGTCTTGGAGCTCCATGAAACGCTCCTGAAAATATCCATAAACTATGTTAATAATGGTACAAATGGGACGGTTAAATCATAAACAAGGGTGACTCCAATCCCTTCGTTTTATGAGATGAAAGAAGAATAAGCGAATTTAGTGCTATAGAAGGCAGTACTTTGTTGCCAAACTTTCAAGCAACATAAAGGGTGTATCTGACATCGACGCACAAACGAAAACCATGGATCCAGTACATGATTCTGAGCCCCCAGTGGTGGAATTTTTTGCCGGCTTTTTCATGATTTAAAAAAAATATATGTAGTTTTTTTTCACTTCAGACCGTTTACAATTGCTTTACTTTTATAACCCAATAATATTTTAAAGTAAAAATTAAATAATTCGCTAATTACATAAAAAAGCCCAATGAAAACAAAACCCGAAAAACTATCTTATCAGCTGATTTAATAGAGTTCACATCAGGGATCAACGTCATACCTACAAACCCGCACGGCGGCACGCTTGCAACGTTCAAAAGCCAAGCCGACACTTTTTTAAACAGTGTAACCATTAACCATTAACCATTATACCTGTAACCATTTATTAACGACATAAATGACTATCATAATTTTATTAGTGGCATGCGGTCTAGACTTTTCGCGAAGTTTGCGTTACGATGTCAGATACACTAATTACAGTTATTTAATTACAGTTAATTACAGTTAATAAAAAATACAGTTTCTTGCGGTCAAGTTTTCGTAGTACTGATGTAAAGGTTGTTTGCATTGGCACAAGCAAAATGGGCTATCGCAATAATTATTTGTTTTAAACATGCATCCTAATTGCGTATCACACTATTACTACCTACTAATTGGAATCATTTTGAAGCATATTGCTAATACATTGCTCCTTAAGTTCGAAAAATTTGTCTGCTTTACAAGGTAAATAACGCACTGAATGCTGTTGAACTGTCAAAATTTAACCCATTGCTACTGATAATGTGTTACACCATTACCAGGCTGGTCCTAATATTAATGAAATCTAAATTCATATTTTCAATGAATTCTCAATCTGGAGGGAGAACAAGTAACATGTGACAAGGGCAAGAATATGATAATGATGAGAAGTGAATGTAAATTGCTTTATTTTCGTTTCATGACTTCTGCCGCAATAACTTTCATCTCTATAAGTTCAATAATGGTTCACAAAATTGTGACTTTTACTGACTAAACAGAAAGGTATAACGCTGAACAAGGATAGGTATTTTTAGCGCGTGGCCAAAATCGGAACTCACAACGCATCTTGATTTTCAATACCTACCTTTTTACAAAACCTGCAAAGTTTACCAACAGTTCCATTCTGTCAACGTCATCGCCAACAAGTACGGATACAACAGCAGGTCGAGCTACCATAAACTGCCAAATACTACCAATCAATTTTGAGCCTTACTGCTTTAGCAATAAACTTGAAAATCTAATAAAGAAACATGACAGATTGTAGTAGTTTGACGTGCTGTCGTCAGTACTTTTTTTTTGTGATTACGGCCCAATAGCTCCCACTTTATATATATATATTCTTTATTGTACACCAATCAAACATCGAACAAAATACATTCAACACAAAAAACATACAATGGGCGGCCTTATCGCTAATGCGATCTCTTCCAGGCAACCAAAATCTTTATTCATTTAACAAGGTCTCCCACAACTATCCTTTCATCATCATCATCAGCCCTCACTCGTCCACTGCTGGACATAGGCCTCCTTCATAGCACGCCAGCAAGCTCGATCCTGAGCAGTTCTCCGCCAGCCACTACCAGCCACCTTTTTGATGTCGTCGCTCCATCTCGCCCAAGGGCGTCCTACGCTACGTTTGCCGTGACGCGGTCTCCACACGAGGACTCGTTTACCCCAACGGTTGTCGAACCTGCGGCATATGTGACGGCTGGTCACATATGCCGCAGGATCGACAACCATTGCCACTTCAGCTTGCTAATCCTCTCAGCTATGTCGGTGACTCTTCACCCGAGGATTAGCAAGTTGAAGATGTAGTAGTAGCGGATAGTTGACCAGAGGGACAGACTAAAAAGAAAGGCATACTCACTTTATACTGGTTGCGTTCCATGAGAACTCGTGCCATCTCGACTCGAGTGAAGCGTCGACGCTGCGCCATGGGCACGTCTGCCTCATCCTCGTTGTTGTCGCCACCGCCCGCGTTCGTGCTCACCGTCTCCTGTCACATGGCCACGCAAAAACTAAACATTATTGGAAACATGAAATACACAACAGAAAAATCTACGGAAGCATTGACTCACCGAAATCGGAGTCACAATTTGGTTCTAAAAGTAACAATCCATACTAATATTATAAATGCGAAAGTAACTCTGTCTGTCTGTCTGTTACGCTTTCCCGCTTAAACCTCTCATCCAATTTTGATGAAATTTGGCACAGACAATCTTTAGACCCTGAGAAAGAACATAGGCTATCTTTTATCCCGGAAAAATTTGATGTTCCCCAGGGAAATCTAAAAAGCGCGATATAACCGAACTCCACGCGGGCGAAGCCGCGGGCGGAAAGCTAGTAAGTTATAAAATCACCATATGGATCAGAACCTTGCACTATGTGCTTTAGCGAGAATCAGAATGGTCTCTCATATACGTATATCTAAATGCTTAATAAATATTCATCTTGCAAGCTACTATTGAATTCGGGATAATCTATAAAGTCTTTCACACCCTCAGACAGCAGAGCAAAGAAATTTTGTTACGTCTTGGTCATAATCACCTATAATGTTCACACTACTGCTAGACAGGCTTTTCCAGAGGCAGTGAGCTATAATCTACCACGCAGGCCCAGTGTGGGTTAGTAGTTGTCACATGTCTTCAAATTTTTGCTTCTAGAGCATGGCACCCTAATTACGTAACAGACTATTATTCGGAATCTGCATCTTTTTTTTTTAATAATTATAAAATAGCGCTTGACTGCAATCCCGCCTGATGGTAAGCAGTAATGCAATCTTTGATGGTAAAGCGCGCTAGTTTAGTCATTTTGAAGTAAATTTCTAAACCATTGCTTCATAAGTTGGAAAAATTTGTCTACACAACACTTAAATCACGCAATGAATGTTTTTAACCTGTCAACTTGAAACCGATTCCGATTGATAACGTGTTACGTAATTGCCCCGCGGTTTCTTCACGGTGTTTTCCTGTACCATTTTGAGAGCAGTGGTAGTGAAGTTATTCACCCAAATTATATATTGTACTTTGGTGAAATGTTTCATCATATCTATGAACAAGACCTTACAACACGAAACATCGACGCCTTTACCATTGGAACTCACCGCTCTCTACAACCATTCACAGAAACAATCAATTAAAAACCAGCCTACCTTCAAATGTCTAACTTCGTCTTCTAGCTCGGTGACCCTATCGCGTAACTTCTCCCTCGCAGAACTGAGGTTCGCCACCTCTTCCCTCAGGATCTCAAGCTCGCCGGTCATTTCATCCACCTTCACAATCAGGTCATCCTTGACCACGTTTAACGCGTTCTTCGTTGCCAATAATTCGTTGTTCTCCAGAATAAGATTCTCCACCTCTTTGCCCATTCCTGTTGAGATAAGTGTAGGGATTCACGTTTTGTTCATTAAACTTTTGATTCGTTAAATAAATTTACGTATGTTTATGAAAGTTATCATTAATTTAAATTAAATAACACTGATTATACAGCCCAGTCTGAATAGAAAAATTAAGTAAAATATTATTAGGGCTGTAAAATTAAATTTAAAGAGAATTTTATTTTATTATTTTATATATCTAATACTCTAGATCGATGTCCAAGTAAACACAGTTATATGAATATTTACACTTACTTGCATCTTGCGCTTTGGAAAACGCAAGCGATCGTTAGGCCCGTCACACACTTCGCCGCATGCGATAGCAACAAGAATTGTATCGCGTCAACAAAAATGTAAGACTATTTACTACTAACTATTTTAATCTTTTTACTATTTTAATCATACGACTATAGTTGGCATTACATAATTGCAACGAAATGCGACGTAGTGTGTGAGATGGTCATATTGTTAATGAAATAGTAGCAAAAATTTACTACGAAATTGTAATACATTGAATAATGTTAGTGATAATTCGATCAATATTTTACAAATTACTTACCGAAATAATTGTCGTTAACTGCAATCATGCGTTGATGCAACATTTTGTTAGAACGCATGGAAAGAACGTACAGTTATTAGTATTTTATGAAAATTTATTAATGCAGAATACTAGTTAAAATGCTCACACACGACGCCACTTTAAGTAGACATCAAAGTCGCAACACTTAATTGCATATTTTATTTCGTTCTATTGATAGGGGAGCCTAGAGGGTTTCTGAGCAACCATATTCACTAATCAGGGCGAAACGTTGAAAGCTAAGTAGGTGTAGCATGAGGCGAGCATACCCAATTTTTAAAGTTTCAGATAGGAGCCCCTTGATCAGGAAGACCACTTCAGAAAAGGATAGAACAATTCAGAAAAGAGCAAAAATAGAATGACCTTCAGGGCCGTCGTGTGTGACCTAACTCGTAATGACTTAAATAGGCAAATCTGACGATGACATTGTGGGCTTCCTTATTCTCTCCTCATGCCAGACCTACTAAGCTATCAACGTCTCACCCTGAAAATGCTTGCTCAAAAACCCTCTGAGCTTCTCTACCATAGCCCCATATTAGCTGGTTTTATGTTCTCAAGCGCAACTAACACAGAAAATTATTTTGCGATGATGTTATTTGTTCATGCTTTAGCAGTATTCATATGAATCTGAACTTATTATAGTCCAATGACGTAGTGAAACAAGCATAAACGTATAATATTTCTCTTTTTTTTTTGGGGCCATTAAAATATTAAACACTCGGTTTCTGGGAGCACAACCGCGATCAATCATTTGTCATATCTCTCTTTTGAATGGATTACCAGAAACTGAGGGTTATAGTATTTATAACAATAATAGCAATTAATACTCAGTATTTTAATAGGCAAAATAATAAAGTGTGCTAAGCTTGCTTAGAACAAGACAAGAACAAAAATGGACGCCAAATTTTGTAGTTCCATAAAATGAATTAACAGAAAATAAAGTGTCGTGGTGTGTAAGTGAACATAAAGATAGTATTTATTATACAAGTTAAGCATTATACTTTTACCACAGATAATAGTTATTTAATAAAAAATAATGCACAAGTAAAAAAGTACACAGGCAAACTTATTGCCTGAGGCAATTTCTACTAGGCAACATTAAGGTAATACAGCGACAAGACATGGCAAACACAAGCTAAGGTGAGTTAGAGATAGCGGAGAAAACGTTCCAGGTAATCAGAGCTGGAAGAATTCTATATCTATATACAACATGTAAAGAAACCCCTGTCCAATCTGTGAAGGTATTGTTAGGTATCTATAACTGATTCTACTAATGCCCACAAAGCCGGGCTAAACTTAAAAAAAAAATCACCCTAAAAAATAAATAATATTTCGCAAAAAAAAAGAGGTAACTTAATACATGTGAGGTAGGCAATCCATGCGCGGGCGACGGTGGGCATGGCACGCGGCAGGTGGTCGTATTTTTTTTTAAATTACCATATTTCGGGGAAGTTGGAATTAATTCTCGGGAAAAAAAATTATTCCATAATTTATTAGTATTATTACTATGATGATTACGTACAATTTTAAATTATATTAGGTCATGTGTTTACCTAACCTTTATTATTCCTTATGGATCGGACAGGGTTTTCTTTACATATTGTATATAAGTATTATATCACCTACAACACAGTTTTCCTTTGCTTATTATTTTTCAATTTATGGTGGTAAAAGTATTCTTCTCATCTTATAAGCAATAAATGTAATATATTTAGCAGTAAAGAATTTACTATTAATAAATGTCAATAAATTATATAACATGCTATAAGATGACATTATGTACAAGGAACTAAAACAATTAAATCCACCAATTTAAAACCGATTGGTGAAATAACACTATATTTTACATAATAATATTGACAATAGAAAAGCACCCAAGTAATTTGTTTGGATTTAAGTTAGTAAATTACAGAGTAGAAAGATTAAATTTTTCTACTGATATGGCGGATTTGTTTAGATTTGCTTGTTAACTAACACCCGGGGTTTAAAACCAAGAGGCATCAGCAATTTTCTTTTAAATTCATAGCCTGTTATGTCCCTAAAAGCCAGTATCAAGTATATAACAGCTACCATTGTTATTAAAAGCCAGTCCATTGTAGACAAACTGTTGTAAGCGTATCTAGAACTTTCTTCTAATTTTTAGATATGAAATGCTATTACAGTGTAAACGTATTTATAAATAACATGTAATCTAATAATGACAGATGACATTATTGTATTTGGTTGTTGACTTGACCTGTCTTAATTATTAAATATTTATATTTTGCCCATAACGAAATTTCCTGACATTTATTATTTTATTTTTATGTCCTTTTTGTTCTTTTTTTATGTCGTTTCGAATGAATTCATAAAAAAGATTTTTCGTAATTCTTACTAATATTATAAATCAAAAAGTGAGTTTATTTGTTTGTTCCGCTTTCACGCCGTAATTACTGAACCGATTGGTTTGAAATTTTGCAGACCTAAAGTTAGAAGTCCGGATTAAATAATAGGGTACTTTTTTATCTAGGAAAAAAATTCGCACGGGAAAATTTAAAAAGCGCGATATAACCGAATTCCACGCGGGCAGAAAGCTAGTTGTATAATAAGTAGAGACAAACAAGTCCAGGTTTCCACAAGATGTTTTCCTTCACCTTGTAATGAATCATTATTGTCCAAGATATACTTAAAAAGTACATATAACTTTACAAAAGTTACATTGGTACTTGCCTAACCTGGAAGAACCTGCCGAACCAGCACAATCATACTTGAGAGCTGAGAGAGGCTGGTGTTTTAACCACTAGGCCAGCACGACTTCAACGTGACTTCCAGTTCTGACTACTCTGAGAAAAAAGGCCGAGGTTACAATCCTTTTTAAAGTCCATACATAATCTTGGTCAGCTCACATGAAATTTCGCACATGTGTAGAGCATCATGAGCTGGACTAGGACAGCACATTCCCAATCATATATCGATCACACTAGTTTAATCACAAACCTGATATAAACATACAGGGTGTATCTGACATCGTAACGCAAACTTCGCGAAAAGGCTACACCGCATGCCACTAATAAAATTATGATAGTCATTTATATCGTTAACGAGCGGTTACAAAAATATAAGTGTTTAAAAAAATGTGTCGGCTCTGCCTTTGAACATTGCAAGCATGCCGCCGCTCGTGTTTGTGGGTATGACGTTGACCCCTGATGTGAACTCTATTAAATCAGCTGATAGGATAGTTTTTCGAGTATTGTTCACATTGCGCTTTTTTGTGTAAATAGCGAATTAATTAACTTTTCCTTTAAAATCTTATTGGGTTATAAAAGTATAGCAATTATGAACGGTTTAAAGTGAAAAACCCCGCATGTTATTTTTTTTTAAATCAGGATAAAACCGACGAAAAATTCCACCACTGGGGGGTTCAGAATTATGTACTGGATCCGTGGTACTCGTTTGTGCGTCGATGTCAGAGACACCCTTTATAATAGTGATATTGAAAATATGAATGACTTTGGCTGTATTCTTAGTTTATTTGGTAGTAATTCCTAGAAGAGCGTAAATACATATAAAAACCTTGAAGATACTTTTGTCTTTACAGAATTACTAGTACACATACTTTTTTTAAATGTGTGCAGCAGATCGATATTTCGAAGGTTCTAGGTGGCATATTTCCTATGAAAGAATCCTTGAATCTATAATACTCAATTATTTGTTCAAATGTCTCTATTATTTTTTATGATATTAACACAACTCCTAAATCGCACATGCTAAAATTAAAATACAATCTCATAGGAATAAAACAATAAAAAGTAAAAATATATAGTGTCTGCCCGAGGCTTTGCACGCGTGGGTGTACTTCGGAAACTTGCTACCGGAACATATGTATCTGGATGGTATCCTGGGGAAGGCCCCAGGATCTATGCTCTTGCAATCTCAATTTTATCGAAAACCGATCAGTGGTTTAGGCGTCAAAAGGCAATAAACTGAGAGAGTTACTTTCGAATTTACAATATTAGCACGGAGTATTGTGATATTCTGTGTTACGGTCATTTTTACTACAGTTTGTCTAAATGGACGAACACATAATACGCATAAAACTTACCAGAAGACGCGTATTCTCCAGGATGGACCCAACTACCTGTTAGAGAAAACACAGTTATTGTACCTACAATACGCTTAAGACAAACAATGCTTAGGTATGCAGATTAAAGCTGCAAAATGCCATCTAACTGGTGTTCCTGATTTGGTTAAGACCGAACTACAAAGCCTGGAACACTGGCGTTGAGAGCCCACCTTTTGGTATTCTATAGGATGCATTTTGGAGGCTGTGCGCGGGAAGAACATGGCTTAATACCGCCATCACCGTTCAATAATCGGACAGCCCCATCAGACACAATTATGATCTAGACGAAGTGTTTTTTTCGTCGTTTCTACCTCGTACATTAAAGGACTGGAACTAGAATTTGTCTACAGCCGATCCGTCCCGTCCGATTACAATTTAAGTGTTTTCAAGGCTAAAGTGAATAGGCTTATAATAAACTAATGCGTTTTACCAACAACGATTGCATCACTGCTTACTATGACGCGGGATTGCAATTAAGCACTAATGAAATACTTAATAAAATATAGATATGCCACATATGTGTCCTGGTCGGCACATTTGATTTGGCGCATTTCTCCCTAAATAATATTCGGCTAATAATATAAGGCTTTTTCTTTCTTTGACATTAGAATAGTATTACTTCATCCTGATAGTGAATAACGTAGCAAAGGATACAAATCTTTAGTCAGTGTTCGATTTTTTTTTTTACGTATTATAAACCAGCGCTTGACCGCAATCCTGCCTGATGGTAAGCAGTGACGCAATCGTTGATGGTAAAGCGCACTAGTTTATTAAGAGCCTATTCACTCTAGCCTTGAAGACACTGAAATTGTAGTCCGATGGAAACACCGCCGCTGGCAAATTGTTCCAGTCCCTCGATGTACGCGGTATAAAGGTGGAGGCGAAACGCTTCGTCCGGATCGTAGTGGTGTTAACAACGTAAGGGTGGAAACCAGCCGTACGACGGGTCGTCCGCTGGTGGAACGGAGATGGGGAATTAAATCATGGAAGTCCCTCGCACACTCCCCGAAATGCATCCTATAGAACACCGAAAGGCTGGCTACTCTACGCCTGTGCTCTAGGCTTTGGAGACCAACTCGAGTTAGATCAGGGTCACCAATCAGCCTCTTTGCACGTCTCTCCACTGAATCCAAAGCGGCCAGGTGACACTTGGCAGCACCAGCCCAAATGTGGCTGCAGTACTCCACACACGATTAATAGAAAGCGCAATCCAGGCACTTCCATCGGCATCAATGCACCACAATGGATCAATCAGGTACCGTATTATGTGATATATCAGATAACGATTTAATTCTACAGTGATTCCAATGCAAGAGAGAGACGAAGTAGCACCACCCCTTTTTTGGGATGGAATCATAATGTCATTCATGCCTCATAACACGACCTTTGAATATTTTGAATACGGTATTTGACTAAATAAAACTAATTAGTCCGTCAGTCAGATTTCCAAAAAATGCTAGACACGTATTTTTTCTTTTTTCATATAAACAAAAAATGAAAACGACACAGTGCGTTGAAAACTCTTGTGACGTCACTGCACGCTACACTTTTTAGAGAGCAGTGACGTCACCAGCCACCATTCCATTGATGCCTTTTATATTTGTCAATTATTATTGATTTGATAAAATAAAATATACGTATCCAATATTTTTCTATAATCTGAATGACGGACTAAATAGAATCAATTTTTTCTTACCCCGGAAACATCCCTATTATCGATAGATCAATTCTAGACGCTCTTTTATCTGGCTTTCATAAGTGTTACCTGTAATATCCCCATCTTCTCCTTCAGCGATGCCCGGGTCCACGTCTTGGAAGGCAAGCTCTTGGTACAAAGTGTTGCCACTTCGTTTCTCGCTCTTAGTTTGTGATTTGCCAGTGTTTGGAGGCGCCACAGGAGAGGTAGCCTGAAATACATACATTTTTAGACGTCATTAAAGGAATAATACGTAGTTTTGGATATTAAGTTTGTTGGCTATACCTAAGTATTAACAATTTTATAAAATTTTAGTTTATTTATTAAAACTTTGTTAATATGTACTGTCTAATGCTTATGTAAATATTATCTCTGTACTATATTAATTTACAAATGCAATGTTTTCTGAATTGACATCTAATAATTACAGGTAGGTACTATAATATGTAGTTTTATATTTTTGTTTGTTTCAGTGCAGTACTAATCTCACAATATCTACCTACATTAAGATCAACCAAAGAGACAATATAATAGGGTAAATGAACTGTAGCATCGAAGTTCTTGTCTTTTTTTTTAATGCACTTTTCCAATTCTCTATTGACAATAGCAGGATAGTCAACATCGGCTTTTACTTGCCATTGTTAAATATAGAATAGAATACATTCCCGTCGTATGGTCGTACTCGTATACATAATTAATTAAAATATAATAAGCATTTTTCTATTCGTTTGCCTCAGTGTACCTACTACTATCACTCAACAATTTTCACATTTAATTCAGTGTTATTAAGAATTATAGTTCATCTGATATCGGCACCATTGCCATAGAGAAAAATAGAATAGAATAAGATACTTTACCGCCTTTTACCACCAAATTATATCACACTAAAAAGTATGATCATTGACCGACAATGAAACAAAAAAGTATTGGCCAATAGCGTATTTCAAATTTAGACAAGGTAACGCAAAAGTCAATCTGACTTCTGTCAAAACAATTTATATAAAATGCGATGTTTTTCAGCTGATAAAATACTAACATTTATAGTACTATTCTCCGTGATGTGCGAAGTGGTATGCATAAAATGTTATCAGTGCTCGTCTTTAACAAACCGTGGATGTTTTAAATATAACTTGAACAATGTATATTTGAAAGACTGCAAAGTCGACAGAGGGGCACCAGTTTGCCGGTCGCTATCTCAAGTAAATTACTTTTTGCCTGGTCAGGACGTAAATATAGTCAGAGAATGTGCTTATATGTACGAAGAACCGCTGAAATGTGTCCAGTCTAAATTCAGCAACATACATTACTCGCACGTCTGCGAATGTAACACCGATGGCTGCAACTCGGCGACCATTGTGAAGCTCTGTTGGGAGATTATCGTGTGTGCTCTACTGTTGACAATGGTCATAAAGTAGCGACTCATATATATCCATGTAAATATGTATCATTGTAAGAAGTTATAATAAATTTTATCTTAAATAGCATTTAATTATTTAAAATATTTACATGATGCTGTTCCATTATCTCATAATAAAATACAACACTCGATACGTCGAGTTAAACGACTATTTCAGATCTCTTTTACGAAAATAGTAATACCAAGGGTATTATATTATTTATACTTTAAAACTTCGCATATCATACAATTTTAATAAAATATTTACAAATCTCTTTTATCCCTAGGAACTGTAAGACTGTTTTTAATGCAATATCGTCATAATATTATAATGATAATGACCATTGATCTTATTGAATCAATTCTATAACAAAAACAAGATTCCATATACACATTCACTTTATTTATTATTAAATCAATGACGGCATATAAAAAATACACGGTTTTTATATTTTTTATCACAACTGACTCTAAAGGGAAAAAAAGTGGTAAGCTTTATATTGTATGCTTGACCAATAAGGTAATTTTGACAAAGGCTTATAATAGGTACCTAAGATTTATAATACCTACAGGAACCTATTTGTATCGTTTGTATCGTAAGAATAAAACAAGTCAAAAATTAATAACGTCATAAGCTATTAACGTACAAGATATGGATTACGTGGGTGTTGAATTGTTTACCGATCTCCTTTTTATGAAACCTACTCTAGATTTCTGGTATAATCATAAAATTACACCGAAGGCGAGCAATAGCCGACTAAACCGAGACACGGTTACAAAAAAGGCGCCATATTGTCACTGACATTTACGGAAATACCGTCATCGTGACTGTATACGGGTACACAGAAAAGTATTAGCTCATATTGAAAACTCTTAATCTTAGATAATTAAAGATGCGCCTCAAAGCTATTCGCTGCTTTTGGGGTTTTATCGCTATTGCGGTCGGCATTAGCAACCAGCTTCCAGCGATCAAAGGAAAGCCAAAGCCCGTTAAGATTGAAAAATTCTCTGCAGCGAACGTACCCCACCCACCTTGTTTGCCATTACCATGGATAAGCTCTTAAATAGAGCACAGTTTAGACAGCCAATGAAGCTGTTATTCATTTAGTTGTACTTATCTTTTGCTGGTATTTTAGGATGCGACTAAAGCCTTTGTCCTTCAAAAAAACGTTTACTGCAGCAAAATTTTGTTAACTGTCAACTCAAGATCATCGCAGTCTCCTGATGAATATTAACTGTCCACCAAGTTGTGCCACAACATCCCAGTCACTATTTTGAGGTGGTCAATCCACTTAGCCTCGTTGATTGTCCAACGAAAGGAATTAGAAGAAAAACTACTACAGATAACGAACAAAAATTATTTCATGATGTCCTACCTGACTCTGCTGCGTGATGGGGTCAGTCTGATGCGCGCACTCCACAGTCCTCACTGCTGCCAAGTCGGAGCCAGTCGGCGGTGACGGTGGCGACGAAGACAGACTGACTGGACTACCTGGCATGCTTTCCGTCTGCTCCACATTGTGCATAGAGCTCTCCAGGGATGCGAAGCCGAACGATATGGGACCTAGAAAAGTGGGAAGATGTGTGTAATGTAGGGATTAGAGATAACGGTGTGTTACAGAAGAATCGGTTTAGAATAAGCTCTATTAGTGTGCTGACAGCCTTCGTGGCGTAGGTTCGATCCCCGCACAGTGCAAATATTTGTATGCATGAATATGAATATTTGCACTGGTCTGGTCGTGCCTCTGAAAGCACGTTAAGCCGTTGGTCCCGGTTGCCATACGAACATCTAGTGGCAGTCGTTACGGGTTGTTGGAGCCCTCAAAAGTCTAACAATTGGTTTAACTGCAATGCTTAGATATCGCCTTCAGGTTGTGGAGGTCAGACGGCTGTCACTTCACGTAAAAATATCGAAGTTTAGCCAAAGTCAGCAGTTAGACTGGTAAAGCGGACCCCAGACTCCATAGCTGAAAGCTACGGATGCGACTAGGTTTAACGCTGAGATGATGGGAGTGTGCTTGCAATTCAGAATAATATATATTCAGGGCTGAATGTTCAAAATTGTGAGACCATTTTTATTTGAAAAACGATATTTAACATATTTTCCATTCAAAAAATGTCAAAGCGCCATACATATTTATTCCTTATATCATCATCATCATCAACCTTTTATCATCCCACTGCTGGGCACAGGTCTCATCTCATATATAGAAGGATTGAGCGTAATCACCACGCTTGCTCAATGCGGGTTGGCGATTTCAGACTTATAAAGTCCAGGTTTCCTCAAGATGTTTTCATTCACCTTCAGTTACTGGTGTCCAAGATATACTTAGAAAGTACATATAACTTTACAAAAGTTACATTGGTACTTGCCTGACCTGGAATCGAACCCGCACACTCATACTTGAGAGGCTGGTGTTTTAACCACTAGGCCACCACGACTTATACAACGTGTAACATAAAGGGTATATACATACCAAGGGCATGGCATCTTTAGATGATATCAAACGATATCGGAAGGGTTTCAACTCAAAATAAAATACTCAAAAAATTGGTATAAAATTTTCGGTTTCGTGTGTTTCTTAAAAACAAATCATAACAAACGTGGCAGCAGACTACATACGTTAATAACTATTCGTTACCCTCCACGTTACTTGCCAAAATCTGATGTCTTCCATATCTCTGTGCGACTAGTATGATAGTATTACAAAACCCTTCCAATATCGTTTGATATCATGTAAAGATGCCATGCCTTTCTTATGTATATACCCTTTATGTTACACGTTGTATAGAACTAGCGGCCGCCAGCGACTTCGTTCGCATGAAGTTAGTTATGCTCCGCTCCTACCGGTCGTAGCGTGATGTTATATAGCCTAAAGCCTTCCTGGATTAATGGGCTATCCAACGAAAAAAGAATTTTTCAAATCGGACCAGTAGTTCCCGAGATTAGCGCAAACAAACAAACAAATATACAAACAAACTCTTCAGCTTTATATATTAATATAGATTAACTAACTATTGAACAATATCTATGCGACATGTTTGTTTAGACATAGGTACACAATGTTGTATTTTTAAACTATTCTTAATATATTTCTGATCATCGCGCTGTCTACAAAAATAATATAATCAACTGATGAACGAATTCAATTCCACGTGCCTGTATTAATAAATATTTAAGTTTTATGAAAAAGTAAAAATAAATGAACAATTTTACTAAACCATACCAAGTTCACGTTCGTACATACCTACGGCGTAGTGGTAATTAAATTAAGGTCGCGACAATACAGAAATAACATTTTGTACTCACTATTAGAACCAGTTGGTCTCTGTCTAATTTAACCAATCAGGATAATGAATAACATAATGAAGTGATGTGTTTTACCAGTAAGCTTGTATACAATATGTTAAGAAAACCCTGTCCGACCCGTAAGGATAGTAAAGGCTAGGTAAACACTTGACCAAATATAATATAAAATTTTACATAATCATCATAGTAACAATACTAATGAATTTTGAAATAATCCTTTTTTCCGGGGAATTAATTCCAATTTCCCCGAACTTTGGTATTTTTTAAAAAAGTGGCAACACCGGTATTATTATAAGCGAATAGCGACGCGACCACGTCACAGGTGCCGCGTGACCTGCCCCTCGCCGCCCGCGGAATGGGGTTGCTTACCGCACATGTGTTAAGTTACCTCTTTTTGCGAAATAATATTTATTTTTTTAGGGGGATTTTTTTTTAAGTTGTGCCTGACTTTGTGGGCATTATTAGAATCAGTTATCGATACCTAACAACACCTTCACGGATCGGACAGGGTTTTCTTTACATATTGTATACGTAAAAAGCTACAAATGTGGACAGCTGACTTGGAAGTCGTGTGACAAGACTGCAGCGAAAGTAAATCGATCAAGTTAGCGATGTAACTACATTACCAACTTACGACATAATGCGAGTAATAAGCGATCAATCGAACTCTTACATATAATTTTCTTCAATCCGATTCAATCGTACATAGATAATGAGCAAACAATGTTTCCACAGCTGGGATATATATGTATACTATATTGGCCTCGAGAGGGAGAGGGTTAAATGGAGCATGCAGGATTGAAAGATATCCCATGTATTCGAATTTTGGGTTCTTTTTCTAAATTATAAATTAGTACTTGACCACCTGATGGTAAGAAGTGATGCAATCGTCATATCGGCTCTCTCCTAAGTTTCCTGCATCGTTTCGAGAGCAGTAGGCCTAGTATGAGTTTTCATTATGAGACTGGATCGTCGATATCGAGCGGTTGGACTCATCGATTGGCCCGCTTTAAGGTTGTAAGAACTCTCAACCAATGAGAGCGCCAAACGCACTCAATATCGACGATCGAGTCTCGTAATGAAAACTCACACTAGGCGTACAGTAGTGGTGAAATACATAAAGTGCCTGTCAGGGTTCAAACCAGCGATCCGTAAGTTGCGGTCGATACTGCGGCAAATACCTACTGCATAAATCCATTATTGGCTTAAATACTTTGAAAGTGTAACTTTGTAAATAAATTCACTTCCTTTGAAGGATAATAAGCATGACAGTCGTGTTCAATGAACATATGGCTTATATAACAACGCAGAATCGCAAATTGAAACTCTAGATTGCCGCCAATTATAGGCTCAATATCATTGTAGTTGAATACAGTAACAGCCCTGGCTGTACTTAATTAGCCTTGTGGTACGGATAATATACCCAATAAGAGAGATTACTTTCCAAATCTCAACAAAGAACAGAAATTCATAATACAGCTGTATGTATGCAGAAGCACCATAATTACGTACACACTATAACTAATAAATCTCAATCTGTATCATTTTGAAGGATATTGCTAATGCCTTGCGTCATATGTACAATAAGATTGTCTGCTCAACAACGGAAGTGACGCAATAAGTGTTGTTGAACTGCCGAAATCAAGTTCTTTGCTACTGAAGTGTTAGGCAATTGTCCTGCTGGTCTACTCAATCTGTCTGCCTAACATTTTCACAACTATGTTAAGTCCGGTTGCAACTGTATACCAATATTTTACAGAATGCAACTGCCTGTCTACACACACGATCATCATCATCATCATCAACCTTTTTATCGTCCCACTGCTGGGCACAGGTCTCCTCTCATACAGAAAAGGATTGAGCGTAATCACCACGCTTGCTCGATGCGGGTTGCCGTACAAGATATACTTAGAAAGTACATATAACTTTAGAAAAGTTACATTGGACTTGAGAGGCTGGTGTTTTAACCACTAGGCCACACGATAGCCCTTTGATAAGGTTGTCAGACTTTCGGTATTTTAACGATCCCTAACGCTTGTCCAAGATCCACAGCAGAGACAGATGAGAGTCGAGGCCAACGACTAAACATGCTTTGTAATGCAAGGAGGCGGCTTCGTATGAACAAATAGTCATCCAGACACGGCAACTATAACTTATCCTCATCGATCGAGCCGTACCCCTTCTCTGTGTATGCAGCAGGTCTAATGACCTCCCATATATTGTAATCCCTTTTTAATACCACCAGAGTGGTTTGTACACTGCATTGATTTATAATTTCTAATCAAGTGCTCAAGACCAAGTCTGGTAGCAATACGGATGTCAAATTGTTACTATTTTTAAACCAACAGTTTTTGCTAGGCTATTGTTTATTCATCGGAAATAGAATAAAATAGGCTGACTGTCATTTGTACATACAATATAATTTCTTTTGAATTAATTATTTCTGAAAAAGTAGCACACGTTTGACAGCAGATCGATTTCTATTTCTAACTCCTCAATTATAGAAATAGAGGGGCATGTTACCACTACGTGTTATAACGGAGATAGCCAAGAACAACTGGTCTATCTAATTATTCTAAAGCCAAAATCAATTGCTCATTTAAATTCCCCGAGCTTAAAATATCAATAACTACAAAATGAAACAAACTGAGGAATCGTGCATACTGATATGACTATATTTTTGTGATCGCTACGTTTATTCCCACCAGAAAAAATTTCAAAATTATATTTTAGATATTTTGTACAATATTTTTGAGCTGACACTGACCCGCTTTAGGATCTTAGTTTGCCTTCATAAATTGACTATAAAATCTGCGCTAAAAATTGTCAACCGAAGAAGGAGGCCAGTTTTTTACATTTTATAAGCTACTTAGTGCTTGACCGCAATTCCCCCTGATGGTAAGTTGTGATGTAATCGTTGACGGTAAAGCGCGCTAGTTTAACACCGACGCTGGCAAATTATTCCAGCTCGTCAATGTACGCGGTATAAAAGACGAGGCGAAACGCTTCGTCCGGACCGTAGTGTTGTTAACAACGTAAGGGTGGATAGACGCCGTACGAAGGGTCGTCCGATGATGGAACGGAGCAAAAGCACGATGTCTCATCTCTCTCTCTCTCTCTCATACAAAAATGTTTTGTTTGATGAAACATCAACCCAAACACACTACAGACTGAAAATCCTATTTGAGTTTGTACAAAAAATTACGCTGGGGCACAAAAGGTAAGGGACCACAATGTACTCTTTGAACCAGACCGCCGATCTGAAATTACACCACTGTATACCATGTTTTAAAATAATCATCATCATCATCCCAGCATTAATCCCAGTCGCATCCGAAGCCTTTTCAGCTTTGAAGTCTGGGGTCCGCTTTACCAGTCCAACTGCTGATATGGCTAAACTTCGACATTTTCCGTGAAGCGACTGCCGTCTGACCTCCACAACCCGAAGGCGACATCGAAGCACTGCAGTTAGACCAATTGTTAGACTTTTGAGGGCTCCAACAACCCGTAACGACTGCCACTAGATGTTCGTATGGCAACCGGGACCAACGGCTTAACGTGCTTTCCGAGGCACGACCAGACCAGTGCAAATATTCATATTCATCATGCATACAAATATTTGCACTGTGCGGGGATCGAATCCGCGCCACCTTGCGCAGCGGCCGCGTCCGCTACCGCTACGCCACGGAGGCTGTCCATGTTTTAAAATAATATGTTACTTATATTCTCTGGTCTAGAGTTTAACATCTGTAGTGTCACTCACAGCAGCGCAGAAGTCTGGAAAAGTTACGTCCAAGAAATCGACATCTTTTGGAAAAATACATCGGGTTATTTCCTAAACGATTTTATTCAGCACTCGCCCAGGAATAACTGATCTTTACATGGCCGTCAGATTTCTACAAACTCACATAGTTATGTTTGTGCAGCTGATTGTTGGATAAAGGACAAGCATTATTCTTTTTTAGTGACAGTATGTACAAGATCGTAACAGCTGCGTATTATTGAAGTGCACTTTGAAAATAATCACGATTTATTCAAAAAATATCGGGTGTAAACGTGACTATTTAATTTCGTTGCGATATTGCTTTATCACGCTCTGGCCATTCAAGAGCCAGGGTAACTATTGCCACTATTTAACGGTAGAATTACCAAGAATTGCTCCATAATTAATGGACGATGCAATTATTTTGTATCAAAGGAACTCCCACAGATATTCATCGGAAATGAAACCTAGTACTGTTGATGAAAACTGTTTTAATTGAAACACTGACATTAAAGTTGTGTTTAAAATAGTTATAAACTTATAATGCATTTTACGGGCAAAGTCTACCTTAATTACATTTTATGGCAAGCTATTAAAAATTAAGAATACTATATGTATAGTAGCTGTACAGAAAAACATAGTAAAATTTAATTCTATATTCAAAGTTGGATGCTTTCACAAAACATTCAGGGCCAATCAAAACTATTTTTTTTAAATTCACTGCCTAATTAAATACTATTAAGTTAAATGCCTATTAAAACTCTAGAAGTCTCTTGATCTTTTCATGCTTTTATGAGCATACATATTTCAACCAAGGTACAGCCCTGGTCGAAATATAATTAGACACTGTTAAAATACTGATAGGACATAAAGCATCATAACAACGCCTTCATAATTAATTTTAACTAGATATAGGGGCTCCTTTTTGTGAAGCAGGTGTGTGCAAATACATTAGTACTGAACTAAAACACTGTTACTTAAAGCCGTGTCTTCTGCGAGATTTTTTTTTTCTTTCAAAACATTACACAAAAACTTCAAAAAAGAAATTGTGTGTGAATACACGATGTTCGGGTGAAGAGTGATTCTTCATTTTCAACCGCCACGCACATCGCATACATTTAGCATTTTTAAAGCTTAATTCCAACCGAAACAAGTTTTGAGGTTACATTGTCTTGTGAATACTTGACACTAATCTAATACCTATACGTATGTATATACCCTTTTTGTTACACGTTGTATAAAGCTGAAGAGTTTGTTTGTTTGAACGCGCTTATGTCAGGAACTACTGGTCCGATTTGAAAAAATATTTTTGCGTTGAATAGCCAATTAATCTAGGAAGACTTCAGACTATATAACATCACGCTGCGACCAATAGGAGCGGATCGTATAAAAAAAACATGGAAATCTACGCGGATCAAACCGCGGTGCAGCTAGTATTTGAATACACAGAACAGCCTGTGTATGTAAACTAATGTTTATTTGTAATGTGTTTTGCTTAATGTCTCGAAAAAACACAAGCGCAGAACACACGGTTTACTAATCATCATCATTGCAGCCGAAAGACGTCCACTGCTGGACATAGGTTCTCCACGACGACCGGTCCTGCGCCTCCCGCATCCAGCGGTTTCCCGCGACCTTCACCAGGTCGTCGGTCCACCTTGTCGGGGGCCTACCCACGTTACGTCTTCCGGTGCGTGGTCGCCACTCGAGAACCCGTCGGTCTCATCGGACATCGGTCCTACGGGCAATGTGTCCAGCCCACTGCCACTTTAGTGTTGCAATTCTTCGGGCTATGTCGGTTACTCTTTTTCTTCTGCGGATCTCCTCATTCCTGATTCGATCGCGCAGTGAAACCCCAAGCATAGCCCTCTCCATTGCCCTTTGAGTGACTTTGAGCCTTCTTATAAGGCCCATTGTTAGCGACCACGTCTCATTCCATAAGTCATCACTGGCAACACACACTGGTCGAAGACTTTTCTTTTGGGGCACTGCGGTATTTCGTACGAGAAGATTTTACGTAGCCTCCCGAAAGCAGCCCAGCCGAGTTGGATTCGACGATTGACCTCTTTCTCGGTTTACTAATAGGCAAGCAAAAATTTTAATCAGAGGGCCAATTATCGTAGTTTAACACGTTCTAAATCTAGTCGCAGTCTCACCTCGGCGAATAACAAATGTCAAAAACTTGTCAAAATGTAGGGAAATTCGAGGAACTTTTGACAGGTTTAAACTGAGTTCAGACTGTAAACGTATTTAAAATTACGGGAATTGCCCCTCTGGTGTGTGTACTATCTTATCCTATTACTACATATTCGATTTGCTTCAATATAAGGACGTTAGGGCAAATAACTAACGCATATATGTATCTTTACTGGTAATAATAGCAGCAAATGCTGCAGATGCCCTTCACAATAGGGTATTTGATTTAAAAAAAAAAACTAATTAGTCCGTCAATCAGATTTCCAATAAATACTAGACACGTACGGAATAATTAGCTTTTTTTTAGTCAAATACCCTATTAAGAAAGTGCCAGCGTATAGATGCTTCAATAGCCGCTCGATACCTACTTAAAACTTGATTAAGCTTCGTAGCAAGTATTTAATATATATGAAGCATAATTTAAAAGGGGAAATGAAGCAATAAGAAATGAAAGCCTGCATTGAATGATATTGAAAAGAGAGCTAGATGAGTGGCTCAGACTACGTTTTATTTTTTCTTCAGTCTTTGAATGGAGTCGATGCACGTAAACCTTCTTTTATTGCTATGTGAAAGTAGCGCGAAATTAAAGATTCTTCTCCTTATCCAAGTAGAGGGTATTTGTGTGTGTTACCTTTCCACATCTTAACAGCATAACGAATTTGAATAAAAATGGCGCACGAAGACCACGACCTAGGTTTGGACATAGGGACTAGTGTCAATTCAACTCAAACCAATTCACTCAATAACTGTACCCATTTGGTTATATGACCATAATGAAGCTACCGGAAACAGTCACAAATGATTTCTAATTGACAGTTCTTATTGGCGGTAGCAACCTATCAGAATTATGCAACCTACCTGTGCATGTGCAATAAGGTAATAACTAGTTCGATGAGAGTAAGGCATATGCCGTACTCACATCAACCTAGTGATGCATGTAACAAGGGGGCAATTGGACGATCATAGAGCAATACGGATCGCGTATAACAGCCGGTCGATACAGTCAAAATCTCACCGTAAAGTGTGAAATGAGTAGTTAATAGTATCAATCCTTAGCATTAGGTAAACAACCTCTAAGTTGGATTTATGACCTTCAATCAAGTGTCACTCAGTAAATAAAAAGCAGCCAGATATAAATCTGGCAGCTTTTGCCTTTTTGGCTATAGTATTTATTTACTGAGTGACACTCTTTACTCACAATTAATGATTAAATAATCATTAATTGTTAATATCAATGTCAATAATAATTAATTGTAATAATTCATGATTAAATAATCATTAATTGTGAGTCTTCTTCTTCATCGTTTCGCTCTTGACAGAACGGTCGTGATCACTATGACTGAATCCGAGACGCTGTGTTACACGCCGCACGATCTCTCTCCATCGGGATACCTAGATGTTGGACGACAGTCTGGAGCATTTATTAACAGGTCCCCCCACTGCCGCCTTGATTTGGTGGGTCCACCTCATCGGTGACCTTCCACGAGGTCTGTTCCCTTCCACTCTATTTTTTGTTGAATTGTGAGTAAGAGTGTCAAAATTAGTACTGGGATTATTCCCAGTACTAAAATAACCATTAATTAACACGGGAACTTAGCGGTTGGAGGAAGTAGCTTTAATAAAGACTAGCTGCGCTCTACGGTCTCACCCGCGTAGGTTTCGATATATTTTTTTATATGCTCCGCCCGTATTAGTCGCAGCGTAATGTTATATAAGCCTAAAGCCTTCCTGGATGAATAGGCTATCCAACACAAAGAATTTTTCAAATCGAACCAGAAGTTCCTGAGATTAGCGCGTTTAAACAAACTCTTCAGCTTTATATCTATCTAATACTTAATCTATACTAATATTATAAAGCTGAAGAGTTTGTTTGTTTGTTGGAACGCGCTAATCTCAGGAACTACTGGTCCGATTTGAAAAATTCTTTTTGCGTTGGATAGCCCGTTAATCCAGGACGGCTTTAGGCTATATAACATCACGCTGCGACCAATAAGAGCGGAACATAACTAAACCACGCGAACGAAGTCGCTGGCGGCCGCTATTATTAGTATATAGATTTTGACTATATTTAGAGTCGTATCGAAGTACAGAATATCTTCAACATAGAAGAAGACCTATGTTGGTGCAGTCTAGAATCGCCTCCAAACACAGATGATACATATCCGTTATCGAATATACGTATACATTACCTATATACATAGACTGAATGTCAACTCTAAAACCATCTGTGTTATTTCCATACAAATCCATCATTAGTTTTTGTAATCATAGGTATATCCAAATTCTCACGTTTATAATATAATAGAAGGATATAGACGTATACTAGTAAGCAGGACTATATAGCATATATTATATAGTTTGTATTAGAGCTAGTACGCAAGTAAGTTGTATTATCGCAAGTAGTTGTATAGTATTGTATTATTTGTGAATGCGAGGCACCATGGACTATGGTTTGTTTTTTTTATATATACTATAACTTGTTTGACATTGCATGGCAGTTGAGAGTTTGTCATGCTCACTCACATGTCTTGCTGATGGTGGCGCGTGTTGTTGGGTCATTTGGTTCCCTTCAAAATGGTTGAGCTAAGTGGAGCTGATGCGCGCGTCATGCTCGTGAACGGGGGCCGTCAGTGGAGACTGGTCATCTCTTAGCTGCCAGTGGGCTTGATTAATTTTCTATCTTTTCGTTATTTTTATAATTATACATTGTGCTCACACAGAAGACATGTACCTAATCCATATTATGATTTTAAAAGAGTGTCCATGTTTACCATCAGGCAGGATTGCGGTCAAGCGCTAGTTTATAATATATAAAAAAAAAGTTTCTTGCACGTTCTTCTCCCTAAAGACCTACGCTTTGGAACGTGCAATTTAGCTTCACTTTTCTTGGACTGACCGACATTGACTATTCAAAAGCACCAACTGTTGGTTAATTTGAAATAAACAATTTTGATTTGATTTGATATCATCATATTAAGTTCACAGGCTAAAAGGGACACCAAAAAACTCTCAAAGTAAAGAGTAGAGAGAAATAGAAAATACCTACTTCTTTAAACTGAAATTGATATTAAAAAACAGGCCGGCAATAATTGCCCATACTTGTGCGATGACTCAAAGTCAGTGTGTTACTAAAAAAACTGTACTTATCTAAGACGACCTTCATATTGAGCACGCTGCTAATTTTCTATCACGCTATTCAAAGTACGTTTTTTTACCGATCGTAGTCTTGTTACATTGTTATTGTTGATAGATCAGTTTGGCGATTTCGGAATCATCGACGTGAAGTGAGTCTCATCCCACAATATTCCCACTTCTGACACCCACAAAACGGATATATATAGTAAGGGTTGAATATTGCCAAAGTCATTGAATTTCTCCAATAACATGTGACTGTGATCAGAATTGGTTCTTACAAAAGAATCCCATATATTCAGCGTACAATTTCTTCGACAAATGCGTCCATTTTATTGGACGACGAGTTGAAAGAATATAATATTACAACTAAGAAAGACTTTCAAAATACACATTCAGCACTAATCTTTCCTATAAGTTATCTGATTCCATGACAAGATTATTTTTGGGCCTGTAATATTTTTGATCATTTGCACTATGATAGTGCCCAAGATGCATTTTGCCTATTATAAAGCAAGGTGCTTAGACAGAGAGATAAAGCTTAACAATAATAGACACATGGGTCATCTTCCAGATTAAACTATGCTTGTCGAGGCTTGCCGCCAATGGATGCATGAGTTGGTCCATAACACACCGAATATACCTTGTCTCGAAAAGCTATTAAGCGGTAGATCCCAGCTATAATTCGTAGACCTTGACAATAGGGTATTTGACTAAAAAAACTAATTAGTCCGTCAGTCAGATTTCCAAAAAATACTAGACACCAGTGGCGAAGAGTCCATACAAGCCGATTCCCACCGGGTTACCTTTCAAAAATCAGTTCCATATTCATACAAAAGTATTTACATTCTATTTCATTAACAAAGTATTATTAATTAAATGCCTGCGCGATTTACAATACCAATAGTAATTCTTAGCAATACCCTAAGTATCACATTTCATTTTATAGTCGTTAATTAATCAGCGCTTCAATTTTTCGTACATTACATTGAAGGCAACTCGACGAATTACAGCCTACCTCGGTCAAACGTTTTACTATGAGGCGAAAAGAGACAGAGCGTGTCAGACCATCTCTTTCTAATGCTCGCTAACCGTCCTTAAAATTTGAGAAACGATAGGCTAATGCCGACCGGCTTGCAGTTCTCTCCTCTCCTCTATTAGAAAGAGACAAAGAAACCACGCCACTATAGAAAGGAAACACGACAAAATTAAAAAGAATTAGCGTTATAATGAAATCCTTCGCAAGTCATATTCTTTTTATTTTGGCATATTTTCGTGTTCCATTTCGTTTGGTTGAAAATAAATTATTGTTAGTATGTGACATGTGTTCGTTTTTCATGTTTTTCGTTTTTCGTTTGTTATATTTTAATATTTGTGTTATTTAAACTGTGACTGATTCTGTAAGGTAATTTAATCGCAGATTTGGTTAAATACTGTGGATTTTGTTTGTTATTATGGCTTTAATACATATAGAGTGCTGCGCAACAGACTACCTGCTGAATGAACTTAAAGTCTTACGTCAGCGTCGTTAAATAAATTGGACACCTATGAGCTTTTTTTACAGCTCCAGAATACGTCTTTGAAAGACGCTTTTTCTCAAGTTTCGACTCTTTGCAGTTTAATTCTGACCCTCCCCATTTCAGTAGCTTCAGCTGAGCGGTCATTTTCTGCTTTAAAACGCATTCACACGTATGTGCGAAACTGCCAAAAAGAGCAGAGATTGTCCGATTTGGCTATCATGTCAATTGAAAAAAATTTGCTTAATAAAATGAAAAGTAATCCGAATTTTATAACAACATTTTAGCTCATTTTGTTAAAAAAAAACAGACGCATTGCATTACAATATAAATAACGTTGTGATTGTGTATAATTTGCTTTATTTTTGCTTAATTTTTTGTTGGTTTTGGATCGGTGTTTGTGTGGTTCGGTTTTTAACACTTTATTATTTTTGTAATTTTTTATTTTATTTTTTCTTGACTCTTATTCCCTAACAATGGGTACTTAACTTAGTACTTACTAACAAGCATGCATGTGTGGTATGGAGATGCACGTCGAAAAAGGCTTTTTTTTTCTTTTGCTGCCGCTTTTATCATACTTGAAAGACACTGTTATCAAATCATCAGTCCTTTTTTGTATGGTGAAGATGGGGCTTTTAATACTATTCTTATCTGAAGACCTCCTCCAAGATATCCTGCAGTAGGTAAGTGTTTAAGTGTTTATTTTTTTGGACCGGCTTCCCTTTGTCAAAATTTCACCCTTCGCCACTGCTAGACACGTATATTTTGTTTTAACAAATCAATAAAAATTGACAAATATAAAAGGCATCAAAGATCAGGAGTGGTGGCTGATGACGTCACTGGCCGCTAAAAAGTGTAGCGTGCAGTGACGTCACACGAGTTTTCAACGCGCTGTGTCGTCTTCATTTTTTGTTTAATGAAAAAAGAAAAAATACGTGTCTAGTATTTTTTGGAAATCTGACTGACGGACTAATTAGTTTTTTTAGTCAAATACCGTATTGCGGGTAGACAGAAGCCCGAAAATCTGACCTGTCTTGCCAAGGTGCATCGTGTTATCCAGTAACCGGGATGTGTAGGTTGGATAACTATTGCTCTATGTAAAATACTGGTGTGCATGTAGGTTGAAAGACGTCCCCAATATAGTTCAGTTAGATGTACCGGAATGTTCAATACTCCATTCTTATTTTCTCCATTCGCCATTGTTGTCGGCACCGTTTTTCTTTTTAGTATACAATATACTCACTCATGATTTATCATTCTATTCAAGGGACATCGGAGTACTGTTTGCTGATGTCTATCCATATGCGGTGTTTCTTATTTTTGAAGTAGACAAGAATAGACAAGATTTTGATGAAGTGAACACTGCACTCACAATAGTTATGGATTACGTCAAAATCAAGAAAGCGATGAATATGTAAAGTTCGCCATACCTAATGTTAGGTAATAATGTAGGCCCTAACATTGTTTTGGGAGGTGCTTAAAAATGCGGGCTCGAAAGTTTTTCTGAGAATAACAAAATGCCAAACTTCAGTAGAGACCACAACATGTCAGTGTCAGAAAAGTAACACAATCTACTTATGCTCAGCTTGTTTAGTCTATTTCAGTTATTTTCAGTGAACGTTCTACGGTATTCTGTTGTGGGGCAAAGCCGCCGACATACAAAATATTTATATGTATTGGTCCTCCAAAAACGAACTGTTCGAGCAATTGGCCAGCTGGATGTTAGGTGATTAAGGCATGTCTTTAACGATATTCTCACAGTTGTTTCACAATTCATCTTCGGAAACATCTTTTAACAAAATAGTCTTGTACACGAACAGTGATATTCACAGACCGGCTACAAAAGGTTCATCCATACTAATATTATAAATGCGAAAGTGACACTGTGTGCCTGTCTGTTACGCTTTCCCGCTTAAACCTCTCAACCGATTTTGATGAAATTTGGCACAGACAATCTTAAGACCCTGAGAAAGGACATAGGCAAGCTACCTTTCGTCCCGGAAAAATTGATATTCCCGAGGGAAATCTAAAAAGCGCGATATAACCGAACTCCACGCGGGCGAAGCCGCGGGCGGAAAGCTAGTACTTCATACTTATTTGTTGGGCTTGGTATACCTTTAACAACAAGATAAACTCTTATTTGCTAGCCTTTTTGATGCGTCTAAACTATCATATTTTAAATAAATATATAAACAACTAAACGATAAGAATAATTGGTCGCCCTGATTAACCCAATACAATGTTTATATTGTTTATGCTTTTTCTCCAGAATTAGCTTACTGGCAGGTTATAAGAGTTCATATAAGTCCTAATCGTTTATTTTTTGAACACAACAATGATGATAAGCTGTCATGCCCTTTATGCCTGGATGCTTTTATTGAAGTCGGTAATAAGTTTTTTATAGCTACTACTTACATTTTAAATTTTATTGTTTTTTTTTTTCTTGACTGGTTGCTGACATATGGTAATTAATTTATTTTAATGTGTTGTGTCTTGTATTGGTACTTTATATGCCTAGTATTGTATACAGGGAAACTTTTTCGAGTGCGCAAAAACAAATGGGTGGCTCAGAATCAATAACAGAACAAATCTGCATTATTAGTTTAAAATAAAAAATCATGTTTTTGTCCGCCCTAAAATCAGCAAATGAGAGACACCAATTATTCATATCAATATCGTAGTATTAGCATATGGCCACGTAGTGAAAATGCGGGCGGCGCGGGCGCGCGTAGGTCCTGTGATGTTCCCGCCGTCCCCACTCCGCCGACCATGAATGGGACCGCGTGCGGTGATCATAACATCGATTTCATAATAAACATCTTTCGTTAACAATAACTATTTGTTTTGTACTAAAACATATCAAAGTAATAATATTTTTATCTATAAAACTTATTTAGCTATAAGTTGACAAAGTTTGCGCACTGGATAAAATTTTATCCTGTATAGTTAGATGTTTTTTTTTTAATGAACAGACAGCTGTGTTGCTCGGGTGTATTTGCCGCCACTTATTCCCAGCGACAATACTAGGAAGTGGCGATGAGCGGGCGTTTTGGGCCCCCAACATCGGCTGCCGGCACAACTTACCACCGACTAGACAAAGTCTTGCCGCCAAGCGATTCGTCATGTTCCGACATAATGTCTGGTGAAGTTGTACAGAGGACGGATCTGAGCAGTTGTGTTGCGATGTGTGCCAGGTGCGATGCGCCAAATGTTGTTGTGTCCGAAGTTTGATTGTGGAGGGTCTCCAGATCAATCTCCCTCTGGCGCCGTGTTGTTGAGTTTAACATTGCATCACCTCGCTCAACTGCCGTCTTTCTTCTTATTCATTCAGTTTTTTTTTTTACTGAATAGGCTCTTAATAAACTAGCGCGCTTTACCATCAACGATTACATTAGGTAGTGCTCACCAAAAAAAACTGTCTTTTGTAATTTAGACGTTCAAAAAGTGTTTATTTTCAGCCTAATTTGAATAAACAAACTTTAACTTAGTGAAAGGCTAGGCATATGATGACAAAGATAAAGTTACTCACCACTTGATCGCATGGGGTTGAGGCCAAGTCTTCCACGCACCTCGCCTCGGTCGCTGGCTGTGCTCATCAGCAGCTTGGTCCGCTCCATATAATCCACATGAGTCTTAAACAGCTCATTGTATCGCTCATGAAGTTTGGAGTACTCCTGCAGATAAATTAATACAATCAAACTGCAGTACATACATCAACCATATCGGCTTTCGAAGATCCGGGACATAAAATAATAATCGTTAGGCTTCATCGAGGCAAAATCACAGCAGCAAGAACGTTCGAAAAATATAATCTAGAGATCTTTGATCTTTGAACAGCAGCCGGGCAAAATAGATTAAAAGTAAAAATAAACGGCAGACGTTCTCAGTGTAGACTAGCCCCTTTATTCATAAACGTTGCTTAAAGTTAACTAGTGATTAGTAACTTTTAACCATACATTATTGACGTTTGGATGTCACTTAACTTTTATAATCGATAAACCCCTTAAACACAATGGTGTTTATTCATAAAGGATGATTAATGTTAAGTGACGTTAAAAAGTCAAAAATTAAACTTTAAGCAACGTTTATGAATAGAGGGGCTAATATGGTGTCGGGAGACTTATACTCAAGTAAAGAATCTTTCCTTTATGTGTCTCTAAAAACAGCGGCTGTCGGCCAATTACATTATCAACCATATATAGTAAAGGGTTTATCTGAAATCGACGCACAAACAAGTACCATGGATCCAGTACATGATTCTGAACCCCCCAGTGGTGGAATTTTTCGTCGGCTTTTTCATGATTTAAAAAAAAATATATGAAGTTTTTTTCACTTTAGACCGTTCATAATTGCTATAATTTTATGACCCAATAAGATTTTAAAGTAAAAATTAATTAATTCGCTAATTACACAAAAAAGCGCAATGAAAACAAGACTCGAAAGACTGTCTTATCAGCTGATTTGATAGAGTTTACATCAGGGATCAACGTCATACCTACAAACCCGCACTTTTTTTTATCCACTGTGAATTCTGTAACCGTTCATTAACGACATAAATGACTATCATAATTTTATTAGTGGCATGCGGTGTAGCCTATCCGCGAAGTTTGCGTTACGATGTCAGATACACACTGTATTATTACACCTCTTTTAAACGTCCATCTTATAATAATGTAGAAATACTGCTAATTCTCTTCCATTCTTTTGCGAACACATCAGTAATTTGTCCTCCAAGAGCAATGTTTCAAGATAGTGAAAGGAATTACGAAATATGTAAGTTTGGTACTATGTTTGATTAAAAGATGCATGTCCATGTTACTGACTAATAAATAGAAGGCAGGTGTATTTATTTTCATAAAAAAAAAAACACACATTGATCGGGAATAAATCGCTATTACGAGCAATTTGACAGAAGAAAGAAACAGTATTTATTGTGAACAGTACCGGAAGATAATAAGTACTAAAATAATTACACTCGAAAAAAAAACAGAACCGGAGTATCCGATCATCTGCATGCACCATCAAGGTCATATTGCTGGGTGTAGAGCTAGGTTGTAGGCTTTTTTATTAGCAATGAAGACCGGTATGAACTTCATTAAGAAGTTTCTGTGCGACAAAAAATTAATCTATACTAAATTTATAAAAAAATAATGTGAAGTTTATGTGGCTGTAGGGAGTAATATCCGGATCTACTCAAACGATTTTGCAATTTCTTTTATCAATAGAAAAACACGTTATTTGTGAGTATTAACCCGATACGGACTTTCTTAATTGTCGGAGTCACCAAGTGTGTTGTAATGGTATTATCGATAATCAATACGACGTGGGGCACGAAATGCAATAAAACCTATTTCCCCTGCCGACACTACGAGTTAATAACGTAAATAAATAATGAGGCACGGTGTCATCATCATCTCAGCGTTAATCCCAGTCGCATCCGTAGCTTTTCAGCTTTGGAGTCGGGGTCCGCTTTACCAGTCTAACTGCTGATTTTAGCATTAGAATTAGAATGAAGAATTTAGATTTTAAACTTCGATAATTTCCGTGAAGCGACTGCAGACTGACCTCCACAACCCGAAGACGATATCTAAGCATTGCAGTTAAACCAATTGTTAGTCTTGAGGGCTCCAATAACCCGTAACGATTGTCACTAGATGTTCGTATGGCAACCGGGATCAACGGCTAAACGTGCTTTTCGAGGCACGACCAGACCAGTGCAAATATTCATATTCATGCATACAAATATTTGCACTGTGTGGGGATGGAACCCGCGCCTCCTTGCGCATCGGTCGCGTTCGCTACCGCTACGCCATGGAGGCTGTCATGCTATCGGTGTCATGCTGCGTAAACTGGCAGTTGTCCCTAGTGTGCTAGTATTATCGTATTTATTGATTAAAATTACACCAGAAAATAGGGCGACAACTACTTAACATTCGTATCGATTAAAATCCCTAAGAAGATCATAGCTAAACATTGACGCCTGTTGTCCACAAACTAAACTATTTTTAAGTTAAGTGCATCTTTTTCTTTTAGGATAGAAGATAACATTTTAGTTTAATCCTGTCAAATTAAGATACTCTATACAATGTGTAACATAAAGGGCATATACATAACAAAGGCACGACGGCATCTTTACATAATATCAAACGATATTGGAAGGGTTTTTTAATCCTATCTCTTTATGTTAGGAAGTTATGAGGAAAAACACCGCCTGTGATAGGCTACTATCATACTAGTCGCACAGAGATATTGAAGACATTTGTCGGATTTTGGCAAGTAACGTGACGGGTAACGACTAGTTATTAACGGATGTAGTGTGCTGCCACGTTTGTTATGATTTGATTTTAAGAAACACACGAAACCGAAAATTTGGTACCAATTTTTTGAGTATTTTATTTTGAGTTGAAACCTTTCCGATATCGTTTGATATCATCTAAAGATGCCATACCCTTGGTATGTATATACCCTTTTTGTTACACGTTGTAGACAGTTTAGACGCGATTATAAGCATGGTAACCAAAAATACGTCAATTTACGTCAGGAGCCACTAATTTGACAGGTCTAAACTGACATTTCATCTTCTGTCCTTTTCTTAATGTGATAGAAAGAAAAATAAGCACTGAACTTAAATTTAATTTAGTTTGTGAACAAGGGAATCGGGGCCAATATCATCATCGTCACATATACTCCATTTATTATAGCATTAGACAGAAGTTAAAAAAGGCTCTTTTAAGTGCACAGTTTGCAAAAAAATACAATAAACACTATTACAGTCAAGATTGATGTAGAGTTAAATATTATCAATTTAAATAGCAACTGTCACACCTAATTTGTACTTATTTAAGCCATCTACGTTCTTAAATTACATGTCCTTCATTTAATATTATTTATTTTTTAAATAAAATAATGTCGTGTCAATGCTTAAAATCTAAAAGAAGCAGAGGCAGACAACGCCCGAAACGTTTTTTCATGTAACTATAACTCAACCAAATCTAAAATGTTACCTATTCCCTTCCTAAGTTGTGGCAGCACGTGTTTTTTAATTTTGTTGGTTTATAATATCATCTATCTGCAATTGTCAATATTGACATACCGTTATTCGCTTGTGGATACTTGTGAATGCTACGCCTTCTCTCGTTGTTATTGTTGAATATTCGTGGTTTAGTTGTCATTTGTTACTGTTTTTCTGTTTGTTATTGTTTTGTTATTGTTATTAGTGTTAGTTTTGTGTTGTACATACAAAACAGTACGTTTTGTTGAATTATGAACACGGACTATCTCGGTGCAGGTCCAAGTGGCTTGCAAGCACAACATGTACGTTCTGAAACTGCTGGTAAAGCTGAGCAACGTCAACAGCGAAAAAAACGTGGCCCCAACGTTGATCATGAGGTTAAAATATTGTCTCCCAAGAAAAAGCGATCAAAGCAAAGACCTCTTTGTTCTGCAGAAAAAACAACAGTTATAAATATTCATAAAGACGTCAAGGGATCCATGCCAGAAGGTACCCCTGCTTATAAGACGCAGTTAATTAATAAAACTGCAGAAATTGCAGGTAAAGATCATATCCAATGCAGAAATTGCAGGAATTTAAGGATTTTACTATAAAAAATAAATATATTTGAAAATAGCATGCTTTGTGAGGTACTAATATACACTATTAATCATTTTATAGGCATATCTCGTGCAACGGTCTATAATATCCTCAAAGAGTACAATATAAAAGGTCGCCTGCAATCACCCCCTCCTCGCCAACGGAAATACTCAAAATCTGATGAATATGATGATATAACATTAAGTGGAATACGAAGAAAAATTCATTCTTTTTTCTTTGATAATGAATTACAAACATTGGATAAGATTCTGGAAGCCGTAAATAGTGATGAGTCTCTACCCGATTTTAAAAGAAGCACTTTATATAATTTAATTAAGAACAAATTAAAATTTACATATATTAAAAGAAGTAGAAAAAGTGCCCTTATCGACAAACAAGAGATTGTGTTATGGAGGGTGAAATATCTTCATGAAATTAAGAAATTAAGGAATGAAGGAAAAAAAATATATTATTTAGATGAGACTTGGCTAAATGAAGGTACAGTGCTGCTAATATTTATGAAGTCTGGAAGAAGGGGGCTTTACATAACTCGGTAAATAGCTTATCAAGTTATGTAAAACCTCCTTTATGCAAAACAATACAGTGAAGTATTATTAGTTCAACATAAGTTGAATTAATATTGCATTTACATCTACAACTTTAATTATACAAACAGGACACACAAAAAGCAAGGTATGGCAAGACACCACTATTAAGTCTTCAAAGGAAGCACACCGAGCAGGCTTATCAACTGGTTTAAAGAACCCAACTGGAAAAGGGAAACGTCTTATCATTGGCCATATTGGTAAAACTTTTATTTTATTTTTAATTCATTAACAATTGTCACATTACCAAAACATTAATAAAATGACCACTGCATTTTCGGTCACTAAAACTGGTTAAGTCTTAATACTTTCCCTCGGAGAAAGATGTTTATGGTTTTAGAATCATCTGTTCAAGGACATTAATGATGCAATTAATTTCGGTTGCTATTTAAAGGTTAAAATCTATTTCCAGCAATCAAGTATTCTATGCCACCGGTACACAATTATTGATTTGTTTTTATTTCATTTCACAGGATCAACAGATGGGTTTTTAATGGATGGTGAACTAATATTTGAAGCCAAAAAGTGTGATGGAGACTACCATTCTGAAATGGATGCACACAATTTTGAAAAGTGGTTCAAACTAATATTATCTAAAATCGAGAGTGGTTCAGTTATTGTTATGGATAATGCGCCATATCATTCAAGAAAAGTGGAGAAGCTGCCAACTACAGCCACACGAAAGGCAGATATTCAGGAGTGGCTGAAAAACAAAAGTATTCCTTTTGAGGAAAAAGACCTTAGGGCCACTTTATTAGAGAAAGTGAAACAAGTAAAACATTTGTACCAAAAGTTTGTAGTAGATGAGATGGCTAAAGAAAAAAATGTGTTAGTGTTGCGCCTCCCACCTTACCACTGCGAGCTCAACCCAATCGAATTAGTATGGGCTCAAGTGAAGGGATATGTAGCACAAAACAATAAATGTTTTAAATTAGAGGAAGTGAAGCAGTTGCTCCCTCAAGCACTCACAAATATAACTGCAGAGAAATGGCAATCTTGCATTGCTCATACGATTAAAGAAGAGGAAAGATTTTGCCAACTTGATGGTATAATGGATAATGTTGTAGAAAGATTCATTATTAACGTTGGTGAATCTTCTTCATCATCATCAGAGGATGATGAATAAAGAATTCACATATCTATCACATCCATTAATTATATCATTAAGGTGGCAAAACCTTTTCCCTTATTTAATAGCCTTAAATAATAGTTTTTAATAAACTGATTGTTACTATTTTTTTTCATTTCATGTATCTATTCCAAGCATCGTCATGAGTAGATACATAGAATACGCTTTGCCATACATAGAAGTCATACACTTACATTAAAATCACATACATTATTTGTTAAAATTGTTCGAACTTGACTTCAAAATAAAAGGTTTTGTACTCCTGCTTCTGCGAGCCTCTTTTTTCTAATGTTATAATAAATGGAGTATAGGTAGATCGAAGGAAGCTTATATCCGCGTTTGCATTCGGTTTATGGATGGGAAACCCCCGATGCCTTGGATTCCGGTTGTAGTCGTACATCTTGGACAGTTATTACGGGTAATTAGAAGCCTACAAGTTTCATGGGCGTACTTGCTTCTAGCCTTGGCAAGTCAGCCTACGGAAGGCAAGTCAGGCCTAAGTGGGGCAAATCTAATTTTTAGAGGGTAATCTGTGTGCGCTATAGTCGCACGCGGGTTTTAGCAATTACACCGTACAGATAAGTCCTCGTTTATACGGTAATTAGGGAGTCTACATGTTCTGCGACTTTTCCGAGGGGGGGGCAGCTGCTCGCTGCCCCACCTGGGTACGCCCATTTTGGACCTATCGAACATCGTAGCGCTGGAGTTTCCCAGTAACTGCTTGTAGAAACAACCGTGTGTGTATAAAACCAGTATTCAGCTAAGTCAAGCTTAGAAAGGATAGATACATTCATTGTCTGATCGTTCAAAATCGTGCCAAAACTAATCTACTATTGACAATGTCTGCATCTTACAGAATATGGTCTAAATGTTAATACACTGAGATCCACATTTTCATTAAAATCGTATGTCATCATCATCTCAGCGTTAATCCCAGTCGCATCCGAAGCCTTTTCAGCTTTGGAGTCTGGGGTCCGCTTTTACCAGTACAACTGCTGAAATGGCTAAACTTCGACATTTTCCGTGAAGCGACTGCCGTCTGACCTCCACAACCCGAAGGCGATATCGAAGCATTACAGTTAGACCAATTGTTGGACTTTGAGGGCTCCAACAACCCGTAACGACTGCCACTAGATGTTCACATGGCAACCGGGACCAACGGCTTAACGTGCTTTCCGAGGCACGACCAGACCAGTGCAAATATTCATATTCATGCATACAAATACTTGCACTGTGCGGGAATCGAACCCGCGCCACCTTGCGCAGCGGCCGCGTCCGCTACCGCTACGCCACGGAGGCTGTTCATTAAAAACGTATGTATGATGTAGTTAATCCGAGCCTCATTAAAATATGATTTGTATATGGGGCAACTATTTCACTCTATAAAATGTGACCTGGATTTTTCTGTACAGTCTATACTTATGCCCTATACCAACGGTATAAAAAAGAATGGTACTAGACGTAAAACGTTATTGGATTACCACAAGCGGATTAAATTGAACGTTTGTTAGACGTTTCTTTATTAGCTATTTTATAGTATGTACAGAGGTTCAAACTCAAAACATTTTTTCATTTTCATATTTGAATGCAATTCAGTTGGTCATAAAAATAAAGTTGGTTTTCGTAACCCAATTTTTCTACTAACTAAATACAGGTACTCCTTTCCTTTGTGTTGTATGATGTATTTTTAATTTTATAAAATACTAGCTTTCCGCCCGCGGCTTCGCCCGCGTGGAGTTCGGTTTTATCGCGCTTTTTAGATTTCTCAGTGTTTCTCTACTATATTATGCATTTATTATATATACAAACCTTCCTTAAGAATCACTCTATCTATTAAAAAAAACCGCGTCAAAATCCGTTGCGTAGTTTTAAAGATCTAAGCATACATACGGACATACAGCGAAAGCGACTTTGTTTTATACTATGTATTGATAAACTAGCGCTTGACCGCAATCACGTCTGATGGTAAGCAGTGATGCAATCGTTGATGGTATAGCGCACTAGTTTATTAAGAGCCTATTCACTCTAGCCTTGAAGACACTTAAATTGTAGTTCGACGGAAACACTGCCGCTGGCAAATTGTTCCAGTCCCTTGACGTACGCGGTATAAAGGACGAGACGAAACGCTACGTTCGGATCGTTGTGGTCTCAATAACGTAAGGGTGGAAACTCGCCGTACGACGGGTCGTCCGATAATGGAACGGAGATAGGAGAATCAAATCATACAATTCCCTGGCACACTCTCCAAGAAATAGTATTATTTTATACTAAGTAATACAAACGGTTTTACACTTTTCCAACTAACTTCACCATCTACCTAGCCTTTTCCCACCAATATTAGGCTCAATTTCTAAGCAAATGCAGCTGAATACCGTCTCTAACTTTTTTTTTAAGTAATTATAAACTAGTGCTTGACTGCAATCCCGCCTTTGATGGTAAAGCGCACTAGTTTATTAAGCCTATTCACTTAAAATCTAAGGAACAGGAAGGATGACGGCAGTTGAGCGAGGTGATGCAATGTTAAACCCAAGACCAACACGACCAAACAATGATGCGCTAGAGGGGAGATTGATCTGGAGACTTCCACGACCAAACTCCCGACACAACAACATTTGGCGCATCGAACCCGCCACACATCGCAACACAACTGCTCAGACCCATCCCCCGTACGGCTTCACCAAACATCACGCCGGAACACGACGAATCGCTTGGCAGCAAGACTTTGTCTGGTGGGTGGTAACTTCTGCCGGCAGCCGATGTTATGACCTACCACCGAAAAAACTAACATCTGTCATAACTAATAACTGGATAGGTCTCTTTTTAGCCATTATTTCTTGGTCTTGGCCCATATTATGATTTGACATATACATTCATACTCAAAACATTTTAATACTATGACACATACATGCCCATACTATGACAGCCGATTTCCAGATAAGTTTACAGTCACTCGTACCTACTGCTTTCAGACTTCATCTTATATCATATGTAGTAGTACCCATACTTCCACTAGCAGCTTGAACTTATTTTATAAATGCTTTAAGAAAATAGCGGTTGGCGTTTGCATCAACTTGGCTTAATGGATTCTGGAACTAAGAGCCTTCGAGTAAAAATAATATATGTATACGTATGTTGGAACAGCGCAGCGCTCTGGTAAGAGCTTTTATCTACTAAAGATGGCTTGACTAACGAAGATGACATTAAAAGAGACAGCAGAAAAAAGCATAATGGGGGAAAGTTTAAAATCTTGATGCATTGAGTGGATGACGAAAAGTGGTCATTGATTTTTAAAATAGGATACATAATAATAGTTAAATAATGAAAAACAACATTAAGATAAATTTCGACCGATCTTCGTGTAAATTAAGTATTAACATGTATAGATGGAAGCAGCTTTTGGCCTTTTCATATTATTGCTTCATTTATTACTTTAAAATATTTGCAAACATACTTTTCCCTCGTCATCAAGTAGAAAAAATGTTCTGTTTCAAACAGATTCATTCAGTCATCACGCTATTTTATTTGTCGGCTATCTGGCATCATTCCTGTGAAGATTCTCATAATAACTGGACCAAGCTGCTCAGTTTACGATTTCCGGGCAAAATAATTTGGACGGGCAAAAACAAATCAAGAATCGAAACAACTCGACGACAAATCGTAGTGTTATTCACTCTTAGGTCGGTCTCCAAACGGATCAACATGTCCGTAGATGAGAGAGAGAAAGTATCCCTCGTAAATTAGGCCGAAATCACAAAACTTGTGCTCACGAAGTGAACCTCTAGGGACGGAACCTAGGCAGCAATATACAAACTCGTTTATAACTTACCTTTTTCAATTCATTCTCGCGTTCTTCAAGCCTGCTAGCGTGGTCTAAAGAGTTCTTATGCTTGAGCTCCAACATTCTGACTATGCTGTCCAGGGCCTCCAGTCTACCTGTCAGCTCTTTTCTCTCGCCTTCGAAGTGGTCCTCAGCTTCAAGCAACTGTTAAAGACAATTTTCTGTATTAAATTATATGAACTAGAATAAAGACTGGCGATTGCCAGAATCCGACTTGCATGTTTTTATTTTCATTATGTGTTCTGTTAAGTAAATCCGAGGAAGAAGTTGCTCAAGATCTTTTTTTAGTAGAATTGTAGGTTCAAACGATACCCAGCCAGTATGCTCATTTAATTTGTCTTATAAGTGTTCCTAACATTACCTAAGAATTCATGATCAGATTATAATGTTCCTACTCCTGGGACATAGGCCTCCTCTCGGTGAGAAGGAGTGGGCCATAATCTACCACGCTGGCCCAGTGCGGGTTGGTACATGTCACATGTCTTCAAAGCGCCTGACTGGACTCGACCTGCAACTTGTAAGTCGCAGCCGATACCACTTGGCCACTGCTGCTAAGAATTGTTTGTTATCACAACCAAATTTTAAGATGTGATGTAACTGTAAACAGACTCTCAGTTACCATGGGTTTCATTTTGACAGTTCAACATACATTGCGTTATTGCCGTTGTTGAGCAGACCCATTTTTCGATCATAAAAAGCTATGGAATAGCAATTGGTTTAAAAATGATTCCAATTGATAGTAATAGTGAATTTCGCAATTTGGTTGCAAGTTTATTTCGAAACTGGAATACATATTTGAACTCGGTACAAATTATTCAAAGCAAACAGGTTATTCTGGTAATTTAAAACGTTCAAAATCTAGTCGGAGTCTCATATTAGCGATAAGCAAAATTTTCTTGTCGCTAATATGAGACTTAATGTCAAAATATATGGACACTAGCTGTTGCCCGCGACCCCGTGCGCGTGGACTTCAGTTTACAGCGCGCGGTGGTTCCCACTTCCGTGGGAATGCCAAGATAAATAAATACCTATATTACTGCAAGATTTTCTCAAAATCCAAATTTCAAAGCCGTAATTCATTCCGAAAAAAATTAAAAAAAGCTCAGTTGATTAAAATAAGCGCCTGTTAAAATAATGGGAGCAATATCTACGTCCGCGTTCGCTCCCGTTTTCGTAACATTTTTTGTTACTGCTATGCTCCTATTCGTCATAGCAGGATGTTATATAGCCTATGTCCTTTCTCAGGCTCTAGACTATCTGTGTACCAAATTTCATTACAATTGGTTCAGTAGTTATGGCGTGAAAGCGGGACAGACAGAGATATTTTTGCATTTATTAATATTAGTAAGTATGGAAGTATGGATTAACGGTATTTTATAACAGATCAAGACTGAGACCAGACTGAACGTTGTTAAAATTACGAAAATTGCCATTCTGAGAGAGGTTTTGCACTGTTTTCTAGATCTATACTGTTCAGTACCGAAATAACTCAGAAGATTAAATAGTTATTGTTCAAGTCACAATAATTATTGTGATTCATTTCGAAACATGTGAGCTGAAATCTTTACTAACAAAGCCAATTAAGACAGATTTCCGTATAAAATATACATAAATGTTTTGGAACATGCAACAATGTTCAATGTTGTTAGTACAGAGTAACTTAAGCTGGCACCACGCTTGGCGTTGTTTCAACGTTCCAAAATGCACCCTCTACCTGTTTAAATAAAGTTCATTTTGTATAACCGTTAAACCGCTTATATTTGGACAAATAGGTGCACCAAATCAAGTCCTAGCATTTGTTATTTACAGACAACACAGCACGGTAGGCGCCGCACCCGTGGAGGAGCATTGATTTGTCGGTTTGCTAATCGCGTAAAATACGAATAATGTGTGTTGTTCCGGATCTATCGGTTTGTGAAAAAGCAATTACAATACAGAATATTTTTCATGTGGGGCAAGGTTTATTGAAACAGAGAATAAATAATAATACAGCACGAAAGCTACAGGTTGGTGATTAAACATGGTAACCTGAACTTATGTCCATTAAGGTCGTACCCTCACCAAATGACCTCGAGCATTTGCTCCCTCTTCACCGCGCCCCACCTCTACAATACTTCGCAAAATATTACTAGCGCCGTCTGGCGGACGAAGTACTTACAAATACAAGTTAAATTCATAGACCACAGAAGTAACAGACATGGCACTTTTATTTTTGTTTATTGGTGCGCCCAAATACTTTTGGTTATTATGTACTCAAACAAATGTTGACGATACTTCATAATAAAAATTCTGCGGTGTTTATTTTTTAACCGACTTCAGAAAAAGGTGGTTCTCAGTTCGATTTATTGTCGCTGATAACTTTATGGTTAATGAACCTATTTAGACCATTCTTTTTTTATATGAAGGGATATGCTGCCTATGTAATCCCATTTTTACCACGTCAGTGTCGATAATGGAAATTCTGAGAAATTTAGGCCAATTATCGAAAATTGTAGGCACGCTTCGGGTGACAACTTGATACTCGTGTTTATATCGGATGATACTATAAAACCGTGAAGATTTGGGCCTGACCTGATGATGGAGATGACAGAATATCAAGGGAATCCACATCGGAAGCAACTGTCACGTGTTTGGGCTTATTTAATGTGTATTGATTAGACCTTTATAACTAAATATGTTATGACTGTAACTTCAGGGTTGGAAGTTAGTTTTGTAGATTGAAAGTTAGCTAAGTCAGATGGACAAAGGGATAGAAAAATAATATAATAAAGTTTAATTTATCATTATTTATTATTTTAAGGGAAAACGTAATCAGGGTCAAATAAATTTCTGCAGAACTGACACATTTAAAAAAAAAAATGTTTTTTTTTGGGACCAGGCAAGACTGTGAAATTATATTATTAACTTCCGAAATTAGTTATTTTTCACTTTGTAGTGGTTTTTGAAGTCGGTTGTTTTTTTGTAAAAAGTTTTTATTTTTATGTTTGTTTGCGGATAACTTCGCCTAAAATTTGGTATTTCGATGAATTTTTGGGTATTTCGACATGGGTGTCGTGATAGGGGTTTTTGGGAGTGCAGATCACGAATATGACGTAATTTTTGAAATCCAAGATGGCCGACACCAATTTTATGATATTTTGACATGGGTGTCGTGAAAGGGGTTTTTGTGGGTGCTAATCACGAAAATGACGTCATTTTGGAAATCCAAGATGGCCGACACCAATTTTATGATATTTTGACATGGGTGTCGTGAAAGGGGTTTTTGTGGGTGCTAATCACGAAAATGACGTCATTTTGGAAATCAAGATGGCCGACACCAATTTTATGATATTTTGACATGGGTGTCGTGAAAGGGGTTTTTGTGGGTGCTAATCACGAAAATGACGTCATTTTGGAAATCCAAGATGGCCGACACCAATTTTATGATATTTTGACATGGGTGTCGTGACGGGGGTTTTCGGGGGTGCAGATCACGAAAATGACGTCATTTTTGAAATCCAAGATGGCTGACACCAATTTTATGATATTTTGACATGGGTGTCGTGACGGGGGTTTTCGGGGGTGCAGATCACGAAAATGACGTCATTTTTGAAATCCAAGATGGCTGACACTAATTTTATGATATTTTGACATGGGTGTCGTGAAAGGGGTTTTCGCGGGTGCTAATCACGAAAATGACGTCATTTTTGAAATCCAAGGTGGCCGAAATTATATTTCATGATATTTTGACTTGGGTATCGTGACGGGTTTTCGGGGCGCTGATCACGAAAATGACGTCAATTATAAGCTGTGGCATAGCTTCTATTTCTTTATCAAAGTCAAAAATAAAACATCAAATATAGTTTAGTCGCTAAATCGCCACCATTTTTCGCACTCCTTCAATGACGTCACTGGTAAAAAATAAATAAATAAATAAACTACAAAAAAGAAAATACATACTTATACAAATGTATACGTTAATTGGCAAAATAAAAAAATACTATGTCATAAATAACTAATAAAAAATTTCCTACTAACTACATACTGCGGAACTCGGTGTGCACACCTTTGCGATTTACCCCGCAGCCACGCGCAGGATTGCGTTTTTTATCTGCATTTTCATGCACATCTGCAGCCCTGCGCGTGAGCGCAGATTCAATGTATAGTACCATGCGTTTCTCCATACAAAATTTGGTACTAGCGAACATCTATCTTATATATAAAATTCTCGTGTCACAGTTTTCGTTCCTATACTCCTCCGAAACGGCTTGACCGATTCTCATGAAATTTTGTGAGCGTATTGAGTAGGTCTGAGAATCGGCCACCATCTGTTTTTCATCCCCCTAAATGTTAGGGGTAGTCCACCCCTATTTGTTTTTTTATTTTTACACAACATTTTTAGTTTCTATTTTTTTACAACATACAAAAATACATACAATCCTAAATTTTCACCCTTCTACGATCAATCCTTCAAAACTGATCAATCGTCATTTAATTAGTTTTATTCCCATGGGAAATCTAAAAACGCGATATAACCCAATTCCACGCGGGCGAAGCCGCGGGCGGAAAGCTAGTACTAATATATAAAGCTGAATAGTTTGTTTGTTTGAACGCGCTAATCTCAGGCACTACGGGTCCGATTTGAAAAATTCTTTTTGCGTTGGATAGCTCATTAATCCAGAAAGGCTTAAGGCTATAAAACATCACGCTGCGACTAATAGGAGCAGAGCATTACTAACTCAACGCGAACGAAGTCGCTGGCGGCCGCTAGTATAAAATAGCTTTACCGCGGCAGCCCCGAGTGCCACATGTTTTTGTTTTATTAGAAAGACGATATCTTCAAGGTAGTCTCATGTTTAGGAAATTAGGGTCTGATGATGGAAGACTAGGTAAATCTAGAAGAAATTTAAAAAATCAAAGGGGCGTCTAGGGCTTTTCTAAGTTTTTTCATTAAGTGTTTTAACGCACTACAATTTAATAAAGTTCGGAGTTGATGATGGAGCCGGGAGACAGCCGAGGGAACTCCTTAACGATTCACATCAGCTGCCTCGTGTTTGTGCTTAATAAATTTGTGTTGATAAGAACTTTACACCTAAATGAGTTGTGATTATCATTAAAGCTCTGATGTTGAAGACAAAGGCCAGTTAAGGGAACTCCTTAAAGGTTTACAATAGTTACCTTATGTTTGGACTTATTTCTGTTCATTTATATTGATGAAAACTTTACACCCATATAAGTAGGTTAAAATGAATGTCTGCAATAGATCTGATGATAGAGCCGAGAGAAATTCGAGGGAACTCCTCAACGATTCACAGCAGCTACCTTGTGTGATATCTTGATTAATTTGTATTGATAAGAGCTTTACACCTAGATGGATTGTTATGATCATTAGGAGTCTGATAATGAAGACGAAGGACAGTCTGTTGAGGGAACTCCTCAAAGGTTTACAGTAGCTGCTTTGTGGTTGGACTTAATTCATTTATATTGATGAGAAATTTGCACCCATATGACATAGTATTTTTTTTATTTATGACATAGTATTTTTTTTATTTTGCTAATTAACGTATACATTTGTATAAGTATGTATTTTCTTTTTTGTAGTTTATTTATTTATTTATTTTTTACCAGTGACGTCATTGAAGGAGTGCGAAAAATGGTGGCGATTTAGCGACTAAACTATATTTGATGTTTTATTTTTGACTTTGATAAAGAAATAGAAGCTATGCCACAGCTTATAATTGACGTCATTTTCGTGATCAGCGCTCCGAAAACCCGTCACGATACCCAAGTCAAAATATCATAAAATATAATTTCGGCCACCTTGGATTTCAAAAATGACGTCATTTTCGTGATTAGCACCCGCGAAAACCCCTTTCACGACACCCATGTCAAAATATCATAAAATTAGTGTCAGCCATCTTGGATTTCAAAAATGACGTCATTTTCGTGATCTGCACCCCCGAAAACCCCCGTCACGACACCCATGTCAAAATATCATAAAATTGGTGTCAGCCATCTTGGATTTCAAAAATTACGTCATATTCGTGATCTGCACTCCCGAAAACCCCTATCACGACACCCATGTCGAAATACCCAAAAATTCATCGAAATACCAAATTTTAGGCGAAGTTATCCGCAAACAAACATAAAAATAAAAACTTTTTACAAAAAAACAACCGACTTCAAAAACCACTACAAAGTGAAAAATAACTAATTTCGGAAGTTGGTGTCTTTCGTTTGGTATATTCGTTTTAGACACCGAGTTCCGAAATTAGTTATTTTTCACTTTACATAGTGGTTTTTGGAAGTCGGTTGTTTTTTTCTAAAAAAGCTTTTATTTTACATTTTTTAGTTGTTAAAAGTACTATGTATTCAGTTGCATCCGGTCAGACTGGAAGCTGACGCAAATATAGTTGGGAAATGACGTACTTTTGTTTACTTTAATTTTTACCCGTAAGTACCTATGGTCTTCATCATTAAATTTACTGTAGACTATTATTTTAACCTAATCTAAGGTCGGAGTAAAGGTCTTATTAATATAAATGAATGAAGTCCAACCACAAAGTAGCTACTGGAAACCGTTGAGGAGTTCCCGGAACTGGCCTTTGTCTTCATCATTAGAGCTCTTATGAGAGTCGCAACCCATCTAGGTGTAAAGTTCTTATCAATACAAATTAATCGAGCCCAACCACAAGGTAGCTGCTGTCAATTGTTGAGGAGTTCCTTCGACTGTCTCTCGGCTCCATCATCAGATCTACTCCAGACCTTTATTAAATTGTAGTGCTTTAAAATATTTAATGAAAATGCTAAGAAATGCACTAGTCGCCCCCAATTTTTGAAAGTTCCGCTTGTTTTCTCTGGACTTCCACCATCAAACCTTGATATCCTTATCAAGGGACCACCTTGGGAACGTCTTCCTTCCAACAGAAAAAGAATTATCAAAATCGGTTTATAAATGACGAAGTTATGCGCGAACAAACATAAAAAAAAAACATATACGGTCGAATTGAGTAACCTCCTCCTTTTTGAAGTCGGTTAAAAATTGAAAATAAAAACCATATAATTGAGCAACCTCCTCCTTTTTGAAATCGGTTAAAAAAACGAACACCAAAATAAACATCAATAACAGAGAAACTCTAAGATAGTATTATACTCTATGCGACATGCGGTGCGTGAGCGAGCAAGCAGATGCTTTCTCGCTCACGCGCCGCCCGCTTATGCTAGCGGAGCGCGCGATGACGAACGACACGGGTTCCCCCTTCGAGAGCTTGTGGCATACTGAATCTCAATAGCCCGGGCAACAGAAATGATGGCGAATGCGCTCAGATTGTTGAACAAAATTTTGATTTTGGTCGTTTTAAAAAAATATTTCTACAATAATGTTCGTCATGAAATTACCTATCCATTAGTGTAAGAACGCAATCTAAATAATGCTTACTTTCCGAGGAGATGCACGTTTATGATAATTATTTCTCTTGTCAGTGGTTTCGTTGTGAAGGAATTATTTAAACATTGTACTTAGTAAAATAAAAAAAAAATCTACAATTTTGGAGCCAAGATTATGGAGAAAATTTACGTATTTTTAATAAGTTGATATTTCTTTTGGATAAAGAGTAGATAGCTCCAGAAAACTACATAAAAACGGCTTGCGGTGTGTTTTTCCTCTGGAGCTGCCTTAATAGGCACTCCTGAAACAACTAAGGGAGGAGTACGCGAACTTGCTAATGGGTATGTAAAAGCGGTTCATTTATACATTTCATATGATCACTTCAATAGTGGAAGGACATCCTGTATTGTGTACTTATTGAGAAAAAATAAGACTTCCTATGTGACTTGTATTATACTTCCTATATTCTTCAGTACCAGCGGCCGGCCGCAACTTCGTTCGCGTTGAGTTAATGATTTGAAGATTTTAGTTTAACACCAAAAGAGTTATTTTAAAATCGTTGTATCTTATGATGTTAATCGAAATTAAGTGATGTCAAAGAAAATTTAGTTCAAAATTAAATACGTATGTACTATTAATTTAATTGGATAGGGATTAGTATTTGTTTTATATGCTTCGCTCCTATTGGTCGCAGCGTGATATATAGCCTAAAGCCTTCCTGGATGAATGGGCCATTGAACGCAAAAATAACTTTTCAAAGCGGACCAGTAGTTCATGAGATTAGCACGTTCAAACAAATAAAAAAATTATCAAATAAATAAACAAATTATTCAGTATCATATGCATTTTATCGCAATAGTAAAACGCAGGCTAATCCCTACGAAATTTATCAAAATAATATACTAAATGTTGTACACATTGAAAAGGTCTACAAAAAGTCCACGGCGGTATATCTACCTCTTATGGTTACCCCACAATAACTTTTTTTTTTTCTTCATTTAGTTTTTATGACAAATAATGGCGAATTTTGGAAGCGATTTAAACCAATACAGCATTATTCCTTATCCAATTTACTACCTTAAATACATTGTTGTTTTAATGTAAATCTACATCGCATTAATAGAATATTTTCGAAGATATTACTGATTTAAAAATTACGGAGCGTCGCGTTTACGGCGGTACCGATCGGCCGAGCCACTAAAACATTGCTTGCAAACACAATGTTTTTTATACAACATTCACAGTTTTTTCTCTAGTGTATTTAGTATCAGCATTACACCCGTGCGAAGCCTTGGCGGGTTGTTAGTAAATTATAATTCAGACTGTCTTCTTATAATTGTAGCAAGCCAAACCCTAAACATATTTTAATCTCGAACTTTTAGCTTCAGCAAAAAGAAAGTAAAATGGTAAGTTTACAAACATGTAAACTAACATATAAATAACCAGACCCAGAACAACTAATGTAGGTCATACAAATATATGTTCCGAGTGGGAATCGAACCCGCAACACACAGCACAAACATTTAACCACTATGTTAATAATATATTTTTTTAAACAATTTACATTATTTTAGAGAGAAAACTAAAATAATATATAAGATTATAGTATATACAATAAGCTACATCATTCAAAAATCTCAATATGTAATGTTATGTTTTAGATAAAAGTAACACATTTGCAGTTTAAATTGCTTTAGTATGCACGAGGCAATGATCACAAAATACACATATTATAATTATTTTAAGAACATATCACACAGGAATACGAGGCCTTGCACCTTATAATTAGAATTGAAAACATATTCACAATTTATTTCCCTTACAGTACATATAAGCAAATTTTGATGGCCTAACAAGGAACATTATAAAATGCGCTAAAGTATTGAATATTTGAAAAATGATACCAATCTAAATAAGAATAATCTGAATAATGATACAAGTCGTGGTGGCCTAGTGGTTAAAACACCAGCCTCTCAAGTATGAGTGTGCAGGTTCGATTCCAGGTCAGGCAAGTACCAATGTAACTTTTCTAAAGTTATATGTACTTTCTAAGTATATCTTGGACACCAATGACTGAAGATGAAGGAAAACATCTTGAGGAAACCTGGACTTGAAAGTCTGAAATCGCCAACCCGCATTGAACAAGCGTGGTGATTATGCTCAATCTTTCTCTGTATGAGAGGAGACCTGTGCCCAGCAGTGGGACGATAAAAAGGTTGATGAGGATACCAAATTTGAATAATGACAACAATTAATTCAATGACTAACGTGTTCAGATACAGACAGCAACAGACAAGGGTTTCTTTTGCATTATAATATTATTGTGGATGCATACCATTTAGCAGCACTGTATTACATATATTAAATTACTGTTTTTCAATTGTATCTATTATAATATATTGTTCAAGGTTACAAGTTCATTTTGTTGGCTTTAACTTCATATTAAGTGTTTCAACAGAAAGTCTATTAGAATGATATGATAGAGAACAAACTTCTGTAGTGACTGTGTTTGTCCAGACAACAGCATATCAAGCTACTACAATCTGTCAAATTCCTTTAGATTTTCATCTTTATCCCTAGATCACTAAGGCTCAAGGTTGATTGGGAATATTTGGCAGTTTGGGGAGGCTTGAGCTACTGTTGTCCTTACTATTGAATACACAAAACTTACTGAAAATATTCTATGAAGAAGGGGCCCTTGTAGATACCACACTGTGAAAAGCTATGCATCATAATTATATTAACTCATTGGTTAGATGGGAATGACTACTTTTATGAGACGAAAGAAGTGATTTTAAAAATAGCATTTGGGACTAAGTAATATTCATTAAATTAAAATCAACAACCTAGAACATTTTGCCTGCATGTTGATTACAAAGCTGTTTAAAAATATAATATGACCAAGTCTGCAATCAATGAAATTTCACGACAGGTATACGGTAATCTTATTGGAAACAACTGTAAAATACAGTATGTGGTTACTACAATATTATAATGTAATCTATTCAACATTTTAACAAACCAAGCCAATTTTTATCAAATAGTATTTTAATACATAAATTAATTACCTATACATAATATAAAACTTCAACACTATTCTTATCAAAGTGAAACAATACAGCAGATGCTAATAAACAATAACATAAATTAAAGCAGGTCAAGCAGAATACTATTAATTATGATATGAATACCAACACAATTCTGAACCTTGATACAATTGCCAGGTGTCTACTTCCCTAATGTGTGTATGTGATATCAAAATTTAAATAATCTTGTTTACCTTGGGATTCAGATAACAGAATGGATGGCACATTCCACCCAAATAACCAAAAATCTTGAGTAACTCTGAACCACATTAATGAAAATAAATAACAACAATATGCGTGCACTAAATACTGAGTTTGGTAAACTACTAAATACATTCTAAGGCAGCCTTGTGATGCAAAACAAAGGAAGACAGTCAAGGCCCCTTCTTAACAAATTGTTTTGTTCACTCACCTTCTGCTCTGCATGCTTCCTGGCCGCCTTCTCGCGCTCGTACTGCGTGACGAGCTGCTCGTTGTCTTCACGCAGCAGCTCCAGCTCAACCTCATGCTCCTGGTTGGTCTGGTACGCAGAATCCAGACATTCCAGCACATTCACCAACAATGGCATCAGCGTCTTCACCACATCCTCGTCGTAGCGCGCTATCATGCGCTCGAACTCTTGGTATATGCTACCTGCCAGAGATTGGACCTTCTCCGACATCACAACGTGGGAGTCTTCATGGGTCCCATAGATGGTCTCCGAAGAATCCTCGTACATTTTGGAAACAAATTGTAGTCAAGTTATGAAATACGAAATCAATTTATCTATGTCTACGCAAGGGCGCCTAATTAATGTTTTCTTCAAACATGATAGGGAATGGATAATATTATTTGATGACGCGATCGATGAGTGACTTCAAAAACTGCTCCATAAGGCAATATTTTACATTTCAAACACACGTAATCACATTGTACCCCTTTGACTTTAAAATAAATATGGGCACTAAAATTCTACAGCCTTTTGACTGCGTAAATACGTAGGAAATGAAAATAGATTTATGTTAACACCATGTCTTGTCTGATTGGAGTCTTTTTGCTGACTGTTGAAAAAAAAAAGTTGGCGATGGACGTTGTCGTTGACAATATTATTCGTTGTTGGTAGCCCTACATCGTTTCCGGATGTATGTCTAGAAGGGATATGTTCGTACTTTCGTAATAAATAGTTTGGCTGTAGTTAAAAGTGCAGCAAAAGATGTAAAACCTTATACGCACTTATTGTACTAGTTTCACACGGTTCGTTGGTTCGTTTATCACTAAAACGTAAAAGTGTTCGAGAATGGAAGTAAAAATAATTTCAGCGGGAAATTACATGGCTATTACTGGGACATATAATTCCTACTTATCTATGAATAATGTCTTTAGATAATAATAATCAAACTGATTTCATAAAACTAATGAAATATCAGAATAAAATTACGCACCTGATAATTATTTATATGGATTTATATGATGTCCTTAGATTGCGCAACTTACTACAACACCGACGCTCGATAGCAGCAAAATGTTACGCGAACTGAATTATTGCTACGAGTACATACCAGTTGCTGAATAATGTTATTTCCTATGTATAATTGCTACGAATCGTTAGCTGATACAATTCGTTGACCTAATTTATTTCATTACATATTTCGAAACGCAACGCCTACCTATATGTCCGTTAGTGCCTTTCCTTTACCTAGAAAATCACAGATTTTAAGTATTTTTGTTTTAGTTCTAGATTCAATCTGATTAGCCACGGGAACAGGGTTAGGTTGTTAAATATTTTGATGATTCTAAGACTGCTGCACTAATCACGAAATTAGTCACAGTTCTTAACTGTTTACATTGATGAAAGTGAAGATAGGTCATTATGTACAGTCAAGACCAAAAGTCGAGTTGCAATCTCACAAAACTATGGCCAAGCAATACTAGTTGTAGTTACGACCTTCTTCTATAATAAAGTTTGATACACACTTATACACTTTGACAACTTGCTGCCCGCTTATGATTGTTAGGTACTACTTACTAATTTCAACGCTCACAGTAAGTGTTTAAATAGCCTAGTGGTTCTCGTCTTGATAGGCGTTCAAGGTGGTTCGAGTTCAAATCTAATAACTTACAAAAATATTTTTTAAATGTTTATTGGTGAGTTATGAATGCTGACAACAAAAATATCTAAAAATACCGATCTGCAACTTAAAGATGATACTTTCTTTTAAGATTTTTTCTATATTAGAGCCATTATAAAAAGATGACGGTGGACTTAAAAGAATCTGAATCACTACTTCACAAAAAATATTCCGCTACCTACAATAACTATTATTAGCTACAATAACTCAAATAATATTACTTAGCTGTTGTTGGTTGGTGAACATATAGTTACCAGTTTGTGTTATTAGTTTTACTTTTTAATCAATATGCAGGCATATGCAGCAATATATCTCAAATATCATATGAAACCGGCTTTTGTGTAAGTTGTTTTTATTATTATTTGTGTTAAGGTGCAAACTAATCGCTTGTTAGCAAGTGTGTAATAAAATTGTTATTGTTTTAGAGAAATACTGTAAGCCGTTGGAGGTCAAGGTCAAGAGGTTGGAGGACGAAGGTAGCTGTCGAGACAAGTGAAACGAAACGACAATATTTACCGTTGAATAAACTTTTAAATCGTGCGAAGAAGATAGGTTGCATTTGTGGTTTAAAAATAAATTGGCGAGGCTGGTGGAGTCTTATCGAGCTAAACAAAAAAAAACTATTTATAACAAAAACAGTGCAGAAGTGTCCTACAGAGTGTTTTAAATATATACCAATAAATATCTAAATAACGGACTCTAAACCATCTCTAAAGTAATTTAGCAAAGTGACAGTAATATGTTCGGTTGGCTTAATGGCTAACAGATGTCGCCTTTTGCAATTTCAATACAAATTACTTTTGGTAAATTATAAAACAATAATTTCGGAATTCGATAAGAAATAAGTTCGTTTACTTTTGAACTAAGAAAGCGCTTGAAGATTATAATCTCATGCCATCAAACTCCGAAAAAAGTCACTACAAGATGGCAGCATTAGTACCATGCTATACACGCAAAAAAAATTATAAATGTAATAAGCACTATTATGTGTTCTAAGTATAGATTATTTTATGATTGCAATAATATTCAGGTTAAGCTTCAATCCTCTTTTCTTTAAGAAAATGAATAATTAAGCTATAACCTCTTTAATCATAATATACGTATAATATTATAATTTTCATATCTAACAACCAAAAATGTTTTTTGTATTTTTTACCATAACAATATCATAAGTTTGTCAAGGATTACTTTTATATAAAATATTACAATGCTGCCGTGTCAACGTTTGTTTCATTTGTTAGTATAAGTATATCTATACCGAATAATATATAACTTTATAATATATTGCATTATAATATGCTTATTGTTTTATTTTTATATATTTTTTATTATATTACCCCTATAGTAAACTAAAACATATAATAAAACCCTTTTTTGGGATAAATATTCAATAAATTTTCCTATTTGTTTAAATATTATTTGCAAACATTTTTACTTTAAAATACAAATCAATTATCATAATTTTAAATTATATGAAACAACAAAAAGAGTTGCCTATAATAAGGATCGAACCCACAATCGCTCGCTTTTGATAGCACCATTGTTAAGTGCGGCCGCTAACTCAACTTCAAATGAAGGAACGAAATTATGCATTACTTTAAAGAAAGACGAAGACTGCGATAAAAAAATAATGCGGTAGTGTGCGTGGCCGGTTTAGCGCAGGCGACAGTAGTCTTTAAGGTGGAAATGGACTTCTACAGCTGATAGTACGAACGACATTAGATCAAACTACCCGAAGTGGTCGAAAGTTCCCAATCAACCTTGAATCTTAATAATGTACCTATACATAAAGTTGAAAATGTAATAAAGAAATCTGACAGATTGTAATAGCTTGATGTTTTGTCGTCTCTACCAAAAGGGAACAAGGAAAGGAATGTACCCTCTTTTCAGGCTCCTGGATTTCTATATCTACAACCTAGAAGATATAGTCATCACCATCTCAGCGTTCATCCCAGTCACATCCAAAGCTTTTTCAGCTTTGGAGTCTGGGGTCCACTTTACCGGTCTAACTGCTGGCTGCTTGGCTAAACTTCGATATTTTCCGTGAAGCGACTACCGTCTGACCCGAAGGCGATATCGAAGCAATGCAGTTAGACCAATTGTTGGACTTTTGAGGGCTCCAACAACCCGTAACTACTGCCACTGGATGTTCGAATGGCAACCGGGACCAACGGCTTAACGTACTTCCCGAGGCACGACCAAACCAATGCAAATATTTATATTTATCCATACAAATATTTGCAGTGCGCGGGTATCGAAACCGCGGCTCCTTGAGCAGCGGCCGCGTTCTCTACCGCTACACCACGGAGGCTGTCAAACCTAGAAGCGAGAGTATCTAATGGAATTCTTAAATTAAAGCTAGCGTAGTAGAGTGGTTATGAGATTCTCCGGTGGTTTTGTTTAGAAATTCGAAATTATAACGTAGGTAGGTAAAGGAAATAGAAAATTATTCAACCGAATATACACTCAATGATCACAGACATAGTAAACAGAATTTTAATTTTTTTAAACTAACCTTAATTTATTTTTTTTCATGGACAATTTTACCGCGTTTAAAATATATTGTGATTCTTCAGATTTTATTAAGTACATACTATTCGACTAAATGAATAAAACGAATAGTAAGTGACTCCAAATAGAATTTTGATTTATTAAGTGGCAACAAACATGTTGAAATCAATAATTCAGGCAGTGTCGCGCTGCCAATCGCGGGGAAAATCCCCGATTGGCGGGGAATTGAGAGTTAGCGCGGGGAGAGCCCGGGGATTGACATAAAGACGGGAAATTCGGGGAATCGAGACTAATTCGGCCTAAACCAATTTTATGTTGGGTATCTAATACTTTGCAACTAAAAATGCCTGCTCAACTGTCATTTGAACACGATTTTGTATTTCTGAACGCATCGACTTCTTTCTACATCATTAATTCATTGTTAATGGTTGTGAGAGTTTGGCGGGAATGTCAAGATGAGTGTCACGCTCATTTTTCATTGGACTTTTAAAATAATTTATAGTGTTGTTTACTAAATAAAAGCGCGTGATTTATCTAGTAAAAAGTGCATTAAGTGAATAATTTATAAAGAACAGTGAAGTATTGTAGCATAGTGGCCACATCATGACCTTACCTAAACTTCCTCGTTGTCGGCCTCACGCGGGAAACGAAAGGAGATAGGTTAGGTTAAGTTAAGCTAGTATAAGTTAGGATCTGTTTCGGCAGGTACCTGCACCGGATAGGACGAGAGGAGACCGTGCCATGGTTGTGGCGCGGCGGGGCAACGGAACACACCTGGCGGTGTGCCCGTCGTGGGCCGTGCCGCGCCGCGATCTTGTCACGGCGGTTGGAGGGGACCTCTCGCTGCCCGCCATCGTCAGAGAGATGGTGGGGAGCGAGGAGGCTTGGGTGGCGATGGCCTCCTTCTGCGAGGTCGTGATGTCGCAGAAGGAGGCAGCGGAGCGCGAGCGGGAGGAGGATCCCCTCGCTTCGGCGCTCCGCAGGCGGCGTAGGGGGAGGAGAAGGCGGGATTTCGCCCGCTTTCTCCCTCCCTGAGGTGAGCGGCGGGCGTGAGGCCGACGCCCGTCTTACATCGCTCATCACGCGGGAGCCACGGCCCCTCCCCAGGAGAGGCAATTGAGGGCCCGCCTTATTAGGCGGGTTTCGCCGGCGGGGGAGAGGTAGCTCAGGCTGCGCTAGTTTCCCACTCCCCCGCCACTATGGCGATGCCGGAGTGTCGCTGTGGGTTTAGTGGGTATTCCCGGCTTCGGCTGGGCGAGTCCCACACACGCCCTTCGGGGTACGGTGCGTAAAGGCATTTCCACAGCGTCAAAAAAAAAAAAGTATAAGTTAGGATAATTTGGGATAAGTTAGGATATAAATTTACTCAAGAAACAACATACCGAAGTTTAGGCTGTATGGCGTACTATGCCTTTGCCTTTTCCGTTCTGAAGAACGGAAAGAATGAAACAAAAAAAAAATGTTTATGGTTGTGAAAGTTTTGGCGCGAAAGTTAAGCTGATTGTTAATTTTCATTGGACTTTTAAATTATTTAAAGTGTTGTTTAATTATAGTAGTGTTGTTAAAAGTGCATTTAGTATATAATTCATAAAAGACATTGAGACATCACAGCAAAAACGATAAATTTTTATCGTTATTTTAATAGTATAAAATATTTTTTTAATTAAAGTGTTTTTATTCCAAAAATATAAATTCGGGGCATATGTGGGGAATTAATCAAAAACATGTGGTAAATTTCGGGGAATTGACAACATCATAACACTGACGCGGGGAATCGAGATTTTTTTACTGGCAGCACTGGTCGCCGGCCTGCTCCACCCTGCCGCACATACATACTCCTCTTCTATAGGGATGTGACATTAAGGGAAAATATTCGATTTAATAAAAATCGATTTTTTTTATTTAATATTAATCGATTTGTTAATAATCGATTTCAATAAAAATAAATAATCGATCTTGCGAAAAAAACCGATTTTTTCTATGTATTAAAATCCTGTATGCTTTTCATATTCTACTACTAAACCTAAGATATTCCTCTTAACAATTCAACATCTTATAATAAAAAAAAGAATATGAATTAAAAAATAACCAATTCAAAACTAAAAAATGAATTTTCTGTATCAATAAACGTGTTATTATAATCAAAAAGAAATGAGCAACCCGACAAAATGACAATTTTAGGTCCGTATTACGTAATCTGTGGTATTACAGAATCTCACTCAAAACTCAGGCTTTACTTAATCTCGTATGAAGCTATTTGATAGGTTGAAACTAGTTTTAAGTAATATTTAAATCTTGAGTAAGGTTCTGTAATACGGTCCATAGTATCTCAAAAACTAAAATATAAATCACAAAAAAAAAAAATACACAAATGTCCAATCTTATTTTTCGTTTAACTGGTATTAAAATAAACAACTTAAGAAATTAAACGACGACGCTATGGTCCAAAAGACGAAAATATAATATTTTCTCCAGCCGCTTTTAGGTCTTTTACGGTTCGAAGACATTTTTATTGTTGACCAACAACCACAGAGTTAAAACCAACAACTATATTTTAACAGATCTCACTCACGACTGCACTGAAACTACTTTACACGCATACTTACCTAAAGATGGCGTCGCTTTTCGTGTAATCAACTTATAAGCAATAATGAATTTGCTTCGAGTTTTTTCATTCGGTGCATAGGTGGTGATATTTATAAAAATCGATTTTTAGCGTAATTTATTTAATCGATTTATTAAAAATCGATTAATGTGACTTTAAAATTAAAAAAAATTGATTATACGAAAATAATAATCGATTAAAAGAAAAATCGATTATTTTTAACATCCCTACTCTTGTAATGTCTTGTTTGCCTGTCAAACTCCGAAGATCCCACGTCATGTCGGAAATATCAAATCGGGTTTAAATAATTACCAATATCGTGCAGTACTAATAAAGTTACAGTTACGCCGCGTGTACTTCGAAGCGCGTTAAATAAAGAATTTCAGAGTTAATTTCATAAAATAACTAATTGGACCAGTGATCAATATTCGGCATAATTGTTTTGTTCACTCGATGTTCGTCCTGCGTATAGATTGACACGGTTTAGTTTTTCGGTAAAAGGGTGGTAAAAATGACCAGTATGTCGGACAAAAAGTCCGTTATTTTCGCATATTTGCTGTGGCTGGTGGCAGGCCTATTCGGTGCGCATCATTTCTATCTCAAACGGGATCGCCACGCCTTTGTATGGTGGACGACTTTAGGCGGGTTCCTCATCGGATGGTTGGGAGAAATATTTCGTATTCCTAGGTACGTCAGAGATGCCAATGAAGATCCGAAGCATATGGAGGAGCTTGCTGCCAGAATGAAGAAAACAAGCAAGGTATGATAATGAACTGTTATGGTTGTTAAACATCTGAAGTACTTGTAGTAGAACTTTCATTTATTGTTCGGGTTGGATTTGATTTCTGTTCTAAAATGAAGCAATTAGCTTAAATCAAATAAAGAACAAAACAGCTTTTTCTTCCTCTTAAGATGTTAGAGCTAATTAATTAAAGGGATTCTGTTGAGCTTATTAATAAAGACATTTTATTGATCAAATAAATATAAGAATTTTACTAACACCCTCTAAGTTTAGGAAGGGGATTTAATTTGCATTTTGTGTTCTTGTTATTGACCTTTTAAATTTTATTTAAATAAAAACCTATATTTAATACTCGCAATGGTCCACTAGAAAAACTAAGTGCAGAAACCAGACCCGTAACATAGAACATAGAACCCCTCTATTTAATTTATATGTAGACTAGCTGACCTGTGCGAAAAATTCGCACTATACTAACAGAACCGCTTGAGGGGAAAGAAAGTATGGGAAATTCGTTTTTATAAATAAACAGTGAAGCGGAATAATTTGAAAATAGTATTCCATGGTACCAGGGACGAATATCTGTTGATTGGTGGGTCGGACGTTCAGATTGGTTCAATAGAAAGAGAGAAAAAGGGAGAAAACGGTTTCAGACCCTTGGAGTAATAATATATGTTGATAGTAAATCATTAAGGTCTTTTACACTCCTCAAATATATGATCATCCTAACATATTATTTTTTTGTGGTCTGATACCTTGTCTCCTATTATGACTATTAATGATATTGAATAATGTAACACATTAAGGTCGGTATTCCAGAAGGAAACTCAAGTATTGATCTCTGCTTAAACATTACTTAAAACTAGTTTCAACCAATCAAATGGCTTGAAACGTGATTTAAGTAATGTTTGAGTTTTGAGTGATGTTCTGTAATACGGACCTTAGTATGCCCTAAATTACAACAAAATGTACATTCTGTTGCTCCTAGTCAACTACAGAAAGTAGATTTAATCTGTATACTAAATCTTCAAAGAACGAGCTTCTTTTCTAACTTTTATCCATATGTATGTCTGGGTACATACCCATAACTTTTTCTCGATAACTGCAATTATATGTCTAAATTTCGTGCATCTTTCTGATATAAGTATCTTTTAGGTGTTTAAAACCATATGTGTATTTAACCTATACTTTAATGTATTTAACCTTTACTTTAGTAATTAATAATACATATTAATTATATATTTGGGTTGGATGTCATATTTTTCTAATTACTCTGGTTGTATTCTATTTAAAGACTTGACTTGGTGACCTTTGGGCGAACTCCTTGGTTCCATACTGTAAGTATGTATATATGTATGGTGTTGGGTTTTTATATTAACACTAAAATAAATCTAGCTTTGCTTCAGTATTAACTAACATTCTAATAAAAAATAGTAATTCCACTAACTCATGAACAATGCTCATTTAAAGCTTCCCATGAAGAAGATGATTCTGATTTTTTAGAAAATGATAAATGTTTTCTAAAATATATTTCACTTGCATTATGTTTAATTATATATTTTTCTAAAATGAATATATTTCCTTCTTGCCCTACAAATGGCAACCTTTAACAATTAAATCAATATTAGATTATACACAAGTAGATTTATCAAACATATTGTATTGCTTATTGTCATGTAATGGCATACCTAGTTCTATAGATACAAGTAAGATACAAAAATCTACAATCTACATCATAAGTCAATAATATTGGATGTCATGAGTAAGTATGTCATTGATGTAAAACCACTTCTGCGTGCATAATTAAAAATTTCTGAATCTTAAACGTAAAACTGATTGCTATAGTTTAATTGAAACTTGCAAGTTTGTTGATTTCATTAAGGTTAGACTTGTTTGATTGCATCATTTATTGCTCAATAAAATAACTGTGTTACACTTTAGCTGAGGCAAGAGTTATATTATGCGCTAATAAAGGGTTTTCTGCATTTTAGTTATTTACTTACCCATTAGTCTAATATATGGTGCAATGCGAATTCTGTCAATTTATCTAGATAATGCTCCTTTCTCTCTGTAAATCATAAACAGATCATAAACTATTTGGAGGCTTATGTTTGGATTATATCAGACCAATATGTATTTTACTTTTCTTTTTTACATATACTGCAAATTTAATAACCCGTTTTTCCTGTTTTGCTTAACAGCGGTTATTATAATGTTAGTCTTGGTTTTGTAAAGCTAGCGAACCTACTTTGTAATTTACTAATCTGGTGCTGCAATGTGTAACAGGTAAACAAGGATATATATTCCTCTATTTACTGTGGTTGACATTTTGTTGCCATTGAAAACTATGCCTCTTTGTCTTGCTATCCTTATGAATCACTAGATCACATTATGATACAGACAGAATAGCATATAGGAATATTATCACTAATAATTATTTTATGTATTATAGCATGCAACAGAAGCAACTAAACAATCTGCTAGCACTTTATTACTCATTTTAAAACATTGCAGATCTTATATTTGCAAGGTAAAGAGGGCAAGAGTAAAATGCTGCATTTCCATTACTGACTGGATTATTATTTTTTAGTATATTACGAAACATCAGCTATGTGGAGCAGAGTGCAGAGCAGAGAAATTCTTTCATGACCAGTCTTTGATCTTAACATTAATCTTCTTCCTTTGGTATTGAGAATAAGTGCCATGCACATGCTCTAGTCGCATGTATGATACAACATGTGGGCTGTAACATACGCTTAGGTTTCGGCTGATCGATGCATTCGCGCACGCGTGCAATATGTTTCCTCAGCCGGAGCAGTCCAGCCCATCCCAGTAGCGTGCTGAACATTGACGCCATTTAGCGCGCTTTAGTGTGGATGATCTGTGCTGATCCGTGCTGACACGCGGGAATTATCCCTATTTATAGTAAATGCGGGGTACAGTTGTTCATTGTTTTTAGCCACCCTTCTCCATGACCCGATTTACTACTATGCTGATGGTGGGGTACTCCTGGGCGCAGATGACGATGTCCGCGATACCACCGGACTTCTGGGGCTTAAACCTGAAGTACCTGAACCTCCTTGTACCTTTGGCAACCGGGCTTGGTAAGTTGACAGCTGGCGTATTTTTATTGTTTTTACTGTCAAGATTATTTAGTGTTTCATAAGTTTTTAAATGTCTTTATCTGTAAGTTTTACTATACAATATTACACCCATATATTCCCGAAGGGTTAGGTAGAGCTGTGAAATGAAGTGGTGCCTACAGTACTACTACATTTCGCCAGTTTAATGTCCGAAGTAATGGGGGTATACCATTATTTTATCACTCTTTCATCTATCAATAATTTATGATTGAGCGGACTTCACACTTTATCTCGGAATCGTAACTAGGACCTCATGTTCAACAGTAAGGTTCGCGAACAGATCTATGAGACATTATGATGTTATTTGCACACACGTAAGAAGTTCAATGCATGTCTGTTTATCTTAAAAATTAATGAAGTACCTATCATAAAGACGTTAATAACGTCCTACTGCAGGTACGTAACTGTTTCGTTACTAATTGTTTGGTATTGAATGGGAAAAAAAACTAAATGCTTTGCCAAGTGTTAAAAGTAGTGATTTACTATGTAGTATTTTTAAAATGTTTTCTTTTTTTCGTATTTATAAACTAGTACTCATCACCATCAGACGGGATTTCAGACAAGCACTAGTTTATAGACAGATCGATGATATGTTACGAGAAGGGATTATAGAAAAAACTTGGAGTGGTCTAGTCCCTTGTTGCTAGTTCCTAAAAAGTTAGATGGAAGCGGTAAATGTCAATGAAGAGTACTGGTAGACTTCGGGCAGTTAAATGAGAGAATGCAAGACGGTAAATTAGCCATTGCGATTTAAATCGTAGGTATTATCAAAGTAGTCTTTCAAAAGAATCTAGAAAATATACGGCATTCACGATTGATAAAGGGCAGTACCAAATTTGTAGATTACCAATGTGGCTGAAAAATAGCCCAGCTGCCTTTAGTAGATTAATGAGAGTTGCTATATTGTCGGGTTTAATTTACGAAAAATGTATTGTCTATTTAGTCGATTTAATTATTTTGGCCGCAATTTGGCACAACATAATAAAAATCTCATGTCTGTTTTTGAACGATTGCGATTAAATCTCTCTAAATGTGAGTTTCTAAAGCGCCAAATACTTTACATAGGGCATGTAATATCATCCACAAGTATTTTGCCTGACCCTGAAAAGATATGAGTAATCGAAAGTTATCCGACACCAACATATGCGGATGACAAGCGTCTTGTTGCATTTAGTGATTATTACAGGAAATTCATTCGAAACTTTGCAGCTATTCATCACCATCATCAACCTTTTTATCGTCCCACTGCTGGCACATTTCTACCTTTCCTACAGAGAAGGATTGAGCGTAATCACCACGCTTGCTCAAGGCGGGTTGTCGATTTCAAACTTAAAATCCAGGTTTCATCAAGATGTTTTCCTTCGCCTTTTAATCAGTCATTGGTGTCCAAGATATACTTAGAAAGTACAGACGACAGCGCATCAAGCTACTACAATCTGTCAGATTTCCTTATTAGATTTTCAACTTTATCTCTAAAGCATTAAGGCTCAAGATTGATTGGGAATATCTGACAGTTTGGGGTAGCTTGAGCTGCTGTCGTCCGTACATATAACTTAGAAAAGTTACATTGGTACTTTAAGGCTAGTGTTTTAACCACTAGATCACCACGACTCTACCTGTGTGCCTTTGGAGCCACGGCTTGTTTTAATTTCTGTTTTTTTTTTTTTTTTTATAAATATTATATAAACTAGCGCTTGACCGCAATCCCGCCTGATGGTAAGCAGTTACGCAATCGTTGATGGTAAAGCGCACACGTTTTGCGCACGAATTTTCATTAACGGACGCTTTTAACCTGTATTTCTTTCTGCATAGTTCTCACAGGACAAATTTAACGTTGATGTAATCATGATGCATGCATGATATTAAAATTTTGTCCGTGGAGTTACTTGTCCGTTCTTTTCCATAGAGTCCTACGCCTTGTAATGGGTACCTGGCTTCATCTTACTCACTGATCGACCCTTTGACAATTCAAAACTGCCTGTAATTAGTTTATTTGAAATAAATGCTTTGATTTTCGTATATACAAAATGTAAAGAAAACCTCGTTCCGACCCATAAGGATAATAAAGGTTAGGTAAACACATGACTAAATAAAATATAAAAGTTTACATGATCATCATAGTAACAATAGTAATTAATTTTGAAATAATCATTTTTTTTCCCGCGAATTAATTCCAACTTCCCCAAAATTTGGTATTTGTTTAAAAAGTGTCAACACCATTTTTGCCGGTATTATGAGCGAATAGCGATGCGACCGCGTGCCTTGCCCCCCTTCGCCCGCGCATGTATTGCCTACCGCACATGTATTAAGTTACCTCTTTTTGCGAAATAATTTTTTTAGGGGTGTTTTTTTCAGTTTAGCCCGACTTTGTAGGCATTAGTAGAATCAGTTATCGATACCTTACAATACCTTCACGGATCGGGCAGGGTTTTCTTTATATATTGTACCTGTCCCTTACATCGAAATACTTGCTCTATCATCTTTAGCGGTCGTGGTCCTCTTCGCGGCTCCACTATAGCATTTGCTTGTTTCCAGGTGTTTGGACTGTGGGCAATATAGGACGCGAGCAAGGCCGTCTGAAGTGGGCGCTCTTAGGCTCATACCTTGCGTATCCCGTTCGCTACTACGTGTTTGATGATAGCATCTGGTTTACTATCATGGTGCTGGCCTCAGCCTGTGTATTTGACTCGTATGCCAAGGAGTGGAGGAGGAAGCCTAGGAAGAAGCGCCATGTTGCCAAGTAAGTTTTTATTGTGAATTTGAAGTAGCTTTAACGTTTCCTAGAAATGGACTCCTGAGTTCATAGTCAAAATACCTTTAATTTCCCTGCATTTCTGATAATATTTTTCACAGTGATTGTTGCTGTGATAATGATAACATTGTGACTAAATTTTGGACGTTTTTAGGGTTTCGTAGACAAGTGGCAAAAAACGGAACCCTTATAGATTCGTCATGTCTGTCTGTCCGTCTGTCCGCCCGTCCGTGTGTGTATGTCACAGCCATTTTTTTCCCGAAACTATAAGAGCTGTACTGTTGAAACTTGGTAGGTCATCTACCTACCAAGTTTCAACAGTACATTTCATGAAGATATAATTCTATGAAGATTTTGATGCAAAAATAAAAAAATAATAATAAATATTGGGGTCTCCCCATACTTAGAAAATACTTAGAAACTCAATTTTTTTTTTTATCAAACATATACGTGTGGGGTATCTATGGATAGGTATTCAAAAATGATATTGAGGTTTCTAAAATATATTTTTTTCTAAACCGAATACTTTGCGTGACAGACGCTTCCAAAGTGTAAAAAAGTTGGTCCCCCCCTCTAACTTTTAAAATAAGAAAATGAAAAATCTAAAAAAACATATGTTGTACATTACTGTAAAAACTACTAACGAAAATTGTTTTGAACGAGATCTAGTAAGTAGTTTTTTTTTAAAACCTCGTAAATCGTTAACCGCTTATTACCGCGTAATCTTTCATACTTAAATCCTTTAATTACATAAATCAATGGATCTTTCAAACAAATAACTAAAATCCTTTAATTTCATAAATCAAGGGTACGGAAGCCTTTGTGCGTGAGTCCGACACGCACTTGGCCGGTTTTTTATTACTGGAATAGTCCTGATGGTGACACAATCATCATCTGCCTAGCTTTTTTCCAACTATATTGGGGTTGGCAATACTGGTATTTTACATAGAGCGACTGCATATCTGCCCCTGTAGCCAATGTAACATCGCTTCATAGCGAAGCGATGTTACATTGGCTACAGGCCCTGATCTCCACAACCCAGACACGTAATCCCAAATACTCATACAGGCTTCTTTTAATCACTTTTAATTTAGTTTCTCTTGTTTCCAAATTAATTTATTATTGTTAATCTTTTTGCATAGGATTCTGTAAAATCTTGTATTGGGAGAGGTTACTGGCTCTTGTAACACAGGTACCTATATCACCTAGCACAGGAGTCAGGGACTTAACACTTTTCTTGTGCCAATTTACAAAACACAACAATTGGCTTGGCAATGATATCCCTTGGCAAAGCTGGTCAGATTTTCGGACAAAGACAACTGGGACCAACGGCTTAATGTGCTTAGTGAAACACGAATAGGTTTCGGTAAGTAAAAATGATCAGCCACCCACAGACCAATTTCGACTATCGTACTATTTTAGCCATTAGCCCCTTCTGATAGTGGCACAGTGACCCGATTCCCTTGTTCAAAAACTAAACTAATTTCAAGTTCAGTGCATCTTTTACTTTCTATATCAATAAGAAAAGGATAGAAGATCACATTTCAGTTTAATCCTGCCAAATTAAGATATTCCATAAACATTTTAGACGCGATTAAAAACATGGCGACCAAAAATACATCAATTTACGTCAGACGCGGACTAATTTGACAGATCTAAACTGACATATCATGTTCTGTCCCTTTCTTAATAAAATAGAAAGAAAAAGACGCAGTGAACTTAAATTTAGTTTAGTTTATGAACAAGGGAATCGGGGAAATGTCAGCCTATTTTATTAAGGTGTTCAATAAATTATAATCAAATGATTTCTGTTTGTTTCCTAGGCGTGTCATCATACTCTCGGCGTGTTGTTTCCTGTACATCTCGCTGTGGTGCAGCTACTTGTACTTCCATGGTACTATCACGGACAGCGAGGGAGACGAAGTGCCTATCTATGAAGCTATTCATCATTTCTTCACCAGTCCTTGGTGAGTTTTTCAAAGGAGGGATTCCATCAGTGACTTCACTACCAACACTATTTTTTATAATATTTACGGGCCAAATCATGGGGTCTTCTCTCTAAGCCGTTCAATGAAGACACGGGCCCGTCCGAAATGAATTTACGAGAGAATTTTTCCGAGTGATTTTTTTTTAAATTTTATTTGATTGAACGCGCCGAATCTTTGCCCATCCGAAAAATAAATTGTAGATAGGGGCATAACCTGCTACGGGTCAAAAGAGCCTTTTCAGTAATGTCAAAATTATCATGATTTTATGTAGCGAGAATGACATAGATTATTATTAAAATACGGAGATTTTTTCTTACTTATTGAATTAGCTACATTGCGTTACTATACAGTAACTAGCTATACAATATGTAAAGAAAACCCTGTCCGACCCATAAGGATAATAAAGGTTAGGTAAACACTTGACCAAATATAATATAAAATTTTACATAATCATCATAGTAACAATACTAATGAATTTTGAAATAATCCTTTTTGGGAATTAATTCCAATTTCCCCGAAATTTGGTAATTTAAAAAAAAGTGACAACACCGGTATTATTATAAGCGAATAGCGACGCGACCACGTCACAGGTGCCGCGTGCCCTCTGCCCCCCGCCGCCCGCGGAAAGGGTCGCTTACCGCACATGTATTAAGTTACTTCTGTTTGCGAAATAATATTTATTTTATTAGGGGATTTTTTTGTGGGCATTATTAGAATCAGTTATCGATACCTAACAATACCTTCACGGATCGGACAGGGTTTTCTTTACATATTGTATAATGTTGCACCTAATCTAATAATTGTGTTTTATTCCGAAAGCCGCGATAAGAGATTCCCGTACGTATCTTATAATACTATACGTGTTTATAAATATATAATTGGATGTAATATGTGTAGCGGATCACTCAGAAAGTATTGCGACAAATAGTTTTTATGTATGAGAAACTGGCCAGTTATCATTTATTTAAAAAATATGATTATTTATAACTAATAATAGGTACGTTCCAAATTCAAAACTTCCCTCCACATTTTTGCGAGCTAATTAAAATTATCGTGGGAGTTTTGGCGGGAAAGCTGCGTGTCATGCTCATTTTTCATTGGACTTTTTAAATTAAGTATTTATATTGTGGTTTACTTAATAAAAGTGCGTGATTTATGTGGTAAAAAGTGCATCCAGTAAATAATCCATAAAGAACATTGAGATATAGCAGCATAGTGGCCTCATCATGACTTTGCCTCAAACCTCCCTCGTAGGCGGTTCACGTGGCCGTCTTTTTCAACATGAATAATTCATTACGTGATATTGGCTAAATGCACAAACCGTGCGAAGCCTAAAAAGAAAGAAACTCTTGATTACTTCAGAAAAAAATAAAGTTTGATCCAAGACAATAGACGAATACACGAATACAACCAAGAAATAGACGAATTACATACCAAGAAATTCAGCTAAACTTCAGATTGAATCAGGAAGCCTTCACGAGATGCTACACGTGCATCTTTGATTGCGGAGGATAGTTTCATGCTGGGTGCCGCACAATCTCACCGATGCCCAGAAGCAGGCACGGGAGGAATGGTGCCATGATATGATAGACAAATTTGAAGCAGGATTGTCTCGGCGTGTTTACGACATCGATACCGGTGATGAATCTTGGATTTATCAATACGATCCAGAAACGAAGCGCTAGTCGATGGTTTGGGTGGTTCAAAACGAATCGACGCCTACCAAAGTGAAGCGATCTAGAAGCGGGGGTAAAACTTTAATCGCGAGCTTTTTCAGATTGACTGGCTACTTGATGTCAATTCCTTTATGAAACCAAAAAAGCATTAACGCGGAATGGTATACTACCAAATGCTTGACAGAAGTTTTCTCTGTTGTGAGAAACAAGCGGCCAAACACAGGGCTCCACGGGTTACTGCTTCACCACGACAGTGCGCCCGCCCACACCGCAATCAAAACGAGGCACTTTCTGGACAGTACACCGGTTAAACTCCTCACCCACCTTACAGCACTGACCTAGCACCGTGTGACTTCTTCTTAAACCCAAAAATAAAAGAGCAGCTCAAAGGGGTACAATTTTCGTCGCCGGATGATGCGCTATCAGCGTTCGAGCAGGCTATAAAAGAGGTGTCTGCAGTGTACTGGAAAAAGTGGTTCGAAAACTGGTTCAGACTCATGTGTATAGAGGCTGGTGGAGAGAGTACTTTGAAAAGATGTAATAAAAATATATGTACAGTAAAGGTCAAAAGTGGAGTACCACTTTTGACCCTTATTGTTATTGCAATAAAGTTCAAAAGTGGTAATGCACTTTTGACCCTTGATTGTAAATATAAAAAAACATTTTTAATATCACAAAACTTTCTGAGTGTCCTACTTATAAATGCATGTTCATTGTCACCTGTCTGCCGTTTTTTAACTATTGGGATGGAATTGCCACTGGAAGTAGTTGAATTTCAGTAGGTATTTTACATGGTTCAATTCTAACCTGTACAAACTTATTACTGAATAACACGATATCTCTTAGTAGTTTTCAGTCTCCTGACTTCCCAGAACGACGTTCTAAGATCTAAGACTGACCGAAAGACTTAATATGCACGTTATTACAAATAATTTCTTCTTCTTCTTCAGCCTATAGATGTCCACTGCTGGACAAAGGCCTCCCCCAAGGCTTTCCACGCTGACCGGTCTTGTGTTGCCCGCATCCATCAGCTTCCCGCGACCTTCACCAGGTCATCGGTCCACCTTGTTGGGGGCCTCCCTACGCTGCGTCTTCCAGTACGTGGCCGCCACTCCAGAACCTTACTGCCCCATCGGCCATCGGTTCTACGAGCAATGTGCTCTGCCCACTGCCACTTAAGTTTAGCGACTCGCAGAGCTATGTCGGGGACTTTGGCTCTTCTGCGGATCTCCTCATTTCTGATTCGATCACGCAGAGAAACTCCTAGCATAGCTCTTTCCATTGCCCTTTGTGTGACTCTGAGCCTTCGTATGAGGCCCATTGTGAGCGACCACGTTTCAGTTCTGTAAGTCATCACTGGCAATACACACTGGTCAAACACTTTAGTCTTGAGACACTGTGTAAATAATTTATATTTATATAAAATGTAGAGGAGGCATGAAGTACTTTTTTTAAATTTATTTTTTATGCTGATGATCCTTTAATATTGTCGTTCATCTTGAGTTTATGTTTTGGTTCAACAAATCTGAAATGAAGAAAACAACAGAATATTTATATGCATGAAGACGGGATACATCTTTTTTTATCTTTATTAATCATAAATTCCCTTTAGGTGGCTGGATGTGAAACAATGCATAGCCGAGACATACCGATACGCGCAGCATCACGGATGGTACGAGGTGTGGAAACAGGTCGTTGACTTATCGGACCCTCACGGAGAACAGAACGCTTATAAGGTAACATCATGATCCTTGACACCTTTCGAAGGTTTTAGGGTGCAACTTGCCCCCTAATCGGCGAACACATTTTTGTCAAATGATTGCGACTAGTTGGGATCGTTTGGACCGAACCAACCAACGGGCGGCCCGAACGATACCAACTGATCCCATTAGAGAGAGGGAGGGAGATTCTTGCTGGTCTTGATGGATCGACAACAAAGATCAATTTGGTGACATTATGATTCTGTGTCTGTGCCAAATCCATACTAATATTATAAATGCGAAAGTAACTCTGTCTGTCTGTTACGCTTTCCCGCTTAAACCTCTCAACCGATTTTGATGAAATTTGGCACAGACAATCTTTGGACCCTGAGAAAGGACAGGCTACCTATTATTGTAAACTTTGACATTCCCGAGGGAAATCTAAAAAGCGCGGTGTAACCGAATTCCACGCGGGCGAATCCGCGGGCGGAAAGCTAGTCAATCTTATAAAATGCAAACAAAACAAAATCAGCTAATGTACCCGTTGAGTCCCATTTTTTTTTTGTGCTACAACATTATACACCTACTATTCTTCTTTCTAGTCTTACTTTATATTTTTGTTTTCTTCTGTGGATTACGGCCCACTCCCTCTCACCGAGAGAAGGCTTGTGTCCCAGGAGTGGAACATTATAGGCTGATTATGTTATAAAATAATAGTCCATGAAGTAATAGTTTTATTTAGTCATGGTTTAAACGTGTTTTGGAATAAGATGGAAATTGTTGGAATTTTATTTCTTCAGTCTTAAGTGTTTTCGTGTCTTACAGATGACTGCGAATCCTCTTGCGGCAAATTTGAGCCTATTGGTAAACTATGAAAATCTCATTGCTTTGTAATTGCTACTGTGTAATAAATGTGCGTAGTCGTGTCGTAGTCAGCATTTTATTTTAAGATTATTTAGTGCAAGCTTGCTCAACCTCAGGCCCGCGGGCCATAATGTGACCCGCGAATGAATTCTGAGTGGCCCGCGCTAGTACCTATGCTTTGAAAATTTAATTTTGACGTTGAATGAAAACGTTGTTTGAGATTTGAGAAGATATACATACATAGGTACTTAACTAATTCAAAATTTGTTTCTTTATTTAGGTAATAATAATATTCCTAAATAAATAATTCATGAGCAACTTGCTCTCAAATACAACCTTGTGGAATCGGAGGTGCCGTACTACAGGTATATACCCGACCCAGTTCTCGAAAATGGCCGTATCACATTGTACTGGGATCGATCCATCATTACCCACAGGACTATTGTTGCCAATAAGTCTGATATAGTGATGGTGAATCGATCAGAGCGGCGTGCAATGGTTGTTGACATAACCATCCCGCATGATGAGAGCCTCTTGAAAGCTGAAATAGATAAACAAATCAAGTATCTTGACTTGGTTCACGAGGTTGTCGACATGTGGGAAATGGATACAGCAATAATTGCACCGATAGTCGTGACAGCCAATGGCTTAATAGCCAAGAGCCTCGACCAACACCTCAGAAGGCTCTCGTTAGGTAGCTGGATTAAGGGCTTGGTTCAGAAAGCAGTACTTCTAGACACGGCTCGCATTGTCAGGAGGCTCCTCTCTCTGGAGTCCTGACCGCCGATATCTTGGACCCTGTTCCCGATACCGATGGTCCACTATTTTTTTAATATTTTTAAATGTTTTTTTTTTAATGTATTTTTTATATAGAAATATTTAAAGATGTAAATTAATATGTAAATGTGGTGAAATAAAGGACATATTCCTAATAAACAATAATTCTATTTTATATCTATGAATTAAAAAATGAATTGTTGTTCATTAGTCTGGTTAAAACTGGAAAACGGCTGGGCCGATTGAGCTGATTTTGATTTTAAAATGTTTGTCGTAGTCCAGGGTAGGTCTAAACGGTGAGCAAACAAGGAAAAATGATTTCATGTCATATTGCCTTTAAGGCGGAACAAAGATCGCCGCTTCAGCTAGTTCGTAATAATTTTTATTGCGCTTTTCGTGAGAGTAACTGAAACAGGATATGTAAGTGGCCCGTCATTAACGACTAAATAGACCTTTTGGCCCGACTTAAAAAGGTTGAGCAGCCTTGATTTAGTGTGTCCCCTGAAGTGGACTTTGTAGTTATTCAACATTGTCTACTGATTAACTTCCAGGAGTATCCAATCAAGAGTGTTGCTTTTCTTTTGTTTTTAGGGTTCCGCACCTCAAACGGAACAATAAAACCCTTATAAGTTTACTTTGCTTGCTGTACGTCTATCATACAATGCCCTATTTCTCAGGAACGCGTGTCCAGGTGTACCTGGGAAACAGGGTATTGTAATTTGAAATTTATATCATATAGATTAAAGCTTCTATTGAATGAAGATCGAATAGAATATTCTTTATTAGGTACACCATATGCCAGACTTAAATATAGAAACTTATATATTATGTAGATAGAAAAAACCCCTCATCTTTGTAGGATTTTTCTTGTTTATGGAATAAACACATAATCATATAATTTTTTTTTTTTTTTGGAATTTGCACATATACATCTATAAACTAGTAAAAAACCTATAAAAGTGAGCTTATATGATAAATTAATAAATTTTTCATATATTCAAGCAATGTGTGTTAGGACAAAGCATAAACCCCTTTATGAATTAAAGTTGCTTAAGATTAACTAGTGATTAGCGACTGTTTAAAAATACATTTTTGGTGTTTGCAGGTCACTTAATTTGATATCGTTTATGAATAAATACCATAGTGTTTAAGGGGTTTAATTATAACCGATGATTAAAGCTAAGTGACGTACAAAGGTCAAAAATTATGGTAGTCACTAATCACTTGTATTGTGCTGCTATACTTTTTATTTTACTAGGTGAGGCCCGTCACCCGCTTAAACACTTTCACGCGCTTTCCAGATTGTAGTTCCCTCTTTATTTTTAGTACCTAATTGTATGTAGCACTATTTTATGCTTATCCGTCATTCAGCTGCCCTTAAATCAACATGTAAAGAAAACCCTGACCGATCCGTAAAGGTATTGTTAGGTTAGCCGGGCTATACTTAAAAAAAACCCTTAAAAATCGCAAAAAGAGGTAACTTAATACATGTGTGGTAGGCAATACATGCGCGGTCGAAGGGGGGCAGGGCACGCGGCACGCGGTCGCATCCCTATTCGCTCATAATAATACCGTCAAAAATGGCGTTGTCACTTTTTTTCAAATACCAAATTTTGGGGAAGTTAGAATTAATTCGCGGAAACAAAAGATTATTTCAAAATTCATTAGTATTGTTACTATGATGATTATGTAAAATTTCATATTTTAATTGGTCATGTGTATACCTAACCTTTATTATCCTTATTGGTCGGACGGGGTTTTCTGTACATATTATATTTATTTTCGGCGCAACATGTTGTTTTCCCCATATTTTTGTTAAGTCATCATGTCGATAGTCACTCTTTCTCTAACCATATAATCATACACTCATTCCATCCATCGTTTTATCACTCTTTCCTACTATTTTTCTGTCGATATTCATACTCAAAATTTCCCTTCTGACATATTCCTCATATCTCCTAATACATGCCCATCCCATGTATTACACAAGCGATATTATATAAATGCTTCATGTCGTTCTAAATCTTAAGAGGGGACTCTAGTGCTGAGGAATTTGGAATATAGGTATTTGAAGAAACTATTGCCGTTGCACTGCTTCCAACCTTTCCCGGTAAAGTGCGAAAAGGACAGTTGCAGCTCAGGCTGATTTTACCTACAAAAACGTGGACCAAAAGACGTTTCGTATTCCGCGGTTTTCTTTTTCAAAACACGACAGATCTCAATTAATATTATATCAAAATTTAGAGGAAAAGTATACCTATGCTTCTATTATTTTCTTTTTTGTCAATAACTTATTACGTTTGTCTAATATTCATCTGAACATTACGGTAAAAATGGGTTATTTTTCGCGATTTTGAAGTATCGTATTTCTTTTATCGATTAAGTTTCGGAAAAAATCAAATCACCGTGTCACCATAATCACCGGGATTATGACGGTGTAAAATTGTAGAACAAAAATAATTGCTCTAAAAGCATTATCCACGAAGAAAACAGCGGAATACGTTTGTATAGAGAAAGCACCACTAGAGTTCCCTCTTAAAGCTGCTAGTGATTGATTCTATTCAGATTTTTCGGTCCTTATCTATATTATTTTACAGGATAACATAGAAAGTTAGTTTTTTTTTCAGTTGACAAAGTGAAATTAAATTAACTTTACATCCAATAATTATAGCGGCGCCGATTCTCTTGTTTACAAACTAATGTAATTTTAAGTTCAATGCATCTTTTTCTTTCTACCTCATTAAGAAAGGGATAGAAGATAACACTAGTTTAATCTTGTCAAATTAAGATATTCCATAGACATTTTTTTTTTTGGTTCAATTTTTTCCGTTCTTCTGAACGGAAAAGGCAAAGGCATAGTACGCCATACAGCCTAGTCTTCAGTATATTTATTCTTGAGTAAACTTCTATCCTAACTTATCCTAATTAATCCTAACTTATCCTAGCTTATCCTAAACTTATCCTAACTAATCTAACTCCTTTCGTTTCTCGCGTTTGGACGATAAGGAGCGGTTTAGCGTAAAGACATGATGCGGCCACTATGCTACAATATTTCACTGTTCTTTTTGAATTATTCACTGAATGCACTTTTTACTACATAAATCACGCGTTTTTATTTAGTAAACGACACTATAAATAATTTTAAAAGTCCAATGAAAAATGAGCGTGACACTCATCTTGACATTCCCGCCAAACCTCTTCCATAGACAGTTTAGACGCGATTAAAAACATGGCGACCAAAAATACACAATTTACGTCAAACGCTTTGACAGGTCTAAACTAACATATTATGTTCTGTCCTTTTCTTAATGAATTAAAAAGAAAGAGAAAAAAGATGCACTGAACTTAAATTTAGTTTTGTTTGTGAACAAGGGAATCGGGGCCATTGTCAGTGCTCTTCTTAAGTTAGCAACAGAAATGAGGTTTAAATACTATAGATAATATTTTTATTAAACACTGAATAAAACATTACAGGTACTTGGAGTAAATCGCGACGCTAGCCAACAAGAAATAACATCGGTCTGGCGCAAACTATCCCGCGAGAACCATCCCGACAAAGTGAAGGACGAGAAGGCACGCCGAGCTGCACAGGAACGGTTCATGGAGATCCAGCAGGCTTACGAGATCCTGTCCAACAGCAAGCACCGCAGGCACCGACGCAACAAGAAGGATAACTCTGAACCGGCTGCCGTTAAAATCGAATTGTAGGATACGGCCGAAGGCGACCCGGGCGCCTTTATGAGCGAATTCTGGCATGATTTTTTCGGAGGACTAATAGCGATCGTAAGGCGATTACAAGTTATATCAATATACGGAACAATCTTTCAATTCCTCTATTTAACGAAAAAAAATATACAAGCTAATAATCGCCGACAGCAACCCGAAACATTGTCAAATTCGATTAAATAAGTTCAGAACATGTCACTTATTATAATAATCTGACTGAATTTCTATTAGCGAATCATTTATTCATCGTCACTAATAATTCTGCAAAACATTCAGGTTTAATAGGCATGTATGTAGGTATGTCAATTATGAAAACCCTGTTTACAACGTATCTCGACTCAGAATCCAGATAGATTTGGTATTTTCTGCTATCAAAGTTTAATAGAATTTTAGGCCAAACATAGTATTTAAGTTTAATATTATTAAAATAACTTACCGTTCCATAGGTATACTATCCAAAATAAATATGCATTTAATTTTACACTAGTTACATTATCATCATGTTCTAAAAAGTATCCACATTCTTCCTTAAGCCATGTATAGGCTATCTACCGTATTGTTAGGGATAAGGATATTAATATATTGGTATTAGATGCCCAATGCTGCAACTAGAGCTTACTATTTGCTGGGATTAATAAATAATACGTCTTCTAGGTTAAGGGTCCGAATTAGTAATTATATGGCCGTGTCTTCCTCCACTTCTAACAATAAGTCTTCAATACATTGTGAACCTTTTTTGTATAAATATATTGAATCTATACCTATTCTATAACTGAATCTCACGTTTTTACCAATCCATTTATTGATGATTGGTTAATAAATCTAGGCCAATATTTTAGGTATACTATACTGATATATTTAAATATAATTGCCCTTGACTGTGTTTACTGTAGGTACATTATAGTACGAAAATATGTAGTGACTAGTAAAGTTGTACGATAACATATATTAGAATTATAGTTAAAATGATCTGGAAAAAAAAAATAATTAGGAGAAAATATCCTTTAATTTAAATTTGCTGATTCTGTTGTTTTTATGCATTTAATACACTAAAATATGTTACAATGTAAGCAGGCTTAAGTTTTTTTTAAATAAAATTGTGGTAAGCGTAACGCGACGCCGTCCAGTTTTTTTCTGAACAACGTTTCGGAGAAAACTCATGTAGTTAGGATTCATGAAACCGTAAAGACTTATAAACTTTATTGAGTTTAACGCTTAATTAATTACAGAGACAGTTTCGGCTGGAATAAACCCTACTAATTGTTAATTTTAAAACGAATTTATCAAATCTATTCATATTCTCTATTCTACTACAATCGAACTGCTAATCCTAAATGCTTCTTTATGACAATGTTTTGTTACCTTAGTTAATCTTGTGCTAGGTATTCTAGTGGTAGCGTTGTAATTGTTAAGCTAAGTATTTAATCAATGAAGTTAGACTCTTATGAGACTTTTATATTTATTAATTTTTAATCTATAATTATTACAACATTCCGATTTAATTATAAGATAAACTGCAATTTAGTGATTGCAGCTAATATTATAATTTTATATTTTTGTAACACTGTGTACTTACTTAAATGAACTGTTCTGTTTTAACGATAGTATTTCTTTTTCAAATTCTATAATTTAGGTATTATATTTTATTTATGTTAGATTATATGTACTACATGGTGTCTATTTATCAAATAAATATATTACACGTCTGAATGAGTATCTTTGTTAATTTCCCTCGCACAAACACTTTACTGAACAGACAACTGAGCTATAGAGGAGCTTTTTTTCACCACTTCTTCCCAGCGAAAGCTTTAAAAAGTGGTGAAGAACGGGTTTTTGAAAGGACTGTCTTTTCTAAAGGCTGATTTACACGGTGCAATTTAATTGCTTATGGCATACAATAAAATTGATGCAACAAATGACTTCCATCGTCTAAATGTTGTTTAGACAATGCAACTTTTATTGTTGCTTCAATTTAATTGAAGCCATAGGCAATTAAATTGCACCGTGTGTATCAGTCTTTATTGTGACATTCCAAAAGTGCTGATTCTCAGCTTAATTATAATAAATGATTTTGATTTCACACATCAATACCTCGTCATCACCTGTTGGCTAGATTACAAACTAAGATGACCGGTCTTTCGAACCGTTATCCTTTCTAACTCGATTCTAAGCCTGTCTTTGAAGTTGCTAACAGCCACCCTTCGAAGGTTGTTTTACATAGATGCCATTTGTAAAAAAGCATGGCGACCTTCATTACTGATATATGTAGAGAAATAATATTGCGATTATAAATTGAGATGTACCTAAGCTATCCTATCTTTCAAGTTGGATCAAACTGCACACGCTGAACTCTAATTAAAGTCGGAGAAGTAGTTGAGGAGTCCATCGCGTACAAACAACGTGAAACGTAATTTATATATATATATATATACAACGTGTAACATAAAGGGTATATACATAACAAAGGCATGGCATCTTTACATGATATCAAACGATATTGGAAGGATTTTTTAATTCTATCTCTTTATGTTAGGAAGTTATGAGGAAAAACACCGCCTGTGATAGGCTACTATCATACTAGTCACACAGAGATATTGAAGACATTTATCGGATTTTGGCAAGTCACGAGACGGGTAACGAGTAGTTATTAACGTATGTAGTGTGCTGCCACGTTTATTATGATTTTATTTTAAGAAACACACGAAACCGAAAATTTGGTACTAATTTTTTGAGTATTTTATTTTGAGTTGAAACCCTTCCGTTATCGTTTGATATCATCTAAAGATGCCATGCCCTTGGTATGTATATACCCTTTTTGTTACACGTTGTATATATATACTAGCTGCGTCCCGCGGTTTCACCCGCGTAAGTAGTAGAGATATAAAAAATAGATGCTGGCCGATTCTCAGACCTACTCAATACGCTCAAAAAATTTCATGAGAATCGGTCAAGCCGTTTCGGAGGAGTATGGGAACGAACACTGTGACACGAGAATTATATATATAAGATTAAAAAGATAGTTATTTTTCTGAAAATTGTTTTTACTGAAACGCAAAGGAGTGCTGGACTGTAGTTTTTTTTAATAAGTATACCTACCTAGGTATTGTAGGTACCTACTCACTGTCACGAACCATGCTTAAATATGAATCTACGACTTTGCGACTTTCATTGTTAGTATTTTACAATATCCCCCGTAATGTTGACGTAGTTTTTCTTTTACGGCTGTGTCCGAGCAGTCGAAACGGACATTTCAGGTTAGGCCTAAAGAAACCTATACCTAATAGGTTAAGATTTGCGAATCTGAAAGCTAGTTTTAATTAGGAAAACAGGCAGGCTGCCGATCAAAAATATAGGTACCGACAACAGCAGGTCCAGTTACCCGAAACTGTCAAATATTCGCAATCAACCTTGAGCTTTAATAATTTACAAATAAAGTTGAAAATCTAATAAGGAATTCTGACAGATTGCAGTAGCTTAATGTGCTGTCGTCTAAGGAAGACTCGGCAGTTGGTATTTCGGAAACTATGGCCACTGGCTGTTCTTTGTTTTAATTAAGGTAACCTTACTCCCCTGTGATTTAAGTAATTATGTTTTCGTTAAATCAAATACCTACTTTTTAATCGTTTGAGGATGGCTGAACAAGATTATCTTTAAAAATGTGTTGTGTGTAGGTACCTACTATCTTAACTTAAAGATTGGCCCAGTAAAACGTATATCCCTTTATTAGGTTTATGACTTTGTATTAATGTAGGTAGGTAGGTACCTAAGCATAAATAAAACAACATAGTCAACTTAAGGGTTTAATCGAAGTTAGGAAGTCTCTAAGGAAGGGTGATACAGTAATTCATTCATTTGGGACAAGCTACGGTTCAGAAGAATGTAGACAAAATTATATATAACTTTGCGATTTGCATTACGAAGAGTTCTCAGTCGTTATGCCATCTTAAAAGTCGAAAGTTTTCCCACTGCCGTTAGATGAGGCGGAGCGATTGCGGATTATCGGGTGGATCCGGAGGCCGCAGTACTGACACACGCACCACAGCGTTGAGTCCGATGGCTTCTGCATCGACTCCACCTCCTTGACAGGAGGGTTGCCGACGCCGAGCTGACGCGAACCTTCCTCCACGGACATGATGGCTGTAAGCAGAACACGTACAATGTTACATGTAACGCCGTACAACAGGCAGACAGTGAACCAACCTACAAAGAGGTTGGCTCACTGTCTATGGGACACTGGACAAGGGACTGGAACACTCTGCCAGCGACGGTGTTTCCGTCGGACTACAATTTGAGTGTCTTCAAGGCTAGAGTGAATGGGCTCTTAATAAACTAGTGCGCTTTACACCATCGATTGCGTTACAGCTTACCATCAGGCGGAATTGCGGTCAAGCGCTAGTTTATAATTTATAAAAAAAAAACAAAGGCCGTCCGTATATAGTACTCTCTTGACTGGTGTTCTACGTGGCTATTTAAATTAATCTATGTGAGAGTTAACTATACAATTTGATTCTGAACAACGATTGAATTGAAAATGTTTTGCTGTAACACGAACGCTGAACAAGATTTTTTAGTTTCTATTTTGAACCTAGTCCAAATGTTGAAAACTCGACACTAGCTTTAAATAAGGACATAAACTTAAACCACACATTTTATTTTGCATATTTCTAACAGTTCCAGTAATTCATTATCACGACTATCATCACACTTCACTTACCTACTTGATGAGTTAGATCGCCAACGGTAGAGTATCCGTCCACTGATAGCCGCACTTCGGCACTTAGTGGCTATCCGAGCCTGCCGCCCGGGCTAGAATTGCAATATAGGTATTGATTGATGTTCGCTCTTCTCTGCGCAAGTGCAGTTTATGGGTAGGTACCTACTTAGCACTTACCTGTATTCATACTACAGTAGGTACTTATATACGTATACTATGTTTCATATATTGGGTCGCGGTGGACGAGATGAATTTATTAGGTACCAATTTTTGCTTTGGCTACGTATCTGCGAACGTTCGGATACATGAGCAAAGCTGCGAGAGACAGGCCAGGGTTTTTCACCTACACATACTTAGTCTAACTTCGTATATCTCTTAGTCTCTTAGTCTTAACATATCAGGCTGTGTAATCCCACGATTTTAATTAATTTATTAAACCACGATTTTTTGTAATATCATGATTTTTAAAGGGCTACTAACTTTTTAGAACGGAGCTTTAACTTTTTGAGTAACTAGTAACTGAGCTCTTCAAACGACGAAAATTTAAAATAGCTTGTAAATTCAATTAATTGTAATAAAATACACGTTCAGTTGTTTATTATTGAGAGAAGCTCTTGTTCAGGAGTAATCAAAGTATACATTAGTCAAATTATAAATTTAAAGTACTTTGTTATCTAAGATTCAAGACAGCAGCGCTGTTTCATTAGGTTTAGTAAAACACTGCCTTACAAAACAAGTTGACCTATTTTATGTACGGATGACAGTTGGTAAGGCTACTACAAATTGTCAAATATTTCCAATCAACCTTGAGCCTTAATGCTTTAACGGTATACTTAGTTGAAAATGTAATCTCCCTAATATTATAAATGAGAAAGTATCTCTGTCTGTCTGCCTGGCTTTCACGCCAAAACTACTGAACCGATTGTAATGAAATTTGGTACACAGATAGTCTAGAGCCTGAGAAAGGCTACATAACATCCCGCTATGACCAATAGGAGCAGAGCAGTAAAAAAACGGAAGCAAACGCGGACGTACATATTGCTAGCATTATTTTAACAGGCGCTTATTTTATACCTGAGCTTTTTTAATTTCTTTCGGAATGGACATTCTCACGGAAACGGGAACCATCGCGCGCTGTAAACTGAAGTCAACGCGGACGGAGTCGCGGGCAACAGCTAGTAAAGAAATATGACAGACTAGCGGCCGCCAGCGACTTCGTTCGCGTGAAGTTAGTTATGCTCCGCTCCAATTGGTCGCAGCGTGATGTTATATAGCCTAAAGCCTTCCTGGATTAATGGGCTATCCAACGCAAAAAGAATTTTTCAAATCGGACCAGCAGTTCCTGAGATTAGCGCGCACAAACAAACAAACTCTTCAGCTTTATATATTAGTATAGATTATAGTAGCTTGACGTGCTGTCGTTCGTACCTCGTTAAGGAAAACCCATAGGTACCTACGATAGTTATTATATTTAGATCCGTCCGATCGACTTGAAAATGTCATTGGCGTAGGTACAGACGACGACATCAAGCTACTACAACTTGTCAGATATGTTTATTAGATTTTCAAATTTTTGTCTAAAAACATTAAAACTCAAGCCTGATGGATGTTTAGGGGTCCCACCACCGTCTTTGTGACTCAAGTCAACCCCACCTGCCAGATGGTGCACCTGCTGACTTACGAACGGGGCGTTTACGACGGCTTTCCCCTCGGGGTTAAGTGGTCAGACGGCAGTCGCACTCGTAAAAGCCAAACATGCCAAACCAAAAATGAACTGGAAAGGATGAAATGCACGTGTTACAGTTTGGGCGCCGCTGCAAAACAGCGAAACTCTCGACAGGAGGAGGGTGGCCGCATTTCCGCAGCTTGAGCAAAATGGCGTGAGGTGATAGGTATCATTTGTGACCCCAAAATGTTAAGCTTAAGGGACAGGTCTATAAGACCATCATTAGACCTGTTCTTCTGTATGGCAGTGAGGCGTGGCGTGGCGGAACTTTCCATGTGTAATTGAACTTTTTCTTTGGTGATCACCGTCCTTCGTGGGTCTGTTTTTAGGATTCCGTACTTAATATGTCTAAGTTGACAGTTGTATGTAAATATTACAATTTACACGTACCATATTTTGCCGTTTTTATCGACCACCTGTGTAACACGATCACATCGCGACGGCAAGGCAACCACCGGCGACGGCACCGCGGCCACATCGCCACGACATGACGTCATCAACAACGCGTGCCTATAGTCTTGACTGACTGATGTTTACTGTGTTGTCAGTTTTTGATGTAATAGAAATAGTGTTGTGACAAAGTGGATGAAAGACAACGCAACCACATCGACATTTTGTTGGTACCACAACGCAACTACAAAAAGCCGCTGCTACACGTAACCACAGCTTGACGATATTTTGTCATTGCAACGTGGTGTGGTTGTGCTACGTGTGAATTGACCCTAATTGCGTCTAAACTATCTATGGAATATCTTAATTTGATGGGAAAAATGTTATCTTTTTTTAATGAAATAGAAAGGAAAAGATGAACTTAAAATTCGTTTAGTTGGTGAACAACAGAATCATCGCCATTGCGTAGTTAGTTGGTATAATACATGCTAAAATCACATTGTCTATTATTTACTGATTGATTCCCAAGTTAACAGCAGCGACACAGATGTTTTCTCTTTCTTTCTTTTCTTTCTTTCTCTTAAGGCTTCGCACGGTTTGTGCATTTAGCCAATGTCACGTAATGAATTATTCATGTCGAAAAAGACGGCCGCGCGGGCCGAACACGGAGGAAGATTTGGTTCAAAGCCATGATGTGGCCACTATGCTACAATATTTCACTGTTCTTTATGAATTATTCACTGAATGCACTTTTTACTACATAAATCACGCGTTTTTATTTAGTAAACGACACTATAAATAATTTAAAAGTCCAATGAAAAATGAGCGTGGCACTCATCTTAGCTTCCCGCCACACTCCTGATGTTTTCTCTTTACCGCATAATTTCTTGTCTTAGTGTGGCTATGGTCATAATGTTCTATTGGTTCCATGTTTGGGTGTAAGACGGGTGTCACTAGATACTTCTGTTGACAAATAAAAAATAAGACACCAAAGAAAAAAGTTATTGTGTGCCGAAAAAATACAACGTGGATATGAAAAACCTTTCTATGTTTTTGGCTTTTAGGAGCATAAATATTTAAAAACATCTTCTTCAGCTTCTCTATGGGCTTGTGTTCTGCATAACCCTCTGTCACCTCCACGATGGAGGAAGTCCATGCGTAAAGGTGTCGCCATCGATAGTTCCCGCGACCGACCGTTTAGGTTCTCATAGTACTTTCATTCGCTAGCAAGGCCTTGCTCTGACGCTGTGTCTTTCTTCCGTCACAAAATAACTGCTTCATTTTAGTATAAAACTGTCTTATTACATGCCTAGTAGAAAGACTCAGCGCCGTTATGAAGACCTGATTGATATCTGCTGCTGTTATTAAACGCTATGTGAAATATATGAATAGTACGGACGACAGCAGGTCAAGCTATCCCAAACTGTCAGATATTCCCAATCAATCTTGAGCTTTAATGCTTTAGAGATAAAGTTGAAAATCTAATAAGGAAATTTGACAGATTGTAGTAGCTTGATGTGTTGTCGTCTGTACATATATAGATTAAATACAAACCTATGTATTTATTGATATTCATCATCATCATCAACCTTTTATCGTCCCACTGCTGGGCACACGTCACCTCTCATACAGAGAAGAATTGAGCGTAATCACCACGCTTGTTCAATGCGGGTTGGCGATTTCAGACTTATAAAGTCCAGGTTTCCTTAAGATGTTTTCCTTCACCTTCAGTCATTGGTGTCCAAGATATACTTAGAAAGTACATATAACTTTAGAAAAGTTACATTGGTACTTGCCTGACCTGGAATCGAACCTGCACAATTATACTTGAGAGGCTGGTGTTTTAACCACTAGGCCACCACGACTTATCATTTATTACCACTTATCAATTATTGATATTAGGAAAGTTTAATCATAACAAATATTCTTCATCATTATTTGATTTTTGATTTATTACTTTCCAGTAGAACTTTCTGAAGGTCTTCAGAAAGTCTGCTATTTTTATAAATTTGTCATTTCAACATGATTCCATTGTCATTGTGCTTAAAAGTTCGGAATCTGCTAAATTCATAATGATCGATCAATTATCTCAGTCATCTCGTAATGGAATGGTGATAGAATGACATTGCCGTATTGACGTTATTATAAAAACCGTTAATAGAAATGATTTTCTAAAAACCACTCCTCAATTGGAACATTTATTCATATGGAGTGCCGTGCCAGTGATTGTCCACTGGACAGTCATAATAACTTCATTTTGTTAGTAGATTATAAAACTTGTCAAAATCGATCATTATGACATCACTGACCGATTTTCTGACACTATTGTAATAGCAGATTAGGGCCCAGTTGCCTCGGGGCTATCTCATCCACAGGTATATTCCCCCACCACCCCTTGGGTGCTACTGCAGCTCTGAAGCTCTGATGCTTAAAAGAGTAGCTCCAAGATTACATTTTTAAATATAAATTTAATTGAGATCGCTATGATCGTTCTTGTAGCTAGTCTCATTTCGCTTTTTATTGAAACAATTACATTTGTAACATTATTATTAATTAATTAATTAACAGTCTCATTCTATGGTTTTCGATTGGCAGTTTTGTTTGGCTGTAGAATGCTTATTGACATAGTTGGGAGTTTGTGTTGAAATATAATTTTCAATAGAAGCTTATAGATAGAATAATAATATATAATGAACGGAATGGCTGGCGAAGAAATTACTGGTGATAATGGCGATATCCAGCACGATAAAGATAAAACTCAGAAGAAGACTGCAAATCTCATATTTCGCTGTTTCCTTCTGAGTTCTATGGTGGGATATAAAATTAATTGTAAGTACATGAGTTGGAGATATCCAGAACCTTGGTAGAAAGAATATTAAGGGAGCACTGGGGAGCCACGTTTGATGGCAATGCTGATTCTTTGGGCTAAAAATAGTACAGTCCCCTGGTCACGTGAAGAGTCAGCTAACCGCTAGGCGATATCTCGAAAAATTCGATGAGCACTCAGGCCCCAAGACCCTAGGTTTGCCAATAAGGTCGCCGTTTGAGGTTTTATAATCCTGCAGCAGCCGCATCAGCACAGCTCACTGTGTTTGGAAGATGGGGTGGCGCGAGGGTGTCGACACAGGTAGCATCCCACCCCAAAGGCCTACCTGACTTCGAAAGCATTATGTTCATTCCATATGGACTCTTTCAATCGTCGCGTACTAAGCCATTGAGTTCTTAATCATGCACTCCGCCGGAGAAAAGAGCCCGACAGATGTTGTCGTTAATGCTGGCGTGCCGTACAATTCGACCAGCGCTCTTGCTGCAGGATAAGCCATGGCCTCCGACAGCCGACTGCTTCACCGCATAAACAACGATGTGAGCTCCGCAAGGAGCGCCCAGACGCAAACATTTAGCGAGCCGGAGTGTGGTGTCATCCAGAAGCCAGAGGCCCGACTCCCATTCACCCACAGCCAGCAAGCGGGCACGCTCTGTAGTATTGGTGGACGTATCAATAAGTATGTTCTGTACTAACCGGCAGAGCGGCTCATTCCATAGTATCTGCGAAGACGGGTTATCAGGGCAATCAAAGTTCTGTGGTTAACTTTTCGGTGCTGTGAACCGAGGATAGGAACGCCCGTAGGCTTATATGAGAAATTATGTGGACGCCGAACCCATCGAAACGAGGGGTAGTGTGACTTGCACCCACGTCCATAGCTACATTTAAAATGAATGTCAATGGATGCTGCATATAATATGATCAATTGTATCTAAAAGGCTGCTTACATAAACAAGAGCGGGCAAAATATATAATATATGGACCGAAACAACCATATTTGATGAGGGTGAATGCCGAGTGTAAATTGATTTTAGTTAATGTTGAATTTTTTGGTCGACGGATTGGGAAAAACTGTCATTGTCTTTGTCTGGAGATGCAATGAACTTTTTTTCCAAAACTTTGAAGTCTGGGGCTACTGAATTACATTTCTGAAGTATTGTCATAAATATAAATTTCACATATTGAGTTGTTGAGATCAAGGCCAATAGATTGGAACTGCCGCTTTAGAAATTGATGATCTTTTAGGACGGTATCTACGTCACCTCCTAGGATTCCACTATTTATATACCACACGCTGAATTTTGAATTTAGTTGTTTTTATTTAGTATTCGTGTACAATTACTCGTAATACTATTTTCAAACCGAAAATTATTTAGAATCTAATAAGGTTTTTTAATTTAAAGAAAAGCCTTTGTTTCTTGCACGACAGAAATTATAAATGCTATGAGAATATTTAACGGTTGGCCGCGGGATCTAGTAGGTACTGACGACCCCTGCAAGATGTGAAAGATAAAAACACAAATCCATAAAGAATCAGGTTTTTTTTTCTATATTTCTGGTCCAGTAGCCAGAATCATAGACAGCTTCTTAATACTGACGATTAGATTATTTTACCCCATACTTTTATAGTAAAATTGAAGTAAAATGAACCAAATGATTATTTATGAATCAATGTTGTGATTATTTTATCTGATCTAAATTAGATGGGTACCAACTATTACCCAACCAACGTTAAAAATGATTCTCATTAAGTATAATTGCGTATTACATAATGAGGGTGCTGAAATGATTGAGTACAAAATACAAAAAAAAAATTGAATTTGCAGTGGAGTTAGGCCTATTCCACCTTACCTTTATTCAAGTTTGCTTCACAGATGGTCGGTATGTTCACTGACCGAAAAGTAGCCTTTCTGGATTCAGGTAAGCTTTGCATTATCTCCACCTTAAACATATTAAACATTTATGTATTTTAACAGCATAATTAGAATATAATGTTACCACAGATGAGACATAGGCATCTTTGCTGTAAGGTGAGTGCATCCCTACCGTTCCGTGGATGTAGCATTTCTTTCATTTTTTTCTTTGTTTTAGAACACTTACATCATCATCATCTCAGCCTTTTTCAGCTATGGAGTCTGAGGTCCGCTTTTAACAGTCTAACTGCTGATATGGCTAAACTTCGACATTTTCCGTGAAGCGACTGCCGTCTGATCTCCACAACCCGAAGGCGACATCGAAGCATTGCAGTTGACCAATTGTTGGACTTTTTGAGGGCCCCAACAACCCTTTAACGACTGCTACTAGATGTTCGTATGGCAACCGGGACCAACGGCTTAACGTGCTTTCCGAGGCACCACCAGACCAGTGCAAATATTCATATTCATGAATACAAATATTTGCACCGTGCGGGGATCGAACCCGCGCTACCTTGCGCAGCGGCCGCGTCCACTACCGCTACGCCACGGAGGCTGTCAGTTACACAAGACTTACATATATGTAGTTAAGAAATTTCAGTATGTATTCCAGCACCATATTGAGAGTTGTGGTAATAAAATGAAATCCACAAAGTGGGAAAAGCCTGTCTGGGTGCACCACTGCTACTATGTAGTTTAAATGTTGCATAAAAATTAGAAACCAAGGTAATAAGGTGCTAAACACATGAGAAACACGCCTCTGATACAGCCAACGTGCCCCGTTTGTTCCTACCATATGTACGGACGACAGCAGGTCAAGCTACGCGAAACTGCCAAATATTCCCAATCAACCTTGAGCCTTAGTGCTTCAGAGATAAGGTTGAAAATTTCATACGGAAATCTGACAGATTGTAGTAGCTTGATGCGCTGATTCTGAAGATGAGCAGATCTGTGACAGTCATAATCAGAAGCCCCCAAAATTTGACAAACAGTCTTACCAATGGGTATCTTAGTTACAGAGTTGTGGAGATAGGCAGTTGCATGGGCGTACCTAGCTTCTGATCTAGGGGGAGTCAGGGCTTGCGGTTGGGGGCAAGTCAGGGCAAGTCAGATTTTTAGGGTCGAATCATCCCCGGTTACTTTGTCTTACATACTAAACAAGCACATCTACTTGAAACATTAGGTACCTATTTGTAGTGTAGTGTGTAGGGCCAATAGACAGCCTCCGTGGCGTAGCGGTAACGGACGCAGCCGCTGTGCAAGGTGGCGCGGGCTCGATCCCCGCACAGTGCAAGTATTTGTATGCATGAATATGAATATTTGCACTGGTCTGGTCGTGCCTCGGAAAGCACGTTAAGCCGTTGGTCCCAGTTGCCATACGAACATCTGGTGGCAGTCGTCTGTACTGTTTTACCATATATTTAAAGCGCGAACATTACTGACTGTGTCTACCAGCATAATAACAATTTCCATTATAAAAACCAAACACTTATTTGGCTTTAGAATTTTAATCGTTTTACAAAGACAGCCAATCACTATTAAGAAAAGAAAATATAACATTACTTATCGGTAAAAAATTAAAAAATCGCTATCTAATAATTTTTGAACTAGGGTGAATTGACTCTGGTATAGTCGTCGCCGCTCCATTCTGCGAGCTTTTGGAGTGCAAGATTTTCGAACTGCACTCGCAAATAGGATGTTTCAAAATATGTCAATGCATCATAATAATCACGGAACAGATTTTTTTTAATAATTATAAACTAGCGCTTGACTGCAATTCCGCCTGATGGTAAGCAGTGATGCAATCGTTGATGGTAAAGCGCGCTAGTTTATTAAACCCATTCACTTAAAACAATCTTAGTGAATAGGAAGGAAGACGGCAGTTGAGCGAGGTGGTGCAATGTTAGACCCATTAACACGACCAACGACGCTGTGCCAGAGGGATATTGATGTGGAGACCCTCCACAACCAAACTCCCGGCACAACAAAATTTGACGCATCGTACCCGGCACACATCGCAACACAACTGCTCTGACCCGTCCTCCGTACGGCTTCACCGGACATCATGCCGGAACACGACGAATCGCTTGGAGGCAAGACTTTGTCTGGTGGGTGGTAACTTCTGCCGGCAGCCGATGTTATGGCCTATCACCGAGAAACTTCGAGAGATACTTCTCTATTCCGTGATAATAATGCATGATGTGTTCTTTTTATAAATTATTTCATTTTTACTAATTCTCAGTAGTAGTAGGTAGGTCATTGATAAAATATTAAACTAAGGTAGATATGTCATTAGCGCACTGAAAATGAAGCGTACAAAAGGAAGGAAAGTCCTGCATCTCGCCTTAGTCACTCTCGATACACTCGTAAAAACAAACGACAAACACTAACAGCGCAAACGACAAACACTAGCCATCTTTTTCTTCTCTATGCTTTAGATTGTGCCCCATCTCACTCACACTGTACCAATGTATGCCGAATAAAAATATGCATGTGTGCTGCTGCTGTGTTCGGCACATTTTATTTGGTCAGTTTGTTACAATATATCGTATCTGTTTAATATTTTATCAATGAGGTAGGTACTATCTTTGTAACACGACTAAAATTCCACGATGTAAGTAAGTATAATGTACTTACCTGAAAATTGGATTTTACTGTTACAGTGCAATCTAAGCAAGCAACAGGAAATGGAAACTTGGCAATAACCTCCCTCCGGTAATAGACGTTTATTGCCTCCTGTGATAGCATTTTATCGTATCTTGGGTGTAACTTCACTTTATCTTTTACCAACTTTTCACCAATCCACTAACTCACTTCATGAGTATGAGCCATGCCCTGAATGTAAGTTCCAGTGGCAAAGAATATATGCTAATAGATATACATAATTATTATACCTATAGTTTGTTATATGGGGGCTTAAATTACTGAAAAGAAATGAAAAATTGTTATATTACAACATATTCGTGAATACATGTTCTCACGAACAGCGAGTAATAAACATTGTAAGTATCTATTAAGTATACTTTATTGATTTTTAAAGGCTAGTTATGTGATAACTTATTTTCTGTAGATGCATTACATGGGTTACATATACGAGCATAAAAAGTACTAGCTTTCCGCCCGCGGCTTCGCCCGCGTGGAGTTCGGTTATATAGCGATTTCTAGATTTCCCTCGGGAATATCAAATTTTTGCGGGATAAAAGGTAGCCTATGTCTTTTCTCAGGGTCTAAAGATGGTCTGTGCCAAATTTCATCAAAATCGGTCGAGAGGTTTAAGCGGGAAAGCGTAACAGACAGACACAGTTACTTTCGCATTTATAATATTAGTATGGATAATATTCAGCAGAAAATCTATGCAAATGCAAAATCTGTCTACTTATTCCACAGACAAATCTACGGACTTACCTGTCACTATCGAAGTCCAGCTTTTCATTAATTTGGTGTAATATCACCGGGGCGGAGCCATATGATGGGGTTGGCAATATCTAGTGGGGATACCATCTCGGAGCTGGACATCCTCTCAGTAGTCGCAAACATCTACTGGTAAGTTTATGCATTGCGTGCATCTTGACCTCTGAACTCAAAAATTAGGATACCAGAAACACCAAATTAACCAAGAGTCAACAATCAAACAGCTTAAAAAATGAAACAGCCCCTGATGACGATGGAATTATGACCGAGCACCTGAAAGCAGGAAGAAGTTTTGCGTTGATAGAGCTTTGGGAGCTTTCTAACCCTATCATACACTCTGGGAGTACTCCACAAGTGTGGCAAGGGTCGTTTTCTTCTCTAAAACTGGTGAGAGCTTTTAAAACAATAACAGAGTTATTTTCTTCCTAGGCCGCTAAGTTGTTTTGCGCTAGACAATTTGCGATGAAAATTGTATAGCAGGGTGTTTTGACGAGTTTCAGCAGAGGATACAGCACTAGGCTTATATCACATTCACACACAGTGTGACAATTTATACAGAAGTCCAATGAGTAATGACCACTATGTGTTACATTTGATGAAGGCTTTGACTATATAAGTTCTGATCTGCTTTGGAGTCTCCTGACTCCAATGAACGGTTAAGGAAAACGTTGCGAGGACAATAACAACAGCACTTTTATGTACAAACAACAGCACATCAAGCTACTACAATCTGTCAGATTACTTTAAAAGATTTTCAACTTTATCTCTAAAGCATTAAGGCTCAAGGTTGATTGGGAATATTTGACAGTTTCGGGTAGCTTGACCTGCTGCTGTCCGTGCGATACATTTGCAAACGCAATATTTTCCTTAACTGTTCGTATACACAGAGTAACGTGCCCCCGATGGACGGACGACCTAAAGAAGGTGACAAAGGGTGCTGTGGCGCAGCCCTAAGTTCAGTAGTGCATTGCAATAGGCTGAATTTACCGAAAGGGCCTGTCAGGGTTTGAACCCATGAACTATAGAATATATACCAAGTAAGTCTACACACCGAAGTCTCACTTATTTCCACCAACCCAGCAACAGAGTGTGCGTCAAACGTGCAGAATGTAACCACATATGTCTACTAAATGGACCTGCATGTCTGTCACGCACATTAAAATGGTCCTATAACTGTTCTGTGGGGGTGTTTCCACCGGGCTACCACTGCTTCTCTTGAATGAGAAGGATGAAGCTAACAGAAGGTTAAAAGAAGAATTCGGCACCACTGAGCAGTTTTTGAAAGTTACATACGTCTCTGTGTTCAATTATCGCGTCTTGCCTGTATTTACGAAGGTGAAAGATGGACACTCACGGTGCGGCTGGTCCATGATATGTGGACCTAGCAGGGGACTGCCGTAATCTATGATGATAAAATCTTCTAATACGGTTGAGGTGAACTATGTACCTATACTTTAAGATGAACAGTTTTTTACCATGACGTTAGATATGTCATGTCATCATCTGTCATTGACGGTAAAACAAAATGAGTAAAAGCTTCTTAAAAGAATGTAGGTAGGCCAAAGATCATTGCAGCTTTATTAAAAAAATAGCGACCCGCCCCGGCTTCGCACGTGGACAAATGACTAATGTACCTAAGCCTTCCTCAAGAAACGGTGGCCCTTCATTAAAAATAATATCTACTGTGCCGCCCATCAGCCAATATCTGACTCAGCAAGATACATCGATCTTATTGTCCATGGATAGCCAGTTCCACCACCTTCAACCAGAATGAAAGCCTATAGGGGTAGCAAGTTCGTTCGAAATAATGGTCCTCCGCTCCGGCCCACTCCCTCCGCGGTTTAGCCAGAGAAACACTCAAGTAGCAGGCGGCCGGCAGGGGCGCGAGCGGCACGCGGATTTGTCTGGTGTTTAGTTTTGAATAAATCGTGATATCTCCTGAATGAAACAACCAATTCCAATAATTCAAAAAGAGATCTACTGCTACTAAAATTGACTTTGATATGACGTAATTTATTTGGGTAAGGATTAATAATAAGGGACAAATAGTAGGCTCTGATTTCGACTGGCATTTTAATTAACTTTTCAAACATAAAAAAGTAGTCATAATAAAGAAACTATAGTAGGTAGATATATAGTGTCGTAGACTTTTTTTGTATGCATTTTTAAGGTCTATAATACTGTAGTACATTATTTTGATCTATCTCATAGGGTTCAGCCAGCGTTTGCAATATAAGCTCAAAAAAATGGGTTTATTTTGCGACATGTGTTAGAAAGATCAAAAATTATCAGTGTTCCTCTTTTATACAGTATGTTAAATAACAGAGGGCGTTCCCTTAAACTCGTTAATATATATCATTAATAGATTAAAATAAAAATATCAGCATAGAAAAATAAGCATAAAATAATCCGAATAAAAAGAAATTATAATTGAAAATAAATTTGAAACCTCCTGTTTTAAATCAAAATAGTAGCGCGGAATAGTATCTACCTAACGTTGCATTGCCCAACACACATCAACCAACACACATCAATCAATTAGATCTTAGATCGCCGCTACATACGCGGCTCGGCATTCATAAATAAATTGCGACGTTGCCGTCTTTCATGTTCGCGTGTACAGTGTGTTTCTTTTACATGTCAATTTAAAATTTTTATTGAATATTTTCATATTGAAAAAAATTTAAAACATTTTGTTTTCGAATGGAAATATTTTTTTTAGCATTATGTATGCTATACTATTTCGGGTTAACGGGAACGCCCTCTGTTAGTTAACATACTGTATATACATAAAAAACTTCCTCTTGAATCACTCTATTAAAAAAACCCTGTCAATCCGTTCTATTATCCGTTGCGTAGTTTCAAAGATTAAATCATACAAAGCGACATAGGGAAAGTAAAAGTGACTTGTTTTATAATATGTAGTGATGTGAATACCTCTAAAAAAATCTAATAATCTCTGCTACCATACAATGCTTGGGAGTCCGCGCTTCCCTAGCTTATAAAATTAATAAACGCGCCACACCCGGCTACCTTCGTAAAAATTAAAGATTCACTTAGCACGAACCACAACATCACACCGCACCACTCACCTTACGCCCGATGCGACGGCCCCTTCAACCGAATTTAAGGGTGTCCAAACGCCTTGAAAATCGTAAAATAGATTATCTCGGTCACGTGCTCCGACACGGTAGATATGCGCTACTCCAACTGATTATGATGGGCAAGGTAGAAGGAAAAAGGCGCGCTGGACGAAAGAGAAAGTGGCTGCATAACATCAGGGAGTGGACCGGCATTACTTCAGTCGAAAAACTGTTCCGACTCGCGGTTGACAAGACCGAGTACAAGAAGCTGACGGCCAACCTTTAGGATTGAAGAGGCACAGGAAGAAGGAGAAGAGAAGATTTAATAAAATGGTTTACAAGTGGTGTGCTGTACTGGGTTATACAAATACATCGATAAAACACCTGAGAACACAGAATAACAACAAGTGCTGATGCGCGTATGACGTCATCGTGACATTAGCCAATCCGGATCGTTTCACAATATGTGGCGCGAGATACAAAAAGTCAAACATATTTTTGTGTTTTTGGATATATTAATTGTTATTATTTTTATTAAAACTCATGTAAATGACATAAAGAACCCTCATTTTATGTATTTAAAGCAAATAATCACAAAAAAAATCATACTGTCAAATAGCCTATTATGCTATGCCTTTAAACATCAACGCAAAAAGATAAAAAATGTTTTTTCTACTATTGGAGCAACTGACTTTCAGGATGTCACTAATGGATGTCAGGGTTGCGGGTTGGTTAAACAAGAAACCAAGGGCATGTAAAGAAACATGGGTGGGTTTTAGTCAGTAAAAGTCTGAGAGAGCGGGCGAAGTCATTTTTTTTAAATATATATTTATAAACTAGTGCTTGACTGCAATCCTGCCTGATGGTAAGCAGTGATGCAATCGTTGATGCGATTGTAAATTATGACTGTAAAGCGCACTAGTTTATTAAGCCTATTCACTTAAAAAACTAAGGAATAGGAAGGATGACGGCAGTTGAGCGAGGTGATGCAATGTTGAACCCAAGACCAATACGACCAAACGCTGCTGCGCTAGAGGGAGATTGATCTGGAGACTCTCCACGACCAAACTCCCGAAACAACAACATTTGGCGCATCGTACCCGCCACACATCGCAACACAACTGCTCAGACCCGTCCTCCGTACGGCTTCACCAGACATCATGCATTTGATGATTTCCCATCACGACAAAAAAAAAGGGATGTCACTAATATGTTATGATTATTATTAAAAAATGTTATGATTACCACTTACCATTATAAATAACTTATAAGGCAAGCCCCATAAAATAAATTGTCAATTATTTGGTATCATTGAGATACTGAGTGAATAGGAAGGAAGACGGCAGTTGGCGAGGTGATGCAATGTAAAACCCAACAACACGACCAAAGATGCCACGCCAGAGGGAGATTGATCTGGAGACTGCGGGGGCCCCCTCAGGGATCGCCGTCGGGTCCTCTCGTCCGGTCGTCAATCGGCACGATGGGGCCACCCTGGGATTTTTCGCAGTTGGCGGAGCAGCCTTTCGTATGTGGCTGGCTTACTACTTAGGCCCCCAACTACCTGCGGTCGGCCAGCGGAGCACCGTGCTTCGGATCCCGCTACCCTCCAGGATCAAACTCCCGATACAACAACACTTGGCGCATCGTACCCGGCACACATCGTTCGTAACACAACTGCTCAGACCCGTCCTCCGTACGGCTTCACCAGACATCATGCCGGAACACGACGAATCGCTTGGCGGCAAGACTTGTCTGGCGGGTGGTAACTTCTGCCGGCAGCCGATGTTATGGCCTACCACCGAGAAAATATCAGTGATGATTGGGAATATTTGACAGTTTCGGGTAGCTTGACCTGCTCTCTTCCGGCAAAGTTGAATGTACAACTCGCGCGAGATACTGTGCACCTCGCTCTGTGACGTCACTCGGACGGTACCGTTTGTAAAAAATGAGAATTACCTATATTACATTTTTCGACGTATCGCTTCGCGGCACGACTTTGTCTGGTGGGTGGTAACTTATGCCGGCGGCTGATGTTGAGCCTACCACCGAGACGCCGGCGGCTGATGTTGAGCCTACCACCGAGACTTTGTCACCAAAGCCTGGAGCACAGGCGTAGAGTAGCCAGCCTTTCGGTCTTCTATAGGATGCATTCTGGTGAGTGTGCAAGGGAATTGCATGATTTAATTTCCCCATCTCCGTTCCACCATCGGACGACCCGTAGTACGGCGACTTTCTCTCACGTTGTTAACACCACTACGATCCGGATGAAGCGTTTTGCTTCCTCTTTTATTCCGCGTACATCGAGGGACTGGAACAATTTGCCAGCAGCGGTGTTTCCGTCACACTACAATTTGTGTATCTTCAAGGCTAGAGTGAATAGGCTCTTAATAAACTAGCGCGCTTTACCATCAACGATCGCATCACTGCTTACCATCAGCTTAAAACTTAAAAAAAAAAAACATTGAGATCAATTGAAATATTTCATCATCATCAACCTTTTTATCGTCCCACTGCTGGACACAGGTCTCCTCTCATACAGAAACTGTAACAAAACATTTACAGATTCGTATCGAGGATAGGAGGGGTGCAACGTCCTAAATATATAAAATCATGTCCATGCGTCAATCGATAGCACGCAGCTTAAATTAGAATAAATAAAGGACTTTCAAAAGCCCTATACAACACGCGATACGACTCCGTATAATAAAACGTTGGGTTCGGCAAATGTGACACGCAGAAAATTATGACTACCTACTGTGTTATGTACCAGCTCAAGTCACCCGAAACTGTCAAATATTTTCAATCAACTTTGTGCGTTTACCTACACTCCAGCGATAAAATTGGAAATCTAGAAAGAAATTTGACAGATTCTAGTAGCTTGATATGATGCCAGCTATAAAAATATTTCTCATTTTCGCATGTGTCGTTATCTTCAGATAAAATATAGAACCAAACGGCTACATAAGTATCGTAACATGCGTTCTGTATTTTCTGCACACCCCCTTGAAAATAAGGCATGAGTTTACATACTTACTAAAAAACATAATTACCTATTTGTGTCGTATAAACATCGTGTAGTGTAAAGATCTTTCAAGAGTGAAAAACACACGGAGTGAAGTAAGGCCGAGCTTTATTTATTGAGAACGCTGACAATACCTAGTGCCAAATAGTATTTAATTTCTTTAAATTCTGGTAAAGAACACTTTATGAAGTCAAAAGAAATAGTATGTTATTATACAGTATGTTAAATAACAGAGGGCGTTCCCTTAAACTCGTTAATATATATCATTAATAGATTAAAATAAAAATATCAGCATAGAAAAATAAGCATAAAAAATCCGAATAAAAAAAAATTATAATTGAAAATAAATTTGAAACCTCCTGTTTTAAATCAAAATAGTAGTCGTCATGTATAAATAAATTGCGACGTTGCCGTCTTTCATGTTCGCGTGTACAGTGTGTTTCTTTTACATGTCAATTTAAAATTTTTATTGAATATTTTCATATTGGAAAAATTTTTAAAACATTTTGTTTTCGAATGGAAATATTTATTTTTAGTATGTATGCTATACTATTTCGGGTTAACGGGAACGCCCTCTGTTAGTTAACATACTGTATATTTAATTATAATTATTGATGGCGACCTTACGAGTTGTACAGAGGACAGCACACCAAGCTACTACAATCTAACAGATTTCTTTATTACATTTTCAACTTTATAGATAAAGCATTAGGGCTCAAGATTGATTGGGAATTTTTGACAGTTTCTGGTAGGTTGACGTGCTGTCGTCCGTACGTCATAAGTTCGAATCCAGACAGGCACTTTACTGCGTGTAGATTGTTCTAAGAAGGTACGGTGAAGGAAAATAATATCGCGAGGCCATGCCGGTTAGCATGTCAATTGGCCAAAAACTCAAAGATATCTGGCATCCACCAAAACGCATTGAGACCGCGTGATAAAAAAAAAGCCGTGCTCGAGGATGCCCCTCCCTGAATCTCAATTTGTCGCTGGTGTCTGGTTAAGTCCCAAGACTTCTGTATTATGCAGGTAACAATTACTTCGACTTATTAGTGGTATCTAAATTACGTAAGCAGTGTAGCGGTATCCATAATGGTTCATGCGAACAATGCGCACACCGACATCACACAAATGCTGCATCTCGTGAGCAGAATTTATACATACAACCTCTCCAATTAATCATCCATCGAAAAGAGCCCGCTAGACACAATACCGGTTTAGTCGGAGACCCTCCGTTTACTATGGAGGAGGTACTACAGCCAGCCAACAGGGTCTTTGCCAGAATTTTCTATGGCGTAACGGCAGAGAACGCAGCCGCTGCGCAAGGAGGCGCGGGTTCGATCCCCGCACATTTCATATTTGTATGCATGAATATGAATATTTGCTCTGGTCTGGTCACAGAGATTTAAGATAAATAGAGAGGGCATGTGTCAAAATGGCATAGAAAAACTGTGATCCCATGGCTCAGTTCCGCCATCTAGTACAATATAGCTAAATTAGATCGACAATTGGAGACATCAAATAGTAAAAATGAAATAAGTTTATATAAAATATATTCAGCTATTGCCCGGTAGGTGGCGAGTGTGGTCTATGTTGAAAAACTGGAAGATTTTCCAAAAAAAATAGTCAAAATTATGTATTTATAAAAACACTATATTTAAGCCTAGTTAAACTATGGTAGGGTAATAAGGCCTAAGAGTTTAACATACAAAACTAAACAAAATATAAGTCTTATAGTTAGAGATTGAGATCAATAATTAATAATTAAGTAATAATAATAGTGTTCAGAGTTAAAAATAACACATTTTTTTTTTAGTTTCATTCAGGACACTCAAAATTGCAAATGTCCGCCTGACGCCTCTGACAAACTAACGCACTCCCCATGATAACACTTTCTGCATTTAAAACATTGCGTCATAGCAGCCTTTTCGTCCTTTTAGGGTGGTTCATTCGGTCCAAGGCCAAGGTGGCTGCCATGACAACTTGGCGTTATCGCAATGGTCCGGCGGTACTTCACACCGGGACAGCTTCTAATGTTATACAAAAAACAGGTCCGTTCGTGTGTGGAGTACTGCAGCCACATTTGGGCTGACGCTGCAAAATGCCGAGGCGCGCGAAGAGGCTAATGGACGGCCACCCTCGGTCGGTGACCCAGATTTAGCTCAAAACGGTCTCCAAAGCCTGGAGCACAGGCGAAAAATAACCAGCCTGTCGGTGTTCTAAAGGATGCATTTTGGAGAGTACGCGAAGGATTTGCATGATTTCATTACCCCTTCTCCGTTCCGAAACATCGCGTCGTACGGCGAGTTTCCACCCTTACTTTGTTGACACCACTACGATCCGGATGAAGCATTCGCCTCGTCTTTTATACCGCGTACATCGAGGGACTGGAACAATTTGCCAGCGGCGGTGTTTCCGTCAGACTACAATTTAAGTGTCTTCAAGGCTAGAGTGAATAGGTTTCTAATAAACTAGCGCGCTTTACCACCAACGATTGCATCACTGCTTACCATCAGGCGGAATTGCGGTCTAGCGCTAGTTTATAATTTATAAAAAAAATATTATTGAAGCTTAAAATGGTAAATCCATACTAATAGTACCAAATAGGTACTAAAACTTGGTATTGCTCAAACTTCAAAAATCTCTCTTGGTCCAGCCATCCTGACCCAGACTAATATTATAAATGCGAAAGAGTCTCTGTCTGTCTGTCTGCCCGACTTTCAAGCCAAAACTACTGAACTGATTGTAAGGAAATTTGGTACACAGTCTAAAGCCTGAGAAAGGACATAGGCTATATAACATCCCGCTATGACCAATAGGAGCAGAGCAGTAACAAAAAATGTTGCTAAAACTAACGCGACGTACGACATATTGCTCCCATTATTTTAACAGGTGCTTATTTTATCTCAACTGAGCTCTTTTTAATTTACGAGAACCACCGCGCGCTGGATACTGTAGTCCAGGCGAACGGAATCGCGGGCAACAGCTAGTAAGGAAATAAATATTTTATATGGGCCCCGACAAGGCCCGGTATGCTTCTGGATATCTGTGTAGCTACCATGAGTTTACTTTACATTACGAAACTCGATCGTCGATATCGAGCGCGTTTGGCGCTCTCATTGATTGAGAGTTCTTACAACCTTGAAACGATGAGTCACTCGATATCGACGATCGAGTTTCGTAATGTAAACTCATAGTAGCTACACTGCCATGTTTTACGTATAGAAGATCTCGTAGATAACTTGTTAGAATATTTGTTACCCACTGATTCCCCAAATAAAATAATGTAAGTATAAATAAATTTTTACTATCGACATACAGCATCAGAAATGAGATGATCCGACAGAGGACCTGTCGTCGAGTAGAGACCGCGTTTCGGCAATCGGCAAACGTAGCGTAGGACGCCCTTGGGCGAGATGGAGCGACGACATCAAAAAGGTGGCTGCTAGTGGCTGACGGAGAACTGCTCAGGATCGAGCTTGTTAGCGTGCAATGGAGGAGGCCTATGTCCAGCAGTGGACGAGAAGAGGCTGATGATGATGAGGATGATGATGATACAGCATCAGCAGCAAAAGGGGTTGACGATATCGGAACCAGCAGGGTAATTGCGAAATAACACATCATCATCATAATCAACCTTTTTATAGTCCTACTGCTGGGCACAGGTCTCCTCTCATACAGAGAAGGATTGAGCGTAATCAGCACGCTTGCTCAATGCGGGTTGGTGATTTCAGACTTACAAGTCCAGGTTTCCTCAAGATGTTTTCCTTCACCTTCAGTCATTGGTGTCCAAGATACACTTAGAAAGTACATATAACTTTAGAAAAGTTGCATTGGTACTTGCCTGACCTGGAATCGAACCGGCGCACTCATACTTGAGAGGCTGGCGTTTCAACCACTAGGCCACCACGACGTTTACATATTATTAGTAGCAAAGGTTCATTTTGACAGTTCAAAAAAATTCATTGCGTTATTTACGTTTTTGAGCAGGCACATTTAGAACACATAAAGCAATGGATTAGCAATATACTTCCAAATAATAATAATAATAAGATCGATCCATCATCACTAACAGGACTATTGTTGCCAATAAGCCTGATATAGCGATGGTGGATCGATCGGTCAGCTGTAATGCTTCGATGTCGCCTTCGGGTTGTGGAGGTCAGACGGCAGTCGCTTCACGGAAAATGTCCAAGTTTAGCCATATCAGCAGTTAGACTGGTAAAAGCGGGCCTCAGACTCCAAAGCTGAAAAAGCTTCGGATGCGACTGGGATAAACGCTGAGATGATGATGATGATGATGAGTGATGGTGGATCGATCTGAGCGGCGTGCAATGTTTGTTGACATAACCATTCCGCATGATGAGAACCTCGTGAAAGCCGAGAAAGATAAACAAATCAAGTATCTTGACTTGGCTCACGAGGTTGTCGACATGTGGGAAGTGGATTCAGCAATCATTGTACCGATAGTCGTGACAGCCAATGGCTTAATAGCCAAGAGCCTCGACCAACACCTCAGGAGGCTCTCGTTAGGCAGCTGGATCAAGGGCTTGCTTCAGAAAGCGGTACTGCTGGACACGGCTCGCATCGTCAGGAAGTTCCTCTCTCTGGAGCCACTGTTGTTAAAATTAAAAAACCGCGGTTGCTATAGAAACATATATAATCTCGTTTACTCGTACTTTATAAACGGTTCCGCGGTACTTAAGCTCGGTCATTTTTCTAGTACTAAAGCACTAACCATGGGATGTCCTCAGGGTTCAGTTGTCGGTCCTTATTTATGGAATTTGGGTTTTGATGATTTTCTCGCGATCCCGCTTCCTTGCGGCTGTTCACTTACTGGTTACGCGGACGATGGCCTACTGCTCATTCAGTCAAGTACCCGAGCCGGACTTGAGAACTTGGCCCATACTTGCCTAAATCTAATATCTCAGTGGGGTGATCGTAACCGCCTAGCGTTTGCGCCGCATAAAACCTATCAACTTCTACTAAAAGGTAATCTTAAATCATTGCCTACTATTAAATTTAATAACGTTCCCGTTAAAAAACAGCAATCCGTATGCTACCTTGGTATGGTCTTAGAAAGGAATTTTTCATTTATCGAACATATAAAAATAGTTGGCGAAAAAGCTAAAAGGAACTTTTATGCCCTAACTAGAATATCCAAAGCAACTTGGGGTCTATCATTCCTAACTTTAAAAACTATATATGGAGCTACCTACTTAGGATGTATGTGCTACGGTGCACCTGTTTGGGCCGATAGGGCCAGCATAGGGGCGGCGCGACGTAAACTGCTTCAAAGCCAACGTTTGGCATTGATATTTTTATGTAAGGCGTATAGAACAGTCAGTACTGAAGCCTTACCCGTTCTGGCAGGTGTACTTCCAGTCGATCTTGAAGTACAGCGACGTGCTTCAATGTACTACTCCGCGAGGGGGGAGGCCATGGACACTAACTTTGTTACACAACGCGACCTCAATAGAATTTCTAGAATATTTAAACCTCAGACTGACGTCTGGGAGGACCTCTTATCCGAATGGCAAAGTAGGTGGGATAATTCCATCAAGGGCCGGCACCTCCATCTGTTCTTTCCATCCGTTGGCGATCGGCTGGCTAAGACATGGCTGGAGGTTGACCACTGCGTTGCCCAATTTCTCACAGGTCATGGCAACTTTAAAAGTAAACTGTATTCTTTTAAACTTGTTCCTTCGCCTTTGTGTCAGTGTTCTACATCGAACTGTGAATTTGGACAGTCCGCACATCACATCTTGTGGGAGTGTATTCTTTGGCAGAATGAACGCAATATTATGTTGGATAGTGTACAAGTTACATCCGGAGTTGTTTATTATACGGACCTTGTTGAAACTAGAACTAATTTCCGTGCGTTCAGGCGCTTTTGCCATACCTATTATTGGAATCAATTGTAACAGCAAATACCTACTTAGGACCCATTAACTTGATCAAATGTTATTCCGTGGTGCTTGGCAATCTGGGCTTCTCCCAGTTGCAATAATGTCCCTTTGTGCCGATTGGCCTAGTTCTATTCTGTCTCCTGCTTATTATGGAGGGAAGTGGAAAAAATATCTTTTTTCTTACTCCTCCGCTATTCTTTTCTGATTAATTTCGTTGCGGGACCCAAGACAGTTGAAACATTTCTCCGGGACTCGTCGAGCTTCATTGCTCGGCGTTTTTCTGGCGGTCTCCACTGTTGATTCTGGCTTTCAGGAGTTGCAGTGGGTTGGGAACAGTGTGGCGGGTTTTGTCTCTGGAGCCCTGACCGCCGGTAGCTTTGACCCTGTTCCCGATACCGGTGGGCTACTATTTTTTTATATTTTTAAATGTTTTTGTATGTATTTACCTATATAAATATTTAAAAATGTAGAATAATATGTATATATAGAATAATAAAGGATAATAATAATATCGTTGAAGGAACGCTTCTTTGGCCGCCTGAAAAAAGGACTTAATAGTCTTCTATCAGGCGGAAACAAGGTGCGCGCTTTCAATGGTTGGGTCATGCCGGTATTGATTTACTCTTTCGGCATAATCAAATGGACTCAAACCGAACTTGACGCCCTGGATCAGAGGGTCCGTACGCTACTGACTGCAAATCGATTGCATCACCCACGGTCATCGGTTATGAGGCTGTATATCCCGCGAAAATGTGGAGGTTGTGGCTTTTTAAACGCCAAGACCCTCCACAATCGCGAGATATGCAGTCTCAGGAAATATTTTCTAGAAACCGACGTGGGGATGCATCGAGATGTGGTTGCGGCTGACAAGGGCCTCACTCTGCTCTCCTTGGCTAAAGAGAACTGGCGTAAACCAGTAGTGCTTGACACAAATGATCGCTTGGAGGTATGGAAGAGCAAAGAGCTTCACGGACGCTTCTTCCGAGCCCTACACGGGCCCGATGTAGATTTTCAAGCGTCCGTAGCCTGGCTACGTTTCGGTGACCTCTTTGGTGAAACCGAAGGTTTTGTCTTTGCAATTATGGACGAAGTTATGATGACGAACAATTACCGGAGATTCATTGTGAAAGACGGCACAGTTGACATCTGTCGGGCATGTCACCGGCCGGGAGAATCAATTAGACACATTATTTCCGGGTGTTCTCGTCTAGCTAATGGAGAGTACTTGCATAGACACAACCTTGTAGCCAGGATAATTCATCAGCAACTTGCTCTTAAATACAAACTTGTGGAATCGGAGGTGCCGTACTACAGGTATATGCCCGACCCAGTTCTCGAAAATGGCCATATAACATTGTACTGGGATCGATCCATCATCACTGACAGGACTATTGTTGCCAATAAGCCTGATATAGTGCTGGTGGATCGATCAGAGCGGCGTGCAATGATTGTTGACATAACCATCCCACATGATGAGAACCTCGTGAAAGCTGAGAAAGATAAACAAATCAAGTATCTTGATTTGGCTCACGAGGTTGTCGACATGTGGGAAGTGGATTCAGCAATCATTGTACCGATAGTCGTGACAGCCAATGGCTTAATAGCCAAGAGCCTCGACCAACACCTCAGGAGGCTCTCGTTAGGCAGCTGGATCAAGGGCTTGATTCAGAAAGCGGTACTGCTGGACACGGCTCGCATCGTCAGGAAGTTCCTCTCTCTGGAGCCCTGACCGCCGGTAGCTTGGACCCTGTTCCCGATACCGGTGGGCTACTATTTTTTATATTTTTAAATGTTTTTTTATTTATTTATATAAATATTTAAAAATGTAAAATAATATGTACATATAGAGAAATAAAGATAATAATAATAATATGGCAACACCAACGTCACTGTCAACATCTGTTTTGATAGCTTTTCAATATTTAAATATATATAAAATTATTAGATACAGTTTACATATTTATATACATGTGGAAATCAAACCCAAATCAATAGAAAATATTATATAAGTATAAATTTCAAGACAAAATATGAAACTAAACCTTGCATCAAGAAACAGAAAACTAGTGACATCTGTCATGTCACCTCCACAGTCATAGATAATATAAAAAATTACAAAAGCTTGAAGATGTTGACACGATCAGCCACACGAAAAGCACGCCCACCACCTCCGGACTCGTTGCTCAGCTCCGCCTCGCCGCCGCCGGTCTCCAGCCCCATTGTGAACGCTGTGACGACATCGGCCGCGGCAGTTGCGTCGAGCTCGAGCGACGAGTAATTCTCTCCGCCGACGTCGCCAACACCTGTACGTCGGCAGGGGAGAGGCCGGCCACCGAAGAGCTTGGGACTTAGGGGCCATCCGGCCCCGAGCCGGGTCCCCGCTGTCGGTGGTTGTGTGCAGCGCATGAGATGCTCTCAAACAATGAATGAGAACGTCATGCGCGCATATTACGGGGCTACAGAGGGGGGAACTAACCTCACTGCGTACCGTGAAAGGATGCCGTCTCTGTTTCAGGCACTGGAACCAACTGTCAACGTCTCGGCCCAACGACTGTCGGATCAGGTGCGGGTCATCCAACGCAATCACAGGTTAGACGATACCGCACTTGATAGGCTGCGCTCAGAGGTACTGAGCAACCAAATCGCCCCGACTCTGACACAGACCGCGGCACTAGCGTCAATTATATATTGATGCTGTTCCGCCGCGGTCCAATCGTGTAGAAGAAGAGGCTGATGGGGTTGAAACAGTAAGTAGCCAGTATAACGACCGACTGAGGAGCACACTGGAGGATGCGTTCCGCGAATATAGATCCACTCCAACAGACCTTAGACCGCGATTACCACGGCTACCTATGCACAAAAAGAATAGGACGCTGATGAGTGCTTTGGACTCGCAGCTTAAGAATGTCTTCGAGAGCAGCGAGGATCTCATTGATACACACTCGATCCTGTTCTGCGGGCCTGTAGCGGCATGTCGATTAGCTAATATAAAATTCCCAAATTGTGATGAAGCTAACCGACCGAGACCAGCCGTACCAGCCTGGCAGCACAGGATCGAGTGTCGTATCGATGGGGCCAGGGTACTCATCGGCAAACTATACTGCTTCAGGGAGGGCAATACACGACCAAGAGTGATGCGCTTCGTGAGACAGGCGTTCTCGGGGACTGGAATCAGTCCTCGAGAATACATATCACATGTCACAGAGCGCATCGACTTCCTGAAGCAAAAAGTTTGTGCATGGGCGAGCCGTATACGGCGGTATAAGCGGCGGGTGGATCGTTATACGCAGAATCGCATGTTCCAGAGTGATGAGAGGTGGGTATATAGAGCTTGGGAGCGAACTGAACAAAACGAGGCCGACGTGTGCCGCCCGGATGATGCCGCCACCAGTGCATTCTGGCGCAGCATCTGGTCAGTACCCGTCTGTCACGCTGAGGGTGACTGGATACAGGATGTCGAGCAAGTGTGTGAAATGATACCAGAAATGGATACCATTCTAATAACACCAATAGATGTAGCCACAGCAGTCCGTTCGTTACCGAATTGGAAATCACCGGGACCGGACGGGCTGCATAACTTTTGGCTAAAATGGCTAAGCAGTTCACACACTTGTTTGTTCCAGTCATCCTTAGAGTCTGGTTCGCTACCCCAGTTCTTAACAACTGGAATTACCCACCTGCTCCATAAATCAGGTAGCACCGCGGAACCCAACAATTATAGGCCGATTACATGTTTACCAACGGTCTATAAAGTTCTTACCTACATCCATTTTGAAAGCTAAAATAAACAAACATCTTGACAGCAACTCCATCATGTCTGTCTCTCAAAATGGATGTAGGAGCGGGTCCCGCGGTACTAAGGAGCTACTCCTCATAGACATGGCCATCAGCAACAGGTTCGTCGAGCCCGCAAGGACCTCTCAACTTGCTGGATAGATTATAAGAAGGCCTACGATTCGGTGCCACATACATGGCTTATGAGGGTGCTGGAGTTGTACAAGGTTAATGCAACTCTACGCACTTTCCTTAGGTCGTGTATGGGGCAATGGAAGACAGTCCTTCGCTATCCAGGGAGTCGACGGATCCAAGGGAATGATGAACCTGTATGGATTAAGCGGGGAATATTCCAGGGCGACAGTCTGAGTCCACTTTGGTTCTGCTTAGCTCTGAATCCTCTAAGCACACTGTTGGAGGATTCAGGCCTGGGTTTTCGATTGAGGAGAGGCTCCTCTACATGGATGATTTGAAACTCTTTGCCCCCAATAAATTGCATCTGATGAAGCTACTGAATGTAACTGAAACTTTTAGTAGTGGCATCAAAATGAAATTTGGTGTGGACAAATGTGCAGTCATGCATGTAAAGCGGGGGCAGATTATGGAATCCGAGGGAATTACACTCCCGGATTCCATACACCTTAGATCCCTCTCCTCAGTCGAGAGCTATAAATATTTGGGTATGTCGGAAGCGTTAGGTATCAACGATGCTGACATGAAGCAATCGTTGAAGGAGCGCTTCTTTGGTCGCCTGAAGAAGGTGTTAAAAAGTCTTCTTTCGGGCGGGAATAAGGTGCGCGCCTTCAACGGGTGAGTCATGCCGGTTTTGATGTACTCTTTCGGCATACTTAAATGGACTCAGACTCAACTCGACGCCCTGGATAGAAGGGTCCGTACACTGCTGACAGCAAACAGGATGCATCACCCACGATCATCGGTGATGAGACTGTATATTCCCCGGAAGTGCTCGAGGCTTTTTAAATGCGAAGACCCTCCACAACCGAGAGGTATGCAGTCTCAGAGAACATTTTTTACAAACCGTAGTGGGTATGCATCATGATGTTGTCACAGTAGACAAGGGGCTTACCCCGCTATCCATGGCGAAAGAGAACTGGCACAAGCCCATAATACTTACCACTGATGACCGCAAGATGATATGGCAAAGCAAGGAACTTCACGGGCGATTTTATCGGGCTCTTCATGAGCCCGATGGAGACTTCTTAGCATCCGTATCCTGGCTACGATTCAGTGACCTTTTCGGGGAAACTGAAGGTTTCGTCTGTGCAATTATGGACGAAGTTATCTTGACGAATAACTACCGGAGATATATTATGAAGGACGGGACGATTGACGTGTGTCGGGCATGTCACCATCCGGGTGAGTCCATCAGACATATTATCTCTGGTTGCTCTCGTTTAGCTAACGGCGAGTATTTGCACAGGCATAACCAAGTAGCTAGGATTATCCACCAGCAACTTGCTTTGAAATATAAACTTGTGGATTCTGAGGTTCCGTATTATAAGTATGTGCCCGACCCAGTTCTTGAAAATGATCATGCCACGTTATACTGGGATCGGTCTATCATTACTGACAGGACTATTGTTGCAAATAAGCCTGATATAGTAGTGATAGAACGATTAGCGCGCCTCGCAATGATTGTCGATGTTACCATTCCACATGACGGGAATCTCGTGAAAGCTGAGAAAGAGAAACAAATTAAATATCTCGACTTGGCGCACGAGGTTGTTGACATGTGGAATGTGAACTCGGCTGTCATTGTACCGATTGTCGTATCGGCCAATGGTTTGATAGCCAAGAGCCTCGACCAACATCTATTGAGGCTCTCGTTAGGCAGTTGGATCAAAGGCCTGATTCAAAAGGCAGTACTCCTCGATACGGCCCGCATCGTGAGGAGGTTCCTGTCTCTGGAGCCCTAACCACCGGTAGCTTGGACCCTGCTCCCGTCATCGGTGGAACACTATTTTTTTATATTTTTAAATGTATTTTTATGTATTTTTTAAATCAATATATTTAAAAATGTAACCAAATGAGAACCTAAAGGAAAATAAAGGAAATAATAATAATTTTTGTGAATGATTCCAATTGATAGTACTTAATAATAGTAATAGTGTATTAGTGTGAGTGACATGGTATTACCTACGTAATTTATAAGGGTATCCTCGCGCAGTGTAAATATTTGTATGCATGAATATGAATACTTGCACTGGTCTGGTCGTGCCTCGGAAAGCACGTTAAGCCGTTTGTCCGGTCGCCATACCAACATCTAATGGCAGTCGCTACGGCAATGCTTCGATATGACCTTCGGGTTGTGGAGGTCAGACGGCAGTCGCTTCGCAGAAAATACCGATGTTTAGCCAAAATCAGCAGTTAGACTGGTAAAGCGAACCCCAGACTACAAAGCTGAAAAAGCTTCGGATGCGAACTGAGATTGACGCTGAGATGATGATGATAAGAATAACATAGTTGTGTCCTAACTCATGAATCATGGTTTACCAAACTTTCTTATCCATTCAGCTGTTGAGACGTGAAAAGGTAACACAGAAGGCAGTGAATAATTCCAGATTCATAGTGGAATATCCGGATAAAAACTATTCCAAATATAAACCTAGAATGACCTATATAATAAATATTCATATTCATGCATACAAATATTTACACTGCGCGGGGATCGAGCCCGCTCCTCCTTGCGCACCTGTTATATCATATTTGCATGCTGTGACTTCTTATAAGTGGAGAAGCACAAGGTCATATCCTGTTATTTATATTTTCTAGCATTTAAGGTGTTTTCTCTGTTAAAAGTCCACAAAAAAAAAAAAAAAAAATTAATTAATAATAAATAGAAATAAACCATCTGTGTTCTAAATTTCATCCAAGTCAGTTCAGTATTTTTTGTGTGGAAGACTAACAAACTATACTAAGTTTCGCATTCCTAAAAGTCTAAAGTATTTTTAAAAGTCCCATACTAGGAATAATTTCTTCTGTATTGCGGGTACATTTACAGACATATAATCTCGCATACCCAAACAGCCAGACCCTGAACAACGTAGGCCATACAAATATCTATTCCGTGCGGGAATCGAACCCGCGACACGCAGCGCGGCACTAAAAACTACGCTAACCGTGCACTCAAAGTATGGATATGGATCTCTAATAATGGATTAACTCAAATGGATAAAGAAGAATAAGTCGAGACACTTTATAAATCAGCCATTTACATACTCTCTGACTGGTTTACATTTCCCTTAGGTAACACTCATGATACACGGTACGGGGTGCATAAACAAAACAAATATCAATATTGATCTTTTATTTCCTTTCTAACATACAATCATACTTAAATTAATTGAATTACACAACACCGATACGTAAAGATAATGTTGAAGCAATGCGATTTTACACAAGGCGAGAAACTGGCCCACATTACCTTTTTCACAGAATAAACTATATTTACGTTCATTGCATCTTTGTCTTACTATTACATGAAGAAGAGGACAGAAGATAAAATCTTGTTTTGATAGAACTAAACTATAGTTCTATCAAAACAAGATGTTCCATAGACAAGTTAGACGTGATTAATAACATGGCGGTGACTAATTTGACAGAATATACTTTTTTATCTTCTGTCCTTTTCTGAAATGAAATAAAAAGACCAGGATACACTGAACTCAAATTTAGTTTGTGATCATGGGAATCCGGGAATTTGTTTCGTACGCTAAACCAGATAAATCATGAATCATCCAAGTTTTTGAACGCATACTTCACAAAACTACAATAATCGTGTACATGTTTTTAACATAATAACTATAGAGGTAACATCAGATCTCTTTATAAAAACAATTAGGTTAATTCAAACAATATAATTAATAGAGATTCATTAATCCGTTTAACAGCATGCAAAATCATCATCAACCGGCCTATTTTATTAATAAGTACGAGATTCAGTAATCCGTTTAACAGCATGCAAAATCATAATCAACCGGCCTATTTTATTAATACGAGATTCAGTAATCTGTTTATCAGCATGCAAAATCATAATCAACCGGCCTATTTTATTAATAAGTACGAGATTCAGTAATCCGTTTAACAGCATGCAAAATCATAATCAACCGGCCTATTTTATTAATACGAGATTCAGTAATCTGTTTATCAGCATGGAAAATCATAATCAACCGGCCTATTTTATTAATAAGTACGAGATTCAGTAATCCGTTTAACAGCATGCAAAATCATAATCAACCGGCCTATTTTATTAATACGAGATTCAGTAATCTGTTTATCAGCATGCAAAATCATAACCAACCGGCCTATTTTATTAATAAATACGAGATTCAGTAATCCGTTTAACAGCATGCAAAATCATAATCAACCGGCCTATTTTATTAATACGAGATTCAGTAATCCGTTTATCAGCATGCAAAATCATAATCAACCGGCCTATTTTGTAGTAAACTTCACTCCGTAAAACCTTTGGTGTCTTTGTGAGTGGTTTCCACCTGATGCTATGGATTGATAGTACTGACTGATCATTTGATGTTCATTTAACTTAACTATTTACGATGAGATGAGATGCCGACTACACTACCTCTATTTAAGAGAGATTGGGCCTTAATCCATCACTTATACGCATACACGTACGTACGGACGACAGCAGGTCAAGCTACCCCAAACTGCCAAATATGCCAAATATAATAATGGATTTTGTGCGCATCAAGTTCTAAATAATAAATCCGTTGTGCCCTAAAAAGCAGAGGTCGAAATTAAACAGAGTAGGCAACTCGTTCATGGGTCAATTAATACACTTTTACAACAAGCTTCCCATGGACATTCGAAACTTACCCATTAAACGATTTAAGAACCATATAAAGGCCAAACTTTGCAAAAAGGGATATTATAAAATCACAGATTTATATTTAGAAGACATAAAAGCTAGGGACTGAGCTGCTCGCTCTGTTAAGAATTGTCATTAAGCAATATGCGTAATTATAAGGTAAATTATTGTAAACATTTTCATTTTTAATGTCTGGACTTGAAAAAAAGACATGATCCCTGTGTTTGTTTCGGCTATTTCTTCTCAGAGGTAGTTATGTTTTTAACATAATAACTATAGAGGTAACATCAGATCTCTTTATAAAAACAATTAGGTTAATTCAAACAATATAATTAATAGAGATTCAGTAATCCGTTTATCAGCATGCAAAATCATAATCAACCGGCCTATTTTATTAATAAGTACGAGATTTAGTAATCCGTTTAACAGCATGCAAAATCATAATCAACCGGCCTATTTTATTAATACGAGATTCAGTAATCCGTTTATCAGCATGCAAAATCATAATCAACCGGCCTATTTTGTAGTAAACTTCACTCCGTAAAACCTTTGGTGTCTTTGTGAGTGGTTTCCACCTGATGCTATGGATTGATAGTACTGACTGATCATTTGATGTTCATTTAACTTAACTATTTACGATGAGATGAGATGCCGACTACACTACCTCTATGTAAGAGAGATTGGGCCTTAATCCATCACTTATACGCATACACGTACGTACGGACGACAGCAGGTCAAGCTACCCCAAACTGCCAAATATGCCAAATATAATAATGGATTTTGTGCGCATCAAGTTCTAAATAATAAATCCGTTGTGCCCTTAAAAGCAGAGGTGGAAATTAAACAGAGTAGGCAACTCTGTTCATGGGTAGTCAGTTAGGAAATGCCGGCTTCATCTAGTTAAAAAAATAAAATACAAAATAAATATGACGTGTAAAAGTGATCAGTGATCCTACTTGCTTAATAAACGATTTCGTTTCATTTCATTTCCTGATTTTTTCAGCCAGTTTATCCATCTCTTAAATAAAGGTACATGAATAAATACTTATAATAAATAGCTAAATATCAAAATTGTGCATAAGTATAAATTCAAAAATGAGATGCTACAAGAACGTACTTAATCTAAAAAATAATAAATGCCGATAAAGACTATGTCTAACGGTTCATAATTAAATGTAAAAACACCCTTAGATCTGCTAAAATTAATACAAACTGTGCCTAAGAAAGATCCTGTCTAAGTTATACAAAAACCAACTTTATTTTAATAGCATTTAAGTTGATTTCATTCATGGCGTTAGAAAACTGCACTACCCCAAGTGGATCTTTACACAGCTTTTACTATAGATACCCACCACGTGCCTGGAGAATTACAAAAGAAAATCAGCCCCCTAATCGGCGAAAACCTTTTTTCAAATGATTGCGACTAGTTGGGTTCGTTCGGACCGCCCATTGGTCCGTTCGGTCCAAAAGATACCAACTAGTCGCAATCGTTTGACAAAAATGTGTTCGCCGATTAGGGGGCAGACATACTTTAATTGTCTTGCGCGAAATGTGTTCGATGGTAAAAACAATCATTTTAATTTTTTTTTTTATCATATACTAGCTGCCGCCAGCGACTTCGTTCGCGTGGTTTAGTTATGCTCCGCTCCTATCGGTCGTAGCTTGATGTTCAAATCGGCCCAGTAGTTCAGGAGATTAGCGCGAACAAACAAACATACAAACAAACTCTTCAGCTTTATATATTAGTATAGATATAGATTTGATTTAATAACATCTTAGGAGAAGTCAAAAATTCGAAGTTTAATTCCACGTTACACAATATATTTTTTTTTATAACTACCTCTTTAAAAAAACCTTTTCAAAAATCAATCTTTTTCATTATATTTTTTTACACAATCGACATAAGGAAATACTGCAAGTGTTAACGTTATCTTAAATTAATTCAGATATACACGACAAACAGGTATTTCCTACACTAGATAAGATCAGACTATAATATAGGTGCCCAAACCCTAGTTCACAAAAATAAATTAAATTTAAGTTTAGTCCATCTTACTCCTTCTATTTTGTTGAGAAAAGGATAGATGGAAAAGATTAATTTAGTCTGTTTAATCCTGTTAAGGATGAAGGAAAGGAGTCTATTAAAAGAAAACCTATGAACTAAATTTAAAATTAGTTTGTGTGCAAGGGAATCTGGGGCTATTATAAATATATATTACTGTGAATTTTAGGGGCATCCCGTTCTGCAGTGGCCTTCAAAAGTTATGTTAATAAAACGCATAATCTTTATTATCATGATAAAGATTATAAAGACATGGCTTGTGGTTTATTCTAACATTTACTAGTGAATGAACAAAAACCATCTCACGGTGAGAAGTTTTTTTTTTTAATAATTTAATCTAGTGCTTGAATGCAATCCCGCCTGATGGTAAGCAGTGATGCAATCTTTGATGGTAAAGCGCACTAATTTATTAAGCCTATTCACTTAAAAAACTTCGGAATAGGAAGGATGACGGCAGTTGAGCGAGGTGATGCAATGTTAAACCCAAGACCAACACGACCAAATGAAGCTGCGCTAGAGGGAGATTGATCTGGAGACTCTCCACGACCAAACTCCCGACACAACAAGATTTGGCGCATCGTACCCGCCACACAACGCAACACAACTGCTCAGACCCGTCCTCCGTACGGCTTCACCAGACATCATGCCGGAACACGACGAATCGCTTGGCGGCAAGACTTTGTCTGGTGGGTGGTAACTTCGCCGGCAGCCGATGTTATGCCTACCACCGAGTATAGTGCGCATGCAATGAATTAATTAATTAATATCTTTCTAAGTAATGCTAAGGTATGACAGTATTTACAGCTCACTCTAAACTCACTTAACATAACTTTTGACAGTCAGATTTTCACAAAATCTGATCAGCACACATCAAAACATCAGGACACAGTGCTCCCCAAAAATGCATAGCAACATAATTATATAATATAAACACATCTATACTAATATATAAAGCTGAAGGGTTTGTTTGTTTGTGCGCGCTAATCTCAGGAACTACTAGTCAGATTTGAAAAATTATTTTTGCGTTGGATAGCCTATTAATCCAGGAAGGCTTTAGGCTATATAACATCCCGCTATGACCAATAGGAGCAGAGCAGTGACAAAAAATGTTGCGCAAAACGGGAGCTAACGCAGCCGTACATATTGCCAATAGGAGCTGAGCATGACTAATTCTACGCGAACGAAGTCGCTGGTATAATATAAACAAGGTAACGATAGTAATAAAACCAAAAAGCATATATTAGTTACATCACCACCTTTTCACGAGATATGCGAATAGGCTAAGAGGTAAGCGAGATTTGAGCTAAGCTATGAAAGACGTCTAGTTCCATCAAGGCAAAGTAGTGTAGCGGGGTGAGTAATAAAAAGTGTGCTTTATATTCAAAGTAGCTTCGTTCTTAGATACCGCTTTCTGCAAAAATGATTCAACCCACAAACTCGACATTTTCGATATTTTGTGACGTATGGAAAGAGAAATAAGGTATATTTTGACATAATTGGAATGACATTTTTGAAAAATTTAGAGTCCTCGTCGAGTACGTCATAAAATATCGAAAATGTCGAGTTTGTAGGTTGGGTCATTTTTGCAGGAAGCGGTCCATAGTCCTAATGAAGAACACTTGATCTCCACCTTTTTCCACCATAGCTAATCTAACCTTTGTAAGTTTAACTATTCTATTGATATCATACAATTCTCGCTACGCAACTTAGATCTCTTTTGGAATGGCATTAAATATACACACTATTCACTTTAGTAAATAGTTTGTTCTAAGTGATATTAATATCAAATAAATTTGAATAAGGTGAATCACAACATATTTTATACGTAACAATTCTGAATATAACACAGTCAGTGACAAAACAGTTTAGGTACATGTAAGTACATATCTATATTAATAATACTTGATGTTTAGGGAATGCTTGAAATATGACTAACTTATAAAACGAAGAAACTAGCCTAACTTCTTGCAATAACGCTCCTGATACTGTGCACCAGGAGCAGCATCGTGGTGCTGATGGAATCGTAATCTGTAATCATCTTAAAGTGAAAACGTAAACGAAAAGTGGAGCGCGATGTCATTCCAACTATAAAACAGGTAGTCCTAGTACAGGCTCCAGCAAGGTAATTGCGCAACTATAAGCAGCAATGGGTTTCGTTTTGACAGTCCAACAACATACAGACTTAACAGCAATGGATTAGCAATTGGCTTCAGAAATATTCCAACTAGTGCTTGACTGCAATCCCGCCTGATGTTAAGCAGTGATGCAATCGTTGATGGTAAAGCGCACTAGTTTATTAAGCCTATTCACTTAAAAAACTTAGGAATAGGAAGGAAGACGGCAGTTGAGCGAGGTGATGCAATGTTAAACCCAACAACACGACCAACGACGCTGCGCCAGAGGGAGATTGATCTGGAGACTCTCCACGACCAAACTTCCGACACAACAACATTTGACGCATCGTACCCGGCACACATCGCAACACCACTGCTCAGACCCGTCCTCCGTACGGCTTCACCAGACATCATGCCGAAACACGACGAATCGCTTGGCGGCAAGACTTTGTCTGGTGGGTGGTAACTTCGCCGGCAGCCGATGTTATGGCCTACCACCGAGAAAATGCATTGTTATGCAATTGGGGTGCAGTTTCCACTACATCAATATATTTTGTATACTTAATGTGTTGAACTTATGTTACATTATGTGGTGAAAAAAATAAACGATTATTTTGAATTGCCATGATATTTTTACAGAATCGGTCGGATGAATCAGTACAGTTAGGGCGGCTCTATCCCACTAGAATGCTAGGATGCTAGAATGTTAGGTAAACACATGACCAAATATAATATAAAATTTTACGTAACCATCATAGTAACAATACTAATGAATTTTAAAATAATCTTATTTTTCCGCGAATTAATTCCAACTTCCCCGATATTTGGTAATTTTAAAAAAAGTGACAACACCATTTTGACGGTACGCTTAAGCGATTTGACCACGCTTCGCGTGCCCTGCCCCCAGTCGCCCGCGAAACGGTGTCCTACCGTTTATTATGTAACCAAATCATTTATATCTTTCTTACAGGTAAATCTTTTTCTTAAAAGGAGGTCCCATGTAAGATATATTTGTAAAGATTATACAAGTGTCTGCAATATTTTTATTTTTTTATATTTGGCGCAGTTCTCATTTTCAAGCACGAAAAATTTATGTCAGGAACAGTGAACCCCCCAACATGAATCGTTACATATTATCATTTAAATCTTCAATTTCCTATGACATAACGGGGCGGCCAATGTCAAATTGTCACCACAGGTGTTCGCTTGGCTTTACCATTTCAATTTACTATACAGGCATGGAAAGGAACAGTGGAATAAAAACAGCTAAACTCTAAAATATCGAGGAATGCATCAGATATTAGGAATATAAAATTGGAATACTAGAAGTGGTTTGTTCAATACACCATATGTAGGGCTGTACCAAAACGAAAAGTTCGGTGTCACAACAACCAACTTAGCGTAATTTGGAGGAGAATTTAATGCTCTTCAATAATTATACATTTAAATAATAGGAGTAATTTTATGAACTACATTTTGGTTGTGACACAGTCCTTCGTAAGTTGGTACGGTACCCTGGCACTCTCCTAGCTGCTAAAATCACTGATTGTTTACACTCGACCGTGTCATAAAGCGGCGTACATTTTCTCATAATATAAATTTACCTTTAGTGTTGGAGTCGATTTAGTTGCACATAATCTAAACTTTCCTTTTTTTGTAATTAAACTCGCATACATAACAAAATATATCACAAGCATTCAAAATATATTTAAAGTTTTAAGACATCGTATAGTCATACAAATAAATGCAATGCAAATAGCCCAATGTTAGAACGAGCAAAGAATGCTGGTTTTTATAATTATCTTCCCAAAAAAAAAAAAAAAGAATGCTTATAATAATTATTATACAGTTGCGACCCCAACACAATTGAGAAAAAATTTCATATTATTGGAATGTTTTCTATTACCTAAAAGCTAGCTCAAAGACTACCTGAGCAGCTATGTTAACACATGGATCATAACAGATAACAATCAATATAAACATCTAATAGTGAATAATACAACAGAGTTAAGGCTACGCTAGTAGACTGCACGAACTATTTCGTGGCTAGTGGATGCTGTTTCGCCCAATGCCGTCAATATAAAGGTTATAAGGAAAATATGACAACTAGCGCAGCCTTATTTAATAAATATTGCAGTAACACGTTTCTTAACAGATATTTTATATATAGTAAGTAATAAACATTGGTTTTATTTTTGAACACACTTACCGTTTTACATAAATAGCTTATTTACATCAGTCAATAACTGCGGAATTATATTAGGTAACGGCTAACGAAAAGCAAAGCGAACTAAAATTGCATGAACACATTTTGTTTTACATATTTTGCTTCAATAACCACAAGATTTTTAACAAACGCGCTGAAGCGGTCAACTGACATCAAATACTGACAGTTTAGGTATGATTAATTCTTGAAGCAGAAGATGTCCCGTAATTCAGAAGTTTTGTACCGAATAATGTAAACAAGCTATTAGAAACATTTGATTTTAAATCAAATTTAGATTTTCCTTAGTAATAAGCAGCACGAACTCAAACCGGCTGGAATCTTCGCAAGTTCCGAGAAGCAGATTGATCGTCTAGCAAAGTCGATTTTTTCACAAAACACCTGAAATTAAAAAATGGTTTGGTTTAGAATGAAGGACTAACCACGAAATCTCTGAACCTTAATACTATGGCAATAGAGATTATTTTTGAAGATTACTTTCAATTAGGGCTTCTGGCTATTCTCGAAAATAAGTAAAGTAGTAGTCGGTTCAGATGACTCATTTTAGTTGACAAGGCGACGTTCATTAATTTTGTTGCAGATGGGCATTTACCTATTTTGTTAAATGAAATTCGATTAGAGACTAGATGTACAACATGGTTGGCCTAAAACCGCATTAGGTGACAATAACATAATGCCTTTTTATAAATGTCTGTATGAAGTAGCTAGAGAAGCTGGTTGCCTGATTAGGCGATACAAATTAATAATACCCAAGTCATTGCGGAACAAAATTTTAGACGAACTACATATACCACATTTAGGTAAGTATATTAAAAATAAAGGTTGAGGCAAGATCTATACCATCGCCTAGCTCCATAAAGAATAAAGGTAAACAAACCAATTTAGGGTTATGACAACTCACGTTTTACAAATCTTCTGTTATTTACTTGCTTATAGACTTGTACATGCTAATTTTTTATTAACAATTCCTATTGCAGCATATTTCAATAGAATCACTAAAATAACATGCATAATAACTTGGTATTTCGAAAAACCATTAAAAGTCGACATTAATTTTAGACGCGATTATAAACATGGCGACGCTTACAGGTCTAAACTTAAATAGGTATTATTCCTTCGTTCTCCGTTCTGTCCTTTTCTTAATGAAATATAAACAATTCAATCTTAAATTAGGTTAGTTTGTACTTTGATGATTTAAGTCCGCTTGTGGGTATTTTTGTAAGAAATTTTAACTTATCAATTAATATAGCATTTTCTGCCTCTGCCATGTTCAAAAGATTTACAGAAACAGAACTATGTTTTGTTGTGCAAGCTAGTTGTAATATAAAATAATATACAAAACACATAAGTACCTTGAATGCTTCAGGAATTTCCTCAATAGCCCTGTGTATGAGCGTCCCATTCAAATAAAGACAATTAGCTGCTTCATCTTCTGGCACGGTCAACGTCTGATATGTAAAGTTAGATTCCCACTCGATTTTCTTAAGCAACTGTTTTGCTTCCTCACTGGCACTAAGACATAGAATGTCATAACCTGCTACAGTGATGTAGCTTTTTAACCCTTTAGCTCCTTTAGGTATCTGTAAGAAATAAGATCAGTCAGAACAACAGCAACCTCTTTTTCTTTTAAACTGACTTAAAAAAAAAAAGGAGGTTATAAATTCGACCCGTATGTATGTATGTAAGCCAAATTTCAAGTGTATGTAGGTATGTATGTTTTTATATTTGTGCGCGCATATTTCCGTTACTACAAGTCCGATTTGTCATTTTTTTTTGTTGTACTTTGTATTGTTCAACTTAGGGGACACTACAAGTTTCATCAAAATCGGTTCAGTAGTTTGTGAGATAAAACCCTATTCTAACATTCTAATTTTCGAATGTCGACTAGAAGACACTGAAAAGTATAAAATAAAAACTTGTTACAAAAAAATAGAAACAGACTTCAAAAAAACCCCTTAAAAGGAAAAAATAATTTGACTTTTGTCTTGGCTCTAGAAGTCGGTGTCTCAATGTTTCTGTTGTTTAGCTCGCCAAGTGTGTAAAATGTTTTTTTTTTTAATTGAATTGTTGGAAGCAGTTCCAAAACTAAACTACAAAAAATTCTCATGTTGTGTTATGTTGAGTGATGACTCAGGCTTACAAAGCACATTTTTTTTTTAATTTGCTTCACTCTAGGAATTACTACGTATCGCGGGTGCATTTATAAACATTTCAAGTCACATACACAAACATCCAGATCCGGAACAACTACTCATAAGCTATACAAATATTTGTTCCGTGCGGAAATCGAACCCTCGACACGCAGTGCGGCAGTCGATCACTCAGCCACTACGGCAACCGTGTCGTCGACATCAATGTAACACCAACATTTTATTGAATTCCTTTCGTATAATTTTTTTTTTCACCATTTTAAAACATGTAGGTAGGTTGTATACCTACCTACATGTTTTTAAAATAGTGAAAAAAACATGTAGGTAGGTGTATATCTACCTACGTGTTTTTAAAGTAGTGATGAAGATGATGAAGAAGGTATCTTCTTCATCATCATATTTACGTCCCCACTGCAAGGGCACGGGCCTCCATCACTAACATTTTTTTTTTATAAATTATAAACTAGCGCTTGACCACAATCCCGCCTGATGGTAAGCAGTGACGCAATCGTTGATGGTAAAGCGCACCAGTTTATTAAGAGCCTATTCACTCTAACCTTGAAGACACTCAAATTGTAGTCAGACAAAAACACCGCCGCTGGCAAATTGTTCAAGTCCCTCGATGTACGCGGTATATAAAGGAGGAGGCGAAACGCTTTGTCCGGTGTTAACAACGTAAGGGTCACCGCCGCTGGCAAATTGTTCAAGTCCCTCGATGTACCCGGTATATAAAGGAGGAGGCGAAACGCTTTGTCCGGTGTTAACAACGTAAGGGTCACCGCCGCTGGCAAATTGTTCAAGTCCCTCGATGTACGCGGTATATAAAGGAGGAGGTGAAACGCTTTGTCCGGTGTTAACAACGTAAGGGTCACCGCCGCTGGCAAATTGTTCAAGTCCCTCGATGTACGCGGTATATAAAGGAGGAGGCGAAACGCTTTGTCCGGTATTAACAACGTAAGGGTCACCGCCGCTGGCAAATTGTTCAAGTCCCTCGATGTACGCGGTATAATAAAGGAGGAGGCGAAACGCTTTGTCCGGTGTTAACAACGTAAGGGTGGATACTCGCCGTACGACGGGCCGTCCGATGGTGAGATGGGGGAATTAAATCATGCAATTCGCTCGCACACTTCCCAAAATGCATCCTATAGAACTCCGAAAGGCTGGCTACTCTACGCCTGATGGGTAAATGCCATACTCACCACGCATGGCAGACGAGTTGGCGAGGGTATAAATTGCAGAGTTTTCCTTCTCTGTGTGTTAATGACTTTGCGCGGAATTTACCTTAGTCGCCTTCTACGACATTTCGGTAAGAGTGAGGGTGGCCTATTCTACTCGGGTACCACACGGCTAAAAGGTAAGGTAGGTATATCATCAATATATGTACATATATTTTTCCACTGCAGGCCCCCACTGTGCGTGAGATAATGGGCGCCCGGAATAGCCTAATGTGGCATGTCACGTGACAATATTTTCATACACGACTTCTAAGCAATGTTTGTAATTCTTAATAATTATTTTACCTTTACTGGAGTGCAGGGGTATTCAGGAAAAGTTTCAGCGACAGCCCTAGCTCCAGCCTCATTTGTTCTCTCAGATATACCAACAAAGAACTCTCGACCTGGAATTTATAAAGAAAAAAAACATTATTTATGAATACCCACAGAATATAATTATTCCATCATAGATAGTTAAGGTTACGTCTTATTCAATTTAAATAAGTGCTTATATGTATTAATAATGGCTCAAGGCAGTCTGACAGAGACTCGAAACGACACGTAGCGTTAAATACGAGGCAACCATGATGGCCGGTATGGGACCGCCGATTCCGAATTTGTTACCCACACTTATGTATATTTATGCAAATTGTTTGTTTGTTTTTGTTTCCTTTTCTGTATGAGAGGAGACCTTTGCCCAGCAGAGGGACGATAAAAGATTGATGATGATGATGATGATGATGATGCAAATTTTTGCATGATATCTGAGTAAGGAGGTCGATCCAACTCTTTATCAGGGTACCTGAGCCACTTAGCAGTTTACCTGTGAATAATACATCTGAACACGCAAGATTCGCTTCTGGATCCATTTGATCAATAACGAGTACGCGTAGATCATTCTGCAAAATTTCTTTTAACATTTTTGTCTGAAACAAAGCACCAATTTTATAAATACTAATATTATTGGTAAATTAAATGCGAAATGTATGGTCTGATTTAGTTTTATAGCTTCCGAGCTACAAAACTAATTTAAATCGGGGCATAGTTTAAAAATAATAATAATAGATATCTATAACAATAAACTAAACATTATGTACCTCAACACATTCTCAGTCTACCCACAAAAAATCATATAATTTTTGTTTCACATTTTCTACTTGATGTACAGACGACAGCTCATCAAGTTACTACAATCTGTCAGATTTTATTATTAGATTTTCACCTTTATCCCCAAAAGCATTAAGGCTCAAGGTTGATGGGGAATATTTAGCAGTTTTGGGTAGCACAACCTGCTGTCATCCTTACATGTTGATAAGGAAGTGGCTATAGGTTGATGACCGCCTTTACAACACAAGCAATGTTTTTGAACTGACAAAATGAAAGCCTTGCTCCATTTAATTACATAATAAAATAAAATCTCAATCTGATTAATTTTGAAGGATATTACTATGGGAGTATATGTTGTTGTAATTACATTACAGCAACATATACGCCCTTATTCATAAAAGTTGCTCAAGATTAACTAGGAATTAGTAACTGTTTAATTGTAAGTTTTGATGGTTTAACGTCAATATACTTTAATCACTGTTTAAAAATAAACCCCTTGAACACTATGGTGTGCAAACAGCATAAATATTTGGTTAAACAATTGGTAATCACTAGTTAACTTAAAACAATGTTAATGTCAATAAGGGATAAAAGATATTGCTTAAGAACATATAAAATTTTGAACTATCAAAATGGAAACTTATTGATATTGTGTTATGCAATCATTGCAAAATTCACTGTAAAGTCGCTTAGCTGAACCATCTTGGTAAGAGATGAGATGTAAGATGCCTTAAAAGAAATAGCACAGCGTGTAGGAGTCCACTAGGACCGATACCTGCCAGGGGTGTGGTTTATTCAAGACACTGGCACAGGAAAATTAAAGGTGGGTAGTGAGTAAATTTTTGACCACGCCTTTCCTCTTAACTCAGAGCAAAGAAGACATTTGAGGAAAATCATCAAATAAATAAATCGCCAGTCCACACTTTTAGCTCATTTTCACCTGCCTAAAAATATCATAATAATATGTACCTAAATATAAGATTCTTTCTGACATTTTTTTTTTTTGCTTTGCCCTGAAGTGTTCTAGACGTTGGGTTGGGATATTAAATATGTTCCTCAAGAATTAAGCTATGAAATGGAAAAGAACTTTTTCATTTAACAGCATAACAAGTTCACTATGTTCACAAAATATTACCTTCAATGAACCTGGCTTACATGTTTTCTCTGCATTACCCTAAGTAGAAAATATCTTTTTTTCTATGATGTAAACTAGTGATTGACTGTAACCACACCTGATGGTAAGCAGTGATGCAAAATGTGCCAGTTTATGAGCCAAGTACCAACTTGGACTGTTGATTTAAATATATAAATGTGTATGTTATAAATCTAATATAGTTAACAAATGATACAAAAAGTACATGAATGAAGTTGTTTGGCACTTATTGCAGCTATAAATCATTTTTGACTACATTTTTTTTACTACACTTTATTATTTTACCTACCCTTTATTTTTTATAAGTTATTATTTCAGAGTATTTGAAATTGAAATACATAGCTTATTAAATATGAGACAGCTTATTCCTCATAGGGAAAAATTTATATTCATATACTTTGAAGGGCACCATAGGCTAAGGGCCTCTTAATAATATAATTTATACTGTGTCTTCTTTACAGAACCGGAACTTGTTAACATAATTATTAATATTGCCAGCATGCTATTCAGCTTACACAAATACATTTTGGAACATTGAATGTTATGAACACATGATAAAAGGCGAAACTTATAACAACATAAAATCTAAATTTTGATGTGCAGATTTTATGTTAAACTATTTCTGATTTAGATACTCAAATAAACACAGCATAAATAACACAATATGCTAAGCAATTATATAATTCGCATGTTTATGAAACAATGATATCACTATTTGCAGGTATTAGAAGAATATTCACCGAAATCAGAAAAATATACATTTTTATACTTACATTGTTTTGTTCCACAGCTGAGCTTTTTCTAGGCAGCAAGGCGGTACCATTCCATATGACTGCCATGTTTTCTATCAAGATCTGTTCGTGCAATGAACCTTGCAAATCAACTTCAATAACTTCTATGTTCAACTCTCTCAGGAGTCTTGTGTAAGAATCATGTTGACGACGAACCTCTACACCATCAATACCATCCCCATAACTACAGCCTGGTGTAACTTTGCCCACCAGAGCGTGAGTATATTGGTGCAATTTAAAATCCATCTTTTAAGTTGACCCTCAGAACAAATTTAGAAATTATAATTTCAGTCGTCTTCTTGTGGCTAATCCACACCTATTCTTTTAGGATTAGGCTAAAAACTTTCAAGCTACGGCCAGAAAAGTGTACTAAGAATTTTTCCCCCGATTCCTGTTGTAATATTATCCGTTGGTAAGTACCCACAAGTAAAAAAAAATCTATCTAGAGGTTTCAAGCACTGTTCACAGATCACAGTTTTACACAGCGCCGCAATACAGTAGCTGAGTACCCCGCCCCGTTGCTAATTACTACAGTCTACAGAATACTACAGATGAATAATTGCCTAGGTACTGCCCAAAAACTATAACAATCTACCGCACTATACTGCCCACTGACAATGTGACGAACTGACTGACTGCAAAGAGTAGGTACTAGGTATAGTAAGTATATAAATAGCTGACTGTCAAACAAGAAAAAAGTAAAGCGACTGGCAGTGTTACCAACTCTCAAAAATATTTATCCCTAAAGTATGTGTCATAAACCCCTAAAAACGCCTTAATTCATCTGTTTCCCCCTAAAAAATACATATTATACTTAAATTCATAATGATTTAGAAATAATATAGGTACTGTAATATGTTTCAATGTGCGGTTGTATATTTGTATGCATGAATATGAATATTTGCACTGGTCTGGTCGTGCCTCGGAAAGCACGTTAAGCCGTTGGTCCCGGTTGCCATACGAACATCTTGTGGCAGTCGTTACGGGTTGTTGGAGCCCTCAAAAGTCCAACAATTGGTCTAACTGCAATGCTTCGATGTCGCCTTCGGGTTGTGGAAGTCAGACGGCAGTCGCTTCACGGAAAATGTCGAAGTTTAGCCATATCAGCAGTTGGACTGGTAAAGCGGACCCCAGACTCCAAAGCTGAAAAGGCTTCGGATGCGATTGGGATTAACGCTGGGATGATGATGATTTAATACATTAAATATTTCGTCTTCATCTGAGGATTCAGATTTTTTGAATCATACATATTGATATTGAATATTAACATTTTATTGGATGGATTAAATGTTACACAAGATCCATCATTTCGATTTAATATAAATCGGACCAGCAGTCACTAGGCAAGAAATAAATATTAATACAGTAAATTTCAAAAATAACAAAGAGTCAAAAAATCCCTGAAAATACCCCTAAACATTTCAGACCCCTAAAAAAATCCCATCTCACTTATTTACCCCCTAAATCTGGGGGGAAAACCCCTAAGTTGGGAACACTGGCGACTGGTGATGGTGACCAGGCTTTTTTTTTTTTTTTTAATATGGCATCTCGTAGTTGACCTTGAGAGGCCGGTACTACTTAACCGGACTATCCTGTGGCTGCCTTAAGTGAATTTAAAGCCTCCAGCCAGGGCTACTAAAAGCTAAGCGACTACACGCTAAGGGCACCCCCTGTGGGGTACGAACCTCGGCTTAGGGTGTCGCTAGAAGAACAGCAAGGGACGGCTGGATCGAATTTTAAGGTGACCAGGCAGGAGTGCCGCCAATTATATACTCTATTTTTTTTTTTGCGGCTTTGCCATCGCATTAGGCTAAGGCCGCACTACGGTTAAACCGCTGCGGTTTTTTCCCGCGACTGATTTTTTCGCTACAAAATGCTCGCGGGAAATACCGCAGGTGCGGCCGCTTGCATAAAGTCTTCTAGGGATACAAATTCACGCGATTAAAAACCGCCGCGGTTTAACAGTAGTGCGGCCTCAGCCTTTGTATTGTACTCTTTAGAGTGCCGCCCGCCCGCCCGAGTGTTGCCAGAATGCAAAGTCTGTAGAGCACTAAAAGCAGTGCGAATTGCACTAGATCTGTGGTTTTTTCGACTTCAAAGCACTAAAATTGGCATAGATTTGAAAATAACGACTTACAAAATTCGAAATTCGTTTTTAACGTATTTGCTATATTTTAATACCTATCTAAGATCAATCAACAACAACAACGGCTGGTCCGTTAGGCGTTAAGACAAGGTTTTTTAAGATTTTTGTACTTAAAAACCTAAAAACAAAATTGTCTTAACGCCTAACGGACCAGCCAAGGTCGAATCTTTTATTTATACATATATCTCTGAGGATCCAATCACTTTTACAGCCCAACTTGGCAGTTCATACTTGTAGCATGTGCTGTTCATAACTCATAACAGTCAGCTGCGTGTGAATTATAAGGATTGCATTGAATATTTCTAAATACATACAATTAATTCCGTAACTTGCTTTTAACCTCATTCATTAAACTAAAAACACGTTCGATATCTGCATTTATCCGCTATATCAAATTATTTATAATTAAAGAGCAGATATGAAAAAGCACTAGGTATCGCACTAGACACTAAAAAGTTTTGATGCGCACTGACCATACCAAAAATGCACAAGATTTAGCACCTAAAGCACTAAAATGGCAACACTTTAACAGCGAGTTTTTTTATATGTTGCTTTTATGATATCAGATACGAGTCTTTCAGTCGAATACATACATAAAAACTTACAATAACTATTGCATATTCATACTAGTTTTTGCCCGTGGTTTCGGTCGTGATAAAACATGGGTAACACGGTTCCTTTACCCAAATCCCATTTTTGGGAAGTGGGGGTTAGAAAGAGATAGCGCTATTCATCCTGTGTAGTTCCATCTTTGTCTGACACAGAAACCATTATGACACACGTCATAGTAACCAGAGGCGGGGCAAGACCTAAATTTGATGTGAGGCCCTGTTCCGTGGCGATCTGAAGACGGATTTTGTATAATAATAAAAAAAAAACAAAACACTGCCAAGTTTTTATTGATAAAAATACAAATTAGATTAAAATTAATGAAAAATTAAAGGCACGTATTGTTAGGTGGGGATGACAATACCAATTGCCCAGTGTGGTGCCGGGCTTAGAATAGTACCAACCCATATCCTCCCGTGGGTGTCGTAAGAGGCGACTAAGGGAACTCCACCAAGGAAGCGGGCAGCCGCGCTTCTTTCTCCTGTGGAATATCAAATCACTGCGATTCCCCACCCTCCTGCCAAGCATGGGGATTATGGCAACCCAAATGATACACACGACACAGCCCAGGCTCAAGCCCCCGGCAGCTCCTTTTTTTTTTCTTTTTTTTTTTTTGATATGGCATCTCGTAGGTGGCTATTAAAAGACCGTAACTACTTAATCGGACTTTCCTGTGGATGCTTTAATTAAAATTAAAGCCTCCAGCCAGGGGCACTTATAACTAAATTAAAATTAGGCGACTACGCACTAAGGGCACCCCCCGTGGGGTACGAACCTCGGCTTAGGCCGTCGCTAGAGAGGACAGCAAGGGGCGGCTGGATCGAAAGTTATACTTAATGGTTTGATGACCACGGCGTTTCCTAGTACTAGCTCTGAGAAGAAACGCCGAAACAAACTCAGAGGTCATTGTTGGCACATTATGATAATTACTGGCTCAGCTGCGGCGCGGGCTGGCCTTCATCGGACAGGGGACGGGGGAGGGGTTTGCTACGGGGAGCGCGTCGCAATGGACCTCGGCGGCGAGGTCGGTAGGTCGGTCTGTTTTTGTGTACTGTGCTGGTGGCCCTATTGGCCTCTTGGAGGAGGGTAATGGGGTCATCGGGGTCTGTGAGGGCATGCCGAGGACGGCGAAGTCGGGAGATGGTGGAGGGAGTGTAATTGGCGGCCGCTGCTATAAGAGGATTGCGGTGCTTGGTGGCAGTATCAAAGAAGCGTTTGGAGAGACGTTTCATGAACTGCTGGATGGTGGGGATTTTGAGATCAAGGTGGAGGATCTCATTACGGACGAACCAAGGGGCGTTTGTGGCTTTACGGAGGAATCGGTTTTGGACTACTTGCATCCTATGGATATGACGTGGCTTGGCATGTACGAAGACTGGACAAGCGTAGGTCATTATCGGGCGTATGCAAGCTGTGTTCAAGCGCATTTTGCACCTGAGCGATAACTTGCTACGCGGGTTGAGGAGGGGGTGGAGTCGACCTAGAGCGAAGGCGGCGCGAGCGCGGACCGTCTCAATGTGCTCTGAGAAGTTGAGGTTTTGATCGAGAATCACACCTAGGTGTCCTAGGTACTTGGTTTGCCTCTCCCAAGGGATCGGCTTGCCGTCCATGGTGAGGGGTCGTGGAAAGGTGACACTGACCCGCGGTTTCCTGTAGAGTACCGCTTGGCTTTTTAGGGGGTTAACTTGAATTCTCCATTTTCTAAACCAGTTAGCGAGCTTGTTGACCTCGGATTGAATATGGAGGCGAATCCAGTCTGGACTGCGTCCCGAGCAGTAGACGGCTGTGTCGTCTGCGAACAGAGCGAGTTGAGCCTTACTGCTTTTCGGGATATCACTAGTGAAGAGCGTAAAAATGAGTGGGGCTAGTACAGAGCCCTGAGGAACACCTGCACGGATGGGGCGGGGGGAGGAGAGCGTTCCTTCGATTTTATAGCGAAAGGTGCGGTTTGACAGAAAGTCCCGTAAGATGAGGACGAGACGATCAGGCACGCCGAGTTGGTACAGCTTATAGATTAAGCCGTTGTGCCCGACTTTGTCAAACGCCTTCGCTATAACGAAGTAAACTACGCCTGTGTACATACCACGCAGGAAGCCTGCGTGAATATGTTCAGTGATGCGTAGGATCTGTTGCGGACAGGAGTGTTGGGTACGGAACCCGAATTGTTCTAATGGGATAAGGCCCTTGTTCTCGGCGTAGGCTCTGACACGCTTATATATAGGCCTCTCATAAATCTTACCGAGAACTTTGAGTAAGCTGATGGGACGGTAACTGGACGGTTCGGTTTTAGGCTTACCGGGCTTGGGAATGCCTATAACTGTGGCTTCTTTCCACGTTTGTGGGAAAATGTTATTCCCCAGTGCACCATTGAGGATGGTGGCCAAGAGGATGATTAGGTGGGCAGGGAAGAGGCGGATCACTCTGTTTGTGATGCTGTCAGAGCCGGGCGCTTTCCTGGGTTGAAGACCTTTGACGATGTCCTGCACTTCATCAGGGGTGATGGGAGGCAGGGGATCCTCAGGGTCGTCAACGGGTGGGAGGGAGGTACTATGTTCGAGTTCAGCGTCAACCTCAAGGATATGAGCTTGGTCTACTGGTAGGAGACTGGGGGAGCACTGGGCTTCCAGGCAGGAGGCGAGGCATTCAGCCTTGTCATCGTCATCGAAGGCGATGGAATTGTCAGGACGAACTAGGGGAGGCATGGTCACAACTTCGTTGGATTTTAGTGTCCTCTGAAGGTCCCAGAAGGCTTGATGGGTGGGCTCTAGCTCATCCAGCATCTTATCCCAGCCAGCCTCACGCCATTCCGATATGCGTCTTTTTACAGTTCTCTGTAAATAGCACATATGGGTTTTGTTAGCCGCGCAGGGGAAGCTGCTGTATGCACGGACCGCCGCGTTCTTCTCGGTCAACAGTTCATGCAGGTCAGCAGTGAGTTTCCAGCGACAGTCTTCTGTCACTGTAACCTCCCTTGAACATTCGTTCAGGACTAACTAACTGTACGTGATCCGTGAACGAGTCGATCGCGGCTGTCGTGTCAGCGATAGAGTCGAGGCGTGCAGGTATGGAGTCCAAGTGGAGGGATGTGGTGGATTTCAGCCGATCGCTTACTTTCCTCCAGTCCGTTACCACTTTCGTCTGAGGTGCTTGACCTGGGTCAGAGAGGCCAGTACGGGGAGCCAGTCGGATGACGACTGGACGATGGTCAGACGATAGCTCTGATAGTGCTTCTATAGAGTCTAACCGTAGGTTGACGTTCTTTAGGAGCGCTACGTCGAGGACGTCTGGGGTGTGGTCGGGTTCGTAGGGGAAGTGAGTGGGGGTCATGGGGCCCACGATATCGAAGTTTAAGTTGGTGGAGAGGTCAAACAAGAGTCTGCCTCTGGTATTGATCCTGGTGCTATTCCAGGCTGTGTGTTTGGCATTGAGGTCGCCCGCTATTATGACCCAACCCAACCCAAGAAGTAGGGCAATGTCGTCTGCTAAGAGTTGATGGTTCTCAGCAGCGGAGATGGGTGGAAGATAGGCCTACACTATAGTAATAGGTTGGTGGCCTGTCATGCCGAGACGGCATATTGAAACTTCGAGTCGTGAGAGGGGTGGAGGGTCCATTGGGATGCAATGAAGAGCCCTTTTGAAATAAATAAGGGTACCGCCTTTGTGGCACCGCAGCCTGTCGTTGCAAACTACACGGTAGTTAGCAATTAGAGGTGTGCGGTGGCTAGGCTTGAAAAAGGTCTCTTGAGCGAGGAAGATGTCAATCTGGTGCTCTCTAAGGAAGGTTGAGATCTCGAACTTCTGATCTCTAATGCCGTCGGCATTGAAGTGAGCTAGTTTAAGGGATCGGGGCTTGGTTCGCTGGGAAGGTCTGCTATCCATTATTGGTGGGATGCCAGGGAGGACAGGGCTTGCGTAATATCGGGATACGCATTGTAAATGCTAAGGGTAGCATGTAGATTGCCAGTTGACCTGGCGGCTTGTAGCTCCTGCGCCATTTGTTTGGCGCGGGGAGTCATAAAAATGAGGAAGGTCCCCGAGATGACATTAAAGGCATCCATGGGACGATTCCCAACCGTTGGGGTTGAGGGGTTCGCTGCCGCAGCCTTAGGGGCGGGGGCGGGGGGTGATGGGGCCACCTTTTGAGCCGTGGTCGGACGGATGCGAGGATCCTTGGCCTTCCAGGCGGCTGTGGCTGGGGGGGTCTGGGGAGCGGTCGCCGCGAGGGCCGGAAAGGCCCTCTGGTGGTTCAGCTGATTCCAGGGACTGGGCCTTTGAGGGCTCAGTCGCTCGGGGATCTGACTCCCTGGCGTTTCGCGCTTTTGGCATGCGTTAGCCCCGTTGGCTAACTTAGAGGAGGAGGACTTGGGGGCCTTGGGGCACCCGCGATAATTGGCCGTGTGGCCGGTCGCGCCGCAGAGGACGCAACTGGGTGGTCCTTAGGCCGAGGGCACTCTGCTGTGCCATGATCGCCCAGGCTCTTGACGCACCTGGGCTTGGCATTGCAGTAAGCCTGCGAGTGACCATATAGCTGGCATCTGTGGCATTGGCCGACGATGCCGCTCTTGTGGCGCTTCTCTATAGAGATTCCTGTGAGAGAGCAGACGCTCTTCACTAGGAAGATAGGGTGGTGGGCGGATCCTTCTGCTGGGTTGCAGATCACTAGGACCATATCATATGGTACCTTACCGCGTGGATACGGTGGACTTCCTTCACAGAGATATCCTGTGAGATGAGGTCCGCCTTAATGTCTTCGGAGGTTAACTCCTTAGGCACGCGGCGGATGACAACCCGGGTAAGGCGCTCCTCCGGCAGGGAGTAGGTGTTGAAGGCCACACCTCTATTACGGAGGAGCTTGGTCAGCTCTCGGTAGTCCTTAGAGGACGGGACTCTCACCTTGATACCAGTCTGTGTAGACTGGGCCTTGGTGAAGGCGATTTTTAGCTCGGCACACCAAGCTGAGATCTGAGTCCACTTCCCCTTGTCCTGTATGAAAACAGGCGGGGGAGGAGGGATCTTGGCGGCAGCTCGGGGGGCTGAGCGGGTGGGGTTGGATGTGGCGGCGCGCGCGGCGGGGGTGGGTGAGCCGCTGGCGGAGGCAGCGGCCGCCAGTTTGGGGGCCGGATTTGAGGAGGATTTCTTCCTCCTCCTCTTTCCCGTGGCAACGATGAAGCCGTTGGCTTCATCGTCCGGGGACGAGGGTGAAGACTCTTCGGAGGAATCCGAGGAGTCGGGGATAGGGCGCTTTGCTGAGAATACCTCGGTGTCCATGGACACCTCGGTTTCAGCAAGGGCGCCCGGCAGCTCCGCTATTCCAGTCTACGATAGCGGACTCGGTTACGGCGGAGCAAGGGGTGCGAAGAATCTCCGGAAGACATCCGGCTAACATCACCAATGACGACCTTTGACCCTGGCAACATATAACACGTGCCCAATACGGACCGATGAGAAGATTGTCGAACTGGAGGAAGAACTGAGCCGGTTGCGCCGGGACATTGTGGGGTTATCTGAAGTCCGAAGAGAGGGAGAGGACTCGATAATCCTGAAGTCCGGCAACCTGCTCTATTTCCGGGAAGGCGACCAGCTGTCCCAGAGTGGCGTCAGGCTTATTGTCCACAAATCCCTCGTGAACAACGTTGTTAAAATCAGGAGCTTTTCGACTCGGGTGGCGTACCTTGTACTCAGAATAACCAAAAGATATTCGTTGAAGGTTATACCGTCTACGCTCCGACGTCTAAACACTCCGACAATGAGGTGGAGGCTATGTATGAGGACGTCAGTAGAGCTATACATTCCTCCAAAACCCACTAAACTGTTGTCATGGGGGACTTTTACGCAAAACTGGGCATGCGAGAGGCGGACGAGACGAAAGTGGGGCAATTTGGGGTTGGGAATCGATATCAAGTGGACCTGGATTAGCCCCGATGGTCAGACCAAAAACGAGATAGACTTCATAATGTCTACGAGAAGGCAAGTGTTCAACGATGTCTCCGTGATCCATGCGGTTAAAACCGGGAGTGATCACCGTATTTTTAGAGCCATCTTGAACCTCAACATTAGGCTCGAACGCTCTCGACTTATGAAGTCTACGGTCCGTCCAGCGTCAAGCCAACTCCAAAATCCCGAAAGCTTTCAGATCCAACTGCAAAATCGCTTCGAATACCTCGGTGAATGCGTAGATGTGGACGACTATAACAACAGGTTTGTGGAAACTCTCCAAACCAAAGTGGTCCAAGTTTTACAAAACCCTCCGTTCAAAAGGACAGAAGAAGATCTCTGGTCCCACCGGGAACCCACCAGTCGGCTAAAGGAAGAAAGACGGGAGGTGGTCTTAAAATCAATTTAATACTAATTGTATTAAAGAGGCTATCGAGCGGAACAAATGCTCCAAAGTGTTCGCACGAGATTTGTCTGGTGGACAGAGCCTACTTGCGAAGCTGAAGACTGGGGATGGTAGGATTGTCACTTCCAAGCCCGAGCTTTTGGGTGAGATTGAGAAATTCTACGGAGAGTTATACACATCAACACACGCACCTGTTGTAAGCCTGGCTAATGATCCTAGAGCCAGACTAACCCGGCAGTACACCGACGATATCCCGGACGTCAGCCTGTACGAGATTGCTATGGCCCTGAAACAGCTCAAGAACGATAAGGCGGCTGGAGATGATGGAATTACGGCTGAGCTTTTGAAAGCGGGTGGCAAACCGGTTCTTAAAGCGCTTCAGGAGCTATTTAATTCCGTCATTCTTAAAGGCGAAACGCCTAAGGCGTAGTACAGCAGCGTGGTGGTGTTGTTTTTCAAAAAAGGTGACAATCTACAGGCCGATATCCCTCCTGAGCCATGTCTATAAGCTGTTTTCTAGGGTCACCACGAATCGTCTCGCCCGCAGGTTTGACGACTTCCAGCCTCCCGAACAAGCAGGCTTCCGAAAAGGCTTTAGCACCATAGACCACATACATACGCTGCGGCAAGTTATACAGAAATCCGATGAGTATAACAAACCACTATGCTTGGCGTTTGTGGACTGTGAGAAGGCTTTCGATCCGATCGAGACTTGGGAGGTGCTACAGTCTCTCCAGCGGTGCCAAATTGACCATCGATAAATTAAGGTAATAAAATGTTTGTACCAAAACGCCACCATGTCAATCCGTCTCCAGGATCAGGACTCGAAACCGATCCAACTCCAGCGTGGAGTGAGACAAGGAGATGCCATATCTCCCAAATTGTTCACTGCTGCGTTGGTAGATGTCTTCAAGCTCCTGGACTGGAAAGGACTTAGCATTAACATCAACGGCGAGTACATCACTAATCTCCGTTTTGCAGATGATATCGTGGTCATGGCGGAGACCCTGGAAGACTTGAGCAAAATGCTCAATGACCTCAGCAGAGCTTCCCAACAAGTGGGTAGCTAGCGAAGGATGGATAAGACGAAGATCATGTCGAACTCTCATGTCGCACCCACTACAATTCTAGTTGGTTGCTCTGCACTCGAAGTTGTTGACGAGTATATATACCTGGGAGAAACAGTCCAACCAGGTTGGTCCAACTTCGAGAAAGAGGTGTCTCGTCGAATCCAGCTGCAGCAGCAGGAAAGCCTTGGGGGAGGCCTTTGTTCAGCAGTGGACATCTATAGGCTGAAGAAGAAGAGAAACTCAAACTACCTGTGGGCCCTACAAATATTTGTTTCGTGCGGGAATCAAATCTGTGAGACGCAGAGCAGCAATCGATCGCTCAGCCACGGCGCCAACCGTGTCGTCCCAATATTAAAACATACCGACATTTTATTCTCTGAAAGCGTATTAAAATCTATGTAATTAATAAAATTTAAGTGTCTGTTTGTAATGTCAAAATTATAGCTTCTAAATAAATGTATATAAAATATTTAAATGGTACTTATGCTAGATAAACTATGTAAATTATTTTTTGTCTCTCAGTCTGTTTGTTTCGACTAATCTCATAAACGGCTGGACCGATTTTGACGGGACTTACTAAGATGGTATCTATATCTATTATATGTAGCGCCTATTGCGCTTGCGAAGCAAAGTGTAAATCAATAAGATCGCCACAACTCTATCCTTACAAAACCTAGCTTTTCTATTGACAGTAGATCTCAAATACTAGGGCAGTCATTGAAGCATTATTGCTCCGAATTTTGTACTATGAACCAAATTGCATACAATTTTGGAATTAGGTTCATCTTACCCTTAACTTCAAAAGTGAAAATGATTTGAACTCCGCAACCACACTGGGGGTGGTTGCCACCCCTTTTCGGGGGTGAATTTTTTTTGTTTCAAAATATCCTCGGATATCAATAGAAGGCCTAATTTTAAGCAAAAATCATCTGTAAAGTTTTTCAAAATCCAATACTTTTCAAGTTATTGGCATTTGAAATTTCGCAATTTTTTTCACGTTTTTCATCGGTTTTTTGCAAATACCTCCAAATATATACGTTTTATCGAAAATTTTATAAAGAACAATATTGTAGCAGGTAAAACAATGAACAATTTGATTTTTTATAAAGTATTCTAAGTGCAATATTAAGCTAGATATTAAAGATCAAAGCCGTTTTTTATTTTGTCTGAAATTTAATCGATGTGGTCAAAGACATCTAGCGGCGAGCAGATAGATTTTATGCATACTAAAACAAAAGGGTTTTGTAGTGCTTGAAATAAGCTTTAAAATAAGCACTATAAAAAGTCTTTTACACGTAAAATAATTGAGCTGTGTTGCAAATAAGGGGAGCATCTAATGTTTTTTCTTTTAAATCAATGTGTTTCATAAGTGCCATTTCCACCAAAATTAAAATTAATCGTATTCCGCCTAGAATTAACTTTATTATGAAAAGCTTGATAGATAGTATCAGTTTGACTGCTTCAGGACACATATTTTTCAAAAAGTCACGATTAAAACAAAAAAAAAAGTTTCAAATTTTTAAAAAACCTACTATTTTTCATAATATCTCAAAAATGACGACAGATACTAGCCCCGCACGATGATATTGCGATCGGCGGCCATCTTGGTGACGTAGTCGACCTCGCACCGTCAGTACCGTTCGCAAGTTCAGTCCGCGCTTACCCACTTACGCACATCGAATATTTTGTTAGTTTTTTGTTTTTGTTATCCTGTTTATTGTTGTTCTTGAGTTTTGTTGTTTAGTTTTGTTAGCTGTTACTCGTTAAAATGAGTAAGAAATTAATTCACAATCGTGCTCGTGAAATTATATTAAAGTGGACAATTATTTTGTTAAAGAAAAAGAGGACTGTAAGTTAGTTCTTGAAAGTATAAACCGTGCTTTAAAAAGTACTTCGGACACTACTGAGGACATTTTTTATGAGCGTGTGGCATGTGCCACAGGCGTTGCAAAAAATTGACTAAATTGCGACGAGAGCATGAGTCGGCAACAGCCAGTGGCAGCAAAATGAGAACTCCTACTAAAGGAAAAAGACAAAAGAAGGAATATTTCGACGTTTTCCTTAACAGCTTTAAGAAATATTATACATTCAATGTATACGGTGAGGAGAGAAATACCCACAATGCGCAAAATCTTGGCGGCTTCAAAATTAGACCTTAATTATACCAATAGTGAAACTACATTAAGAAAAATAATTAAATGTGATTTAGGCTACCAATTTAAACGATGCTACAAAAAAGACTGGCTAATTCAAAGACCCCAAATTCAAGCGTGGAGGGCTAAATATTTACGACGTATGAAAGAAAATGACTCGCTTGCTAATAACAAAAGACCCGTTATTTATCTCGACGAAACGTGGATACACGCACACTACACGGTAAAAAAATGTTGGCAAACAGCAACCGATGTCGGAGTGAGACGGAACGACAGCCCCGGCCGCCGATGGATAATAGTTCACGCGGGAAGTGAAAGCGGTTTTGTTGACAATGCCCTTTTAATGTTTAAAGCAGACACCAAAACGGGGGATTACCATGATCAAATGAATGCTGAGAATTTCACCAAGTGGCTTACAGAAAAATTAGTACCCAACATACCACGCAACTCCATAATTGTGATGGACAACGCCCCTTATCACAGTAGGGAAGAGAATAGGCCACCAAATGAACAATAAAAAACAGTTGATGGTTGAGTGGCTACAAGCTCACAACATCGACTTTCCCAACGACAGTACAAAACCTGAACTGTATTTATTAATTAAACGGCACAGACCGCGAAAAATTATAAAATTGTCAATTAATGCCAATGGCCATGAGGTCGTTAGATTACCACCCTACAACTGCGACCTCAACCCCATTGAGTACATCTGGAACCTGGTAAAGATGAGGGTGTCAGAAAAAAATGTGGAGCAGTTAGAAGCTCTGACATTGGAGGCGTTGGCGTCAATAACTCCAGATGACTGGCGAAAGGAAGTCAATCATGTTAAACGGCTTGAAGAGGAATATTGGAAAAAAGATCGTAATGACGAGTTATTTATCATAAATACGGCAGACGACAGTGAATCGGAAACGACAGACACAGAAAGCAGTTCTGATTCGGAAGACTGTATGAGTGGAATTGAATAAATAGGGTAAGTTATATTGAATTATATATAAAAAAAATTTACATACTATCCTGGTGTTATTTGGTACTCTGGTTTAATTCCCGCTCACAAATTAACAGAAATGTAGTTAGCAAAAGTTAATAAACATGTAAGAAAGATATACGAATAAGTATATTTTTCTTACGTCTACAAGAATTATTTCCTTGAATTTTTTAATATGAAAGTTTATTTGTCAGAATATGGATGAGTAGGTATGTGTATGTAAATAAAATTTTAAAAAACCATTAATACTATAATTTTGCATTTAACATTCTTTTGCTAGCTGTCCTTTCGTGTGACAGATGACGTCACAAAGCTGTTATTGTGACAAGGTTCCATCGCAATATCATCGTGCGGGGCTTATACGTATAAAAGTGTACAAATTAAAAATTTTGGTATTTTTCTGACAAATAATTTGGCTCTTTTGTTTTTTCTGTCAAACAAAAATTGACCGAGATATGATTGTTTAAAGAGCGCGTGGCAGCGCAATCACAGCCTCCTCTTTAATCTTTCACCGTTTTAGAAAAAGGTTATTTACTATATATTGCAATGAAAGATGTTGTAGCTCTCTTAATTACCTTTACAATGATTTTTTATAAATTGTGGTCCAAACACTTATCATATTTTTTTCTACTTAGTAACTGAAAATTATATTATTTACTCTAAATTAATTTATTTTTAAATATGTAATCATACAGCTGATTTACTGTTTTAATTTAGGGGTAGTTTTAAAGGTAGAAAAGCTTAAGAATATGATAATCATTTTCGAGAGTGTGGAATAATATTTAAACCCTTTTCATTTTCTTGGTGGTAGGCCATAACATCCGCCGTAATGTTATATCTATTGTAACTACATACGTACCTGTGTTTGTTACGCGAAATAATAGCCCATGCTGGTATTTGTAATTGGACGCTATTTTAGGCTGTTGTTGATTGTGCAACACATGTATTCAGCGTTGACGATGAGTTAACTCCTCCCTCCATAAGATAGTAGCAACTCTTGCTTCTGGCGGCGTCCGCGCTGCCTTTGGTGTCCGCCGGGATGATCTTTGTTTTCCATTGATACAGCTTCCAGGATGCTGCAGCGGCCAATCGGATATATAGAATAATTGAGCTCCAGCTAGGTTTAGCTGCTATAATTGGCCAAACGTTTTCTTCTGGCACGGAGATGTCGCCTGCCTTATTGATAAGTTCATGGATGCTGTCTAGTGAAATGTCTTCTAATTGGAGTTCGTATTGTATTGATTGTTCTGAGACTTGATGTTGATCTGGTAACGGTATGATTTCGTTTATGATGACCGTGTCAGTGTAAGATCGCAGTGTCTTGTTCATGACGATCATCTGGCAGTCTTCTGTTAGTGCAACGAGATGAATTCCAGATAGTTTCTTGTAGTCTGTCTTGGTGTTGCATTGTGTTTTGGCGACTTCGTCTTCTCTGAAAACAAGTAGCCAGTTGTTATCTCCGATCTTCTGAACTTTTCCTCTTCTTAAGTTCATCGTGGCATGAGTGCAATTTGCTGCGCGATGCTGGATGAGTGATAGTATGCAGTCATCTGTGTCTTCGATTCTTCTGGCGTCGAGGTGCTTGCAAAGCTGAGTGTTGTCGGTCAACGGCTGACAATCTTCTTCCAGGTAAGCGTACTCATCGTTACCAAGTGCTAGGTACTTGGACTTAGGGATTTTGGAATTGAATAGAGATGGACAAAGTCAAAGGTTTTTGGGCTAATTGAAGGAATTTATAAGTATAAAGTTAACCGAGTGTTCTGTACTATAAGCTTTAACTTTAATTGACTTCTTTATCCTGTATATGTTACTAATGCTAATACTAGGTACTGGTCTAAGTGAAAGCTTAGCTTTCTAAATTTCTTAACTCTTGTATTAGATTTTGGGGATTTACTATACTAGGATGCATGTTAAGAACATGTTAAGAAAACCCTGTCCGACCCATAAGGATAATAAAGGTTAGGTAAACACTTGACCAGCGGCTCAGGGGGAGGCCCTGAGTCGGTGGAGGGAGGCACTCCGCACACCAGCTGCCGGCCACCGGACGATTGGAGCGATTCGTCCGGTGTTGGAGGGATGGGTTGGGCGCCGGCATGGCAGCCTCACCTACCGCTTGGTGCAGGTACTGACCGGACATGGGTGCTTCAGTCACTACCTGCACCGTGTCGCCCGTCGGGAGGAGTCACCGCGGTGTCACCACTGTGACTCTCTCGACGACACGGCCGAGCACACCTTGGTGGAGTGCCCGGCCTGGCGAAACGAGCGCCGCGATCTCGTTGCGGTGCTCGGAGGCGGAAGCCTCTCCCTGGCAACCATGGTGCGAGCCATGGTTGAAAGAGAGAGTGCATGGGAGGCTGCCGCCTCCTTCTGCGAGACCGTCCTCTTGCAGAAGGAGGCAGCGGAGAGGGAGCGGGAAGAGGATGCTCTTGCCGCTCCCCTCCGGCGTAGACGGGCGGGGCGAAGAAGGCGGGGGACATACCCCCGTCTCCTTTAGCCCCCGAGTGTGACCAGCGTGTGTGGGTAGCTCCCCACGCGCATTGCACCGGTCACCACGTCTGGGGATTATCCGTTCCCGGGTAATCCTCCTTAGGCGCGGAAACCGGCCTATTTAGGCCGGTAAGCCCTGAGAGTGGCCTGGAGTCAGATCTCTGTCTGTCAGAGTGTCTTTAGTGGGTATTCCCGGCGCCGGCCGGGCGAGTCCCACACACGCCGTTCGCCTAGCTAGCGACGGAACGGTGCGTAAATACATTTTCACTCGTAAAAAAAAAAAAAAAAAAGGTAAACACTTGACCAAATATGATATAAAATTTTACATAATCATCATAGTAACAATACTAATGAATTTTGAAATAATCTTTTTTTCCAGGGAATTAATTCCAATTTCCCCGAAATTTGGTAATTTTAAAAAAAGTGACAACACCGGTATTAGTATGAGCGAATAGCGACGCGACCACGTGCCGCCTGCCCTGCCAACCTCTTTTTACGAAATAATATTTATTTTTTAGTGGGATTTTTTTTAAGTTTAGCCCGGCTTTGTAGGCATTAGTAGAATCAGTTATCGATACCTAACAATACCTTCACGGATCGGAAAGGGTTTTCTTTACATATTGTATAGAGAAGCACTAACGTAATCAACTATACCAAAGTTAGGATCTTTATTGTCCAAAAAAGTATTATACCACCTTCTTGAATAAAGTATATATGTATATAGGCTACTCTTATCTAAACGACGTTGTTTTGTTTTCGACAACCACGCGAACGAAGTCGCGGGCACAGCTAGTAATACATGGAGCACCATGTAGTAATATAATATTTTAGGAGATCTCACTCACCACTCACACACTGAAATTACTTTACACGTATCCATAGGTACCTACAGATACAGATATGGCGCCGTTTTTTATGTAATCAACTTGTAAGTAATAATGAACTTACTTCCGAGTTTTTTCATTCGGCGCATAGATGTTGCTATTTATAAAAATGTATTTATCGCCGTGATTTGTTTAACCAACTTAAAAAAAAAAAATTACGATTTTGAAATCGATTATAAAAAATCGATTATTCGAAAATAATAATCGATTAAAAGAAAAATCAATTATTTTTTAACATCCCTATAAAGGACGGGTGGGGTGCATTGTCATTGCTGTGGAGTCGGTTGCATTTGTAAATTAATACCTATAACACTATAATGTTATAGATTTTTATTTCAAAAGTTCTGAATTTTTTTTTAAGTTTAAAGTCTGTTTTCCTTTTAGTTTTGTAAACGTCAGGGTAGTGTTGCAAATTAGCTGTTCATATTTTTTTTTAAATATTTTCATTGTTGGAAAAATTATTTAAAAACAATTACCGATTAATTTAATTACAATTTAGATATATATTTTTTTTGTAATTTTGTGGACAGCTTTGATCTGTTTTAACTTTTAGATAGCACTAACGGCCGCCAGCGGCTTCGTTCGCATGGAGTTAGTTATGCTTCGCTCCTATTTGTCACAGTGTGATGTTTTTTAGCCTAAAGCCTTCCTGGATTAATGGGCTATCCAACGCCAAAAGAATTTTTCAAATCGGACCAGTAGTTCCTGAGATTACCGCGTTCAAACAAACAAACTCTTCAGCTTTATATAATAGTACTAGCTTTCCGCACGCGGCTTCGCCCGCGTGGAATTCGGTTATATCGCGTTTTTTAGATTTCCCTCGGGAATAAAACTAATTAAATGACGATTGATCAGTTTTCGACCAGGGATGAAAAATGATTAAATTACTAAAATATACTACATTACTGTAATGTACATATAACTTTTCTGAAGTTATACGTTTAGGGGGATTAAAAATATATGTTGGCCGATTCTCAGACCTACTCAATACGATACGCTCACAAAATTTCATGAGAATCGGTCAAGTCATTTCGGAGGAGTATGGGAACGAAAACCGTGACACGAGAATTATAAGATAGACTAGTATTCAACTATACATTTTTAGATATTAGACTGAATACTACGAATATCTGTTTCCAGATATTCTTTCCAAAAAATATTAATATATTTGAAGGAAGATGGTTTGGTGCGTATTTTTACCGTGTAGTAATCGCAACGCCCCCGCAAGGGGGCGTGGCGAGCGACGCCTAGGGCTTTGGCCCCCTGGTCGCAGAGTCTAATAATTTATCAGTCCGCTACTGCGGACCCCTCACTTGGTTCGGCTAACAATGGCCTGTGAGCCTTATGACGTGCGTGAGTTGCGCACGTCTGTGAATGGTTGCGATGTGTATTTCTGTAGGCGCGCCACAGGACCCACTCACGGCCTGCTTTCTTCACGGCACCCCGGCGGTCAGTCCCCGCCAGGTGAGACCCCCAGTTGCCCTGAGGGAAGCCCAGCGGAGGACGACCAGCGACAGGTGGTGCCGACTCGACGCTCCTACAGAATAAGGGTGTAATTACCCCCGCCCGTCCAGTCCCCAGCTATGTACGGATTCCTTTCGGGCTAAGGGGTAGTTATGTGTGAGTATGGGCGGCATTGTGTTGTATTTGTAACACCGCCCAGTGTCAACGCGTACCGCTGCCCGCGCTGCGCATACGCGTATGTGTATAGCGTCTGTGGAGTTAAATGACTGTTCGAGCGAGTGTTTGTATATAAGTGTAGGAGTTCAGTGTGCAGGTGGGCTGCGTGTAGCCGGGTGCAGCTCACCTGGGAGTCCAGTCTGGTGCGATGGGGTCGTCGTCCGCTGTCAGTAGCTTTAATAATTTAAAAAGTTTCGAGTTCCATTTAAAACAATCATCATCATCATCATCATCTCAGCGTTAATCCCAGTCGCATCCGCAGCTTTTTCAGCTTTGGAGTCTGGGGCCCGCTTTACCAGTCTAACTGCTGATTTTGGCTAAACTTCGATATTTTCCGTGAAGCGACTGCCGTCTGACCTCAAAAACCCGAAGGCGATATCGAAGCATTGCAGTTAGACCAATAGTTAGACTTTTGAGGGCTCCAACTACCCGTAACGACTGCCATTAGATGTCCGTATGGCAACCGGGATTAACTGCTTAACGTGTCTTTCGAGGCACGACCGGACCAGTGCAAATATTCATATTTATGCATACAAATATTTGCACTGCGCATGATCGAACCCGCGCCTCCTTGCGCAGCGGCCGCGTTCGTTACCGCTACGCCACGGAGGGTGTCCATAGTAGTAGTATAGATTTTCGTTTTTTTATTATACTGAACACTACGAATATCTGTTTCCAGATATTCTTTCCAAAAAATAAAACAAACGTATAAAGCTCTGGATTTTGAATGTGTATTTTTACCAGCATGTGTGAAGAGGTGTCATAAAAAGCTTGTAACCAAACCATAGCGCGATTCAGAAAACCGTACATCGCCATCTATCGAGCAAGGAGGTAAACTTTTTACGCTTTTTGCATGATGTGGTTTGAATTTTCTATTTCTTTTTGATTAGAATCTAGGTAATTCCACGGAATTCATATTTCCCTTATGTTTTTTTTTATTATTTAAATTTTCTCTACAAAACTTAAAATAAGAAATTGGTACGCAGTGACGGAGACGGTAGACACAAATTAACTTATACTTCCAGATATTAACATGTACCCATGTTCAATTTTCAGATGCGGAGGAACTGACTATACTACTACGAGGAACGGACGCCGTCAGTGGGGACTGGTCATCTCTTAGCTGCCATGCCGTATTTTAATTTCTGAATTGTTTTTTGTGTGTTTTCTATGGACGCTCTCAGCTTACAGTCAAGACCAAAAGTCGAGTTACAATCTCACAAAACTATGGCCAAGCAATACTAGTTGTAGTTACGACCTTCTTCTATAATAAAGTTTGATACACACTTATACACTTTGACAACTTGCTGCCCGCTTATGATTGATAGGTACTACTTACTAATTTCAACGCTCACAGTAAGTGTTTAAATAGCCTAGCGGTTCTTGTCTTGATAGGCGTTCAAGGTGGTTCGAGTTCAAATCTAATAACTTACAAAATATTTTTGAAATGTTTATTGGTGAGTTATGAATGCTGACAACAAAAATATGTAAAAATACCGATCCGCAACTTAACGATGATACTTTATTTTAAGATTTTTTCTATATTAGAGTCATTATATTAGACGGTAGATTTGAAACAAACTGAACAAAAAATATTCCACTACCTACAATAAGTATTATTAACTACAATAACTCAAATAATATTACTTAGCTGTTGTTGGTTGGTGAATATATAGTTACGAGTTCGTGTTATTAGTTTTACTTTTTTAATCAATATGCAGGCATATGCAGTAATATATCTCAAATATCATAATATGAAACCGGCTTTTGTGTAAGTTGTTTTTATTATTATTTGGGTAAGGTGCAAACCAATCTCTTGTTGAAAGTGTGTAATAAATTTGTTATTGTTTTAGAGAAATACTGTAAGCCAAAGTCAAGAGGTTGGAGGACGAAGGTGGCTTATGTGTCGAGACAAGTGGAACAAAACAACAATATTTACCGTTGAATAAACCTTTGAATCTTGCGAAGAAGAGAGGTTGCATTTGTGGTTTAAAAATAAACTGGCGATACTGGTGGAGACTTATCGAGCTAAACAAAAAAAAAAACAATTTATAACAATCACAGTGCAGAAGTGTCCTACAAAGTGTTTTAAATATATGTCATTATATATCGTAATAACGAACTCTAAACCAACTCGTAAAGTAATTTAGCTAAGTGACAGTAATATGTTCGGTTGGCTTAATGGCTAACAGATGTCGCCTTTTGCAATTTCAATACAAACTACTTTTGGTAAATTATAAAAACAATAATTTCGGAATTCGATAAGAAATAAGTTCGTTTACTTTTGAACTAAGAAAGCGCTTGAAGATTATAATCTCATGCCTTCAAACTCCGAAAAAAGGCACTGCAGGATGGCATGCTATACACGCAAAAAATTGTAAATGTAATAAGCACTGTTTTGTGTTCTAAGCATAGATTATTTTATGATTGTAATAATATTCAGGTTAAGCTTCAATCCTCTTTTCTTTAAGAAAATGAATAATTAAGCTATAACCTCTTTAATGATAACGTGTAATACTATAACTTTCATATCTAAAAACCAAAAATGCTTTTTATATTTTTTACCATAATAATATCATAAGTTTGTCAAGGATTACTTTTATATAAAATATTACAATGCTGCCATTTCAACGTTTGTTTCATTTATTAGTATAAGTATATCTATACCGAATAATATATAACTTTATAATATATTGCATTATATTATTTATTATATTATATCTTAAACTAAAACATATAATAAAAACCTATTTTGGTATAAATATTCAGTAAATTTTCCTATTCGTTTAAATATTATTTGCAAACATTTTTATTTTAAAATACAAATCAGTTATCATAATTTTAAATTATAAGAAAAAAAAAAAAGATTTGCCGTTATTAAGGATCGAACCCACAATCGCTCGCTTATGATAGACCATTGTTAAGTGCGACCGCTAACTTAACTTCAAATGAAGTAACGAAATTTTGCATTACTTTAAAGAAAGATGAAGACTGCGATAATAAAAATAATGCGTTAGTGTGCGTGGCCGGTTTAGCGCAGGCGACAGTAGTCTTTAAGGGTCAATTCATACTAGCGCAGAGTCGAAGCGCATCGAAGCGTCAATCCGAAACTTAATATAGCAAATTCACCCTTATTTCCACAATGTAATGCACATATTTCTTCCAAGGAAAAAAAAAGACGCGCGAATTCACGCACATTCGAGGGAATTCGCGCGAGTAACTCTGATTGGTGCGCGCGCATTCGCGCGAAGCCAAGCGGCTATTAGGCGAACTACGCGCCGTCTGGTCAGTCGGCAATCGGAATCGGACGGAAACTGTCTTGTGTCGAAGTGAATCACAATGGAAAACGTCGAGAAATTAATTTATTTGGTCCAAAAATACGAATGTTTATTTAATTCGAAGTCCAAACATTATAGCGACAAAAATTCAAAAAGTAATGCGTGGGAAAAAGTTAGCAGTGAATTGAAACTACCTGGTAAGTACTAAGTATTTATTATTATTACACATGTTTGCGCTTCCGTGCGACGTTGCCAGCTCACATGCTGGCGCGTCGTAAAGCGGCGCAAAAACAAACCATTTACGTCAAGAAGTAACATGTAATTTCACACATTTAATATATATAATATTTTATAATCTTGTCCTATTTCTTAACATCGTGTTATCTTTTCATTTTGCCATGATACTGCCCCATGCTCAGAATTGAAATAGGACTTAAAGATCTCTCTAATCTCCATGGCATCCACGTTTTGATTACCGGTTATATCCATATTTTGACTGTCAACGGAATAATTTTGTAAAATGCTGTTATTGGGCACGGCAATGTCTTCCGACACAAAATCTTCCATAATATAATTATGCAGACACGTGCATGCAAGAATCATGGTATCTAAATACTTTGGTTGCATTCTTATACGTTTTTGAAATACTTCAAATTTTTGTTGTAATATTCCGAAGGCACTTTCCACAATACGCCTTGCTCGGCTTAAACGATAATTATAGATTTTCTTCTGGCTATTGTTTAACAGCTCACTACCAGGATAAGGTCTCATAATATGTTCAGACAGAGGGAATGCTTCGTCGCCAACAAAAACATAAGGAACTGTGTTTGTCATACCTGGCAAGTTTTTATTAGGCGGTATACTAATCATATTATTTTGTAATAGTTGGCCGAATTTGGAACTGCTCAATATGCCGCTATCGTGATTACGTCCATATGCTCCAATGTCTACTATAATGAATTTATATTTAGCGTCAGCAACAGCTAACAAGACAGTGCTGAAAAACTTTTTGTAATTGTAGTACAGACTTCCGCTGTTCCAGGGTGCCATTATATTGACATGCTTTCCGTCGATCGCACCTATACAATTGGGAAAATTCCATAGAATTCTAAAATCTTCCTCGATTTTAATCCATGACTCTAGCGCTGGTTTTGGCATAACAAGAGGCTGTAAATATTTCCATATTGCAGCACAAATTTCATGTACAATTGTGCAAACTGTACTATAGCCCATGCGATAATTATGAGCCAGTGATTTGCAACTAATAGCAGTAGTTAGAAACCTGTAACAAAGTATTAATATTATAAAGTATAAAAGTATTAATTAAGTACATATATTTAATTTGTTTTTTTCAGTGGCTGAATGTCAGAAACAATGGAAGAAACTACGTGATTGCTATAAAAAGGCTCTAAGATTAAGACTATATAAAAGCGGATCTGCGCGAAAAAATGAAAAACCAATTAAATTTGAGAAGGAGTTGGAATTTTTAAAACCCTACCTCCAGGACAAACCACAAACATCAAACCTAGGTTGTTCTGAAGATAGTTTAGATATAAACACGGAAGATAACACAATGATAGAGTCACCAGCACCACCATCAGATGTCATGCAAAGTCCACGCTCTGATTCATCGTTGTCAAATTATAGCACCAGAAAAAAATCACTGCCCCTATCGCAGCTATTATTCACACAATATCTCGAAGCCAAAGAAAAGGATCCATTAGATGTGTTTTTTTTATCAATGAGTGGAACAGTAAAAAAAATGCCTGTATCAATACAATCCGAATTAAAGAAGTCAATACTTGGCCTAGTTACCGACGCAGAAGTGAAACTTGCCTCAGAGGAAAGAAACGATACTCCACCATCTCTGATTAACTACCATGAAACACAACAACAGCGGCCACTTAAAACTACTCAGCAAAATTATTATCCGCCATCTACTTCAACTTACATCCCATCCACCATGACCATTCAACAAAATCCAAATATATTCGATACCAGTTTGGTCCCACCACCATCACCCTACGTACCACAGCCGATTTCAACAATGCAGCATCAGCGGCAACCGAATTTAGATGAAATCGAAGACTATTTGCAAAAAGTTGACAAATAGTAATAATTCATTAATTCATTATTATTGACCTTAGAAATTATGATTCTACATGGCAAATAATTACCTATATAAGAATTTTTTTAAATAAAGATTTTCAAATATAAGCTTGTTTATTTATTATATTGGTTAACTTTTCTACCAGCTTTACCGAGAGTTTAAATATCTTCTTGTTATTCTTATTAGTTATATTTATATAAAAATTACAAAAAGACGTAAAACTCACCTTAAGCAGACTGATATTCGCTCTTCAACGGAAATGGGTATCGTTAATTTAGTTTCTTGTTTTACAGTGTGTGGCTTCAAAATATTGACCAAGTTTTCAAATTGATCATAGTTCATTTTATAATAGTCGTAATAAATACCCAAGTATTTATTACGACTATTATAAAATGAACTATGAATCACATATAAATCTGCGCAAAAAGAAATGAATTCACCAGATATACGTCTTTTCTTCCACAAGTCATGAACTCCAAAATTTCGCAATTTTCTTTTTCTTTTTTCTGCGTTTTCTTCTTCTTCAACTTCTGATATAAGCAACATCATAGCAAGATCAATGTCAACCATTTTATACGAGTTTCAACAACGAGATTCAACTGGCAACTGGTGTCCGTCACTAATGCCACGAAAAAGCGCGAGAATGCGCGCTAATTCACGCGAATACGCGCGCATTCGTGCGACTTCGCTTTGATTGTGAGGAATTTGACGCTTCGATGCGCTTCGACTCTGCGCTAGTATGAATTGACCCTAAGGTGGAAATGGACTTCTACAGCTGATTGTACAATATGTTTCTGCATCGTTCTCACACGGTTGATTTCAACATGAATGATGTAATCAAATATTTGTAACAATAGCTTGAAAATTTAAAAGAGTGTCCATGGAGTTTCTTGCCTGTTCTTCTCCATAAGTACCTACTCTTTGGAATGGGCGACTAACTTCATCTTTTTGACTGACCGACCTTCTGACAATTCAAAAGTACCTGTAACTGGTTTATTTGAAATAAATGATTTGATTTGAACCAGATAAAAAGACCTATGTATATCATTATATGGTGGCCAAAATGCAGATATGAACAAACTTAGTTAATAAGCTGTGCTGAATGACCCGAACGTTGCCAGCCTTCCAGCCTACAATATTTTTATTGAAAGGCCACCGTTTCTTAAGAAAGGCTTAGGTACCTATATCATTTGACCACGTGCGAAGCCGGGGCGGGTCGCTAGTGAATAATAAATGGAAATTAAATGAGGAAAGACAAAAACATAAATGTGATCTTACCTTTCAGTGCGACGTCTGAGGCTGTATTTGAGTGACTATTTTTTGTAGGTGCATCAGATTTCATATTTGTCGTGGAAATTCTAAGAATGCCTTTCAAGGGCTAGATCGGCCGGAAGATCTAACTTCGTGCCACTCTCAGGGCTTACCGGCCTAATTTTGGCCGGTTTTCGCGCCAAGGGACTATACCGGAGTACCGGAGTAATCCTCAGACGTGGTGACCAGTGCAATGCGCGTGCGGGAGCTACCCCACATGCTGGTCACACTCGGGGGCGAGCGAGCGCCGCAACGAGGTCGCGGCGCTCACCCTGAGCCGCTATTCGGACCCGCCTTACCTCCTCGAAGGCGGATCGTTCCCCCCGTTCCCGGGCCGCGACACGGTGTCGATGCACCTGGAACAGAACCAGGGGATCAACCTCCCACGGGGGCGTGCCCGCGAGTACGCCGGCAGCCCCATGATTGACGGTGCGGTACGCCCGCACGGTCCGTGTCGCGATGACCCTCTGCGGCTTTGGCAGCAGTCGGGAAGCATTTTAATCTTTTTTTTATAATTGAGGATAGAAAATGTTTGTTAGTATAAGTAAGTAGATACTGTCAAAAATTGTAATAAACTTTTGAGCAAACCTTTCAAATCATCAAAATCATCATGGCAAGCTGCCATAGAACTTAACACGATCATTGATCTCATAAAATAAGCTTTTGAGAATGTCATTAGATTAAAGATCAATCACGTTCATTTGTAAATGACTCGGTACCTCCTCAATGTCACACGAAAATGCATTTGCAAATAGCTTCACTCCACTAGAAACCTTTTCAATTCTATTAGCATATCTTTCATTTTATCATTTTTTGAATTTTAGTTTATTTTACAAAAGTCGCGGGTCGCAAGGAAGAGGGCCCCGGGCCGCGGGTTGCAGACCAGTGGCAAAAGCGGAACTAAGTAGAAGCGATTTATGTGCATGCACACAGTTCAATTTACTTTCATTTATTTAACTTCCTACCTATAAACCTGGATCATTTGCGTCTGTTTGCCCTACGCACTACAGTAGAAATACCTAATGTATGTACTTGTCATGTAGATGTGCTTGTGTAGAACAAAATAGCCGGGAACGATTTGACGTTAAAAATCTGACTTCTGTACTGCAGGTCACGGGTTCGATTCCAAACACAACAAATATTTGTTTGGAGAGTATGAGGAACAGGGAGGATTACAAAACAACAAAGGAAAGGGAGGATCCTCCGATCAGACAGGTGTTATGTCTGGCGGGCCCAACAGTTGATGATGAGAAGTTGTAAGTCTGTATGCTATCGCACGGTATACTCTGCTTGAGAGATGTGGAATTCGTGTGACGTCAGTATGACGTCCGTATGACACGATCTTCCATGTAGCGTTTGTAGATACCGCTATATTTGTATTGACATACGAGTACCTAGCTGTCCGGGTCTGGCTGATTGTGTTTGTGAGTTTATGTTTGTAAACGCAGAGATCAGAGGTTCCACAAGTATCTCTGTCGGACATACTTCTATTACCTCTGTACTCTATGGGCATGTCTAGCTGTAGACTGAAATGTGATGGTGTGTATATGTATCTATTGAATGCGGGCAATATGTAAGGGGCAGAGTGAAATTAAACCAATAACCACATTGCTAATGACCCTTTATTGAAGAAGGAATAGAATATAGTTATAAAAAAGAAACGCTATGTCGATCTCCACTTTATACATTGTGTATCGAAACAAACTACAGAAAATATTGCTGTTAGCACAGCTTGAAGACCATGACGCACGTTACGACATGAAGGGTGCCTCGCGGTCCGCTAGCTTCTTGGCTGGCTGGAAGGCTGGCAACGTTCGGGTCATTCAGCACGGCTTATCAACTAAGTTTGTTCATATCTGCATTTTGCCCACCATATAATGATATACATAGGTGTTTTTATCTGGTTCCGCCGCATCTGAAAATTGAACATGGGTACATGTAAATAACTGGAAGTATTGAAAATCATATTCTTGGTTGGTTACAGGTGATCTAGAGCTAAACGAAAGAATAAACTGCATATGTTTAAATAAAATGTTTGCCAGGTGTTTATAACAGCTAGATACCATTACAAATAAAACCCACTCCGACCAATCAATCAATACTCCGGATGGGACGCACATGGCACACTAGAACTTAATTTATTCCCCACCCGCCCCATCATTTTAAATCACTGTTAACTATAATTTACATGATATTGGTTAGCAGGCCTAACGCTACTTATTCATATTTGCACTGCGATATATAGGTCGTTTCCTAAGAGTGTCGAATACAAAGACAATCAAAGCATGGACCAGCCGAGGTCTTTTATGTCACAAATCTTTCATGAAGACGACGTCACAGTAGCGAACCCGAATGAAGACAGAATGAAGAACACTTTGTGTGATGTGATACAAAGAAATGACCTAAATTAATATAACAACAAAAAGATGGAAATTGAACTTAAAGGAAACTGATGTCTTTAAAGAGTGTGGTACTAACCTTCATTTGTAGCTTCCTCGCACATGTTATTAGTACTACTTGGTGTGCCCTCTGCTCGGATGTGTCACGTCTCTCTTCTGAGAAGTCTCCCGTCTGAATGACGCAGTGCCGGGGTGCGGCACTGCGACACAGCCTGCGAATGCCGATCAATGCAGGTCCTCATAGTGCGCAAATGCATTTCAGGAGGCTGAGTAGAGATTATACGGTTCTAATTTCGGTCTAGCTTGCTCTGTTGCTCAAAGGATTTTGGCGTTAGTTCAGTGGTCACGGCCTCGAGTTAGAAGTTCTAAGTCGTTGGTTCTCTTACATTTCATCCAGGTTTAATCTGTTTTTAAACGGTGCTTTAAAATTCGATGGCGTGTAAAAACTACCAACCCATACTTTATTTGCCTGTAAAAATACAGCCCAGTCGCTGTCATTTTTCACAGAGACAAATCCTTTGTGATGTGTCCCTGCTTATGTGGTGAGGGTGATTTTATGCCCTGACACTAATATATGCTGTGATGGTCCGGAAACCACGTGAATTCATCATCATCATCATCTCAGCGTTTATTCCGCTCGGGACCGCTTTTATCAGTCTAAATGCTGATTTTTGGCTAAACTTCGATATTTTCCGTGAAGCGACTGCCGTATGACCTTCACAACCCGAAGGCGATATCAATGCATTGCAGTTAGACCAATTGTTGGACTTTTGAAGGCTTCAACAACCCGTAGCGACTGCCACTAGATTTTCGGATGGCAACCGGGACCAACGGCTTAAAGTGCTTTCCGAGGCACGACCAAACCAGAAGAAATATTTACATTCATGCATACAAATATATGCACTACGCGGGGTTCGAACCCGCGCTTCCTAGCGCAGCGGCCGCGTATGAATTATAAAAATATTAATAATATTAATATTTGCACTACTCTGGTCGTGCCTCAGAATGCACGTTAGGTAAGTCGTTGGTCCCGGTTGCCATACGAACATCTAGTGGCAGTTGTTACGGGTTGTTGAAACCTTCAAAAGTCCAACAATTAGTCTAACTGTAATGCTGCGATATCGCCTTCGTGTTGTGGAAGTCAGATTCGGAGGCAGTCACTTCACGGAAAATATCAAAGTTTAGCCAAAATCAGCAGTTAGACTGGTAAAACGGATCCCAGACTCCAAAGCTGGAAAAGCTTCGGATGTCACTGAGATTAACGCAGAGATGATGATGATTATTTCTTTTGACTTGATAAAGTGTTCTTTACAAGAATTTAAAGAAATTAAATACTATTTAGCATGTTAGTTTAACACTAGGTCAGCGTTCTCGATAAAAAAAGCTCAGCCTTGTTTCAATCCGTGTGATTTCACACTACACGATATTTATACGACACAAATAGGTAATTATGTTTTTTAGTAAGTACTTAGGTAAACTCAAAGTCGTGGTGGCCTAGTGGTTAAAACACCAGCCTCTCAAGTATGAGTGTGCGGGTTCGATTCCAGGTCAGGCAAGTACCAATGAACCAGTACCGAGACCGCGTCTCGGCAAACGTAGCGTGGGACGCCCTTGGGCGAGATGGAGCGACGACATCAAAAAGGTGGCTGGTAGTGGCTGGCGGAGAACTGCTCGGGAACGAGCTTGTTGGCGTGCCATGAAAGAGGCCTATGTCCAGCAGTGGACGAGTAAAGGCTGATGATGATGATGATGATGATGAAGTACCAATGTAACTTTTCTAAAGTTATATATACTTTCTAAGTATATCTTGGACACCAATGACTGACAATGGTGAAGGAAAACATCTTGAGGAAACCTGGACTTTATAAGTCCGAAATCGCCAACCCGCATTGAGCAAGCGTGGTGATTACGCTCAATCCTTCTCTGTATGAGAGGAGATTTGTGCCCAGCAGTGGGACGATAAAAGGTTGATGATGATGAGGTAAACTCATGCCTCATTTTCAAGGGGGTGTGCAGAAAATACAGAACGCATGTTATGATACTTATACAGAGTGGTGCTGACAATACGACAATAAATGAAAACACAGACCATGCTGGTTCATAGGAATAATCCTGAAAGATAGAAAAAAACCTAACATCAAAAATAAAAAAAAATGAAAATTTCAAACAAACTAAATCGCATAAAATTGCAAACGGAATAGAACATCCTTTAAAATATTGGTTCAATGACCTCCGATCAGCGGGCGACAGCGCGTTCCTGTATCGACTTGCTTTTTCGCCCCATTATTATTAAAGTTTAGTACCGCTGGATGCGGCGGTCATCAACCTCTAAGCGCTTCCCTATCAACATGTACATCTTGTAGAAAATGTGAAAAATGAAAAATAATTTCCTGTGACTAAACTAATGGACATATTTATATAATTTTTTTATGGGTAGACTGAGAATGTGTTGAGGTACACGATGTTTAATTTATTGTCGTATTGTCAGCACCACTCTGTATAGCCGTTTGGTTTTGTTACGATTGCCAAATGTACCCTAAAATGCATAAATAACCAAAATACTTCAAAATTAGCAATAAAGCTCTCTACGTCACAAAAGTGCTTAATCAGCACTTTCGTCACGAGTACATCATTCAGTTAGTCTGCGTTCAATCTTTATCGCGAGCACATCTCTTAGACGTACCAGTTCATCCTGTCTGTATCTAAGTGCTAAATATAGTGTTTTAATTAAAAACGTTTTTTTAAAACCTCTCCGACGTTTTCCCGTCTAACAATTGGTGGCAGCGCAAAAGGATTTTAAAAATCTGGAAAACGCCTCAGACATTCAGTGTGCAAATCATAGTGCCGAACCAGACTCATTCTATACCCACATCTTATCTATCTATTCTAAATGCCATAAAATCCAACTCTTACCCGCGTGTGTACTTCCTGTGAAATACCGCGAGTTCAGAGTGCAAATCCAGTTCCAGTGTTCCTGAAAATAATTCAGGTACTTACACCGTCCCTGAAATCAGGTGATCATGTTCCTGTCTCTTCTCGTCACCGCAGCTGCAATCCTGTAAGTGAAATCAACATAATAACTCGAAATCCAGTGCAGTGCCGTGTGTTCAAAATCATAAATAAAATATAATCCAGTGCAAAGTTACAGTGAGACTTAGTGATAAAATCCGTAGTCAAAACATTCGAGCTTCTACGAAGCGGAGGGCTTATTAGCTCGACTCGACGCATTCTTAGCATACTTTGTAACCGTTGTACTTTATTATTTTGTATTCTATTTTTATTAGCTTTGTTTCGTTTTATTTTCCGGCCTATATGCCAACCGAAAAATCTGAATCAAGGGCAGAGCTCGTTACTCTGTCAGAAAAAAAGGAATCAAGTATTCTTTTCAAGTTTATTAAATTCTTTGACGGGTCTCGAGAGAAACTTCAATCATTTCTCAATAACTGCGACAATGCAAACAAACTTGCTTCAACAACTCAAAAACCTATTTTATTAAAATATATTCTAAGCCGACTCGAAGGAAAAGCCGAGTCAGCAGCATCCATAAAGGATTTTAACGACTGGGAACAGGTAAAGTCCTTTTTACAATCCCAATTTGGGGAAACGAAACATTACGCACATCTATTATCCGAATTACAGGAACTCCAACAGCAGCCAGATGAATCTGTAAGTCAATATTCTCTCAAAATTGAGTCTTGCCTAGCCAAATTAATTACCGAAATTACATTTTCCAATAAAAAGAGAACCGAGTTAGTCGGAAAAATATCGGCTATGGAGGAACTAGCCCTCCACTCATTTTTAATGGGGCTTTCACCCAAAATTTGTAATTTAATTCGCATGAAAAATCCTTCCACCTTGAATGAAGCCATTAACTTTGCTATCTCGGAGAAGAAAATACAGGCCCTACTATCAAAGAGAAGGAATTTAAACCGTCCTCCGCAAAAATTGAATACTACTCAAAATCGCTCTAAATCTAATACGACTCATAATTCAGGTAAACCCCAGTCTTCTCCACCTACATGCCGATATTGCAAGTTTGAGGGCCATACCATTGAAAATTGCAAAAAACGCCAATATAATAATAATAAAAAATACAAATCCAATCAAAATGACGATTCCACTCCACGACAAAGTAATACACAAAACCATGTCAACCACGTCGATTACGACAACGAACCCCAAGGTTCTGTAAGCGATGAAAATCATTTAAACGAGTAGTGGGCTCACGACGGTGTCACGTGGGGCCCAGCCCTCAAATTCTAAATCCGCCTTCGCACTTAAAAGACACCCATTCTAAATCCTCTGTATCTGCTGTACCTAAGAAGTCAGCTTATTCTAAATCCTCTGTATCTGCTGCACCTAAAGAGTCAGCTTATTCTAAATCCTCTGTATCCGCTGTACCGAAAAAGTCAGCTTATTCTAAATCCTCTGTATCCGCTGCACCTAAAGAGTCAGCATATTCTAAATCCTCTGTATCCGCTGCACATAAACAGTCAGCTTATTCTAAATCCTCTGTATCCGCTGCACCTAAACAGTCAGCTTATTCTAAATCCTCTGTATCCGCTGCACATAAACAGTCAGCTTATTCTAAATCCTCTGTATCCGCTGCACATAAACAGTCAGCTAATTCTAAATCCTCTGTATCCGCTGCACCTAAACAGTCAGCTTATTCTAAATCCTCTGTATCCGCTGCACCTAAAGAGTCAGCTTATTCTAAATCCTCTGTATCCGCTGCACCTAAACAGTCAGCTTATTCTAAATCCTCTGTATCCGCTGTACCCAAGAAGTCAGCCTGTTCTAAATCCTCTGTATCAGCTGTACCAAATTCTTCTAAATTTACTGAGCCTACTCTGAATCCAATTGCGGGTTGTTCAACTCCTGAAATACAAAAAAGTATTATTTACGAAATTACTTCTAATTCTACGAAAAGATACGTACCTCATGTTACCCTTAAAACTCAGTTAAGTAACCGTAGTTTAAATTTCTTAGTCGACACCGGATCCGCTGTGAGCTTGATAAAAAGAAACTCAATCAAATCAATGCCTGTGCTTCAAAACAAAATCATTCAACTCAAAGGTATTCACAACACTAACGAAACCATACCCACCTTAGGTCATTTCCAATTGGAATTATTTCCAAATTCTGATATTGCATATCGTTTCCACGTAGTCGAAAATATCGATTTAAATTATGACGGCATAATTGGAACTGACCTCCTGAATGATTTAGACGGTATTATTGACTATAATACCGACACATTACAAATTAGTAATATCATAACAAAATTAGAATACTGCCAACCCGTATATAAAATCGCACCCCGTACTGAAACTATTATAGAATGTACTGTTAATAATCCTGAGCATCGACAAGGACTTATCCTCGATCAACATATCTCCGAATCCTTGTTGATAGCTAACTGCATCGTTACAGTTAAGGATAACAACCGAATAAATATATCGGTTGTCAACACCTCTGAAAAACAAGTCACAATCAACTCTGATCTAAAATTAGAAATACAACCCTTCGAGGTGAACTCTTTCCAAATCCAACCAAACTCTGATTCTTCTAAATCTTCCACAATCAGAAAAGAAGAAGTCCTAAACATGTTACTTACGGGCTAATCATCTCAACGACGAAGAAAAGTCGTGCTTATTCGATATCTGTTCTCAATACTCTGACATTTTCAATTTACCCGACGATAAATTGTCGACCACCGATCTCTTATAACACGAAATAAAAACGTCCCCCTCGGAACCTATCAATGTCAAATCATACAGGTTTCCCGAGGTTCACAAAAAAGAAGTTGAAACGCAAATCTCTAAAATGTTGTCCCAGGACATCATTCAACCCTCTGTTTCCCCTTGGTCATTCCCAGTTTGGGTCGTCCCTAAGAAAACAGATTCCTCTGGCCAGAAAAAATGGCGCATCGTCATTGACTATAGGAAACTGAATGACATCACAATCGGCGAAAGTTATCCTATCCCTCAAATCAACGAAATACTAGACCAATTAGGGCAAAGTAAATACTTTTCCACCCTCGATTTATGCTCAGGTTTTCACCAAATATGCGTTAATAGGAACGACATTCCTAAAACCGCGTTCACTGTTCCTCAAGAGCATTTTGAATTCAAACGCATGCCGTTTGGACTAAAAAATGCACCCGCTACGTTTCAACGGCTTATGAATACCGCTCTCGCCGGACTTCAAGGCATTCATTGTTACGTCTATCTTGACGATGTAGTAATATATTCACACGATCTCTCATCACATTGCGATAAATTGTTAAAAGTTTTCGATAGACTACGCAAATATAACCTTAAACTACAACCTGACAAGTGCGAATTCTTGCGCAAAGAAGTCGGTTACCTTGGTCACATCATTAGTGACAAAGGAGTAAGCCCAAATCCTGAAAAGGTCAAGGCCGTGTCTCAGTTTCCAATTCCTAAACGTCCCAAGGACGTTAAATCATTCCTAGGTCTAGTATCCTATTACCGCCGTTTCATCCCTGATTTTTCTAAAACCGCTAAACCTCTCACTACGTTACTAAAAAAGGATGTCCCTTTCTCTTGGTTGAATGAACAACAAATAGCTTTCGAAGAACTAAAAGGAAAACTAATTTCCGCTCCTATACTTATATATCCCGATTTTTCCGAGCCCTTTGTGCTTACCTGCGATGCATCAAATTATTCAATATCAGCCATTCTATCTCAGGGGGAAATTGGAAAGGATCGCCCAATCGCTTACTCATCAAGAACGTTGAATAAAGCAGAGACCAATTACTCCACCACAGAAAAAGAATGTCTAGCCATAGTATTTGGTACCAAAATGTTTAGGCCATATCTATATGGACATAAATTCACTATAGTAACAGATCATAGACCATTAAAATGGTTATTCAACTGCAAAGATCCTGGATCCCGACTAGTTAGATGGCGCTTAAAACTAGAAGAATTTGACTACAAAATCGAGTACAAAAAAGGTAAAACCAATAGCAACGTTGATGCGTTGTCTCGATTCCCCGTAAACCCTGTTCAAAATAAAGATGATAATTCTATTCCTTCTACGTCTAGGCGGAATGACGAAAATCAATCGCCTAATTTTAGTCCTATAACTCTAGAAGATCTCGATATACAATTACCTTCTATACCTCTGGATTCTGACGAAGTTCCGTCGGTAGAGTTGTTAGACAATGACGACTCTTTCACAGATATTCTTGGTCCTGAAAATAGAGATGACTTTCCTGAAAATCCAAACCTTCCAAATCCTACGGTTGATAATAATGCTGAGGAGCATCTATCACTAACTTCTAGTTCCAGTGAAAACTATTCCAAATTCCTGAAAACAATGTCCGGAAAACAGTTTAATAGTAATACTAAAATTATAGAACATAATGAAAATATTTTCAAAAGTATTTGTAAACATATAGTTCTACCTACTTCTATTGACCTTGATACGGCTAACCCTTATATAGAGGAAATTTTAGGTGAAATTGAAAATTCCTCAGATCTCCTGGGTAAAGAAAGGACGTTGTTTACTTGCCTACCCTTTGAACACAAATCTAAAACCTTCTATTTCCTATTTACAAAAGTCTACCATTTCGATAGTTGCTCTTACGAAGACATCTATAAAAGTCTAATAAACCTAAAACATCAAATACTCTCGACATCAAGGGAGGAAATCATACATTTAGCTATTACTAATTTCCGTAACCCTTTCGATAAACATGACTGGTCAAAAATATATAATATGTTCTCCTATATCTTTAATAACTCGAATGTACCTATTGACCTCTATCATAATTCACTAATATTTCCAACTCCATCTGAAATAAAGAAAATCCTTAAGGAAAATCACGATATCCCTATCGCCGGACATTTAGGTACGGCTCGTATGCTAAATAGAATAAAAGAAAGATATCATTGGAAAAACATGCGATCAGACATTGAATTATATATAAAAAATTGTTCGCAATGCCAATCGAATAAAGCCCTAAGGCAAACTAACCGCTCACCCATGCAGATAACTACTACTTCCAAGAAACCCTTTGAGCGTGTTAGCATGGATCTCGTAGGTCCTCTTCCGGAGGCGGGCCTAACAAGACTTAAGTTCATCTTAACTATGCAAGATGACCTTACTAAATTTTCCTTTGCATATCCCATTGCAAATGCTACTTCAGAGGACACATGCGAGTGCCTCGTCCATTTCATTTCTTTATTTGGAATTCCAAAAATGATCCTTACAGATCAAGGAACCATTTTTACTGCAGATATGTTCAAGAAAACCTGCGAATTCTTAAAGATTAAGCAAATCTGGTCATCCCCTTATCATCCCCAAACTCAAGGTGCGCTTGAGCGCAGTCATTCTACACTCAAAGAATACCTTAAGTCTTATGTCAATGAAACCCATACAGACTGGCATAGATACGTATATACCGCAATCCTTGCCTATAACACGTCAGTCCATGCTTCTACAAATTTTACTCCATACGAACTACTCTTCGGCCATAAAGCCTTCATCCCTGATTCTGTTTACGAATTACATTCCCAATCGACTTATCCCGAATACATTTAAAGAGATTAATGTACTGACCGTGCCGTCTCAATATATTTATGAAAATCTTTTGTATGCTCATAAAAATATAAAATTGTTTAAAAAATACAGTGATGTCCATAATATAAATACTAGGAACAGGCACAAATTTATTGTACCTACAACAAGGCTCAAGAAAATAGGTGGCTCCTTCAGATGCCAATGTATACATTTTTACAATGGACTTCCAGAGGTGGTTCAAGATCTGAGCCTGAATAAATTCAAATCCTTCATTAAACGTAAGTTGTGTCAGAAAGCATTTTATAGTGTGAAGGATTATATTGAGGACAAAAAGGCTTGGGCTTGAGCTGCGTCCGATTTCTATACACTGATTGTTCTCTGATTTTTCCTCTTGTAGTTTTAATATGTAACTGTTAATGTTACTAATTCAAAGCCTGTATTACACACTATGTGGCCAAGCATATTGTACATTACGGAATTGTATCGCTGACAGAGGTGTTCGGCACTTCTACAGCTACACAGGAGCTAAACTTTCCACAGATTCGGGAACACTGTTGGAGCTGCTGAACCTTGGACAAAAAAAGCTATCTTAGCATTGTGTAGATTCAATTTCTTAGTATTGTATAATTGCATGGCAAACGTGTGAGCACAATGTACGAATGTGCTGTAAGGCATTTTTTTGTTAGGTTAGTCTTTTTTATTGACTTGATAGTGCTCTGGCTGTTGAGAGTATGTCATGCTCACTCAAATGTCTCGCTGATGGTGGCGTGTGTGTTGGGTCATTGAGTTCCCTTGAATATGGTTGAGCTGAATGATGCTGATCCATTCGTCATGTTCGTGAACGGACGCCGTCGGAGGGGACTGGTCATCTCTTAGCTGCCACGGCGTATTTTAATTTCTGAATTGATTTTTGTGTGTTTTCATAATGGACGCTCTCGGCGTACAATTTATTTCTGCATCGTTCTCACACGGTTGATTTCAACATGAATGATGTAATCAAATATTTGTAACAATAGCTTGAAACTTTAAAAGAGTGTCCATGGAGTTTCTTGCCCGTTCTTCTCCATAGGTACCTACTCTTTGGAATGGGCGACTAGCTTCATCTTATTGACTGACCGACCTTCTGACAATTCAAAAGTGCCTGTAACTGGTTTATTTGAAATAAATGCTTTGATTTTGATTTTGATTTTGATTAAATTCCTACACCATCGATTAAAACTCTCAAGGGAAAAAGCCCTTCAAAATATTCAAAAATCAAAAGAAAAGTCGAAGGAATATTACGATAACCACTCTCGTCCCGTACAATATAAAGTAGGGGATTACGTATACCTAAAGAATCACGTAAGATTGCGAAAAGCCTTATCACCCGTATGGAAAGGTCCATATGAAATGGTCAAAATTAACGGCCGCAACACTTTAACTCTATTAATTAATAGACGACATGTCACCCATCACTATGATGAGGTAAAACTAGCTCCTAGGTCTTATACATAAATCTTAATTTTAAATATTAGTATATAAGCAAAGTAATTAATAATATTACACTAACACTAGTTCTATTTCCTTGCAGTAACCCCTCAACGGGTCAAGAATTCGTCAAACCCCTGACGAATAGTTCTGGGATTTACTTCGATCCCATAGGATCCCTGAGTTTAGTCGATAGTTATCTTAGTGTAGTAATTCCTTTAGAAATCTCATTTATTGACCCACATATTATTAATTTACATCATATACTTGATAATTCAAAATCACTATGCGAAAAAAGCAAAGCTCTTGATTATGTAGAATGCAATAATCTTTTTCTACCTCTAGTAACTCGTTTCCAAGATATTAAACGCGATAACGAGTCAATCTCTTATCTCATGTCTCATCAAGTAAAAAGGTCCGCACTTCTGGGTGTTATTGGAACCTTGTCCAAAAAACTATTTGGAACTAAAGAATGAAGAAGATGCCATCCGCTATAATAACGCCATTCAGGAAATTCAAGCTGATACCAGCAAAATAGCATCAATTCTTAAAGAAAATATTCTCGTTACTACTTCCACCCTTAAATCTTATAACAACACATTAAAAGCCATAAAATCCAATGAACATGAATTAAACGTCGCCATCGACGCTTTATACGAAGACATTAAAAACCTAACTTATATTTCTAAAGAATTAGGAATACGATCCCGTATTTTAGAATTAACGTCTATGATAGAAAATAGCCTTCTAACTTTATCATTCAAGGTCGAGGATATAGTGAACTCAGTTATGTTTGGTAGATCAAACATTCTATATCCATCTATTCTTTCACCAATAGAACTTTATACTCAATTAGTGAATAACTACAGATTCATCTCGAACTCTAGACAGTTACCTGTTCTCCTAAGTCTAGAAAATGTACATATTATTCTAAATATATCTACTATATCTAGTTACTATAGCAAGGACCAAATAGTGTTTGCCCTTGAAATACCTTTGATTAAACCTCAACATTTCTCATTGTATCATAACTTACCTTGTCCAGTGCCGTACGAGGTTGACAACCCTGTATCTTATTCAACTATTATTCCATCCTCTAAATACGTTGGAATAACTAAAGACAAATCAACATATTGTAAACTTGACGAATTAAGAAATTGTAAAATCGTAAACAGTGATCACTATCTCTGTGACACGAGTATATCCTATTCTGTCGCCGCAACTCCTTGCTGTGAAACAGAAATAATTAGTAAAGTACTAACCTCGATTCCAGAAATATGTAAAACTAAATTTTTTAATGGTCAAGTTAGTATCTGGCAGCCTCTTCTAAATAACAAATGGTTATATGTAATGTCGGAAAAATCTAAATTAAGTATTGAATGTAATAATGTAAATCAATTAACTGAATTAGATATAAGTGGTAGTGGCATATTATACCTACCCAAGGGTTGTATGGCATACTGTAAAGATACACAATTAGTTTCTCGAGACAATGTTAATGTCCTATTAAAACCTGTTAAAACAAATTTAAACATAATTAACGATTCATGCTGTAATAGATTAAGTTTTGATAATATTGTACCTAGTTTACCTTCTATTTCCTTGAAAAATGTAAACCTAGACTCTGTCGCTTATAATCCTGAAATGTTAAAAAATTTAGACAAAATCATTGAAAAACCAGAAAAACCTCATATTGTCCAATATGGCGATTATTATTCCGCTATAACTACTGTAACTTTAATTTTAATAACTCTGTATCTTCTGTACAAAATCTGTAAAACTGGTGCGTTTAGGAAACTATATCGCTTTAATAGAAACAATAACGATTCCAAACCAATTGACGAAGAAATTAATATTCCCCAAATTATACCAGCTCCCGCCCTTCGAATTGGGTAATCCTAATATATTTTTATCTTCCCGTAAACTTCACCTTAAAACGTGTAGTTCACTCTAAATCGGGGGGCTGTTACGATTGCCAAATGTACCCTAAAATGCATAAATAACCAAAATACTTCAAAATTAGCAATAAAGCTCTCTACGTCACAAAAGTGCTTAATCAGCACTTTCGTCACGAGTACATCATTCAGTTAGTCTGCGTTCAATCTTTATCGCGAGCACATCTCTTAGACGTACCAGTTCATCCTGTCTGTATCTAAGTGCTAAATATAGTGTTTTAATTAAAAACGTTTTTTTTAAAACCTCTCCGACGTTTTCCCGTCTAACAGTTCGATTTATCTGAAGATAAAACTACACATGTGGATATCAGCAACTGACATCAAGCTACTAGAATCTGTCTAAATTTCTTTATTAGATTTTCAACTTTATCGCTGGAGTGTAGGTAAACGCCAAAGTTGATTGAGAATATTTGACAGTTTCGGGTAACTTAAGCTGCTGTTGTTCGTATTTAATCCCGTTTAGTTCTTCACACTAGGTAGTCATAATTTTCTGCGTGTCACATTTGGCCGGTCCCAACGTTTTATTAGACGGAGTGGTATCGCATGTTGTATAGGGCTTTTGAAAGTTCTTTATTAATTCTAATTTCAGCTGCGTGCTATTGATTGACGCATGGACATGATTTTATTTATATAGGATGTCGCATCGAACAAGTAGGGTATTCTCCCCTCCTATCCTCGATACGAATCTGTAAATATTTTGTTACAGTGAATACATATTTCAATAGGTCTCAATGCTACCAAATAATTGACAATTTATTTTATGGGGCTTGCCTTATAAGTTATTTTTATACCGGCTGTAAATCATAACTTTAATAATAATCATAACATATTTGTGACATCCTAAGAGTCAGCTGCTCCAGTAATAGAAAAAACATTTTTTATGTTTTTGCGTTGATGTTTAAAGGCATAGCATAATTATAATAGTTTTAGTGGTACATTCATCATCATCATCCCAGCGTTAATCCCAGTCGCATCCGAAGCCTTTTTCAGCTTTGGAGGCTGGGGTCCGCTTTACCAGTCCAACTGCTGATATGGCTAAACTTCAACATTTTCCGTGAAGCGACTGCCGTCTGACCTCCACAACCCGAAGGCGACATTGAAGCATTGCAGTTAGACCAATTGTTGGACTTTTGAGGGCTCCAACAACCCGTAACGACTGCCACTAGATGTTCGTATGGCAACCGGGACCAACGGCTTAACGTGCTTTCCGAGGCACGACCAGACCAGTGCAAATATTCATATTCATGCATACAAATACTTGCACTGTGCGGGGATCGAACCCACGCCACCTTGCGCAGCGGCCGCGTCCGCTACCGCTACGCCACGGAGGCTGTCAGTTTTAGTGGTACATTACTAATTGCTAATTGATGCCACAAATTATTTCATAGCCTATCTCCTTAGCAGTTAGAACCTGACTTCTAGTCAGGTTCTTATGGCCTTGAAGAATTTCAAACGCTATCTCTTCGACGTGTTTATTTATCGGCACCCGCCAGTTGCCGCTTCATAACACTTTGACGCATGTGTACACAAAGTCATCCGGCTAATGATGGGCTCAGCATTAAACATTTAAAGTATGCTGGCGTCCATCTATCACGCGTCCTGGCAATGTTTTACACGTTATGTCCAAGTCATTCATACTTACCCATTGACCGCATGCGAACTATTGTGGTGCCAATTATAAAAAATAAAACGGGTGACTTGTCTGCTAGAGGCAATTACAATCATTGGCGACAGTGGTGACGAAGGTGCTGGACGCTGTGTTTGAATCAGAGTTCGAAAAACATCTCGATATTCATGATGCTGAGTTCGGGTTCCGGTCTGGACTTTCTACTGAAAGTGCCATTCTAAGTCTTAAGCACACCGTCCAGTACTATGAACAGAGGGGCACCTGTCTATGCATGTTTCCTCGACCTAACAAAAGCTTTTGACTTGCTATGGGAAAAGCTTAAGAAAGTGGAGGTGCATACGCTGGTCCAACGTCTCTTTCGCTACTGGTATGCTAATCAGACAAATAATGTTAGGTGGACAGATACTATCAGCTGTAGAAGTCCATTCCCACCTTAAAGACTACTGTCGCCTGCGCTAAACCGGCCACGCACACTACTGCATTATTTTTTTATCGTAGTCTTCGTCTTTCTTTAAAGTAATGCAAAATTTCGTTACTTCATTTGAAGTTAAGTTAGCGGCCGCACTTAACAATGGTGCTATCATAAGCGAGCGATTGTGGGTTCGATCCTTATTATAGGCAACTCTTTTTATTGTTTCATATAATTTAAAATTATGATAATTGATTTGTATTTTAAAGTAAAAATGTTTGCAAATAATATTTAAACAAATAGGTAAATTTATTGAATATTTATCCCAAAAAAGGGTTTTATTATATGTCTTAGTTTACTATAGGGGTAATATAATTAAAAATATATAAAAAAACAATAAGCATATTATAATGCAATATATTATAAAGTTATATATTATTCGGTATAGATATACTTATACTAACAAATGAAACAAACGTTGAAACGGCAGCATTGTAATATTTTATATAAAAGTAATCCTTGACAAACTTATGATATTGTTATGGTAAAAAATACAAAAAACATTTTTGGTTGTTAGATATGAAAAATATAATATTATAGGTACATATATTATGATTAAAGAGGTTATAGCTTAATTATTCATTTTCTTAAAGAAAAGAGGATTGAAGCTTAACCTGAATATTATTGCAATCATAAAATAATCTATACTTAGAACACATAATAGTGCTTATTACATTTACAATTTTTTTGCGTGTATAGCATAGTACTAATGCTGCCATCCTGTAGTGATTTTTTCGGAGTTTGATGGCATGAGATTATAATCTTCAAGCGCTTTCTTAGTTCAAAAGTAAACGAACTTATTTCTTATCGAATTCCGAAATTATAGTTTTTATAATTTACCAAAAGTAATTTGTATTGAAATTGCAAAAGGCGACATCTGTTAGCCATTAAGCCAACCGAACATATTACTGTCACTTAGCTAAATTACTTTAGAGATGGTTTAGAGTCCGTTATTAAGATATTTATTGGTATATATTTAAAACACTCTGTAGGACACTTCTGCACTGTTGTTGTTATAAATAGTTTTTTTTTTGTTTAGCACGATAAGACTCCACCAGCCTCGCCAATTTATTTTTAAACCACAAATGCAACCTATCTTCTTCGCATGATTTAAAAGTTTATTCAACGGTAAATATTGTCGTTTCGTTTCACTTGTCTCGACAGCTACCTTCGTCCTCCAACCTCTTGACCTTGACCTCCAACGGCTTACAGTATTTCTCTAAAACAATAACAATTTTATTACACACTTGCTACAAGCGATTGGTTTGCACCTTACATAAATAATAATAAAAACAACTTACACAAAAGCCGGTTTCATATGATATTTGAGATATATTGCTGCATATGCCTGCATATTGATTAAAAAGTAAAACTAATAACACAAACTGGTAACTATATGTTCACCAACCAACAACAGCTAAGTAATATTATTTGAGTTATTGTAGCTAATAATAGTTATTGTAGGTAGCGGAATATTTTTTGTGAAGTAGTGATTCAGATTCTTTTAAGTCTACCGTCATTTTTTTATAATGACTCTAATATAGAAAAAAATCTTAAAAGAAAGTATCATCTTTAAGTTGCAGATCGGTATTTTTAGATATTTTTGTTGTCAGCATTCATAACTCACCAATAAACATTTCAAAAATATTTTTGTAAGTTATTAGATTTGAACTCGAACCACCTTGAACGCCTAACAAGGCGAAAACCGTTAGGCCATTGAAACACTGTAGACGTTGAAATTAGTAAGTAGTACCTAACAATCATAAGCGGGCAGCAAGTGTATGAATGTGTATCAAACTTTATTATAGAAGAAGGTCGTAACTACAACTAGTATTGCTTGGCCATAGTTTTGTGAGATTGCAACTCGACTTTTGGTCTTGACTGTAAACTGTCTGAAATGTACAGGTTGGAGTGTGGGATGAGACAAGGTGGGTTGACTTCTCCCAGGCTCTTTAACCTGCATGTAAACGATTTGTTGGTTGAGCTCAGCAGCGCGCGTTTTGGATACTTCATTGATAATGTTTGTATTAATAATATCAGCTATACTGACGACAAGGTGCTGCTGAGCCCAGCTGTCGGTGCGATGAGACAGCTTTTACATGTTTGTGAGAGTTATGCGAAAAAACATGGTCTCATGTATAACTACACGAAAAGTGAGTATTAGTTATTTAAATCTTCTGGAAAATGCCCATCTAGTGTGCCCAAATTGACACTAAATAATAATGAACTCAAGCGGGTAAGTCATTTTAAATATTTGGGACATTATGTTACCGAAGATCTTGATGACCAAATGGATATTCAAAGGGAGCGCAGGGCACTGGGGGTTACGAATAACATGCTGGCACGCAGGTTTGCTCGTTGGAACGTTAATGTTAAAATTTCTCTTTTTAAAGCGTACAGCCAAACTTTTTACACGAGCAGTCTGTGGTTCTGTTATACACAGAGATTGCTCTGTGCCCTGCTAGTCCAATACAACAACGGTGTCAGGATGTTGCTGGGGTTGCCCCGTTTCTGTAGTGCATCTGGCATGTTCGCGGAAGCCCGTCTTGATGGCCTTCATGCCATTATACGCAAGAGAACCCGGGCCTCCTTGCTATCTATAGAACGGGGTAGCACTAGCAGCATTTTGAAAGTAGTCGCTGATAGGATCGACTCCAAAATAATGGAGTGTTTCATGCGGGTCCTAGTTAGACAGTAAGGAGTCTGGCTGAGCTCGCAAATAAATGAATATTGTCTTACTTTTTATTAGGGTAGTCAAATGGCAAAAAACCAAAGAGATTTTAATGTCTTTGCAAAAAACGGAACCCTTATAGATTCGCCATGTCTGTCTGTCCGTCTGTCCATCCCTATGTCACAGTCATTTTTTTCCGAAACTATAAGAGCTATAGGTACTGTTGAAAGTTGGTAGGTAGATGTGTTCTGTGAACCGCATTAAGATTTTGATGCAAAAATAAAAAAAAGAATATTGGCGGCTCCCCATACGAACTGAAACTAAAAAAATATTTTTCATCAAACTTAATACGTGTGGGGTATCTATGTATAGGCCTTCAAAAAAGATATCGAGGTTTCTAGAATATTGTTTTTATAAACCGAATAGTTTGCGTGACAGACGCTTCCAAAGTGGAAGTGTAGGTCCCCCCCCCCTCTAACTTCTAAAATGAGAAAATGAAAAATCTAAAAAAAACGTATGATGAATGTTTTGAACGAGATTTAATAAGTAGGGTTTTTACCGCGTAATCTTTCATACAGATAACTATCCTTTAATTTCATAAATCAATGGTACGAAACCATTTGTGCGTGAGTCCGACACGCACTTGGCCGGTTTTACTACTGTTGTAGTACTCACCGAATATGGATACCTACTGTCCGAAATAAATTAATATTATTAAAATGTTTTGGAGACTGGATCCGCCTCACCAAGGGCCTTACGAATTCCTGTCACCAGAAAAAGTCGGATTTCGAAAAGGTTTCAGTAAATTGACCAACTTCTTTGCTCTCTTTTGGAAGCGTCTATCACGTGAACTATTCGGTTTAGAAAAAAGTGTTTTAGAAACTTCAATATCATTTTTGAAGACCTCTCCATAGATAACCCCACGTATGTGTTTGATAAAAAAAAAAAATGGGTTTCAGTTCTATTACTATTTTTGCTAAAATGGCTGTGACATACGGACGGACAGACGGACAGACAGACATGACAAATCTATAAGGGTTCCGTTTTTTGCCATTTGGCAACAGAACTCTAAAAAAACCGTATAAAAATCCGTTGCGTGGTCTTTAAGATTTAAGCATACCTATGTATGCTTGACGACACGATTGGTGCACGGCTGAGTGATCGACCACTGCAACGCTTGTCGCGGGTTCGATTCCCGCACGGCACAAATATTTGTACCTATGGCCTACCATTAGTTGTTCCGGGTCTGGCTGCTTGTGTATGTGATTTTATATATTTGTAAACAACCAGGACTCGAACAACTACTTGTAGGCCTTACACATGGTAATTGTTGCGACACGCAGTAGTCAAAAGCTTAACTGTGCCGTTTATCTATATTGGAAATTAGTTAAAAAAAAGCCTTGAACGAGAAAAATGGCTTACGTATTTTTTCGGTTCTGAAGAGGTTTAATTCATTCTTTTCTTTCCCAATAGATGCTATAAATAGCCACGAGAATAGAAAATAAACGATTGTTCAAAATTGCTGATAGAATGTTTTGCTAAAGTGTCGTTTTGATTATAAATCGTTTTGCTGTGAACCACTTGCATTTAGGACTTTTTAATACGGAGTAAAAAATACTTTGCTTATTAATATTGATTAGAACTCTGTAATTTAACTTTACTGATATATTTTCTCCAGGCAAGATTTGGTTCTTCTTCCCAGAAAGTTTTGAAGGTCGAACATTTTGGTGAATTGTCTATGTAAGTTTGCAAAAAGTGCTAATTCTCATTCAGCCTGTTTAAATAAGAAATCATTGGTTTTCACTCATACGTATGTTAGTGTAGGTTCAGGGTAGGACGACACAGAAATAAACAAACAATTTATTTTTAATTTCATTTATCAAGGTACCAGTACCTACAGTTGTACCGCAATTATACGATACCAATATCTACATTGATGAACAATAAATGTTAGCCATGTAAGGTTACAATTTATATTTTTTGTTTATAATAATACCTAATATGAATTTGTTCAAACAGATATCTATTGATTATGTCCACAAGATTACATTCGGAAAAAAAAAACGAGTTGCAGTCCAGGGTGCCGGCAGAAGTGATAATTTAAACATCATAGTTGTGCATTTTGGAATTGCTCGGGAATGATTTCGCACAAATTGCTTTATTTATCAATATAAATGTACTTATAATGTATGCAGTAAAATTCAGTTATTCACAAACATTACAAAGTATACATAAACAGTAGAAGTAGGTAGGTATACATTTAAGCCAAGCGGTAGAAAGAGAGGAGGGTGTATTTCCTCTCGCCGCGCCGGCGTTTCGTTTTACGAATTTTCAATCAGGTTATTTGAGTCTAATAACTTTTACCCATTCCAAGAGCACAATGCCGTTAAAACCATTTCAATAAAATCGAGTGATAATTTACTGATTAACCACTCTTGTGTGCACATAATCAATAAACATACAAACACATCATATAAGTACCTACATGAATTTTAAATCTATTTCATTTTAATGGCACAAAATAATTTAGAACATGTGATACATAGGAAATAATAAGAAGAAATATAATTACATGGTACGTCGTGTGTTACTACTAAAACATACAAACGTAAATTGGAAATAATCAAGGGCCGATTCTTCAACACCAGATCATTTTATTGAGGGTTTTATTGATAGTTCTTTAATACAAGAGCTTTCAGGCGTTAATTTTTTTCCCACAAATAGAAAATGTTGGTCGATTGAAAAATCGGCTCGAAATAAAATATTTTGTATATACAATAGCGTATTATTTACATGTTACATGGCAAACGAAGGAGTTTGGTCTTATTTGAAATAAAAATCTAAAGTAAAAAGAATTTGCATTTTAGTTGAAAGTTGAGCTTAATTTGTGCTAATGGGATGTGCCCCTGTCTTTTAAACATTTGTTTTATAATTATATAATAGTTATGTACATTAAACAGCTGCAGGCTTAGAGTGGGAAGTAATGCAAGAAGCGGCCATTCGTCGCCAGAGGTGCCAACACAAGAAAGACACACAGAATGCAAAAATATTTGGTTGGCATACCCAGCTAACGTTTACTACAATGGCAAGATCATATGAAATAACTTATGGTATGAAATAGCTTTGTACAGAATATATCTTTCTAACATAACATAACATTTGTTTTAAAATGTCTTTTTTCATAGTAGGTAAGTGTTTTAAATTGTGTTTAAATATTATATATTATATTTAACAAATATCAATATTCTATTACTATCGTATTTTGATGTTTGTCTTTATATGTTTGCTGCCTATAAATTACATACATATGTTTTAGGGAATGTGAACAAAGAAAATGCTGGTAAGAAAATCATAACTTTGATAATGAATTATATAAAATAATATTTAGAGAATTGCGACAGAGTAAAGTTACTACTAGACATCAATGGCAAATGTTTATCCGCACTGTCCACAATGCATGCGAATCTTACTCTACACCTACCTTTCACTGGTTTCAAATTATTTTATAAAATTATAACTAATTATCACAGGTATAACGTTAAAATAAACACGCTTTTAACATAAGCGTTTGAAAACCTAAAACATAGCCGTCCTTATCGTAAATTAATAAATAACTTATATTTTTGTTAAGTGCATCAGAAATGCACATCATATAATAATATACAAATTAAAAATAACAGTACCTTTACATTTTAAGTAAAAAATTAACAAACTGTATTTTTATAACTACAATAAAATTCATATCAGAAATTGTATCAACGATCTAACACTAGCCATCGAATCAATGGCACGGGTCGTGCGCGCGGCACTATTAAGTAAAAATAGATAAGAGGAGATCAGTGGGTTTCTTGGCGTTTGCGTTCACACAGTGGTTTCGTTGCGGCGCAGCGGCTGCAGCTCGCGCTGCAGGTCGTTGTAGTACTCGTGGTCCGACATGGACTCCTCCTCCACCGAGCGCTGTGGCAGATATTTACTGGTGCTCGGCCGCGGCGTCGACTCGCTACCACTACCCTCACTCATGCACAACGATTCCATCGGGACCGGCTCCGTGGGAATACCTAACGTCTGAGGCAGCACGTTTTCCTCCGACATCAAGTACTCAGGATTGTCTACGCACCGTTTGCCTACAAAACCACTAAAACGTATATCCTTCATACCCTCCTGATTCTCGCCACCTTCTCCTATCAAATCCATGTAGGTGGATGCATTTTGCGTATGCTGTGGCGAAGGCATCAGGTAGTCATCCTCGTCCAGCGGCAGGTTTAATTTTAGGTTACCGACCTGTGCTTCTTTGATTTTCGACATATTATCGAAATTAGTTTCACAGACTTCTTGTCGGCCTTTCATCGGATCGCTGCAGTACCGTGAGCTTGAGCTATCGGATGCGCATACGCCGTTGTTGTAGTAGTGCCGTAACTCTGTGGCGTCTCCGCATGGGTTAGCTTGATTGTATCTAAAGAGCTCGTTGTCCCACGTCTCAGGCTTACTCGCTCCATCAGGAGTTCCACACTCGTTGTTGGGGACACCAGATGGCCAGGAAGCTGAAGGTGGTTTCATCGCATTTTGGTGTATTTCAATGACAGAGATCGTGGTGTTTGTGCTCGGTCCAGATTTAAACTTGGGCTGCAAATATTCATCCGCTTCCACCAGGGACTCTGGACCTTCCATCGCCGATGACAGGTTTCGAATCATTTCTTTCTCATCCTGGAATGTAAATAAGGTTTTGTAAGTTTTAAGTGTATAAGATAAAAAGGTATACTACATATCACCACGCCTATATTGGTTAAGAGACATTCTGAGGTGCTAACTCAATTAGTTGGCAATCCTCAATTATTTTAGATCTGGATATGCTAGAATAATAATAACATAAATATCTTATTGAAAAATCAGATGTGGCCTATTTGGTCCAAAGTGGTAGACGTTCGAAAGTGAATAGACATATTAAAATATAAATTAATATTAACAAAGCATATCTATTGTATTACCTGGGTGGAATAGGATGGTAGTCGCATGAACTTATCACCTGGTATTACCAGGTATCTCCCTGGGTCTCTTGCCATTTCAGCAAATGTATCGGCAAGTTGCTTAAAAGTGGGTCTACTATCAGCGTCCAGCATCCAACATGACACCATTATACAATAAATATCTAATGTGCAAATACTAGGTTGTGGTAGTTTGAGTCCATTTTCTATAAGCTCGGGGACATTTCTAGCTGAAATCGACTCATAGGGTCGCGCACCGTAGCTCAATAGTTCCCAAATTGTAACGCCGAATGCCCAGACATCACTCTTGTGAGTAAAAATCCGGTGTTGGATGCACTCTAGGGCCAGCCATTTGATTGGCATCTTTCCGCCAGCAGCTTTATATTCATCAGTATTGACTTCTAATAATTTGGCTAATCCAAAATCAGTTATTTTAACACAGTTTGGCGTTTGCACAAGTACATTTCGGGCAGCCAAGTCTCTGTGCACGAGACGCTTTTCTTCTAGGTAAGACATACCACGAGCTATCTGTGTACACCAATTCAAAAAGGCCTTAGAGCCAATTTTTTCCTTGTGTGTTCTGACGTAATCGAGTAGACATCCTAAGGGCATCAGTTGAGTTATGAGCATCATTTGATTGGTCATGCAGACAGCTAATAATTGAAGCAGGTTAGGATGCTCAACGCTGGCCATGATATAAGCTTCCTCTAAAAACTCCTTACTAGTGCTAGCGCCAGTTCCGTCTTTCAGAACTTTGATAGCGACTGGTATCTTAACATTTTCACCTTCTGGTACCCATACACCTTTGTATACTTTACCAAATGCACCAAAACCAAGCATTCCTCCTCTCCGTAACTCTACCTCCTTTACTATTCTTAATTTGGCTAAGTTTGGCTTGACGTTGGTAGGACGAAGAGGCTCATTGTCTTCACAGCCAGTCAGAACCATTGTCATTTTAACAGCTTCCTTATTTGCCTTTGCTTTCTGACGACACGTATAGAATATAATACTAAGAATCACCAGAAATAGGACTGCAAGTACAACTATGATAACCAGTGCAGTTGGTATTTTTGCAGCTACCATGTTAGGGTTGCCGTTCGTGTGGGTTGAACAATAGGGCTCGTCGATTTTATTCAGTAACTGTTCATCAAAATAAATTTTGTGGGGCATATGGGCAGGACAAGTATCTGTGCAGTTAAAAAGCGACTGGCTTTCGGGTTCATCGGGTGTTAAAAATATTTTTAAATTTTTGCATTTCACGCAGTCTGTAGAAGATGCACCCACACAACCTTTACACTCAGGATGACAAGGCGTGCAAGTCTTGTTAATTTCATCGGGGTAGTCATCTGAAGAACATTCGTCCTCGCATTGGTCTCCTCTCTTATAGCCGTTACACATTAGACAGACCTGTGTGTGGATACCAAAGCCAACACACTTCTTGCATCTGGGATGACATTTTCGACAAACTACTTTTACTTTGCCTTCGAGTGGCTTCACGTTACCGACCCATTCATTATAATATCCATCAGGACATGGTTCATTTTCACTTAGACAGCTTTCAACAGTTGCTTCGATGCTGATGATAGCTTTCTTACAGGAATTGCAGGCGCCTTCACCAACTGTGTTATTTGGGCCTGTGCAGCCGCCGTTGAAGCAGTTCGGATGGCACGGCTGGCATGTGGCATTATCCGCTGTATATCTTGATTCAGGACATTTACTGACGCAGTAAGGGCCGTCCCGCACGTGTCGACAACTTGTGCAGTTGGCACGGGTGGGTCCTGCGCATCCGTCCTTGCACTCCGGATGACATTCCTTGCAGCTCTTTGGGCCATCTTTGTATAACCTGAAATGAGCGTAAAATATTAAGTCAATGGTGTATTTTAAACATCGTTATTTGTTACATTAATATATAGCAACTGTTAGTGTATCTAAGAGACAATGAGGCTTTTGCTCTGACGTTGTAACTGTCTGTGCTACCCACTCATAGTTCGCCTTTGTTATGTTAACAAGGCTGCCGAAATTAACAAAGGCCGCCGTGAAACGCGATACGTGCATTTCTCTGGCAGAATCAACAGAACCGATGGGAAAAGAACACTTCATGATTGGTAACACTTACATGTCCCAAAGGTAGCGAACTTTCAGTGTCCAATGTTTAAAGATATAGTGCAGATAAAATATTATAGTCTAAATAAATTAAGTAGACACTTGTGAGTACCACTGTCGATTATAAAAAAAATAATACTTAGATATTAGATATCGTCAAAAAATGGCAAAACAATCGCTGTGCATAGCAATTAGCATAAATATTAAAATATCATTATTTTGGCATATTATTGTCACATTGCGTTGATACCCACCCAGGCAAAACACTGCAATTCTGGAGGCATATTTCATCAAATTGGTAATTTTTACAGGATAGACATTGATCAGGCCCTGGACCCCAACAGCCATCGGCGGAGCATTGAGGATCACACACCAAATCTGCTCTTTCTGTTGAAAATGTTTTAGTTAGGAACAAAGCGGTACAAAAGTCAAACCATAAGGAGATGATGTTCTTGCGTTGGATCATCATCGCGCAGCTGTCTGAGGCAGTTGCTGTTAATGGGTTAGTTCGAATGTATGTGGACAATAGAGAGGAAATGAAAACATTCGCTTGCTAAAATTAAATGAATACTGAATCGCATTGGCAAAATTACAATACTTAACTAAAACTAACTGTAAAATGAGGATCCTCAAAACAAAAACTAACACGCCAAGCTACTCACCACAAGTTATGGTATCTCCATTGTTTTGTATTATTTGCTTGTGATCTTTTGACTTCACCAGTTTATTCCAAGCAATTTTGTCCGCAAAACATAAATACTTATTTTCCATGATGGCTATAGCACCGGAGTTAACTCGTTTTAAAGATTTTAACCCCAGAGACTTGAGTGACGTCTTTACTATGTAGAGGGAAGCGAAGAGGTTCTCGACGACTTGGCGACCTCCTATCACTTCCAAGTTACGGAAGTAAGAGAGGCTGGTGAAGTTCGGATGGTGAGCTTGTACATTCAGATAGCCGGTCACCTCTCGCACTGTACTGAACACCTCCAGCTTATGAGGCTCCATCTTTGCGTAGCGTTCACCGAATGAATAATCAGGGTTTACGTGCTGAAATCCAGTGAACGTCATTTCTAATATCTCAATCGAACCGTCGATGATAGTACAATCCTTGAAACTGTCGATATTTCCCGAGTGAATAGGTTTCTCCGCATGACATGTCTTTGGACATGTAACATTGCAGGGGATGCACTCTCCGTTGACGGCAGTCTTGTTAGGGGGGCAACTTCTAACGCATGCTCCATTATCCTTCAAGAGATGCTCAGGGCAGTTGCGGACGCACGTCGCACCATAAGCGTATTTTCCATTTGGATTTGGTTCCCAAGAATAACTGGTGGGGTTGTATATTTGCATCGGCGGGCATTCTTGTGAGCATGTACCTTCATCATAGAAGTTTCTACAGGCGAGGCATTGAGTGGGAAGAGGCCCTGTGCAGCCGCCGGCACAAAACGCGTTGCAGCAGTCCCGAGGGTTCCGCCCGAAGCAACGTCCTTGTGCACACTGTGGACTGCATATTGTTTTTGAAAATTTCTGGCAGTTCCCCGGGCCCTCGCCCCAACACCCTGCTTCACAACTACTATCACACCGCGGACAGTCACGCTCTGCGGCAGCAAATTCATACACATAAACATAAGAAGCGTTGGCTCCGGTGATGATCTCTTCCCAGTTGATCGTTTTGACGTGACAAAGGTTGTAGTTGTTGTAGATCCCGACGCTGCCCCGGAGCACGTCGCGCAGCGCCGGTAGCTCGAGGGTAAACGCAGATGACATAGTGACCATAAGTGCAAACTCTTCTTCTCTCACGTTCAGCTTGAACAGCGTCCGTCCCCGAATAATTTGCAGTTGCGGTAACACAATATGTCGGACATTCACATGCGATATCAACACGTAACCGGTCACTTCTCTTATGTACTTGAGAAAGGATAAGTCCATAGTTTCGTTCTGCAGCCATGTCAGCTCGAGGTTACCGTCGACGTAGGTGCAGTTTGTGAATCGATCGCGAAGATTCCGGTAGTGGGTGTCGCGATTCGATGGCACCGACATTCGTCCATTTGTTCCGATGCATACTGAAATAAAAAGAAAATAATGTTTTAAAATACGAACCATCTAAACACAAGTGTTACTTAATAGGGCGTTTGTCTATTCATATATTAATAATAAAAACAATGTATTTGTATTGGGTCGACGTTCGACAAGTTAGGAACTGAGCTTGTCTAACGAAGAGGCGTTGCCGCGTGGGCGGACTCAAAAGCAAGTTTCTTCTACTATATTACAAGTTAAACCGCTATTTGTGATTAATCGATAGTTTACAATGCCGTTTCGCTTCAGCGAACGGAACCAGCGTTAGGAACTAAACCGCGTATGTAAAGAGAATTGAGCGATATTGTAAAATTAGTGCCATTCACCATGTTTACCGTTGCACAGCTTATTTTTACACTAAACACAATACTCGATTGTTTATTTTGTGGATGTACAATGTAAATGGTAATGTAAAATTCGGTTTTAAAATAAATTTACAATTTTAAATACAGCAAACTTTGGTCTTGCTTGAGCTTCAAACAAAGGAGTCGCACTTTGCACTATTAAGCTAAACTTAATAAACATAATTTTAGCGTTATGAAATACATAGTTTTGCAAGACAGAATACGGGGCTTGATTTCCCAGAGATCAAATGTCCACGTAGGTATACTGCTTGCATAACTTTACCTAAAACCACAAAGCCTGTGAGGCAAGTAAGACAATTGTTTAGTTTTGAGCCTTAATTCCTGTAGCTTAAGTTCAAAATAGCTTGCAGGTTCTATGGAGGCTCTAAGCTTGTCAACAAAGAATAGTCATTGTCATAGAATTGTATAGACATATGAAGGTATTCAAGAGGCAAGGTAAATTTTACCTGCTCGTCTGTATAATAGTCAGTTTTTTACCCACCGCATACACAAGAGTATAATGTTACCGTCATTCGATATATTTTTGGCATTTGAGCGGAATCTTGTGAGAAAACGAAAACTTTAAGGACATTTAACTTAATTTACCTATTCAAATATTCCGTCTTGTTTAGAATTAGACGGTTTAATTTTAGATAGATAGATTGTTTGGTGGCATATTAACGAATGGTGGCTCGATAAGAAGAGGTAGACAAATACTATGATAGGTATATGGGTATTCTTTAAAGCACAGCGCCCACAAGCAAACCTTGTCGCATAACGTTTTGTATTCTCATCGGAATCTCCAAATAATAAAAATGGTCGGGCAAGATTGTCTAATTTTGTTGATGAACATAGAATATAAAAAGAGGCAAGAATATATTTTATTTTAGCTAAGTAAATATAATAAATAAATAAATATAATAATATACGGACAAGTCACACAGATTGAGCTAGCCCCAAAGTAAGTTCGAGACTTGTGTTATGGGATACTAACTCAGCGATACTATATTTATAATAGATACATATAGACCAAGACCCAGACCAATCAGGAAAAGATCGTTTTTCCATCATGACCTGGCCGGGCATCGCACCCGGGGCTCCACGTCACTGGCAGGCGTGTTGACCGCTGCGCCACGGAGGACGACAAATATAGACCTTACTAGCTTTCCGCCCGCGGCTCCGCCCGCGTGGATTTCGGTTATATCGCGCTTTTTAGATTTCCCTCGGGAATATAAAATTTTTCCGGGATAAAAGGTAGCCCATGTTCTTTCTCAGGGTCTAAAGATTGTCTGTGCCAAATTTCAACAAAATCGGTTGAGAGGTTTAAGCGGGAAAGCGTAACAGACAGACAGACAGAGTTACTTTCGCATTTATAATATTAGTATGGATTAGTATGGATAAAGAATTTTGTTTTTAAAGAATTATTCTCGAGCTCCATATAGGCGCCATGAATGTACCAGAACTATGTATTTCCAGTGACTCGATCACAATGTCTAATATATGAAATACATTTTTACATAATTATACATAGGTAGCTTGTGTACATATCCTTATATAATTATCCACGCTAATATATACGTGTACATATTTACACGTAGGTATATGTTATAGCAGTTATTAACAATAATGATATCGTTATACATATACCTAACATCAAGCCTGCTCTCCTCGAGAGGTTAGACAGGGGTCTAAGTTAACTATACCCACATTTGTCACCTACCAACCTACTCATAGGTTTCGAAATTTAGGGGGGGGAGGGGGGGAGGGTTGTATTGAATAATGATTGACGAAATAAAAAAGTGAAAGGAATAGTGTGGGTTGATTGAGACTAGGTATGGCTAACTGTTAGTTGGATTATATTTTTTTTTTATTTTAGTCTAACATTGGCGCCGATTCTGTTGTTCACAAATTAAGCTAATTTTAAGTTAACTGCATCTTTTTCTTTCCATTTCGTTAAGAATAGGACAGAAGATGAAATGTCAGTTTAGACCTGTCAAATTAGTTTTTGTTTTTACATATTATAAACCAGCGCTTGACCGCAATCCTGCCTGATGGTAAGCAGTGACGCAGTCGTTGATGGTAAAGCGCACTAGTTTATTAAGAGCCTATTCACTCTAGCCTTGAAGACACTCAAATTGTAGTCCGACGGAAACACCGCCGCTGGCAAATTGTTCCAGTCCCTCGATGTACGCGGTATAAAGGAGGAGGCAAACTGGCGTATTTTTAGTCGCCATGTTTGTAATCGCGTCTAAACTGTCTATGGAGTAGATCTTAATTTGACAGGATTAAATTAAAAGGTTATCTTCTATCCTTTTCTTAACGTAATGGAAAGAAAACAGATGCACATAACTTACAATTTGTTTAGTTTGTGGACAACAGAATCGACGTCATTATCTTCATTTCATAGCCTTTTCCTAACTTGATGTAGTAAAAAACCATTTTCTACTTTTATTTATTTACTAGCTGTGCCACGCGGTTTCACCCGCGTAAGGTTCGAACCGAAAGAGCTCAGTTGATATAAGCGCCTGTTAAAATAATGAGAGCAATATGTACGTCCGCGTTTGCTCCCGTTTCCGCAACATTTTTTGTTCCTGCTCTGCTCCTATTGGTCATAGCGGGATGTTTTATAGTCTATGTCCTTTCTCAGGCTCTAGACTATCTGTGTACCAAATTTCATTACAATCGGTTCAGTAGTTTTGGCGTGAAAGCCGGACAGACAGACAGATAGACAGACAGACAGAGATACTTTCGCATTTATAATATTAGTATGGATTTATTTAAACTGTATGCACAAATATTGCACAAAGGCGGACTTAATGCCTTAAGGATTTTCTACCAGTCTACCTTGAGGTGAAGCAAAGACAAAACATGGTAGGTGCAAATAAATTAAAGTTAAAAGAGAAAAAAAAATAAAAGTATTATAATAAATACATACATACAAAATATAAACAGTAGAGAGAGATAAAAAATTATAGTTATTTACTTCTAGGGGGCAATAACTTATTCCCTAATCGACTTCCATAACACAGTAACCAGCCTATTGGGTGTCTCACTACCCTCAACGACATCGAATATCTGCCAATCATCATCATCCCAGCGTTAATCCCAGTCGCATCCGATGCCTTATTCAGCTTTTGGAGTCTGGGGTCCGCTTTACCACTCCAACTGCTGATATGGCTAAACTTCGACATTTTCCGTGAAGCGACTGCCGTCTGACCTCCACAATCCGAAGGCGACATCGAAGCATTGCAGTTAGACCAATAGTTGGACTTTTGAGGGCTCCAACAACCCGTAACGACTGCCACTAGATGTTCGTATGGCAACCGGGACCAACGGCTTAACGTGCTTTCCGAGGCACGACCAGACCAGTGCAAATATTCATATTCATGCATACAAATACTTGCACTGTGCGGGGATCGAACCCGCGCGCGTTTGATATGCTTTCCGGGGCCCGAAGGAGGGCTAATGTGGCATTTTCAACTTAGACCATAGTATTGAAAAAGGTGTCGACGTACTTGCTGTAGCCGTACTCTGTCAACTCGTTTATCGAGTGGCAGCGAAGTGAGTGCGGTTAGATAAAGTGCTAACACAAGCTACCTACATACTCAAGGTAAGAGTATTCCTTTACCACAACCTCTAACGAGGTAGATACAGAAATAACTTTCTCCATAGTTTCAATTACAATTAGACGATAAAATATACGTACCTCGGTCTCAAGCAGAATAAACATTAAACTGTAATTGTTTTTAGCTTTGTTGCATTTGAAAACGGATATGGTTCCTCTTTCAAGACTGTTTGACATAGTTAGGGAATCAATTTTCGTACTCAAAATATAGTTAAACATATTATATTTAATTTGTACTTTCTAAAATACCATCTGTTAACACGACAAAATTGTGAAACGCATCGTACGCCGGAATAACTCGCCAATGCACACCTATACAATTTGGATGCTTTGCCAGTCGCCGTCGCCCACGTTTGTGGCTGATTTGAGATGTAGCCGACTGTTCGACGAGTGCGCATGATTTATGACTTTCATATTTGGTTGTTTAAACTAGCTACTTCGAACTCTGATTACAAAACAAGACATCACTTTTCGAACCTCGTTCTACGTAGGTATGCGTCTTTAACAGCTTTTTAATTAAAAAAATGTGATGAAATGTTAAATATTGTTTTCAACATTATCATTTTGATGTTTAAACATAAGCGCCGTTGTGGTGTCCGGTCGGCCTAGTTGAACCTGTTGATGACATATGCGATACTATTGAATTGTGCTCACAGATTCAGAGATAAAAATGTAATTATTTAATGTTGAGAGCGAACAATAAGGCATGGGTGGGACTGGATAGCTCGAGGGTTGAACATGTCAAATGAAAGTTTGTTATCACCGGCTGTTGTTGAGAGATTTTATTAAGAAAAAAAAAAAATATCTTCCTTTTGATTAATTTTGGAAAATGGCGCCGGTATTCTTGTTCAGAAACTAAACTAATTTTAAGTTAAGTGCATCTTTTCCCCTTCATTTTATTGAGAAAAGGATAGAAGATAACATTTTAGTTTCATCCTGTCCAATTAAGATACCTACTCCGTAGACAGTTTAGACGCGATTACAAACATGGCGACTAAAAATCACATCCATAGAAAGATTAGACGCGATTATAAACATGGCGGCCAAAAATACGTCAATTTACGTCAGAAGCGGACTAACTTGACAGGTCTAAACTAACATTTTATCTGCTGTCCTTTTATTAATGAAATAGAAAGAAAGAGATGCACTGAACTTAAATTTAGTTTAGTTTGGGAAACAAGGGAATCGGGGCCAATAAGTGTCCTTACATTAAGTTTGGGAAACAAGGGAATCGGGGCCAATAAGTGTCCTTACATTAAGTTTGGGAAACAAGGGAATCGGGGCCAATAAGTGTCCTTACATTAAGTTTGGGAAACAAGGGAATCGGGGCCAATAAGTGTCCTTACATTAAGTTTGGGAAACAAGGGAATTGGGGCCAATAAGTGTCCTTAATAGACTCTCGTTTTATTTTAAGCCTAATTTGTCGCGAATCAAGTCAACCGTACTATAAATATCATGAGTCAAATTTAAAGAGTTCGGGGGTAGAACAATCATCATCATCAACCTTTTTATCGTCCCACTGCTGGGCACAGGTCTCCTCCCATACAGAGAAGGATTGAGAGTAATCACCACGCTTGCTCAATGCGGGTTGGCGATTTCAGACTTAAAACTCCAGGTTTCCTCAAGATGTTTTCCTTCACCTTCAGTCATTGGTGTCCAAGATATACTTAGAAAGTACATATAACTTTAGAGAAGTTACATTGGTACCTACTTGCCTGACCTGGAATCGAACCCGCGCACTCATACTTGAGAGGCTGGTGTTTTAACCACTAGGCCACCAGGACAAGGAGACGACCACGACGGGGGGAGAACAATGAATGTTGAGTATTCAAACAACAAATTACTCTCGAGTAATTAGTTGTAGACTTGACTGACTTGTCCTCGGACATGAAAACCAGAGAGAATAAGGCAGCAATATCTTTTAGCAAATGATGAAGCTTCATTAAATAATTATCGCACAAAACAGGACACACTAAACATTGTAATATACGACACGTGAAGACACGACCATGAGAACGGGACAACAGTATAATAGTTATCATTGATAATGATCTAGTCAATGTTTTAACTATGGTAAGCAGATGCGATTGCCGTATGCCGCAGCAATGTAATTACGTATTACCTACGCTATCAATCTCAAGCTGGATCATTTTAAAGGTTATAGACAGATAAAGCTAATCCATTGAAGCAGACGTTCGAAAAAAGCGTCAGCTAAACCACGCAAATGATGCTGTGTATGTGCCTGAACTGTCAAAATAAAACCTATGGCTACTGATAGTGTCATCATCATCATCATCATTTCAGCCGAAAGACGTCCACTGCTGGACATAGGCCTCCCCCAAGGTTCTCCAAGCCCTTGGGCGAGATGGAGCGACGACATCAAAAAGGTGGCTGGTAGTGGCTGGCGGAGAACTGCTCAGGATCGAGCTTGTTGGCGTGCTATGAAGGAGACCTATGTCCAGCAGTGGACGAGTAGGGGCTGATGATGAAGGTTCTCCACGACGACCGGTCCTGCGCCTCCCGCATTCAGCGGTTTCCTGCGACCTTCACCAGGTCGTCGGTCCACCTTATCGGGGGCCTACCCACGCTATGTCTTCCGGTGCGTGGTCGCCACGCGAGAACCCGTCGGCCCCATCGGGCATCGGTCCTACGGGCAACACACTGATAGTGTGTTACACGATTACTTCTCTGTCTACATTTTATAGTAGGCAAATGGATTTACTATCTATAATCATCATCATCATCATCATCATCCCAGCGTTAATCCCAATCGCATCCGAAGCCTTTACAGCTTTGGAGTCTGGGGTCCGCTTTACCAGTCCAACTGCTGATATGGCTAAACTTCGACATTTTCCGTGAAGCGACTGCCGTCTGACCTCCACAACCCGAACTTTGCTTCGTCTTTGTTGTTTATTTTACTTAGGAATCCTACTATCAGTTCTGATATCCCGATAAATTTTCATGTAACAGTCTATTTTGGAACAATAATCTGACAGAATCCCAACAAACGAAACTTTGTATGTAAACGAGTATTCTGCATATTCGATTTACCTAATCATATTTACCAAACGCGATATGGTGAACTGGAAGCTACACAACTGAAAACGGTTAGATTGTATAGCGATGCGCAACCCGACCAAGTTGGAGAGGAATGAAGAACGTTGCGCTCGCCTCAACTGGTTTGTCTTAAGGCAATGTTTTTATCCAGTTACTTGCATTCTGAAGCATTGGAACCAGTTTGGTCCCGCCATCTCGTTCTTGTAAAACGACCTTTCACTGCAATCCATTATTGTATGGTGTTACATGCCGCGCCCGAGTGCAGTTTCCTTTTATGTTTATGAAGAAATGAGGCATTGGACGTGGTAGGTTTTGATATGATCGACGGGTAGATCGAATAGTGTTCGAAAACCGAACCTGAATTTACACGAAAGTGAAATAACTTTACATAAACAGGACTCCAATTGTGTATAAAGTTGAGATTAATGAAAGTATTCTCTGAATATTTAGTTTCAAACGCGGTGCAGTCGTTTTGTTCCTCATATAACTAATGCACTAGTGCTATCTCGCTTCAATGAAGAGAAAATGGTAATGACAGGTAAGACTAAAGGCACACCAAGAGTTTATTGCAGACAAGTTTTTGTGAATACCTAACGACAAGTCGAACGTGAAATACGAAAATAATAAAACCTTTTATTTCGCTGAAAAAGGCACATAGTACATGGAAGAAGCTACCACATAATATTCCAATGTTATGGTGAACCAAAATCCGTTAAAATAATTCATTATCACCATTGATAAAATATTAAACAGATACGATATATTCTAACAAACTGACCAAAAAAAATGTGCCGAACACAGCAGCAGCACACATGCATATTTTTATTCGGCATACATTGGTACAGTGTGAGTAAGATGGGGCGCAATCTAAAGCATATAGAAGAAAAAGATGGCTAGTGTTTGTCGTTTGCGCTGTTAGTGTTTGTCGTTTGTTTTTATGAGTGTATCGAGAGTGACTAAAGCGAGATACAGGACTTACTTCCTTTTGTACGCTTCATTTTTAGTGCGCTAGTGACATATCTACCTTAGTTTAATATTTTATCAATGATTATCACTTCATTTTATGTATACAATGGCGCCGATTCTGTTGTTCACAAACTAAACTAATTTTAAGTTATGAGCATCCTTTTCTTTTCATTTCGTTATGAAAAGGACAAAAGATAAAATGTCTGTTTAGAGCTGTCAAATTAGTGCGCTCCTGACGTATCCGTGTCCGATCCGTGAAGGTTTATTGTTAGGTATCGATAACTGATTCTACTAATGCCTAAAAAGCCGGGATAAACTTTAAAAACAAATCCCCTAAAAAAATAAATACTATTTCGCAAAAGGAGGTATCTTACTAAATTCGCGGAAAAAAATATTATTTCAAAATTCATTAGTATTGTTACTATGATGATTATGTAATATTTTATATTTTACTAGCGGCCGCCAGCGACTTCGTTTGCGTTATAAGTATATCCTAAAGCCTTCCTGGATTAATGGGATATCCAACGCAAAAAGAATTTTTCAAATCGGACCCGCAGTTCCTGAGATTAGCGCGTTCAAACAAACAAACATACAAACAAACAAACAAACAAGCAAGCAAACAAACATACAAACAAACAAAGATACTCTTCAGCTTTATATATTAAGTATACAATATAGATTTGGTCACGTGTTTACCTAACCTTTATTGTCCTTATGGCTCGGACGGGGTTTTCTTTAGGTACATATTGTATAATCAAACATTATGCTGAAGAGCGAGATAAAGTACCACACGTAAGTAGGTCTCCTTGACCCTTTTATGAATAATAAATAATTGATTGAATAGGTATTCACCAAATAAAAGCATTTGAACGAAGTGTTGAAATAAACACAATTTTCGTATCGGCTAGGTAATGTAAAAAATTATATCATGCAAACCTAATCTAAGGCAATTCATTAAAGTCCTAGGGCTTAAGCCCTTGCCAGCCAGTACTTGATTTCGCTATGACCCAGATAAAGGTGTCATCATCTTGAGCGAGCTTCAATCCTTACTCGCTGCACTCGTTATTTTAGTACTCAGAGCCGCTAGCTTTCGTTAAGTACGGTATACGATTCGTGCCAGTGTGTAAAGGCACTGCTTTATTCCCTTAGCGTGTATTCTACTATTACACACATATCACTATTACAATACTATTATTATATACTATATATTACATTAATATACTATAGTATTGTAAATGCGAAAGTAACTATGTCTGTCTCGCTTTCACACAAAAACATTTAACGGATTTTAATGAAATTACAATAAATTGAAATAATTTTGAAACCAATTGCTAATCCATTGCTCCATATATACGGAAAATGTATCTGTTCAACAAAGTAAAAATCGCAGTGATAGTTGTTGAACTGTCACGTAATTATCCTGCTGGATAGCAGACGAAGACCCGGGCACCAGTTACTGGAAAATGCAGTCTAAAGCCGAAGCAGCAAGATATTGCACAAGCGTTTTATTACGTAAGCCGTTTTCTTGTTTACCTGACTAACTTATGAATACAATTAATGTAGCAAAAGGGCAAATGATTGTAATCAATGCTAGATAAATATTTAATGCCTGTGAAATATATACCATACTAGCGGCCTCCAGCGACTTCGTTCGCGTGAAGTTATGCTCCGCTCTTATTGTTCGCAGCGTGATGTTATAGTCTGTTATAGCCTAAAGCATTCCTGGATTAATGGGCTATCCCACGCAAAAATAGTTTTTCAAATCGAACCAGTAGTTCCTGAGATTAGCGCGTTCAAACAAAGAAACAAACTCTTCAGCTTTATATATTAGTATAGATATAGATAACAGCATCAGCAGATATTGAAAATTAAAAATTTAAATTACTTAAATACGAACTGGCTTATGAAGGGATACGAACCCCCGTACAACATTTAATACTGTTTTAACGCCCATAGTCTGTAATCTTTTCGGTTTAAAAGATTAGTTATAACTCTTCAGAAGCCCTAAAAAGCATTTTAATGTTTATACTGAAGAGGCACTGACGCCAAAGCAGCAGTTTTTGCATCTTATGTTTTGCTATCAGTGTAATAACGTATTTTTTTTTTAGGCACGTTATTTATGTTTTGACGGACTGATGACCTGGTGAAGGTCGCAGCAAGCTGATGGATGCGGGCAACACAAGACCGGTCATTATGGACAGCCTTGGGGAAGGCGTTTATCCAGCAGTGGACATCAAGAGGCTGAAGAATAAGAGATTATTATTTTGACGCTACAACCCTTTAATAAGCACACGTCTAAAAGAGTTCAAAGCCAAAACAGTTTGTTTTTCATTTCTCTTTACCTAGTACAATTGAATTACGAACCATCAATCAGAATTTTAATTATTTTGAAGAAAACTTATCGATTTGCTTCATTTTGAATCAGAACAAAATTGTAAATATTTTTTTTTAAATTGTAAATTAGTAGGTACTTGACCGCAATTCCACCTGATGGAAAGCAGTGATCCAATCGTTGATGGTAAAGCGCACTAATTTATTAAGAACCTATTCATTCTAGCCTTGAAGACACCTAAATTGTAGTCCGACGAAAACAACGCTGCTGGCAAATTGTTTCAGTCTCTCGATGTACGCGGTATAAAAGACGAGGCCAAACGCTTCGTCCGGATCGTAGTGGTGGCAACAACGTAAGGGTGGAAACTCGCCGTACGACGAGTTGTCCGATGTTAAGAAGGCAGAATTAAATCATGCTATTTCCTCTGCATAGTAACGTAGGTATATAACGCACTAGCGGCCGCCAGCGACTTCGTTCGCGTGGTTTAGTTATGCTCCGCTCCTATTGGTCACAGCGTGATGTTATATAGCCTAAAGCCTTCCAGGATTAATGGGCTATCCAACGCAAAAATAATTTTCAAATCGGACCAGTAGTTCCTGAGATTAGCGCGCACAAACAAACAAACTCTTCAGCTTTATATATTAGTATAGATTAACTTCTCGAACTTTTTGAACTGTCAAAACCTATTGCTGTTGTTAGCATGTTAGGTACGCAATTACGCAGCTGTTTCATGTTAAGATCACAATGAAGACCTGGCTCAGAGATACAATATACGGCCGACAGCAGGTCAAGCTACCGACTCTGTCAAATATTCACAATCAACATTGAGCCTTAATTCTTTGGAGATAAAGATGAAAATCTAATAAACAAATCTGACAGATTGTAGTAGCTTGATGTGTAATGTTAAAATATTTCCACCTTCACACGTTGTTACACTAATTAGATGTTTCTCCTAGTTCAGGCGTATATCTGACTCATACATTCCGGTTCTTTTCGTTTCTTACCTATTCGGTTACACGATACATAGCTATGGGTCAAGAAACTTCGCGCGCATATCATTTAGAACTCGATTAAGTCCAGTCAACTTGAAATATCCAATCGGTTCATTAAATCATGATGTTAATTAGATAGTTGTATAAATATACTAGCTTTCCGCCCGCGGTTTCGTCCGCGTGGAGTTCGGTTATATCGCGCTTTTTAGATTTTCCTCGGGAACATCAAATTTTTCCGGGATAAAAGGTAGCCTATGTCCTTTCTCAGGGTCTAAAGAATGTCTGTGCCAAATTTCATCAAAATCGGTTGAGAGATTTAAGCGGGAAAGCGTAACAGACAGAGTTACTTTCGCATTTATAATATTAGTATGGAAGTATGTATATAGGTATATATACTAGCGACCCGCCTGGCTTCGCACGGGTCCAATGCTGCTACTAAATACATTACAAAAACACTGTTAACGTTTTAAATTTGTAATACCTTCGGAACTATTTATTTAAATCATGTGCTGTAAATGGCGATTTAGATCTATATTTACAAAAAGGAGGGGTGTATTACCCTCAACATTTAGGGGGATAAAAAATAGATGTTGTCCGATTCTCAGACCTACCCAATATGCACACAAAATTTCATGAGAATCGGGAAAGCCATTTCGGAGGAGTTTAACCACAAACACCGCGACACGAGAATTTTATATATTAGATATATACAACGCTGTTTTATATCTTTAGAGCCTTAATTGCTAAATCGCGAATAAAGAGATATGTCTTAATTTTATCTTGTCCAGAAAATATTGAGTTGGACCTGTTTCGTACAAATTTATTTACAAGATATTATAAATTAAAGTCGCTTTTCGGGTTTGTCCGGGTGACTACGGTGTTTACCTAAACGCAACGGATTTTTTATTAATTCATATGATGCTTACCTATACCTGATTTTTCTGTTGCCAGATAATTTTTATTCTAGGAATTAGAATAGAATAGAATATACTCTTTATTATGTACACCATAGCCGTGGTGGCCTAGTGGTTAAAACACCAGCCTCTCAAGTATGAGTTTGCGGGTTCGATTCCAGGTCAGGCAAGTACCAATGTAACTTTTCTAAAGTTATATATATGGAGTATAATATATGTACTTTCTTAGTATATCTTGGACATCAATGATTTAAGGTGAAGGAAAACATCTTGAGGAAACCTGGAGTTTATAAGTCTGAAATCGCCAACCCGCATTGAGCAAGCGTGGTGATTACGCTCAATCCTTCTCTGTATGAGAGGAGACCTGTGCCCAGCAGTGGGACGATAAAAGGTTGATGATGATGATGTACACCATAACAGAACATAAATAAAAATATTTTACAAAGGGTGACACAATGGGCGATCTTATCTTTTACAGATTTTGATGGGTTTCAATTTGACAGTTCAGCAACATCCATTGCGTTATTTACGTTGTAGAACAGACACATTTTCGAGTATATGGAGCAATGGATTAGCAATATGCTTCGAAATGATACCAACTGAAGCGGGCTGCAGGTGATGTAATTGAAAACCTTGGAGGAGGCCTTTGTCCAGCAGTGGACACCTATAGGCTGAAGAAGAAGAAGTAAGGTAAGAGTAAGGACTGACACTCTACACCAGGGCAAGCAGTGACGCAATCGTTGATGGTAAAGCGCACAGCTAGCCTCACTCTCCAAATTGTAGTGGAAACACCGCCGCTGGCAAATTGTTCCAGTCCCTCGATGTACGCGGTATAAAGGAGGAGGCGAAGCGCTTCGTCCGGATCGTAGTGGTGTTAACAACGTACCTACTTAGTTGGTATAAGACACGTTTGGGTATTATAATATGTGCTATGTAGCTACATAGGTATATGTATATTATAATCCTAAATGGTAACACAATACCAGGTGTAGCGGTAAGTTTTTACCGGCTTTTCTGACAGATGCCGCTAGCCGTCAGTATAGAATAAAATAATTTATTTTAATGTCATTTTATTCTACTGTCATTAACCTTCAAAAACTACTAATTTACATTCTGGGTAAATATTAGTGTCGTAGTGTTGTAGCTCTGCGAATATGTCGAATTTAATACCTGACAGAGAGCATTTGCGGCATGCATTGCTTTTCTTATTTCATCAAAAGAAAAGTCAATTGAAAGTCATCGTTTGCTGGTAGAAACTTACGGAGAGCATGCTCCAAGTGTAAATACGTGCGAGACGTGGTTTCGAAAATTTAGATTTAGTGGGGATTTTGATTTAACAGACAGTAAGTTCGGGTAGATCAAAAAAAAAAAAATAGACGCGGAATTGCAGGAGTTATTGGACGAAGACCGAACCCAAACTCAATAACAATTGGCAGAACGGATAAACGTGGCACAAGAAACGATTAGCGACCGCTTCATTTAAAAAATCGGTAAAAACTTTCCGGTACACCTATGGTACGGTATACCCATATACGTCACGGCATCGGTATCACCATGAATCTTGAATATTCCTCGTATTTAAAAATTTGTTACATATATTAGCTCGCATAAATTGTTGTACAGACAACAGCTGGTCAAGCTACCCGAGACTGTCAAATATTCTCAATTAACCTTGAGCCGTAATGCTTTAGAGATAAAGTTGAAAATCTAGTAAAGAAATCTGACAGATTCTAGTAGCTTGATGTTCTGTCATCTGTTTATGAAGATATTTTATTATACCTAAGTTATGTTACTTTGGTAATTATCCACTCAACCGCGTAATTTCTATGTTTAAGGGAATAAGTAATTTGACGAATAAAAAGTTAGCGTAGTCTTATTCTGCGAGTAGCTAAACTCAAGTGGCAGTGGGCAGGGCACATTGCTCGTAGAACCGATGGCCGATGGGGCAGCAAGGTTCTGGAGTGGCGGCCACGTACTGGAAGACGCAGCGTAGGGAGACCCCCAACAAGGTGGACCGATGACCTGGTGAAGGTCGCGGGAAGCCGATGGATGCGGGCAGCACAAGACCGGTCATCGTTGAAAGCCTTGGGGGAGGCCTTTGTCCAGCAGTGGACATCTATAGGCTGAGGAAGAAGAAGTAGTCTTATTCTGTTATGTACCGATACACAATATGACGTCTTTCTAGTCAGTGGCACGTGTTTCGATTAAGATATTTCCTGAAGCGAAATAATTTTGAAATACGAAATAATACATTCGTATGCTTGCGTTGAGATCTTTCGTTAGGAAGTCTTGTATTGGCTGGATGTATAGCCTACACACAACCGAGTTGTTTGCCAAAGTAATATAATTTTTGTACTATTGCCAAATAACAACGTAATTAAAGCATAAGTGACCTAGATTTACCTCCTGTGGCGAATAAAAGTGTTATAAATATAACACGTAGGCACAAAAAATGTGTAAATACGCAGCCAGGTGGTAAGATTGTCATATCTTTTACCACACACGTGCATAATTCCATGGAAGTGCGTAGGCGCATGTTATTTCCTTCTGTAAGGTCTCGGTATAAAATCGTCGGCCACATATACCTAATACTTGATTTTCCTTGTTGGTGATATTTAAAAGTATTTTATTGGAATCAATATTTTTTATCGATTATCGGTTTTGTTTTCTGCGTGTGCCTAGGAAGCGCATTTCATTTAAAGCTGTGGTAAACAATTATTGAAGACTAGCTGCGCCGCGCAGTTTCACCCGCGTAAGTTTCGATAGGTTTTTTTTTATATGTTCCGCTCCTGTTGGTCGCAGCGTGATGTTATACCTTAACCTAAAGCCTTCCTGGATTAATGGGCTATCTAATGTAAAAATATTTTTTCAAATCGGAACAGTACTTCCTGAGATTAGCGCGTTCAAACAAACACACAAACATTTTGGTAGGTTTTTGGTGGTATCTTTTTAACAAACTCCTTATAATGGGAAGGTTTTTGAATGAGAGCAGTGGTGGCCTAGTGATATCGCCCACCACTTACAAGTTGTAGGCGTTTTCATCATCATCTTTTCAACCGAAAGACGTCCATTGCTGGACATAGGCCTCCCCTAAGGATCTCCACAACTACCGGTCCTGCGTCTCTCGCATCTAGTGGTTTCGTGCGACCTTCACCAGGTCGTCAGTCCACCTTGTCGAGGGCCTACCCACTCTGCGTCTTCTGGTGCTGACCCAAGGAGGCCCACAGAGGCGGGCCAGTACCAAGCGGGGTTGCGAAAACAGTGTTCATTCTCGCAATCCCCGGTGTAGGTATGAGATGGAACACCGGCGGGTTTTAGTCAGTAAAAGTCTGACAGACCCCGTCGCCCGCCCCAGGCAGCGGACATCCATGAGAATTTTCCACCCCGGAAACATAAAAATGGCTTTCAATCCTATATTTTATTTGTAGTCGACTGCTTGTCTGGGTAAAAAGGTAAGTACATTTTAAGATTGGTAATTAAAATTTTCAAGAGGACCCGTAAAGATTGTTAAAGATGACATGTAAGGACCTACAGTTAACATAATTAAAAAACAAAAGGCCACTTTGTTTTGTAATGCTGAGCTGAATATGTGCAAAGGAGGACTTTATTTAAGATTTTATAAGGCATTGAAATGTCATGTTAGAGCATTTATTATCACAAATCAATAACTACCCTCGAGTCTGAAAAGTTATATCGAATTATGTTTCAAACATGATACAGCTCATGCTGCAGATAAAATAAATAATTAATTAACCCTTGAAATACCATATCCTTAGAGCCAGAGAAATTTCAGATGTTATGGCCGTGGTATATAACTAGGATCTAATATAACTCATTGACATTTATTTAAAAAAGAAAAAAAAACTTTAGTAATTTTGCAACACAGCGGATGTGACGCGTTTTAGTACCTTGTATTTCTTGTCTGTTTCTTTCTATATTTATGCGAAAGACTGAGATAGATAGTTGCCAATTTCAAGGTACACTAAAGACACCAAATATTTAAGCCAATCAATGTTGGTGTTATATAAATCTGTGGCGTTACAAGATAATTGTAATCAGTGTTGGTGTTTCATAGTCTGCCGAGATACAATATAATTGCCACATTATGGGATGTGAACTGGCCTAACATATAATTCAGCTTTTCCTTTGCAGGCAAGCACTAATTTATTTAATGACCTTATTTTCCTGGTTTGTATAAGGCCTGTTTGATGGGCAAGCAAGAGAGTTGAGTTTATTAGTCATTAGTATCAACATCATTATTATCATGCCCTGCTCTCAATGTATTTGGTCTCTCACAATATGCCTTTTTCTCATATTTCTCCTCATCTCGCAGTAACAACCTTTTTAGCCACATTATATTTCACACAGTCAATAATGTCTTCGGTATTTTTATTCTCATATCTACAACAATTCTCAAAATGGCGTTGCTATTAGTGATGACACGTTAATTATAGGCAAAAAGGGATGTACCGCTGTGTTAGAACTGTCATCCAGTTGCGTGTCCATTCATTTGATTTGACTACATATGCGGTTACTGTTGCATTTATTTAAATGCTGTATGTAGCCGTTCCGCTTGTGTAAATATGGTCACAGTACAAAATGAAAATGTTGTTTCCTAGGTTACTGTTTTCGAAAGCGGGTAGATTTATTTTAATTAATCAATAACTGGGCCACTGGGCGCGGAAACCAAATCCGTAACATAGAACTGTTTTTCGGTAAATGAAAAATCGATAAAGGGAAAAAGTAGATCTAACCTCCCACACAACCCTATTAAGTAAACTAGTCGGCATCAATTTCATGCGTTTGACAATATATATTTAAAAAAAAAAACACAGTCTATATTCAAATTCAAAACTTACTGATGACGTAACCTGAACAATGTTGCAATAGATTCGCATACTTACATTGTAAAATGTAACGTTGCATTGAATTCATTGCATAAGTATGATTGAACGAGACATATTATATACTTATGTATTAAAATGTGAACGAAAGAGAAACAAGACCATCTTTTAAAATTTTACCTAAACATATTTGCATTTCTTTTAAATGCAATAGATAGATGCAGCTGATTTCACAAGTTTCCTGCACAATATGACAAAGCCGCTGTCGCCGCTCAAACGTTGAAATTCTTTCATATGTAGATCAGCTACAGATATTTGTAATTCAAAAGCAGAGGCCACGAGAGGACCACCCCATGACTTTCGTGGTCGTAAAACTTACGTGTAGTGTCAGGGATGGCAGTATTTAGAACTTGTGAAAAAAATAGGTACAGCTTATTTTTTTGGTCTTCGTTACAACGAGATTAAGTTCATTGACAGCCTCGGTGGCGTAGCGGTAGCGAACGCGGCCGCTGCGCAAGGCGGCGCGGGTTCGATCCCCGTGCAGTGCAAATATTTGTATGCATGAATATGATTATTTGCACTGGTCTGGTCATGCCTCGGAAAGCACTTTAAGCCATTGGTCCCGGTTGCCATATGAACATGTAATGGCAGTCGTTACGGGTTGTTGGAGCCCTGAAAAGTCCAACAATTGGTCTAACTACAATGCTTCGATATCGCCTTCGGGTGGTGGAGGTCAGACGGCAGTCGCTTCACGGAAAATATCGAAGTTTAGCCAAAATCAGCAATTAGACTGGTAAAGCGGACCCCAGACTCCAAAGCTGAAAAAACTTCGGATGCGTCTGGGATTAACGCTGAGATGATGATGACAACGAGATTAAGTTCATTGCTTACTTTTATATATTATGAGAATCAAGTCTTAATTCAAGTTCAAACAAAAACCATTAAAAAATCACCAGAGATCAGTCTCGGGAAAACCACGTTTAGCATCAATTTTTCAGTTGATTTTCAACATAATACAAACGATAAAATGAGACAAAAGGCACGTCTGAAACTTTACATGAAACAAATTGAACGTTGAATAGAACTATAGACGTGGTAACATTTTTGACAAGTAGAACAAATAATGTACCGTTCAAATACGTCACTGTGTTTTTAGTTTCTTAGTAAAACCGATTACTTATTTCAACATACCAAAATGAAAGTAGGCAATAGGTTTTTAACCAATTGCGGTTTTTAATAAATGTGACTTTGCACACGTTACCACTGCCTGTTATTTATTATAGCAGAAATTGTTTAAATCGAATTTAGGAATGTCCATTATGTTATACGTAAGTGAATGTCAATTTAGCTGTTGAAAGAATAAAGTACAAAATCACTTGACATTTTTTTTATAGGCATGACAATTTAAAATCGAGAATTAATTATACCTGTTAGGTACTTTAGGAATTGTTGGTCAATGTACACAAGTTTGGGTCATTTCTAACGGCTCATGCGTCCATTTAATCGTGATAGTAATTAGAACGGAACATGTCACCGAAACTATTCCATTTACGTGTATTTACTTTGTACGCGAAATAAGAAGTTTAAATATAATTTTTCCTGGACCATAAGTTTACTTTTACTAAATATTTTTCCAAATTTTACCTTATTATTTCAATTTTAATGATTGATTTTTGACATTTAAAATAATCCGCAAGTGGATAACTACGATTTTATAAGATTTGGAGTAACTTAATCATATGTTTCTAATCGGCAATTGTAATCCAAATCTAAGTTGAAACCAAAATGACTCGTGTGCTTAACTTCAAGGCTTTTTAACCAGATTAAATGACGTAATAATAATATAAAACAATACAGCCTTAAAACCCTTCGCGGTAAAGCAACGGATTTTTATAACAATTAGTCAAAACAAGTTTAAACTTACGAGCCGTTTAGTAGCAATACAAACCTTTTTGTACACGACTAACACAATTGTACTTTTGATAATATTATGAAAGGAAATTCGAAGTTCTTCGATAATAAATTAATTATAAGTGTACTTTCGCAAAAAAAAAAAAAAGTACGGTTTGTAAATTATTTTATTCTATGATTTTAAATGTTAATGCCGAAAAATGTTTTGTTGGATTTTTATTAGAATTTTTATGTAAGTTATTAGAACCAAATTGAGTACATAAGTTATATTTGTGTATAAAACTTTAAAATCTTGTAAAAAATACTTAGAATAAAAAGAAATATTTTTGTGAACCATTAAGTATGGTTGCGTTCCTCGTAAAATCTTTCAAACTAGCGGTCGAAATGAAATGAAATCGTTTTTAAGCAAGTAGGATCACTGATCACTTATACACGTCATATTTTTTAAACTGGATAAAGCCGGCATTTCCTAACTGACTACCTCTGAGAAGAAATAGGCGAAACAAACTCAGGGATCACCGTCTTTTCTCTAGTCCAGACATTAAAAATGAAAATGTTTACAATAATGTACCTACGTGATTAAAAAAAAATAGTTTAAAATGTCATAATTGTAGCATAATTACGCATATTGCTTAATAACAATGCTTAGCAGAGCGAGCAACTCAATTCCAAGCTTCATTGTCTTCTAATTAATCTTTGATTTTATAATACCCCTTTTTCCCAATAATCAATATTCATAAACTCAATAGTATCCTAATGCTGAATTTGCCTCCATAATAGATACAAAACAATCCTTGTTCAGAACGTTCGACAAGCAATATATATAATTTTGTCAATCCGTCCGTCTGTCCACTACAGGAGCACAAAAGCCGCAATCACCAACTTTGAAAGTTTAGCGTTTCACAATATGCGCACCTGCCCTTCATCCCGTAGGGTAGACATAATACGCATCCATTTCACGGCTCGGAAAACTTTTGGCACAAAATGAAATTTAATTGTACATACGGGCAGCCTCCTTAAGGCCAGTTCAGTGTACCGTCAAGCAGCTTTCCGCGCTATATAAGGCTACGTTTGTTGGCTCGAGATAAGCTTTATTTATTTTATTCCAGCGATTAGCTGGTACCGCGTCTTTATTTCACAGTTTTATGGAGTTATTTTACGGTCACTGCGTGTGGCTTTACATTTAGGGTAACAGGTTTAAATCACGTTTACAACTATATCACAGAACACAGGTATGGAGACTTGAACTTTTGAAAAGCGTGCCGCGGCACAGCACTTACTCTTTCCTTTAACGAATTCGAATGTTTGTGTCGTGCGGGGGGTGGTGTTGTCGGTGTCCGCGGAGGCGGCCGGGGTCCCGACTGCGACGAGGCAAAGGCACCAATAACAAGGCACGCGCAGCGACCATGTTGCGACATCACTCGCGAAGCTACGCGCACGACCGGCCGGCACCAACTTCCATCGTGTACTGGCCCGCCCGGTTTGTGGGAGTCAGCGGCGCGGGCGCAAACCACAGCACCCAAGCCTCCTCAGACGCGACAAGAAGGCTTGCCTTTGGGCGGGAAAATATATTGTGTTTGATTCTTCAGTTTGCCTTCCGCTTTATTGAAAGCTATAAAGTCTAGATACAGTCTAACACCACTTTTCTATAAGTCCACGTGAACTTATGCAAAACTGTTTGTTTTAAACTAAATTAGCACTCAAGTAACGTTTGAAAAAAGTTATGAATAAAATAATCAACACGAAAACTGAATCCCCGCACTATATCACATTATCAACCCGTCACACCGGACAAAAACCTTACAAATATGAAACGCAAAACTGACCATGATCTCGGCTCGGTTTCGTTTGCCACATCTAACTCTTTTGTGACGGTGTCTACCTCTGCCCTCACGAGTTACAGGTAAACGTCGAGAAGGACGCAGGTATGCGTGCACCGCGACACGCCGTAGAAAAAAAAGCCACGTAACAAAAGTTTTTATCAACGCATTGTGCTCACCTAGTACAGATACGAACAAATTGTACTGATGGACAGACGAAGATGTAGCTTTTGGACGTATCATGCACCTTTTGGTCGGATTTAGTAATTAAAGTCTGTGATGTGTCTCGATTTTTTATTCGTTTGATTTAGACGCAGTATTGTTCGGTTCAGCTTCTTTGTAGCTACCAGAGCTTTCTCCGCCGTATATTTTAATACATGATTTTATAATTTAAAAACGATGTTAAAAGAACGTCGGTTACGTTTAAAAAGTATCGTAACTCCTAGTCTGTTTGCAGGATGTTCGACTTTAAAAAGGGTTGTCACTGCGTAAAGAATGTTTCTAAATAATTTGTCAAGTTCTTACAAACCTTCAAGTTATTTACGTTAAGCTTGGTCTAAATGACGTCCCTAAAGCCAGCTTAACTCGGCCAGTGACTAATGCTACAGGTTCTTGTGGCACTATAATCGTTACCTTGCCCAACGTACGTAACTAGGCAACGTTTACTATCCAATCTTTATTTATATCTGCTTTATAGGTACAGGCTTTAGCCTTTAGCGATCCAGTTTTTCTTGACCCTTGGATTTTTAAACATGTAGCTAGCTGTTATAAGCGTAAGTAACAGCTCAAACCTTCACTGCATAAATATCCTACAAAAAACATGCTCCTTTAAATTTTAATTGACCATTCTAAATACATCTTCAGTTGCAAAATTAGGGTTTGTAAGTAATCTTTAAGTACTTCAATCTTTTGTAGGTGCCTTTATCTGTAATCACTGCAAACCAGCTATACCTCTCTGGGTCTTAGAACACTAGAAGCTATAACTCATCAGAATCGTATCTGTTCCATTTGCTACAAAAATTGAATTGTAGAATGCGTATATAACTTTTGTTGCAACTGTATAACCTAAGAACTTCTACCAAAAACTCTCGCTTATCAAACTACCAACAGTTCATTACTATAATACTATAAAGTCATACCCACATTAATTTACTTCTTGTAAACATGAGTTACTTAAATAATTATTAGATGAAATGATCAAATCCTCCATTTTAGCGTTTAATTGTATATATGTCGTTTGAAAACCGAAAACAGAGGTACTCCGCTTACGCTTTAGTCATAGAATAAAGAAGGGAAGTAGGTTATCTGCGACCCAATCCGCGATTTAATTGCCTACTGTCTTAGGGTTGACGACTGTCCGCGCTTCGTCGGTTACGGTTGTCGCCCAAACCGCTAACAAATATTTATAGACTAAGAGCTTATGTTTAAATTATTTGCTTAGTATTTAGTTTACATATACTAGTCAGTTTTTTTTTTTGTAATTTTTATTTTTAGTTTTGTACACATAAAGAACCATATTTATTTTTATTTTTAATTAATACAAATATAAATAATACAAACATAACATCTATTGAATCACACATTTAATACAAAATTACAAATTAGCTACAGAAAATACCTACTTTCTTCGGTTTCGACTATTACGAAACGCGTTGTTATTAAACTTTAATGTGTAATATATCCGTATCCTTGTAAATAACTTTTAGAAATATAATTTGAAAAATATAAGTCTTTTATTTGTTCATAAATAGACATACCAACTTTGCAGTTTATGTGATCATTTTTTAAAAGCTAATGTGCCGAAAAGCCGTGACGCGCGAACCTCGTTCCGTGCTAGCCGCGACTAGCGCAGTCATAGGCACTCTAATATTGTGTTTAGGTGTGCGTGCGGCGACGCATAGATACTATGGCGCAAACATACAAGCCGCGCGCGGTCCGTTTGTATGAAGATAACGTACTTCCCTCTCTTTATTCTATGCTTTAGTCGGCGTAACTTACGTACAGCCAATAAAGCGCCTAGAAAAAGGTTCAACATACCTGACAAAATTTCAATTCTGATTAGCCGCATTTCTCAAACGACCGACATCGCTAAATATATACTATATCTTTTATTTTAATAACCAGTTTAGTTTTTATAATAACGTTCTTTTCCTAGCTATCTTGTTTCATTGTACCTATAGGTAATAGCTGTTTTAAATAGCGTTCAATATTAATGTTTATTGCTGGCGATAATTATATTTCATTAAATTATTCATGAATTTTCTTAATTGCAATATAATTTAATTTATTAGTTTAAGGCGGCAAAAGTAAGTGATTGCGCTTGTCCTGGCTATGATGTTCTTTGTAATTTAAGTCTTGCCTGCTATTTTTCCAAGAATTTTGTGGTCGTTTTACAGTCTAACCGATACCAGTAAAAGTAAAATTTCATATGGAACGCCTGCCTATTTGACTTCTATCACCCAATTACAAAGTAAAACAATCATACCCTTTGGTACTTCTGGTTGTCAGAATATTCGGGTTTCTAGTAACCCGGAGCGTTTACACTTTCGGCATATTCGGGCTTCTGGCACGTTTACGCTTTTATAAATACTAACGCGATTACATTATCATGGATGTCTACCTCTATGGGATGTCTACCTCTACGGCATTAGGATTACACAAGGATATAAAATGTATGGAAATATATGAAGATGCTTTTAATTTCCATCCATGGTAAAGTTACGTATAAGTAACGTATATCGATAAAAAAAGGACTAACAAGTGAAACTAAATAAAAACTATTAAAAATTACAATAAATTTATATGCTAGCATGAAATTCCAATAATGTTTCTATGTCGACGGCATTTTTTAAAGGCCTGTTTATTAAATACTAGCTGCGCCACATGTGTTTTTTTATATGCCCCGCTCCTATTGGTCGCAGCGTGATATTATATAGTCTAAAGCCTTCCTGGATTAATGGGCTATCCAACGAAAAAATAATTTTTCACACCGGACAAGTAGTTCCTGAGATTAGCGCGTTCAAAGAAACAAACTTTTCAGCTTTTTATAGTAGAATAGATTTTGATTCTAACCAGAAGCTAAATAAAATTATCTTCATTCTATCGATCTGTCAAAGCTTTTCCCGACAATGTTGGCTTTCTGACTAATTTGAAATAGTTAAATAAAATTACTCTGCTTCCAATGGAAAATATGTTTCTCATTTTACATAAAATCTTCAAATCTATTCTAATAGGGATGTATCCAAGGTATGAAAATAAAAAAAAAATGTCCGTTTTATAGATAATAAAAAAATTAAGACCCGTATTTATTTATTTTGACGAAGTTACCAAAAACTACTGAGATATAGCGTATTAAAGTTACGGAGTGGGGGCTAATTATGACACGCCGTGGTATATTTTGTACCACGCCGTGACGTCATGCGACATTTCAAATCAATATATCTTCCTAAGTATTTGAATGCAAGAAAAAATAAAAAATACGTGTTCACAATTTTTGTTATAAATCTACATATCTGAGGAACATTAAATTATTTTTTAGGATCCAATTCACTAGCATAAATTTATATTTCTCTATTCTAATTAATATAAAGTGTGGGCATAAAAAATTACCATCATTGGTCAACTAGTTATGTGCTAGTTATTAACAGATTTACTGTCTGGCAGCACCAGGGTTTGTGAAATATACGTAAATTAATTTTAGCACTAGTAATAAGTACATAGTAATAGCTTTTATTGCACACTTTTGCATCATCAACAACCTTTTTATCGTCCCACTATTGGGCACAGGTCTCCTCTCATACAGAGAAGGATTGAGCGTAATCAGCACGCTTGCTCAATGCGGGTTGGCGATTTCAGACTTAAGTCCAGGTTTCCTCAAGATGTTTTCCTTCACCTTCAGTCATTGGTGTCTAAGATATACTTAGAAAGTACATATAACTTCAGAAAAGTTACATTGGTACTTGCCTGACCTGGAATCGAACCCGCGTACTCATACTTGAGAGGCTGGTGTTTTAACCTCTGGGCCACCAAGACATTCACTTTTACATAATTTTATGTTATTGCGTTGACGTCCCTTTCTCGTGAAAAACAAATCAGCGTTTGCTGGGCTGTCTGAATTAATACTTAGCTTTCAGGAGAGTACATCCTCTACGACAGAATAGCGCAATTTCTGTAGTTCCGTTATAACTTACGAGTTTTCAACTCCGTAATGCTACGAAAACCTACGACAGTTTTAACATTAGTTTGGTGCCCGACCACCACAGAATTATCACAGCGTTAATCCCAGTCGCATCCGAAGCTTTTCCAGCTTTGGAGTCTGGGGTCCGCTTTAACGGTCCAACTGCTGATATGGCTAAAATTTGACATTTTCCGTGTAGCGACTGCCGTCTGACCTCCACAAACCGAAGGCAACATCGAAGCATTGCAGTTAGACCAATTAATGGACTTTTGAGGGTTCCAACAACCCGTAACGACTGCCACTAGATGTTCGTATGGCAACCGGGACCAACGGCTTAACGTGCTTTCCTAGGCACGACCAGACCAGTGCAAATTTTGTTGTTATTAATATACAGAATAAATAGGCTTTTAAATACTTCTTTTGGAAAAACACGACGTTATGTATGCAAGCATCATAAATTGGAATACATCAAAATAAGGTTTAACCGACAGTTTTAAAAATAAACCTCTACGTCTCTAACTCCTTCGCAAACATTATAAAAGAGCAGTGGACATTAATTTACACTATTTATAGTGTAATGTATCAATTACGTTATTTACCAACTTAGATTGTATTGTGGACACAGATAGCAAGCGCGCGTTGAACTCTTTACGAAAGTCGAGTTCTGAGACTAACCATGAGAATCTTTCTAACCGCACCATGCGACAACATTGCTTCACTCCGCGTCCATTGACGGCCTCATATGGACACGTCATGCACACATCCGTCACGAGCAGTCAATGTATGTGAAACTTTAAAGTTGTCGCGGATAATGGATTCGTAGGATGAATGTTTGGTCAGTCGTTAAGTCGTAGCGGGTTCACCTCACATTCCTGAACTGTAAAGCCTTCACGGTCTAGAATGCTCTTATAAATCTCTCTGACGTCACGATGTATCGAAAAATAGTAATGCAACGAATGGATTTAGAATTTTAATCGATAAATTAATTATGCAGAAATAATTTAAGTAACAGTGGTTTTATTGGCGCAGTGTTAATTTTTCAGAAGGTAGATAATGCAACCAAGTTTGGCAGTAGGTACCTAAGCAAATACAAAGTTGCTTATGCATTTCGTGTCTTCGATTGGTGTTCATTTACTCAATATACACAACAAGAGCGTGAAGGCACATAAATCTGCGGAATCATCATCATCATCTCAGCGTTAATCCCAGTCGCATCCGAAACTTTTTCAGCTTTGGAGTCTGGGGTCCGCTTTACCGGTCTAACTGCTGATTTTGGCTAAACTTCGATATTTTCCGTGAAGCGACTGCCGACGTCTGACCTCCACAACCCGAAGGCGATATCGAAGCAATGGAGCTAGACCAATTGTTGAACTTTTGAGGGCTCCAACAACCCGTAACGACTGCCATTAGATGTTCGTATAGCAACCGGGACCAACGGCTTAACGTGCTTTCCGAGGCACGACCAGACCAGTGCAAATATTCATATTCATGCATACAAATATTTGCACTCCGCGGGGATCTAACCCACGCCTCATACGCCACATAAATCTGCGGAATGTTAAAAGCTATTTATAGACAAGTGCCCTTTTAGCATGAATTCTTATAAAATAACCAACACGTAAACTGACAACGTGTGTTCACCATACAACTTCGGTTCCTACTTCCCAGTGAGCTATTACCAAGATAACTGTGCTGGCAGCGTCGACCTTACAGCTAAAGCCGAAAGGTCATTATTACATGTGTCGTGTGTATATTTCTGTAGCCCTTACACTACGCCTACAGGTTAGGTCACCTCGTCTGACTGTCAATAAAATATCAGTTAAACTACATATTAAGACGGCGTGTCTTGTTGAAATTGCGACTACCGAGTGTCCACAGTACGTAATAACAATATAAGATAATGAAATTATTGGTGATATGATAATGAAAATAAAATCAACATCATCATCATCATCTCAGCGTTTATCCCAGTCGCATCCGAAGCTTTTTCAGCTTTGGAGTCTGAGGTCCGCTTTTACCAGTCTAACTGCTGATATGGCTAAACTTTGACATTTTCCGTGAAGCGACTGCCGTCTGACCTCCACAACCCGAAGACGACATCGAAGCATTGCAGCTGACCAATTGTTGGACTTTTTGAGGGCTCCAACAACCCTTTAACGACTGCCACTAGATGTTCGTATGGCAACCGGGACCAACGGCTTAACGTGCTTGTCGAGGCACGACCAGACCAGTGCAAATATTCATATTCATGCATACACATGAAAATGAAATGAAATCGTTTATTAAGCAAGTAGGATCACTGATCACTTTTACACGTCATGTTTATTTTTTATTTTATTTTTTTTAACTAGATGAAGCCGGCATTTCCTAACTGACTACCTACAAATATTTGCACTGTGCGGGGATCGAACCCGCGCCACCTTGCGCAGCGGCTGCGTCCGCTACCGCTACGCCATGGAGGCTGTGATAATGAAAATAAAATCAAATGTAATAAATAGGTTCTAGTAGGAATGAAAGAAATAGGTTCTAGTAGATTTAATACTCATAATGTTTGAAGAAATCCATCATGTTGGTACTAGAATATTGGTTCAGGCGAGATGCTGTACCCGAACTGTGTTCTTATGAATCTAGGATTTGGTAAACAATATTCTGTTACTTTACTAATTTCGCACCTTTAAAGTAAAACCGTTACTAAAGGAAATTATGAAATTTTAGAGGGGAGGCAATATTAGAAAATAGACACTGATTTCTCTAAATTAAATCTGAGTTGTGGGTTTTTTAAGATTTTAGATAACACTAGCGTGGTTTAGTTACGCTCCGCTCCTATTGGTCGCAGCGTGATGTTATATAGCCTAAAGCCTTCCTGGATTAATGGGATATCCAACACAAAAAGAATCCCGAGACTAGCGCGAACAAACAAACATACAAACAAGCTCTTCAGCTTTATATATTAGTATAGATAACTTCATTTAATTTAGAAAAATCAGTGGCTATTTCCTAATATTAACTCAACTATAAAATTCCTATCAGAATTTATAACACCTATATATACATTGCAAGTACTTGAATCTTTTAATAAATCGGAAAGTGAGTTTATTTGTTTGTTTGTTCCACTTTCACGCCGTAACTACTGTACCTATTGCTTTGATATTTTTCAAACTTAAAGTTAAAAGTCCAGATTAAATAATAGGGTTCATGTTATCCCGGGAAAAAAAAACGATATTCCCAAGGGAAATCTAAAAAGCGCGATATAACCGAATTCCACGCGGGCGCGAAGCCGCGGGCGGAAAGCTAGTTGTATATAAACTAAACCAATGCTGAAATATTATAATCAAACTTGGACGAAATCTTCAGATTTTTTTAATCACCATCATTCAGCAAGAAGATGAAGTGTTAAAAAAACAAGGTTCTTTCTTTTCTGACGTAGATTTTTTTTTGGACTTTTGTACTAGGTACTTGTATATTGTATTGTCAGTCCGATTACTATAATTATTTTACAGATATCAATTATTTTACAGATTAATAACTTAAACAAAATGCAAGTTTCATCACTATTGGGGTTCGAGAGTGCTGAATTTATGACTCCGACCTGTAATTTATCCATGTAAAATTTTTCAAACCATACCTCTCTCTCTGCATTAAACTGGACACATTCCATCAGCAAATGGTATACATCATTTACTATTCCACAAGTATTAGGTACATTACGTAGATTTGAAAAGCTTTTTAGTTTAACGCGTGCAAGTTCCGCGAGTCACAGATAACCAAAACACTCAGACAAAGTCCAGTCTTTCTAATAAAACGTATTGAGCCTCACCAACACGAATTTCAATACTATGCCATTTTATTCCATACTCAGCAAACAAAACATTATTAAGGACAAAGCATGGGGTTCTACCTGCGCCTGAGCAACAATAGTGAAATCATAGCGCCATTGTGGCGCTACAATGCAGTCAAGTGGTTGGAGTGACTTTGTTCGTACCGTCCTCTTAAAGTACCTGCTGCTATACACATAAAAGAATTAGACAGTGTTCTGTTTAGCCGATTTTTCGAGATAAAGATAGAATTAAGAATGATGCGCATTTTGGGAGATTTTTTTTTAGTTTAGCTGTTGCGTCGTTTTACTTTAAGCTTATGTATTGGGATACGGCATCAAACAATGTTGGTAGTGTTTTTTCAAAGATATGATAGCTTGAATGTATGCAATATTTTCGCGAAGTAGTGTTTTTCTAGATAGGTATAATGAATCATGCAGTCAAATCTGACCTAAACTACTACCGCAATATAAGTAAATTGTGCACAATAGACAGTTCGGTTTATCATAACTCTTTCAGTCACCGATGTTTTTAAGAGTGTCTTTTCAGTGGAGTACGCAGTAAGGTGCGTTGGGGTAAGATCGGACTTGGGGTAAGAACGTACAAATCAAATCCCAGTTACTTGGCTTTATTTTTAATGCTAGCTACATTTAGCTAGCATGGCTTTATTTTTTAATGCTAGCTACATTTAGCTAGCATGCCTTTATTTTTTAATGCTAGCTACATTTAGCTAGCATTAAAAAATAAATGGGATATTTGATTTGTACGTTCTTACCCTAAGGCCGATCTTACCCCAACGCACTGTACCTACACAATAAATCAATGCTTCTGTTTACCAACATTGACATATTTAAAATTCTCAAGAAGTGCAACGAGTACCCAAGTTTCATATTAATTAATTGTTTTTATTACTTATCCCCAAATTGCTACGGTAACACGTGCATATTGTTTTAAGCAAAATGGGTTGTTTGTATTCAGTGCGGGCTGTGGGAGGGGGAACGGACTTTTATTGCGGGTGGTCTTTCTACTGAATACTTTGGCGATCAAAGCGCTTCTTGTTCTACATACCTAACAGTTTTTTGAATGTGTAACGATTTTTATTATTCATACCATACTACTTACATTATTAATAAGTCTTTGATTGCATGGATGTAGTGCGTCGTCATCCAAGTCAAGACAACGGGTTCCTACTATGTTTCGCAGAACTTAATATATGTATATTCAAATAAAACGGAATGTAGTATAATAAAATTATTTCTTTTTAGTGTTTTTATTTATAGTGTAGTGGTGAGAGATAAAAGTTGCAAAAATTGTTTTCGAGTAAAATAATATTATGAGTCTATTTAGCCGTTCGTTTTATTCAAACGCGTTCCACGTTCAAATAAATTAATGCAACATTTTATTACTCGGCGCCAAACTTTCCTACATATTAATTATAATGAATGCCTTAGTGGCCTGACATCGTAAAGTTTAGGATTATATACGTAAAATAGGCTTTATATCTCTAATAATAATTAAATTAGCAACATTCCTAGCAAGATTTTTACATTTAAATTGGTGTCAAAACTTGCCAAAAATACCATAGAGAAACCTGTTGCTAATGAACTTTGTCGTATTCACCCGTCAAAGCGCCGGAAATTTATGTTTCAATTATAAATGCATTAATAATCAATTATTTTAAATAAACAATAATTTCGTATTTTTGTGCGTCTATGTTTCTACTATAAAGTATGTTAAAAATGACTCGTAGCCTGATGCAATCAAATTTTAAGACCCAATAACAATTCTCGAAACTTAAGGTTGTGTGGCGTGGAAAATAAACGAGCCAACGACGCAGCCACCTAGAGACATTAAAAATTATGTTTCTGATCATTAATAGTAAAGGTAGAAACTTAATAATTGCCGCCTATTATACATGTTGTAATAAAAAAAACGCATTCTTGGATACCAGCCAGTATCCCACAGCGACGGGGATGGAGATTCGAGTTTATGATGTACGGTCTTTATTGTCTGACATCCAAAAATGGACTCTCTTCCCTGCATAACAAGATCCAACTCAACAGGTATGTGTTGACTGTGCACAAAATACGATACGGTGTTCATAATAAAGAATAAGTTAGAGTGTTCGAAATGTAAAGAAATCAAAGGGCGAGGCATCTGCCACCCCCGACTGCTCGTCGTAATCGTATCAATAAGTTAGGCTGCAAGTTCATTTTTATCGATATCAATCGATCATAACGTCGTGCGTTAACGATACCATCAGATTCGTTTCTTTTGATTTGAAAGTCGAATGTTTTATAATTACAAACGATGGAGTTTTGTGTTTTTACAAAAAAGTTGATCCTTATCAGTGATTTGTTATTTGTGAGCGAACCACAAATTAAGGTACTTAATTATAAATCTATCGGGCAACCGCTTGCGGCGGTTCTCACTCGCCTCAATGAGAAACCTTCGAAATTGTTAGAAGCGACGCAATAAAGTAGTCAGTAAGTGCATTCTTTGACTACCTTCTTGTGTCTCTTAACCTACCTGGATAACATGCCCCGATAAGCACGTAAACGTTGAAATGAATTATGTAGTTCAAATTAGTTATCTTGGGCATATACAAAGAAGAGAGAACGATGCACAAAGCTATGCAGAGATTGTTCAGTATGTATGTGTAGGTACAGAAGATATGCATCAAGTCGCCTGCATATTGTGTTCTCTGAGCAATTCTCATGGTAATGCGTGGCATCCGAGGCATGATGCCCTCGGGATTTGAGTTCCTGAAGTCTGTTCATCTCTACAGGTCGCATGGAAAATAAAATACGACTAAATTACTACACATTTTCATTTTCTTTTTGCTAGCTACTAATTGTCTTTCAGTCCACGAGAAGACTTAAAAAAAACTGGAACGAATATACTGAAAATGTATACACAAATCGTTCTTTCATTCCTTCATTATATTTATGGAATCTGAGAAATGTTGGAAAAGCTTCAAATTGCTTATTACGGAATTGCAATTGCTTATTCTATCAAAACTACCGAAGTCACGTTCAGGCTGTCTGAGCGTTTATGACTTGAAAATCAGGCTTCACTACAACAAGTACAACGATCGGGTGTCGCTGATAAATACACTGCTGAAATTATGAACGTCTCGACGTCGACAGATGCACTTTTGACATAGAAGCGGACAAAGGGCCCGTTCGCACGCTCGCCACAATACCACGTTTTTTGTAGAAGCCTCCGAACGGAATCTAAACGCGAATCACATTGTGGGATCCTACCTTCTTATTTTGAATTTTAGTGTTTTTTTCATTGGCTACTTGGAAATGTGGCCAATGTCTTACACTAAATTTTCTGAGAGAACGATTAAATTAAAATAAGGTTTTTTGATAAATTGACTGCAGTGAGAACAATTTAAACTTGAGTCATTAGAGTTTACCGTTATACAGGTTTAAGTTGTGATTTAGACTCTTAGATTGATGTTATATTTAGGATTCATCCCTGTAGTCCATTTACATAGATACGACTTAGAAACATGTGTTATCTAACAGTAAAACAACACAAACTGTGTCGTGTAACGACAAGAAAAGACTTTAGAGGGAGACAGTATTTATTAAGTATACAGAAAAGACAAAATGGAAGTATAAAAATGAATAATGTAGATGAATGATTGATGGGTGATGGTGAAGGGCGGCCCCTGGTGGACCGGCGGCAGTTACGGAGAAGCGGCCCTGGCGGACCGGCGACAGCAACAGACGAGCGGCCCTGGCGGACCGGCGACAGCAACAGACGAGCGGCCCTGGTGGACCGGCGACAGCAACAGACGAGCGGCCCTGGTGGACCGGCGACAGCAACGGACGAGCGGCCCTGGTGGACCGGCGACAGCAACGGACGAGCGGCCCTGGTGGACCGGCGACAGCAACGGACGAGCGGCCTTGGTGGACCGGCGACAGCAACGGACGAGCGGCCCTGGTGGACCGGCGACAGCAACGGACGAGCGGCCCTGGTGGACCGGCGGCAGCTGCAGAGGAGCGGCCCTGGTGGACCGGCGGCAGCTGCAGAGGAGCGGCCCTGGTGGACCGGCGTCAGCTACAGAAGAACGGCCCTGGTAGACCGGCGGCAGCTACAGAAGAACGGCCCTGGTAGACCGGCGGCAGCTACAGAAGAGGGACTGCCCCGGCGTCACAAGGCCGGCAGCAGTCGAGGGCTCCGGCGGCAAAGGGCCAGGCAGCTCCAGGCGCACCAGTCATATAGAGACTGGCACAGCAGGAAACACCCTAGAAGGGCTCTCGAGGCAGCGTTTTACTGGAGACCTAACTTTTAAGAGGCTTGTTTGGAAGCCAGAGCTCGACTGACCACTGCTCTGCGATGATTCCTAAAGAAACCTCGCAGAACGGTTGGAGGTCGAAATTTAAAATATTCAAAAATAGGGACGAGGAACGGTAAATAATTTTACCATAAAAGAGTTCGAATAACAATTATAAAATAAAAATAGCAGACCAACAAGAATTTTGATGAGAAGGTTGTCATAGATACATCATCAACAATGTTGTCAAAAATGTCAAAATAATGAAAATGTTCTGTAACAATGTAAATATAAATGGTATTAAATTAAAAAGTGCAGTGTTTGATAGGAAAAAGTGATACAGTCCTGCATAGGTACGGCCTTCTACGCTAAGGGGTCAATAAGTCGCCGAAACTTAGGCGTAAAGTTGAGGACTGAGTCTGTAAACAGAAAAATGAGTCCTGGTGTAGTGGAATATGATCAAAACAGAGCCTCATAATAATGGAAAGCATATTATGGACCGTGGAAATGAATGATACATATATAAGTATGAATATGAGTATAAATAATAAGTGTAAGTATATCTGAATATGTACATAACATTACAACTGTACAATAATAGGTAACGTAGTATCGAATGTTCTAGTATTGGTCCACTTATCATTAGCTATAGTTTTCGGCAACAACGAATAGCGAAAATCGAAAAGTTTTTCTGCCTTGGGTAAATTAATAAATCACATGAAGATCACGTCAATGAGTAAAATCTTCGCCTCAGAGTTCATATCAGTTTATAAATTTTATACTACATTGCCAAACCAACTCAGAAAAATGCACCTGACCTATTGCACAGTCTTATCGCTCATTTGTAATGTTAAGTAAACTTCTTAACGAGATTTTTAATGGCCACCAAGCATTAGAGTTGTGTGCAGAGTATTATCCTCATATCTCGTCCACCTGAGTTATGTTACTGATAGCGAATTGGGTTGTATCTACTTGAAATTTTTGTTAATTCTGGTAAACAGATAATTATTCAATTTGTATTCTTAGTATTCAAATTTAGAACGAAATTAACATGGATATATTTTGCATGTGGATTTTGTGAATATAACTGAAAATTATAGCAGGCAAAATAGATGGGTTGCATGACAAGAAAGTGCAAATAGTGACATAACCAGGGATAAATATTCACTTTCGTCTGACTTGACTGGTCATAAATCATTGACGTAAAAACGAGCGTTATGCCACACCACTCGACGACCAAAATGGACGATTAAAATCAAAAATAAAACTACAACACGGCATGCTTTTGTCTTACTCGTGTCTACAACAGGCTTTTATCTGTTGGATGCCGGTGCCCGTTCCTTATATTTGAAAAAAAAAAAAAAAACGTTCGAAGGAGCGATGGCGCGCGCAGGTAACTCGGCCATTTTGCTTCACGTTTTTATTGTTATTCTTTTTCAATAATCCGCAAGTTTTATGGCTTGTTAGGTAGTTTGTTACGATTCGAGGTCACTAATTAAGTAACGGGAAACACCGGTAGCAGGAAATATTCATTATCGGAACGATTTTTGGGGTTCCGTAATCGGTGCCTCGTGATGGTACGGAATAGCTTTTACTCTCGTTGCTCCATTTAAAAATAAAAATGTTACAATCTTCAATACTAGTAGTAAGCAGTTCATACAATTCCGTTCAGTATTTTTTATGTAAAAGAGTAAAAAAACATAAACAAACATACAAACATTATAATATATTATTTTGATTATTTTTTGCTCGCTATTTCTATCGAAAGAAATTTCTAAGTACTTTCTGCTTCTTAGGCTGTCCTATCCACAACTAATTTATATTCTGCATGATGATAAATTAGTGGATAGCCTTCCTCACGAAATGGTCTATCAAATGCAAAAAGAGATACTCAAATCCGACTGGTATTTATAATAAAAAAATCTCATAGACTTTATTTATAGTACAGATATAGAATGCCTTAATTTTTTTCTCCGCGTTCGAAAGATAGACTATTCGTTGCTAATATGTTCGGAGGTGGCGTGATAAACGGGTCTTCGTCCAATATACCATTAATGATAATAATCTAAGCTAATCATTAGGTACCAAAAATGCATCCTCGTAACAAACAGGAAACATAATGTTTACCTACCAACATTTTTTATGTTAATTTAAATGTCGCAATGTAAAAAATCTCATTTATTTTATTATACGCGTAATTCTCAATTTCCTGTGATTAAACACGCTTATACACTGATGAATAACTTATTAGTGTAGCTTTATTTTATTGTGATATAGTTCTATTTGGCAAGAGGAACTCTATAGTAGCAGGTACAAAATAAAAAACAAAAGTCATTACGTCATCATCTTCATCCCAGTCGCCTCCGAAACTTTTTCAGCTTTGGAGTCTGGGGCCCGCTTTACCAGTCTAACTGCTGATTTTGGCTAAACTTCAACATTTTCCGTGGAGCGACTGCCGTCTGACCTCAAAAGCCCGAAGGCGATATCACACTACGAATATCTGTTTCCAGATATTCTTTCCAAAAAATAAAACAAACGTATAAGCCTTTGAATTGTGAATGTGTATTTTTACCAGCATGTGTCGAGGTGTGATAAAAAGCTTGTAACCAAACCATAGCGCGATTCAGAAAACTGTACAACGCCATCTATCGAGCAAGTAGGTAAACTTTTACGCTTTTTGCATGATGTGCTTCGAATTTTCTATTTCTTTTTAAGATAGAATCTAGGTAATTCCACGGAATTTATCTTTCCCTTATGTTTTTTTTTATTATTTAAATTTTCTCTACAAAACTTAAAATAAGAAATTGGTACGCAGTGACGGAGGCGGTAGACACAAATTAACTCTTTAAAATTATTAAATGTTTTGAAAACCACTATTGCTGATCCGGCTCGAAAATGCATTGCAGTTAGACCATTTGTTGGACTTTTGAAGGCTTCAACAACCCGTAACGACTGCCACTAGATGTTCGTATGGCAACCGGGACCAACGGCTTCTCCTTGCGCAGCGGCCGCGTTCGCTACCGCTACGCCACGGAGGCTGTCCATAGTATCATTAGTCATTATAATTAGGCCGTAAATAACTTTATGAAGCTCAATGTTACATAAAACAGGCACCCAAATCGCCCGATCTTCCGTACTTCCCTGTGCTTTCGCTGGGAAGAAGTAGCGGAACAAACTCACCCGCAACACACCTGTCTTTTCAGTTAAAAAAAAAAACACATGTGTATTGTATAAAGTCATGACTTTATACAATACAATATAAATGCAACTAGCATAACAAAACACAGAACATTAAATTAAATTAAGTACATAACAAACCATAATATCGTAACACATGCACTATTACTACCGGTTTAATAAGTTTGAATAATTTTGCAGTATGTCGTCTGCTCCATACATTCGAAAAATGTGCCTGTTCAACAGCGTAAATAACTGCCAAAATATGTACTACTGATTGTGTGCTACGCAATTACCCTCATCATCATCATCAACAACCTTTTTTATCGTCCCACTGCTGAGCACAGGTCTCCTCTCATACAGAGAAGGATTGAGCGTAATCACCGCAATTACCCTGCTGAATAGATTTGTCGTGGTCTTTTTCTGAAGTTTTCATGACTAAGTTATAGACATACACTTTATCCAAACACTAGCGGCCGCCAGCGACTTCGTTCGCGTAGTACAGTTATGCTTCGTTCTTATTGGTCGCAACGTGATGTTCTATAGCCTAAGTCTTTCTGGATTAATGGGCTATCCAACGCAAAAAGAATTTTCCAAATCGGACCAATACTTCCTGAGATTAGCGCGTTCAAACAAACAAACAAACTTTTCAGCTTTATATATTAGTATAGAGTATAGATTAGGAAGTAGGACAGGAGTGGTGGCCTAGTGTTTAAAGCACCAGCCTCTCAAGTATGAGTGTGTGTTTTCAATTCCAGGTCAAGGCAAGTACCAATATAACTTTTCTAAGTTATATATACTTTCTAAGTATATCTTGGACACCAATGACTGGTTTTAGGGTGAAGGAAAAACATCTTGAGGAAACCTGGACTTTAAGTCTGAAATCGCCAACCCGCATTGAGCAAGCCTGGCGATTACGCTTAATCCTTCTCTGTATGAGAGGAGACCTGTGCCCAGCAGTGGAACGATAAAAAGGTTGATGATGATGAGGACAGAAGTGGGATAGTAGCATTGGAAGTAGGATTTTCAAACATGTTTACAAGATGGTGTCGATTTACGAAGGCAATTTTCTTTGATTGATTAACGTATGAATGCGGATGTTTGCTCGTATTGAATGTACTATTATATATAGATGTATATAATAGTACATTTAATTCAATACTCGTATTATTATATACAGATGTTCGCAAACTCGATTACATACAATTCTTCATTAACTTCCACATTACCTATTATGTACACTTGCAATGCAACAATTATATTCTTTACATTATTAATTTAATGATAAATCAGGAAGATAGATTAGTAACGATAGTTCCTGGCTTAGAAAATAGTTGCTCATTTTTCTCGGTTGCAAGGAGATGTAGAAAAGATTCCTGTTGGCGAAATGTTATCTAAAACTCGACAGATAATTTTAAAGAAGATAACTATATAAGAGATAGAAGATATAAGAGACGAAAAGAGATGATATAGATATAAGAGACGAAGATGGACACAAGAAGCACGGTAGCAGACAGAAAAAGGCGCAGTGAACATAACTGAATATGATGATGATAATGATTGTAATAAAGACAAGCACAAAATAATAATAAAAGAAAAATAAAAACACAGCAAGTTCGCCTTTTAACAGAGAATGTTTAAATGCTACCAATGATGATAATGAAGAAGATGGAGTGGTAGTGATCACCATACATTTATATACCTTGCTCCAACGTGTGTCGTTCGGTGGAAGCTTGAAACAGAATCTAAATAGATGGGCATTTTTGAGCAAGACTCACGTAGCTCCCAATATTTGGAACAGCGGTTCGATTCTGCCTATTCGGAATGTTGTGAAGTGTCAATTCCTAGAAATAGTTGGAAATTACAGCCTATTCCACACGTACTTCACATGACTTTTCACAGTGAGATGGTTACCGAAATACGCCGCAGATCATCATCATCATCACAGCGTTAATCCCAGTCGCATCCGAAGCCTTTTCAGCTTTGGAGTCTAGGGTCCGCTTTTACCAGTCCAACTGACATCGACATTTTCCGTGAAGCGACTGCCGTCTGAAATACGCCGCAGATACCGATTGATATTGGTCTTTTGTAGGACAATTGAACTTCAGAACTTTCACTAAATGTGATGGAATTGTATTCTTTTTTTTTTGTGAACAGAGCCTATAATAACTGGACTTACTGGCTAGGTAAAAGACTTCCTGACTGAACGGTCCCTCCGAGTTGTTGTCGATGGATGCTCTTCTGAGCCCATGTCAACTAATGCCTAATGCCTGGTGTTCCTCAGGGGTCTGTTCTCTCTGCAACTCTGTTCCTGCTGCATATTAACGATCTGCTGATGCCTGGTATCTATGGGTATGCAGATGACAGCACAGTTGTGGAGAGATACCTGCCGGGTGCTCGGGCTAGTAGGGAATCAATCCGGTCCGAAAGAGAGGCCATGGTTGAGCGAACGAGTGTTGCGCTGCAGGCAGTCTCTGAATGGGGCAATGCCAATCTTGTAAAATTCAATGCCGCCAAAACACAGGCGTGTCTTTTCACCGCCGAAAGGAGCCCGTTCACCTTGGCTCCTACTTTTCGGAATGTGTCCTTGGAGTGTTCCGACCGCCTTCAGCTTTTGGGAGTTGAGATTTCCTCGGACCTTAACTTTGGGCGGTTCATTGAGTCCAAGGCTAAGATGGCTGCCAGGAAACTTGGCGTTATCGCAAAGGTCCGGCAGTACTTCACACCTGGGCAGCTTCTAATGTTATACAAAGCACAGGTCCGTTCGTGTGTGGAGTACTGCAGCCACATTTGGGCTGGTGCTGCCAAGTGTCACCTGGCCACTTTGGATTCAGTGGAGAGACGTGCAAAAGGCTGATTGGTGACCCTGATCTAATTCGAGTTGGTCTCCAAAGCCTAGAGCACAGGCGTAGAGTAGCCAGCCTTTCGGTGTTCTATAGGATGCATTTCGGGGAGTGTGCGAGGGAATTGCATGATTTAATTCCCCCATCTCCGTTCCACCAGCGGACGACCCGTCGTACGGCTGGTTTCCACCCTTACGTTGTTAACACCACTACGATCCGGACGAAGCGTTTCGCCTCCTCCTTTATACCGCGTACATCGAGGGACTGGAACAATTTGCCAGCGGCGGTGTTTCCGTCGGACTACAATTTGAGTGTCTTCAAGGCTAGAGTGAATAGGCTCTTAATAAACTAGTGCGCTTTACCATCAACGATTGCGTCACTGCTTACCATCAGGCAGGATTGCGGTCAAGCGCTAGTTTATGATATAAAAAAAGCGAGTATTTGCAATTCGGATTTTGCATTCTGAATTTAAAAATCATCATAACATTGCTTCCTGATGCAACGGGAGAAAATGTTGATGAGTAAAATTTTGCCCCAGTAGAGTTCGATGAGCATTCGGTGGAACTGCAAGCCGAGCCAAATACATATAGTTGGGAACAGTTGGGGCAGATGATATTTGAGCAAAAGCAGCTATTTGATGCCGGAGTACCTAATGTCATCACTTTAGGTACTCTGCCGTCAAACCGTATTTTAGCCTCTGTGTGTTTATTTACATAAAACTAAAACAACTAAACATTATAATGGAGGCTGCAAATTGAAGAAAAGAGAGAATCTCTTTGAATACATAAAAAGAGAGTAACAGCTTCAGAATTTAAAAGATAACTCAAGCAGAACGAAAAGAAGGTTTGTTTACTTAGTTAAAACTTATTCTAATTTCATTTACTTTTTTAATTGAGGAAGAATTCAGGCTTTTGGACTACTTGTAACAGGCATATGTTGAAAAGGGTTAGTGATACTAACGGTTTTGCAGGGAATTTGCGAAACACACTAATATTTTGACAGTTCTTTAACTTTCATTTCATAGTACTTTGTTGAGCAGATACATTTTTCAAACATATACAGTACCTAATGCATTAGCAACGTGCTTCGAAGGATCCAGCTGGGATGAGCAGCGTTTGGTAAACTTCGTCGGGTATTTTCGTCGCCCATACCCCAATGTATGAAGACAAAAATCTTCAACCAGTGCGTCCTACCCGTCATGACTTACGGAGCCGAGACGTGGACACTAACGGTCAGACTAGTCCATAAGTTTAAAGTCACTCAGCGAGCTATGGAGCGGGCTATGTTGGGCGTCCATCTGAAGGACCGCATCAGAAATGAGGTGATCCGACAGAGGACCAGAGTCACCGACATAGCTGAAAGGATTAGCAAGCTGAGGTAGCAATGGGCTGGTCACATATGTCGCAGGACCGACAACCGTTGGGGTAAACGAGTCCTCGAGTGGAGACCGCGTCTCGGCAAACGTAGCGTGGGACGCCCTTGGGCTAGATGGAGCGACGACATCAAAAAGGTGGCTGGTAGTGGCTGGCGGAGAACTGCTCAGGATCGAGCTTGTTGGCGTGCCATGAAGGAGGCCTATGTCCAGCAGTGGACGAGTAGGGGCTGATGATGATGATGATTATGAACGTGCTTCAAATTGCTGGCAACAGTGTGCTATGCAATTAAGTTTCAGATATTGGTATGAATGTTAATACTTGATAGTTTAATTTATCTACTGACAGTAGTCAGTAGATAAACTCACTTTAGAGTGACTTTGGATTGGCAAGAATTTCTAGCTGTCAGTTCTAGTACGATTTCTTTTAGTTCCAGATGCAGTCAGGAATACAGTTCACCCTAAAGCTCATAAAGCTTGAAGAATTCATGGTAATATTCCTTGGTCGTGCATATAGTAATTGTGAAATTAATTTCACTGCTCGCTCCCCTCCGTTGGGTAATCACTGTTAGTGTAGTTACCAAGTTCTAGTGTCGTGCGTGTCTCAATAGTTATGATATCGATATCGTAGCTTATAATGGTAATGACATTAGGGAAAGAAGTACCGATTTTTTTTTTTTGCATTGCAGCTATGTACATAACATGAGTTTAACTTCTTTATAACTATGTTTGGAAAAGCGTTTGCTGACTTCAATAGCGGTTATACTTGTCTATATGATCACATGTACAGACGAGATCACATCAAGCTACTGCAATTTGTCAGATTTCCTTATTAGATTTTCAACTTTATCTCTAAAGCATTAAGGCTCAAGCTTGATTGGGAATATCTGACAGTTTGGGGTAGCTCAACCTGCTGTCGTTCGTACAAATAATTTCTTATATGTAACCCCTCAAGTAAGTATTAATTTTACTTAACCTTCAGATTATGGAAATAGTGTAGTACAATAGCAGCTTGCGCAAAATAAGAAAAAATGTATACATAATATTATGTGAGGATCTGTTGATCTATTATAATTTCGAAATCAAAAGTCATAAAAAGGGTAAAGTACAGAAAATCAAAACAAATTAGGCTGAGAATTAGCGCTTCTTGAACGTCAGTATAAGACAATCCCTCCAAAACGCCCGCCCTTCGCGGATACTATAAAATATGTAAAGAAAACCCTGTCCGACCCATAAGGACAATAAAGGTTAGGTAAACACTTGACCAAATATGATATGACCAAAAATTTTACGTAATCATCATAGTAACAATACTAATGAATTTTGAAATAATCTTTTTTTCCGCGAATTAATTCCAACTTCCCCGAAATTTGGTAATTTTTATAAAAGTGACAACACCGGTATTATTATTATGAATAGCGATGCGACCACGTGCCGCGTGCCCTGCCTCCCGCCGCTCGCAGAATGGTTGCTTACCGCACATGTATTAAGTTACCTCTTTTTGCGAAATAATATTTATTTTTTTAGGGGGATTTTTTTTAAGTTTCGACCGGCTTTGCATCCATTAGTAGAATCAGTTATCGATACCTAACAATCGGATCGGACAGGGTTTTCTTTACATATTGTATACTATACTATACAAAATGGATACACGGAGATTGGTGCACTTTTATCACATACGAAGCACAGAGCATCCACAGTGATCCAAAACCTCAACGAATAAACTATTAAAACACCCTTTAGTCGCGATGTAAATGAAAGGTAACGTTTTTTTTTTTTGGAAAACATTGGTCCATTTGGAAGTTTATAAAGCCAGTTGATTTTTGTATATTAGTTTTGACACCTACTTCTGAAATTAATTATTTTTCACTTTGTAGTATTTTTTGAAAGTCGGTTTTTTTTTTGTAAGAAGTTTTGTTTTACTTTTTTTAGCTGTGAAAAGTACTGTTCAGCTGCATCCGGTTAGACTGGATGCTGACCCTAAAATAGTTGGGATAAGGCATGTAAGCAAATGACGTAATTTTGTTTGCTTTAATTTTTACCCGTAATTTTAGTTTAAAAATGGAGCCACTGAACCGATTTTTATAAAATTCCTATGAAACCAAAATGAAAGTATGAAGACTGCTAGACATGACGCGCCTACGGAACTTAAATTCAGCCTCTTGATTATAATAATTGATTGTTGCATAAGCGTGACGAGTGGCTGGCTTAGTGGTTGTCCTATGTTAAACTTCAATGCTGTAAATTTTTGAAGAATTTCCTCAACCCATATAGGTGCAAAGTTCTCATCAAAATAAATGAATTAATTCCAAGCACAATGTTGCTACTGTAAAGCGTTGAGGAGTTCCCTTAACTGTCCATCATAAGACCCCTAATGGCAATCACAATACATAAGGTGTAAATCTCTTATCAATACAAATTAATCAAGCACAAACTCAAAGTAGCTGCTGTGAATCGTTGAGGAGTTCCCTCGACTCTCTATGATCTTCATCATCAGATCTACGGCAGTCCTTCATTTTAACCCCCACGGGTGTAAAATACTCATCAATATGAATTAATTAAATCCAAACACAAAGTAGCTACTGCAAACCGCTGTGGAGTTCCCGGAACTGGCCTTTGTCTTCATCATCAGAGCCCTTTGATAGTCATAACCACCGAGGTGTAAAGTTCTTTTCAATACAAATTAATCAAACACAGACACTAGTCGGCTGTCTCCCGGCTCCATCATCAGATCTACCCCAGACCTTTATTACATCGTAGTACTTTAAAATACTTAATGAAAATACTTAGAAATGCACTAGTCGCCCATACGATTTTTGAAAGTTTCTCTTCATTTCTTTGGCCTTCCATCATCAGATCCTGACCTGGTGACTATGGGACCAATTGCAAAGTATAACCTTTCAAACAAAAAAGAATTTTGCAAATCGGTCTAGGCGTCTTCGAGTAATCGGGGAACATACATAAAAAATAAAATATTTCGACGAATTGAGAACCTCCTCCTTTTTTTGAAGTTGGTTAAAAAATAAATATGTTCACACTAAAATATATTTGTCGAAAGACGTACATAAATACTCTATTGATTTAAAATTATCTTAAGCTGTTGACAATGGCCCAGAATATTTCCAAGGACTAGATGGTAACCACGCAATACTGTTTGCAGGTGACAAATACACTGCACTCAGCAGACACGCGGCACGCCAAAGTTGCATGATTTGAACTAAGTGAAAGCAACTCGTTCAAAAAATGTAAATAAATTATATGAACTTTGTTATGAATGAACATGTTTTTTTTTCACCTGATGAATTTTCAATTAGCATGGCATTACAACTACAGAAAACTAATAACAATGTTCCTGCGTTTCAATATTTGTATTCATAGCAGTTATTTCTCCAAATTCAAACCAAATTCAGTAAATATTAAACTTTGTTTTATTAGAAAACATGTAGTAACGTCTATTATTTACAAATATTCAGTGTACCTTTATTTTGCCTCTCTGTAGTTTATGTATACCAGCCATAAACTAGAGAGAGGCATAATAAAGGTCTGCATGAGAAATGGTAGCAAGTAGGGTCTCCGCCGGCGCTTCGTGAAGATGTTTGTACGCCTCGTCACGAGCGAGCCCCAAGCGGCGAGCCTGCCGTCCATCACCCTGATGTGAGGCACCAAATTAGGGCTTACAGCAATGCGCTCCACTATACTTTACCGAAAGGCACTGTAAGTATAGCAGTTTTGTCAGGACCGGTAATAAAAACTGCTAATGAGACAAAAGTATGACTTTTTATGACATCACAATTTGGCCTCTTTATCAGTTCTTACCCGATAGATGTAAAACAGACTATAGCAGCAACGTGACATTGTATTTTCCATTCAATTTCTCAAGTTTCAATTTATTCGTTTTGAGCGAGTAAATAAACATGGTGCTGGGGATTACAATGTAAACACTCCACAAATCAATTTACTTGTTTATCAGTTAAAATTACATGAATGCTCTTTGTTCATTAATGTTCAAATAGTATTATCATTTATTCTAGCATCATAAGAAATAGTATTATATTTACATTAATAAGAGACTGCAGTTGTAAACACGAATGATAATACTTGAAATGTAAATGACATCTTTTACAGGAATATTTAAATAATGAGAAACAGCCGAGGTAAGTGCCAGTAATGTCGACACCATGGTTCGGTTAACATTGGCTTCCATTTCCAAACATCTCACTGAAGATGTTATTGACAAAGTTTTTAAGTTAAAAACTAAAAGTGAGGACAATGTCCAATGTATTGATATTACAAGAGCGGCACCCGCAGGGGAAGGCCTCATCAGCGCTGTGTACCGGATCCAAGTGACTAGCCAGAGCCATACAGCCAGATTCGTTGCTAAAGGACTAGTAAATGATCCTGTAATGCGAAAATCTCTCGACTGCCATACGTACTTTAAAAGAGAGGCTTTGTTTTTCTCAACAATTCTGCCAATCTTGTGCGAGATCCAGAAGACTTCAGGTGCAAAAGAGAGGATCCAGAACTTCCTCCCAAAATGCTACGGGTGCCATCTCGATGGTAAAGATGATTATATTTTGATGGAAGACTTGTCTGAGAAGGAATGTTCGTCTATAACTGAACATATTACTATAAATGAAAGGAATTTGACTCTCAAGACTTTGGCGCATTTTCACTCTGTGTCCTTAGCTCTGCGAATTAAAAAACCTGATACATTTGCGAAGCTTGCGAATGGACTTAACGAAGTTTATTATAATGATACGAATAGAAACTGGTATGCGAAGTATCTCCAGGATGCCATAGATATAGATCGAAAAGTGGTTGCAGAATTTGAAGATCCGGAAAGCGTGTATTATACCAGATTTAACGCCGTAGTTGATGGCGATGTTTATGGACAATTGATACGCATCGTTAACAGTCGAGGTGATAACCCCGTGTTTAATCACGGAGACGCTTGGTGTCCGAATTTCATGTGTTGCAAAGATAAAGCCATTGCTATTGATTTTCAATCATTAAGGTGTTCTTCCCCCGCCACGGATTTGGCTTACTTCATACTAATGTGTGGCAGCCTTTGTTGTAATAAAGAAGAATTTCAGGAGGCTGTCGGCGTTTATTACAAGTTTTTGGAGTATTATCTGACAGACATGGGAATCGATGCAAGTACGGCTTTTTCATTTGACACGTTAAAAGAAGAATTGAAGAAGTATGGTTCTTATGGACTATTAGCATCAATTACATCGTTTCCCTTGTTGGCTAACGAACGTTGCGACACCCTGGAGTCCCGTGAAATAAAGTATTCCGACTTAGATCGCATACCGCTTCAGGAGTTTTGGCCGTTGACTCCAATTAAGCAAGAGGAACACAAGTTGCGGCTCATAAATGCTGTTCGAGTTGCCGTAGACGTTGGAATAATCTGAATTCAACAAATGTTAAAAAGAAATAATAAAAAAGTTCGTTATTATCTCAGTGTTTCTTGTCTATCACGACTTGGCTACATCGCACTTAACGGAACAGTTAAAACTTAAAATCATCTCTTAACCGCCAGCCTCGCAAACTGATTTGTTCAGATTCAACACAAAAACACCTGTATCTATATAGATAAGCCTTTAGATGAGTCGGCAATACATTGGAATGTTCGGATTCGTGACCGCTAGACAGCCGAAAACTAATTATCGCGCGGTGTCGAAGTGTTCGGCCGCTCGGAAGAGGCTCGTGTGTATCGAATAGACGCATACAACTTACATTTTAACCGGCCTATTAAGAGTGGTGATTTTTTTACCTCTCATGGCTTTGCCCTATAGACAGTAGGTACTTCTTGTTACCTCGGGAAATAATAAAGGATTACAATTAATTTCCAGTGATAAAGATTGAAATTATATTGAATTAAACGATTAAGCAAGTTGCTTCACCACAGGCAATAATGCACAAATAGAAAGAGTAGTTGCTTTAGAGTGGCAATTATTTATTTTAAAGTCCTCTTAAGCGGTTCAAGTTAAAAGGTGTATTTTTATAGAAAATGTTTGCAGTAAAACTAGGGATTCTCGCTATTTTAGCTTTGTGTTCAATAACAAATTAACATCTACTAGAATTTATATGCCCATAAAAGAGGAGAAACGACCGAATATTCAATGCGAATCACATCGGATTCCTAAAACCGTACAAATGCGAATAAAACTGAATAATTCCGTCGTACCTACATACTTACTGGCCAGAAATTTGTAGCAAATAGTTAGTGACACTGAATGTAAATGTGACGATTTCATTGTACTTTATACATATTAAAACTCAATACCCGTCTTTAAGACAATTGAAGCGGTAGGGGAGTAGAATTTAAATATGCAAACTTAAAGTTTGGTTTACATAGAAGGGTTCGTATAAAGTTGGCGAAGCTGACAGGTGATTGGCACGCAATGTGCTCAAATTACGAGTTCGATCCTCGATCTCATTTTAATCGTTTCACGTGTAAAGTGTTGCGTAGTTCTAACAGGCAACACCAATAAACTTGTCTTGTGAATTTGTGATTCATATGGGAAGAAAACATACCGATGTGGGGAGTCCAAAGGCTAAATACTTGTATTAATGGAACGTAGCTCACCTATTCTTTTAGCCAAAATTCTATCAAGATATTAAAATTAATGTTCTTAAACGACTAGAAAAATGATACTCATTCAACTTACTGCGACTTTAATTTAAAATGGTTATGACGTATTATTAGGCGCTTATCTGATTGAAATAATCAGGCATTATGACCGATTTGTTATATTAAATGGACGCTCCATTTTAGAATTTCAAGTTGATCTTCATTTGATCACAGTGGATTACCTACCTCTTCAAGGGTATATGATTATTAAATAAATATTTATTATGGTCACGAATTATATTTAGACATACATAAATCGTGACCATAATAAATATTTATTTATATGTATTCATCCTGCACCCTAATTTCGTAAAACAGTATTACTATCAATTGGAATCATTTTGAGCAATACTTGCTAGTCCATTGCTTCATAAGTTCTAAGAATTTGTTGAATCTACAACTTATGGAAACAACGCAATGAATGTTCCTGATCTGTCAAAATGAAACCCATTGCCTGATAGTTGGTTACGCAATTACCTGCCGATATCGATCTGAATACTAAAGATGATGACAGCCTCCGTGGCGTAGCGGTAGCGAACGCGGCCGCTGCGCAAGGTGGCGCGGGTTCGATCCCCGCACAGTGCAAGTATTTGTATGCATGAATATGAATATTTGCACTGGTCTGGTCGTGCCTCGGAAAGCACGTTAAGCCGTTGGTCCCGGTTGCCATACGAACATCTAGTGGCAGTCGTTACGGGTTGTTGGAGCCCTCAAAAGTCCAACAATTGGTCTAACTGCAATGCTTCGATGTCGCCTTCGGGTTGTGGAGGTCAGATGGCAGTCGCTTCACGGAAAATGTCGAAGTTTAGCCATATCAGCAGTTAGACTGGTAAAAGCGGACCTCAGACTCCAAAGCTGAAAAGAAGCTTCGGATGCAACTGGGATAAACGCTGAGATGATGATGATGACTAAAGATGGTGGTAGAAGGTTTACACAATGCCGGTTAATAAGCTGATTCAAAATAAAAGGGCCGAAAATATATTTAGGTACTAATACAATCACTTGGCAACTGGTAATGGACGGAACAAAATGTAAATTCTCCCAAACAATACAGGCCAAATGTTAGGAGTCACACATTGATTTTTTTGTATATCAATGGAGGCAAACGCAATAAACTAACATGGTTTAAATAACCACATTTTATATAATTTTGCGTTTTGATCAGTGTTTATATTAGGTATGTACCCACATACTTTTACATAATAATAATAATATATGTATATATTTTATAACTAAAGAACCTCTCGCACAGTGTTTTCGACTTGACAACACTCACATCTAGGTCCGTATTCCAGAAGGAAACTAAAGCATTGATCTCTGCTTAAGCATTACTTAAAATTAGTTTCAACCAATCAAATGGCTTGAAACGATTCTTAAGTAGAGCTTGAGTGTTGAGTGACGTTCTGTAATACGGACCTTAGATTCCTTTCCTTTATCTATTCTTTGGTTGCAGCGTGATTTTTTTTTTTCTGGATTAATGGGTTATCCAATGCAAAAAGAATTTTTCAAATCGGACCAGTGGTTCCTGAGATTAGCGCGTTCAAACAAACAAAACATACGAACAAACTCTTCAGCTTTATATCTTCTTTATATATATAATTCTGCTGTACGTGTGTATGTCATTGAACTCCTCCTAAACGGCTTGACCGATTTTAATGAATTTTTCTGTATGCGTTTGAGTGGCGACCTGGATCGTTTAGATTCACAAATCAACCCGGCAGATGGCGCTAATCGTTTGAAGAAGCATGTGATCTCGGAAACCGCCCTAACGATTTCGCTGAAAATTAATATGTGGTGGTTTTCGGGGACGAAAAATCGATCTAGCTCAGTCTTATGTCTAGGGAAGCGCATATTTTCGAGTTTTCTCTTTCGCAATATTTCACGCATAATATGGGCGCTAATTTCGCGCGGCTTGACATAGCGGCTGTAGCGTAGTCGATATTGGTATGGTCTACTCGCGATGGCTGGTGTTCCTCGGTTCAAACCCGGTCAATCACAAGTTTTTTTTTGTTTTTAGACAAGTTTATAGTTTTTTTAATTTTTTTTAGTTACTTAAAAATATAATTGTACATAAGAACTAAAAGGCGAAAAAATAAAAAAGATATTTTTTTATTTAACTAAATTTGTACTTATGAACTAAAAGAGAAAAAAATAAATAGAAATAAATAATTATTTAAGATTTTTTATTTTACTTAAAGAGACAGAAACAAGAGCTCTAGGGGTAGAGAGAGGTATGATATCTTTGTTACAAATGTAGATGACAATGTTTTCCATGGGTTTCTTCTTTCCATCCTAAATCTGCTGTACGTGTGTACGTCACTGAATTCCTCCTAGGCTGGTCCGATTTGAATGAAGTCTATGTATATAAATGAAAGTCGTGTTAGTTACTGTATTTATAACTCAAGAACCGCTTAACCAGTATGGCTCAAAATTGGTAGGGAGGTAGATAAGAACTGGGAGAAGGACATATCACATAGGATACTTTTTATCCCGTTCCCGCGGTTCCTGTCGTTCCTGTGTGACGTGACATAAGACATGGTTTAACAAAACGCAACTGACATGGAATAACAAAACAACTCAGTCAAAATATAAGTTAGCGGTTCATTTGTTAAAAATGGTACAAACACACTCCTACACTACTCAGCATATTAAAAAAAGTCTTACTGGTTGAATGTTGATGCATTTATTTAAAGCAAGGAATATAAATGCTCTCTGCCGGTTTAATTTTTTTAATAAAAGCCCCAAAGCAAACTTCAACTTCAAAATTTCTAATATTGTCTTGCTGTGCCATTTACCACTTCACTACATACTATAAAACAAAGTTACTTTCTCTTTCCCTATGTTCCTTTGTATGATTAAATCTTTAAAACTGTGAAACAGATTTTGATGAGGTTTCTTTTAATAGATAGAGTAATTAAAAAGAAACGTTTATATGTATAATAACATCCATTAAATTGTGGAGAAACACTATCCCTCGCCCACATGTGGGAGTGATGAGAGGAGGCATAACTCTGTTACCGCGAAAAATCGCAGTACAGCGGACAGAGCTCCGGCGGGGTCTCATGGCGACATGGAAAGTGTGATTGTCGCAATCCAGCACTGAGCACGCCGCAACAGCGGCGGTAAGTCCTCTCTTTGAGGAGTAGCTAGAGAGGCGCCACGGCGTCCTCACCTTCCGACTGACGTAGGTCCTCACCGGACACGCCTGTTTCGGAAGGTTCCTGTTCCGTATAAGGCGGGAGGAAACGCCAGGGTGACCACTGTGTGCATCGCCCTGAGGACACGGTGGAGCATAAGGTGGAGGTCTGCCCAGCTTGGATAGAGCACAGCCGTGTTCTCGTGGCGGCGATCAGCGGCGATCTCTCGCGTCCGACCCTGGTCCGGGCCATAGTCCGGAGCAAGAGTGCATGGCAAGCTTTCACCTCCTTCTGTGAAGCAGTGATGCTGGCAAAGGAGGAGGCGGAGCGGGTGAGGGAGCGGAAATCCCACTACATTCACGGCTCAAACCGCCGCAGGAAGCGCCCTGGTCGGGAGGCAACATCGGACTCCCAATCGCCGTAGGCGCGGGCTTGCGGGCGGCGAGGGATAGGCAGCTCGCCTCCTTGTAAGAACCAGGCCCGGGTTGACGGCCCATTGTGTTTCACACGTGCCTCAAAGAGATGTCAGCACACCTTGATGGTGTCCACGAGGACTGGTCCATAGGGTTACGGAAAAAAGAAACCATGGCACTGGCCGTTGCACAGGCAAGTGAAGGAACACGGGTGGGTTTTAGTCAATAAAAGTCTGACACGCCCTTCCGGTCCGCCCAGAGCGGGAGAGGTCACTTGATGATTTCCCATCCACAACAAAAAAAAAACTGAAGAAGAGCAAGAAATTGCACTTGAAGGCGCAGCCTTAGTATGGCTCGACTTCGTGCTTCTCACTCACCAGAGCAAAGGGAGGCAGCCCGTGAAATGGCTCGGTTGGCAATGCGAAATCGTCGAGCAAACTTCAGAGATCAAGCGCTAGATAATTTACGAAACACAAGAAGAAATTCATCAAATACTGATTTGAATCGGGCAGCGTTTCAATACACATATAATATAGCGCAATGGCGTTCGCATTGGGCCAATGGATGTTGTTTACGAGTATTGTAGCACATTAAAGATTTCCGGAGAATCGCCAGGATTGTGCTCCCAAATAAAGAATCATTGAATAATAATATTCATTTATTTAAAATTATCCTAATTTAAAAAGTAGTCATGTAATATTGCCTTTAAGGCGGAACGAAGTTCGCCGGGTCAGCTAGTATTAGTATAGATATAGATTTTTGCAATACTTACAGCTAATCAGACGGAATAGTTACTAAGTCTATAACAAGGACAGGACCTCATTTTTATATCGATATTTATTAATCTATACTAATATATAAAGCTGAAGAGTTTGTTTGCATGTTTGTTTGTTCGCGCTAATCTCGGGAACTACTGGTCCGATTTGAAAAATTATTTTTGTGTTGGATAGCCCATTAATCCAGGAAGGCTTTATAACACCACGCTGCGACCAATAGGAGCGGGGCATAACTAACTCCACGCGAACGAAGTTGCTGGCGGCCGCTAGTTTAATATATTCTAGCTGAATAATTCTAGGTAAAACATTCACAAACGCTTTTATATTAACAACGCATTTGTATTAAAATTATCATTACTTATCAACATACTCTTGTTACATAACCGCAAACAGCGGCAAACCATAATACTACATCAAAGTATTCATAATGTAACATCAGTCTGTAACCAAGAAACATAAAAATAAAAATAAGTATGTGTTGGATACCTGCGCCGGGGCCCGATTTCATATCAACTTGGTTACGCAAAAATACTTACCTACAGTGCTTCGGAATACCATAAAAAAATTATGATAATTATTCGCCGTGAAACCCTGAAACTGATATTATGTGACAATTATTAATAATTTTACATGCCCCATTAAGAGTGACCACGACGCGGCATCCCAAAATAGGGATAAATAAAAAACAAGAGTTCACATACGACCAGGCTCTTAAAATTGTCAGAGGGAACCTCTAAAAAGAGATAACGCCTTTTAACATTAAAAAAAGTCGAGTCCATTTTGTAAACAGGTTGTAAACGATCTTGTATGCGGTGTTCAACCGAAAAATGGTAGGACATCTTAAATGTTTCACTAAAACGTCTCATATTTGAATTACGCGTGACCGCTTTGATGTGGACGAGTTCAAAATGTACAATTTACACACACGCTAAGTGAAACAGGTATTTTGACGTATGTCCGGTGCTGAGGGTGGCTTGTAAGTATCACGAACATTTCGCAAAAAGCCCATTAAGTTACAAAAACAAAACCTCTACTTCATAATTAGCAATGCACGATAAATAACATTAAAACGTCTTAGCACATAATTTATTTGTTTATATTGCAATAAAAACACTACCTACATTGATAATATGTATTTCATTGATACGGACACCTACACTGAGCCTAAACGTGAATCATTTGTAATCTGAACATTATACCTATGGTCCCATCTTAATAATTTGAGAAGAACTTGGGGAAAATCGTAAACATATTTATGAAATCTTATCCGATGACAGGGTAAAAATATGGATTTTGATTTTGAATCATCTTACAATATAAGAATGGGTCTTTTATCATGATTTCTTATTGAAATAAATAATATGTAAATTATAATCAAATATTATTGTAAATGACGACTGTTCTGCCATGCTGCGCATTCCAAAATTCCGAAGAGTTCACAGGGAAACGTTCGCGTTCACAAAGTTATTGGCACTTTTGACACTGTGTCAGATTGTGATAGTTTATAGTACTAGAGCGAGTGGAACTTGTCTACCTGTGCACGCAGTAGGAATACTTACCTACCTTTACGAGCCGACCGTGAAATCGGAGAACGAAAGAACGTTGTAAATCAAATGGATGGTCACTGCATTTTTTACTGTCCTGGGTGAAGGATGGCCGAGATTAGTTTGTTACGAGAAATAGCCAAGGTTTGGAACGCAACATGAATATTACAGATTACAGTAGTGAACTTATTGCTAGCGTAACGGGATGACGTCGGTGCCGGTTTATGCTTATACAACGTGTAACATAAAGGGTATATACATAACAAAGGCATGGCATCTTTATATGATATTAAACGATATTGGAAGGATTTTTTAATCTTATCTCTTTATGTTAGGAAGTTATGAGGAAAAACACCGCCTGTGATAGGCTACTATCATACTAGTCGCACAGAGACATTGAAGACATTTATCGGGTTTTGGCAAGTAACGAGACGGCTAACGAGTAGTTATTAACGTATGTAGTATGCTGCCACGTTTGTTATGATTTTATTTTAAGAAACACACGAAACCGAAAATTTGGTACTAATTTTTTGAGTATTTTATTTTGAGTTGAAACCCTTCCGATATCGTTTGATATCATCTAAAGATGCCATGCCCTTGGTATGTATATACCCTTTTTGTTACATGTTGTATAATACTAGCAGCCGCCAGCGACTTCGTTCGCGTGGAATTAGTTATGCTCCGCTCCTATTGATCGCAGCGTAATGTTCTATAGCCTACAGCCTTCCTGGATTAATGGGCTATCCAACGCAAAAAGATTTTTTTAAATCGGACCTGTAGTTCCCGAGATTAGCGCGTTCAAACAAACAAACATACAAAGAAACAAACTCTTCAGCTTTATATATTAGTATAGATAAGATTTAAGGATACTAGACCATATTTAGCAGTAATAATAGAGCCACGCCCACACCGATGTCATCCCGATACGAAATCGGCGTATCACCGGTAAAACGTCGATTAATCATCGATTTTTTTACTAATAAATTTAGTACTGGCAAAACATCAAGAAACGTAACGAATCCATAAGGAATTTTTGAATTTGATAATAAACGTAAACTGAATATTTAGTTAACGTTTTATTTAAGAAACACAGTGATTAAAATTGATACTGTATATATAATTAAACAAGTGTTCTATACTCTGATTACTAAGATGATATTCTCAAAAATATTATACCTTTAACTAAGTAACATTTTTTTTCTAAACATGACTAAGTTAAAACTGAAGATGCATCAAATAACTCAAGAAAAGGATCCCGTGGTATGATAAAGCTGTGGTCATATTAGTGAGGTCTCGAAGCTCTTAACGTTTATCTAAAAGCAAGGGTACTCTTAATTGTAATCTTCGTTGAAAAGTCGGGAACAAAACATTAGAACCTTTTAGTTTATCAAACACTTCATGATAACTAATATATGAATGAATGTGATTTGCTTTTAAACTTTCTAAGACAAGAATGCAAGGGAAAAGTCGTTAATCTACCTCGTTCGTTTAGTAGAAGGTCCAAGACCTGCTCGCTGCACTTGGTTCAGGAATTTCTTCTTTAGTTGAAGGCAATGGGCTCACCCCTATTTCATGATCAAAAAAAAAAAATCAAAAAATCAAAATCAAAGCATTTATTTCAAATAAACCAGTTACAGGCACTTTTTAATTGTCAGAAGGTCGGTCAGTCAATAAGATAAAGCTAGTCGCCCATTCCAAAAAGTAGGTACCTATGGAGAAGAACTGGCAAAAAACTCCATGGACACTCTTTTAAATTTTCAAGCTATTGTTACAAATATTTGATTACATCAATCATGTTGAAATCAACCATGTGAGAACGATGTAGAAATATATTGTACGCTGAGAGCGTCCATTATGGAAAACACACAAAAATCAATTCAGAAATTAAAATACGCCGTGGCAGCTAAAAGATGACCAGTCCCCTCCGACGGCTACCGTTAATGAACATGACGTATGGATCACCATCATTCAGCTCAACCATATTGAAGGGAACCTAATGACCCATGTAACCTATACCTAACTTGCTGAATGTGGAAGTGTCTACTATAGGCTAAGCTATCCGAAACTATAAAATTTTCTTGATCAAATACAGTTAAGAGAGGACTCTAGTGCCGAGGAACTTGGAACGACGACAATAGTTTCTTCAAATACCTATTGCCGTCGCGCTGCTTCCAACCTCTCCCGGTAAAGTGCGAAAAGGACAGTTGCAGCTCAGGCTGATTTTACCTACAAAACGTTGAGCAAAAGGCGTTTCGTATTCCGCTGTTTTCTTTTCAAAACACGACAAATCTCAATTATTTTAGTATGAAAATTTAGAGTATTATTTTCTTTTTTGTCAAAAACTTATCACGTTTGTCTTTCACGTATTTCTTTTATTAATTAAGTTTCGAAAAAAAATCAAATGATAGGGGCACGTATAATCACAGTGTAAAATTGTAGAAAAATAAATTGCTCTAAAAGTATTATATACGAAGAAAACAGCGGAATACGTTTGTATAGAGAAAGCACCACTAGAGTTCCCTCTTAAGTTCTTTACGGATAAGTTCAAAATTGTTCCGGAACTGAGCTGCTCGCTCTGTTAAGCATTGTTATTAAGCAATATGCGTAATTATAAGGTAAATTATTGTAAACATTATCAATTTTAATGTCAGGACTTGAAAAAAGACGATGATCCCTGAGTTTGTTCGGCTATTTCTTCTCAGAGGTAGTCAGTTAGGAAATGCCAGCTTCAACTAGTTAAAAACATAAAATAAAAAATAAACATGACGTGTAAAAGTGATCAGTGATCCTACTTGCTTAATAAACGATTTCATTTCATTTCAGTTTAAAGTTAAAAATCTATCAAAGGAATTTGACAGATTCTAGTAGAATGAGAGCAGCGGTGTTCTGGTGGTATCGGCCGCGACTAAGTTTTAGGTCGCAGTATGGAACCTCATCAGGCGCTTTACCTTGTGTATTTTTTTTTTATCACCACTGCTGTCAAAACGGCGATGGAAAACATCGTGAGGAAACCGGCATCAGATCAAATCAAATCATTTATTTCAAATAAACCAGTTACAGGCACTTTTGAATCCTGTCATCATCATGAAGTCCTAGAACCAAAAAAATAATATCTCAGACATGTGACATCTACGAACCCGCACTGAGCCACCAAGGTAGATTAATTCTTCTCACCAAGAAGGAGAACAGTGGCACCATTATAGGATTACCTATATGTAGGAGTTTGACAGCCTCGGTGGCGTAGCGGTAGTGAACGCGGCCGCTGCGCAAGGAAGCGCGGCTCCGATCCCTGCGCAATGCTAATATTTGTATGCTTCAATATGAATATTTGCATTGGTCTGGTCGTGCCTCGGAAAGCACGTTATGCCGTTGGTCCCGGTTGCCACACGAACATCTAGTGGCAGTCGTTACGGGTTCATGAAGCCCTCAAAAGTCCTGCAATTGGTCTAACTGCAATGCTTCGATGTCACCTTCGGGTTGTGGAGGTCAGAGGGCAGTCGCTTTATGGAAAATATAGAAGTTTAGCCAAAATCAGCAGTTAGACTGGTAAAGTGGACCCCAGACTCCAAAGTTGAAAAAGCAACGGATGCGACTTTTAACGTTTAAGACAAGGCATAATATTGCAATCGAATGCAAATTGATACGATAATGAATCTCCGAAAATGAGGAATCTAAAAAACGCTATATAACCGAATTCCACGCGGGCGAAGCCACAGGTGGAAAGCTAGTAGAAAATAAATAAAAACATATCTCGAAAAATTCTCAAATAATGGGTATTTGAGAATAATTTCGAGATATGTTTTTCCACAAAACGTCAGCGGAGAACAGAACCAAAATCTGTTAAATTAATTTCTATAGTGTGTAATTTATTTATTTCTATTTACTTTTACCAGGTGTGACATTATGCATTATATACGCAATTTTGTGCGTATAGTGTTAATTCTGAAATATATTAAACGGTATTTTCGTTCATGGATCCATCGATTTTCTTCTCTTCGTTTCGGCGGTACACATCACATCTATCTTGCATATTTATCGCAAGTGGCCAAATTTCTAGCGGCTTCAGAGGCGCTATTGGACAGATCGTCAAGGGTGTAGGTGAACAGACAATTGGTACACTAGCCGATGGAAAGTAGTCAGTCCAGGACAACTGCACTCGCATTATATGTTGGTTGAATCGATAATGCCCCTTATTGCCAGTAGGTTCTAGGTCATACTTGGGTTGTCATTCGATTCAGTTTCGAAAAGTGCCACTGCAGTTCGCGACTAGGAAGCAAGTGTTCTTGAGGCTGGAGACAATATTGGAGTAACATAACGAACAGCTACGCGGTGAGGTTAGTCTTATCAAAATTGAACAGCGTAGAGAAAGGCTCATTGAAGCTTCTGAATTTCAACAAACATTACTTTATTATTATTTCCTTCACTTTTGCACAAAACAAATACTCATATGGTACGTATTAAGTTATGGAAGATCTGAGTCTCCCAACAGAAACTTAAAAGGAGGTTCCAATTACTGGTGTTTAAAAGTTACTGGTTAAAATAATAAACCTTTTATTATTATTAATAGCATGAATAGGCCCCCGGAAAATACTGTGATGGCTCCCACACTGAACAGCTTCAGTAATTGACTGGACATATTATATAACTCCAAGCTATTTGATACAAACGCGTCAGCTAACTAGCTCTCAGTGTGTCTAACCAAGTAATAGTGATGATTAATATTTCTATTTATATTCAACATTAGACTACAACATTAGAGAGATTAAGGAAGAAAGACCTCTCGAGGAAAATGCCATGATCGGCATCGAACCGTTAGTATAAAGTTTCAACTATTTCAGCCATCTAAGTGTTTTAAAAATTTTGTTTCGATCCTATCTCTTCTACCTTTGAAGCATATCAGTGATATTCATCGGAAAACCTGATATTTTTTATATAAAACGCAACGGTCGGGTTTTGACGCGAGATCTTGAAGATAAAACAAATGTATCTTGGAACTTGTAACTTGAGGTACAATATTTTGTGCTTAGTGGAGCATCAATTTATGTGTTTGTATTTGTCTTGTCAGTATGTGTTAATTGAATTCTTCTAGCTTATTGCGGTTTTGGTACGCTTATTGTAGGTCACATATGGCACATATGACTGATTACAAGGTGAAGGAAAACAGCTTGAGGAAACCTGGACTTTCAAGTCTGAAATCGCCAACCCGCATTGAGCAAGCATGGTGATTACGCTCAATCCTTCTCTATATGAGAGAGGACCTGTGCCCAGCAGTGGGACGATAAAAAGGTTGATGATTATGATAATGATGGCACATATAGCAGCAGAGTAGTTAAGTTAAGTTCGTCTCTGTTAATATACTGTTAATTATATTTAATTATAGCTTACATCGACAATAGGCTATTTGACAGTATTCAATTATTTGTGATTTTTTGCTTTAATTGCATAAAATGAGGGTTCTTTATATCATTTACAAGAGTTTTAATAAAAAATAATAACAATTATTATATCCAAAATACAAAAATATGTTTGGCTTTTTGTTTCTCGCGCCACACATTGTGAAACGATCCGGATTGGCTAATGTCGCGATGACGTCATACGCGCATCATCGCTTGTTTTCGGCAAACTTATAAACTGTTTTTCGGGGGTTTTTATCGATTTATTTGTACAACCCGGTACAGCACACCACTTGTAAACCATTTTATTAGATAACAACAGCAAATAATAACTAAAAACAAACACCACTGAGAACCGAAAACCGCTTGTGACGTCACTTACCAGGCGCAACGCCATATTGCTGATTATATCGTTTTCGCGGCTTATTTGAATTTTGAATTTTTATTTGCATATTTCTTACGAAATACGTATTTAAAATTAAAAAAAATACTTTGGGTGAACTTCTTAACCGCAACCAAGTAATTCAAGATAAAAATTATAAATCTGTCAAATAGCCTATTAAGCTTAATGCAGTCAGTAGCAGTGGCTTTAATATTGACAGTTCAACAAAATTCATTGCGTTACAATTTTTTGGTACATATGAAGTAATGGTTTGGCAATATCCTTCACTATTATTCAGATTGACAATATGTTACACAATTAGTGTAGTAATTACAGTCAAATTTCTCTAACAGAATACACACAGACAGATTTAACTGTTCAAATACTCTTTGGACGAAACTGAATCCAAAAACACCACTATTAAGATAGATAGTGGTGTTGTTGGGTTCAGCTTCTTCGGGAACTGCTTGTAGAGACCAGCAGTGATCTGGCGGATTTAGCCACCTCCAAGTCGCTTCTATTTGCGATACTTTCTTTGAAACTCCTGTAGACATTCACAACGCATCGCTATTAAAATAATTTTTACGAAAACTATTTTAAATTTGTTTTACTAAAACCAGGTCGTTAATTTGTCAGTTTTGATTTCTATACGACCTCATGACATTAAAGAGGTACTTACTTACTAATCGTTATATAGTGGGTGTCTATTAGACGTTGCCAGTTACCGATAGTTCAGCCCACGACCGATTGCTCAACATATTGTAGAATTATTGCCTATTATTGTTTGTTTTTGTTGCAGTAACGTCTAACACTTATGAGTTACACTCACTCCGTCCTTAGCTGCCTACGTACGACTCCAGTTGATGCGATGGCTTACCTGTAAAAGGAAAGTATGAATTAGTTGTGTTTTAAAACGATTAATATAAGCCAACCCACAAAATTGTAGCTGTGAAAGAGGTTTAGTACGGTACTGATAAAAGAAACAATCTGTAGGGTAATTGCGTAATACACTATCTGTAGCAATGGGTTTCTCTCTGACAGTTCAACAAAATTCATTGCATTCTTTATGTTATTGAGCAGACACATTTTTCTGACATATGGAGTAATGGATATGCCTCAAAAGGACTAAAATTGATAGAAAATAATATGTTACGCAATTAGGATGCTCTTCAATTCAAAGTCCTGTTGTAATTTATTGTGTAGTTTTCTACAGAACCTTTTATTTATGTATAGGTTACATAAGTATTTAGGAATAATAAATTTGTCACTTTTTGTGTCTGTCTTTGCAATTGATTTTCATATGGTTTCTATCATCATGCAGATAATTTTTTCTTGGAGGTTTGTGTGTATGTATAACATTCGCAATAACCTCTAGGAAAAAAAAGCCATCCGTAGTTGGTACGAGCGAATATCATTATCATCATCATTTCAGCCGAAAGAGTCCACTGCTGGTGCTCCCCCAAGGATCTCCACGACGACCGGTCCTGCGGCTCACGCTTCCAGTGGGACATGAGTAACCATTATATAAATTATTTGAATCTTTTTGATTGCTTTGACGATCATCTTAACAAAGAATGGACAAATAAATCTGCACCTCTTCCATAAGAAAGACATATACAGAGGGACATATACCCTCTGTTTGGGAGAACGAAGTGTTTTGACTACTACTGACTAAAACCAATTTTTTCTTCTTCTACTTATAACTAAGAGGTGCATCATCGGTATCCTACTATTGGTAGGAGAATACCTAACGAACGAAGACCAACGACTGAGGGGCTAACTCAAAGTCAAAGAAAACTACGGTAGGTAATAATATCCTTTATCCCATAAAAGCGCCTAAATCATAACGCATTTGTTTGTTTCCAAGAGCTTGTGACTATGAAAGCCGCTCGGTTCGGTCGATTAGGTTAAGCTACGCTTGCTTAGTGTTGCAAAAAACCCGTTTTTTCTTCCAACGTAAAAAAAACCTTGAAAAAAAAACCTGAAAAAAACTGTTTTTTTTCTGGACCATGTTTTTTCAAGAGCATAAAATCTGAAACTGTTATGGCATTTACCGTCAAATAATTAATACTTAAGTGTACATAATAGAGTCTTAGGTTTATTCCTGAACCTGCCCTACTCTTCTGATAAAATAATACCAAAATTTCATAAAAATATTGGCAACATTCATTGATATACTTACAACAACAATTGAAATAAAAATGAGTTGTGATTTATTGTTGGAAGTAGTGAATTATAAATAAATAATACGTTGATTTATTATACAAATTCAATTTATAATTGAACATAGGCTAGAAAAAAAAGACAACGAAACTGTGTTCTTTTTTTTTTCAATAAAGTGAAAAAATAAATTTTTTTTTGCTGCGGCTGTTTCGTGGATGGGTGACCATTACACATCACGTTATGCCGCTGGTCCCGGCTGTTATTCATGGATCTTTGATGGTCTTTACAGGTCGTCAGAAGCTCGAAAATCAGATATTCTTATCAAGGAGTATCGTATTGATCAATATGTTAGCTTTGTGGAAATCAGATAGGTGGTCCCATCATATAAAATACAGGCATTCAGCTGTATCCTGTTATACTGGAAGTCGACCTTGGTATAGTTGGGAAAAATCTGGGCAAATATAAATAACAGAATTTCATCGACAAAGTTCAAACAACTTCGTAAAAATCACTTCTCAATATTCCGAAGTGCTTTTTGTGACCATCAAAATAATCGAAATCACACTCCAAATTTAAACTAAGAACAATCTTTTTTTTAATGTTCTTAGTGTCAATCGACGGAACTACGCAAGTATTCCTCTGACCAAAGTCACGAGTACCAATTAATAAGATACGAATCCGTTGAGAGGCTCATTTAGGCCTTTGGGCACACGCATTAAGAAGCAGAACTTGTTCGACTGGTCGTTAAAATTCCCTCAGATTCAAACCGGGAGGCGGTGCCTACACGTTGTTTTACACTTTTGCCGTGTGTACTTGTTGATACGCTGATTCGCTTAAGGCATTGAAGGTGAATGTTGTTGCTTGCTAAAAAGTTAATTTTAGATCAGAGTTTGTATAAAGTATGGTTTTTCGATATTGTTTGTGGTGTTATTGTAATTTTCGGTCAAATAAAGTTTCAAAATCTAATTAAAAACGCATTTGTCAACTGTTCAAAATATGCCACTAGTAGTGAGCGAAAGCAGCTATCCTTCATGTTAATTGCGAAATAAAAAGTTTCTGAGGGGTGTGTGGGTAGCTATGTATTAAACTACAGTCGATTTTATTTATAACCATAAACAGTAAAACTAAACCTTAATACCAAGACATAGGGCTCTATTTGGTCGTCTTATGGTGCTAAGTGATATTTACAACTTGCCCACGTTTCTTTTTAACACTACGAGGCAAAGGCAAGTGGGCGCAGCCTACATGGAACATTAAAAAATAGCAACAACTGAGTCTAGGCGCGAATTTGGCCCTGACGCAACGTTCAAAATTTAAATAATGCCACAGAAGCAATAGGAACGATTCCAAAAAGTTTTTAAGGTGTAGGTCAAAGCTTTAGACAGGTGTGCAGTCATACTGATCAGAAAACATGTAATTTTCGTAAACTTCGAGACCCTTTTGATAGACATTTGTTTAATTATAATTACTTTAATTACTTATTAGTAATTACTTATTAAGTGCCCATCAATATTTGCGTAGGCAGTTACTGCCAAAGACTTTTGTTTCAATATAATAGCCATTAATATAGTTTGTAATTAACAAAAAATTCAACGCACTTTCAATTTGTAACGTGTTTCTTGCGTAATATTCGCTTAATAAAGATCTACAAGGACTCGATATCGGTAACTTGTATAACCAAACTTCCAAAAATTCTCAGTTCTGTGTCAATATGATATTTACTTAAGTCGTATGTGACCTCACAGTTTCCCGTGTCCTATTTAATGGCTGTGAGGTGGAGGCACCGATTACTGTTCGAACAAAATTTTTATCGGTTTTTATCCTTTGAATAGTTTTTTTTTTAGTTCTTTGTTTGGATTTTATTTTTATCCTTCATAGACTGAGCTCTGTGTATTTAATTTTTTAGAAAAAACAATATGTTTATTTTTCCATAGATTCAGTATTTACTTTCGGACTTAATAGCTTGCTATGTTTGATGTCAAATAACGTTTTTTACCAATGATTTGCCTTACCCATTGTCAAAGTAAAAGCGTAAACAAGAAAGCTTTTTGTAGCTGTTCAAGGCTTGTAATTGATTTTTTGTGTATCCGAAACATTTAGCTGTCATCCGCGTCTACTCAGGCGCAGCATTCGATTTTTAAATTTAATTTCTGATATGAGAACAGTGTTGTGGAATAGGTATGTACAATTTTTGAGAAAAATAATCTATGGTTATGGTAGCCCGTAAAAATAGAGACGGAGAGATCACGCATAAAAAAAAAAAAATATTTATAAAAATTGCGGTTTTTGATACAAAAATAGCGATCCATCAGTAATCAACAAGTAAATATAAATACGTACAAAATAATCAAGACACAATATTTTTATACTAAGGAAGATAAATGTTAGCGTCACTTCAAAATAATATCGGCACAAGGTCATCTATCAGTGCATATCTCCAAGGATACACACACAAGGGTCTCTTTGTAAATAAATCGATCATATTCGGGATATCACTAGGAAACATCCACGTTTATCGGGCCAAGGAGAATAAACATGTAAGTATTTGCATTTTGATTACGACATTATAATAATACTACCTTCTGCTCGTTTGTTGTCCTTGTGGGTATCAGATTTTCTCTTTAACACTTCAGTAAGAGAGCTGAAATTTCTATAAGAGAATCACGTCAATGAACCAGATGTTTGGCTTGATACCTGTTAGCACAGGTTCTAGCATTTTCTAGCGAATATGCTATAATAAGCTTTTCTTGATGCACGGTCACACAGTCTTTTTTCTTTTAATCATTATAAACTAGTGCTTGACTGCAATCCCGCCTGATGGTAAGCAGTAATGCAATCCTTGATGGTATAGCGCGCCGCTAGTTTATTAAGCCTATTCACTTTTAAAAAAACTTTGTGAATAGGAAGGAAACCGGCAGTTGAGCGAGGTGATGCAATGTTAAATCCAACAGCACGACCAACGATGCTGCACCAGAGGGAGACTGATCTGGAGACACATCGCAACACAATCTCTCAGACCCGTCCTTCGTACGGCTTCACCAGACATCAGTCTAATGATAAATAACAAGTATCCAAATCAATGTTGCGTGGCGAAGTACTGGTGGTCTAGTAGGTAACAACCGCGACATAGGTACAAGTTGCAGACTAGGTTCTAAGTCAGACAGAATTCACTTTGAGTAAATTGTTCCATAACATAACCAGTGCTGTCAAAACGGTGATTATTGTAAGGATGCCTTAGAACCAATACTTCGATGACATGTGAAATCTACCAATACGCACAGAACTCGTGTGGTGGTTAAGGGCCTTTCTCACAGTAATTGTATGTGACACCTATGTTAGTGATTGGCTGATTGTCATCATCATGAAGCTACTAAGGACAAATTCCTGTTTAAGGAGTCCTCTCAGCTGGCCATTTCCGTCTGAGCCTAATTCTTTCTGTTCAAAGCTGCTAAGGACTAGTTCCGGTTGAATAAGTTCAGCTCATCGCATCATCTCCGTTTGTACCTCCCACAATGTCGAATTATTAGCTCGTGAAGTCTCTTTCTAATTCTCTCTGTTTAAAGCTGCTAAGGACCAGCTCTTGTTGAAGGAGTCATGCTCATCGCACCGTCTCCATCTGTACCTCCTACAATATCACATTTTTATCACGTGAAGTCTCTTTCTAATTCTCTCTATTTAAAACTGCTATGGACCAGTTCTTGTTGAAGGATTCAAGCTCATCGCACCATCTCCATCTGTCTGTCTCTCTGTTCAAAGCCTTTAAGGACCAGTTCTTGTTTTAGGAGTCCACTCAACTCGCCATTTCTGTCTGGGCATAATTCTTTCTGATCAAAGCTGCTAAGGACCAGTTCTTGTTGAAGGAGTCAAGCTCATCGTACCGTCTCCATCTGTACCTCCTACAATGTCACATTATTATCACGTGAAGTCTCTTTCTAATTCTCTCTACTTAAAACTGCTATGGACCAGTTCTTGTTGAAGGAGTCCACTCATCTGGTCATTTCTGTCTGGGCATAATTCTCTCTGTTTAAAGCTGCTAAGGACCAGTTCTTGTTGGAGGATTCAAGCTCATCGCACCATCTCCGTCTGTACCTCCCACAATGTCACGTTATTGTGAAGTCTCTTTCTAATTCTCTCTGTTAAAAGCTGCTAAGGACCAGTTCTTGTTGAAGGAATCCACTCATCTCGCTGTCTCTGTCTCGGACTAATTGTCACTGTTCAAAACTGTTAAGGACCAGTTCTTGTTCAAGGCGTGCAACTCATCGCGCCATCTCCGTCCGTCTGGGGCCTCGCAACGTCAACGCAATTAAGAGTGGTCCATTGTGACGTATTTTCGGTACAAAACAATTTAAGCCGATGAAAATATTTTGTTTATGTTTATATCGTTGGAATAAAGTACGTTTAAAGTCTACGTTTTGGCGTGATCGTATTACAATGAATGTTGTATTTATTTGACTTCTGCGAACCACATACATAAACATTAAAGAATAAGATTTGTATGTTAAATACAATGGTCGCCTCATTGCTTTAAAGTCTAAATGGACATTATAAAACTTGCTTTGAACTTAAATGTATAGACGACAGCACACCAAGATACTACAATCTGTCAGATTTCTTTATTCAATTTTCAACTTTAAAGCTTTTCCAACACTATTAGTTACATAATAATTTGAATGATTGTATAATGATTATTATTTGAAGGGAATGATATAGATTTTTGTGTGATTTAATGGCCGAAATTTTCGCATTTTCGTTACGCACGACATTACATTGAGGATCTCTTTGACATCATACCAATTGTTTTTCTAATATCGGTAGACACTGAAAGTATTCCCGAACTGCTTAATTTCAAGGAGGTCAAATGAAAGTCAAGTGGCAAATGTGTTTATAAATAATTTACAACTTCATCATTTTAAGCACTAAAAATAAAGAAATAAGGCCAAAAAAATCAAAACTTATAAATGGCTTTGGAATCAATGTAGGATTTTTTTCTTTTCAAACCCAATAAGGATGCTGTATTCTAGCAGATTTATATTTTTTGCTTCATTCTGCTACTTAAATAATAAAGCTGACAAGTATAGAATTTTTTTTAGGATATTTATTTATAGTGGCTTTCAGCCAATGCAAATCAGTAACTAGGTGTATTAAAGTATAAATAAATTAATGATGACCTAGGAGTGTAGTGCGGTTCTGTCATCTTAACACCGTGAATAAGTAGGAAGATTAAAAAAGAGGAGTGTGCAGTGAGTGTCATTACCCGACTACGGCAAAGCAAAAGGAGGGTTATGATTTTGACAGGCTATGTATGTATGTATGATCATCTGTTCCCTCGTAACTTCTACATTACTTATCAGAATTCGACAAATGACATATCATTAGAAGCGTCTTAATTGTCCGCTGATTACAGGCTATATGGGGTTTCACAAAATCTAATGTGGCGCCCTCTAGCGGACAAAACATACAGAGCAAAAAAATAAAGTTAAGACAAAAATATCGTGTTTGGTATCATTTGAAAGCGCTTTACTTGTACATTTTGAATATATATATATATATATATATATTGCAAGCATTTGCTTGTGACTTTACCTGTATTCTCATGGGCTGCTAGCATAGCTGCATAGCTTCTTTACTACTTATCAGAATAAGACCACTGCAGTACCATTAGAAGGGCATTGATATTCTGTGAATTATGAACTATAAAGCTTGTCACCAAATTGAGTATTGCGCCCTCTAGCGGACAAAATGTTCTATGTAAATATAAAATTAAAATAAATATACCGTGTTTGGTATTACGTGAAAGAGCTTCACGAGTACTATAAGGTTACATAAATACAAGAATGCTTTAATGATGTTAAATATGAGCGATAAGAGTAAAGCGCGGATCACGGGCACTGTGAATCGGTTTATGCAATGTAGAGCAGTGCGAACCCCACAATGAAAACGACTCCACGCGGTGAAGGCGGATACAGTTTGATAACTGGCTAAAACCCCCATAAAAATATCCTCTGCACTATATGCCTTCGGGCTTATGTAGTTATATGTGCGTGTAGATGTAATATGTCAAGTACCTAGTTTTTAGTTCATCAATTTAACTTTTGTTAATATTATGCGCCACAAATACACTTTAACACCAAAATAGTACAAATAATAAAAAGTAAAAAACTAAAACCCAACTACGAAAGGCGTAGTCACACGTTGTCAAGGTGCTACGGTAGGTAGGTATATGTAACATTATTTTAGCAGGCGCTTATTTTATTTGATATAAAATAAGCGCCTGAGTTTTTTTTATTTTTTTTTTCGGAATGAACATTCACACAGAAACGGGAACCACCACGCGCTGTAAACTGAAGTCCACGCGGACGGAGTCGCGGGCAACAGCTAGTTTTCAATAAAAAGTACATGTAACTTCAAACTATACAACGGTGTCGATTACCAGCTAATAAATTTAATAGCAACCTATCCAAAAGTGTCAGTTTCTATCCGATACATTTAATAATAAACTCTTCGATAATATATTGATAATATTAAGCATTATATCAACAATATACTCAACATGTGTCTTCTTACATTTTGGAGTCAAACCTTCATTTGTTCATTTCGTAACGCGGCACGCGCCGCAGCCCACATGATACTTTCTTTAGAAAATTTATAATCCGGACCCCCCCTGACCCTTCTCGATGGGGATTAAGTTTTAGAGTGGTACAACATCAAGATGAAGGCGATTTTGAAGTAGTTGTTAGGCACAGTTCACACCGCGAGTCGCGGTCGTGCAGCCAAATATTTACTTTGTTTAAAATGTAAAATGGCTGTTGTTAGATTACTTCATTGTCAAAATCAGCCCATTCGCCCAAAACAACAACAGATTTTTTTTACTGTCCATGTAAAAAAAAAACCGGCCAAACTTACATTCCATTTTGCAAGAGAAAAATGTGTTACATTTAATTAGAACCATTTTAGCCGCTTCCACCTATAACTTGGAACGTTGCTCTGCGCCTACGCAGGTCGAAAGTGTGCCCAGCAACGTTACACTCAAAACTTTATACTTAGTTATACTCATTGACGCTCCATTGTGTGCCTCCCATAGTGGTCCATACATCTGACCCGTTGACACTTCAATACTACTGGATTTTATTTGAGTATGGAAGAAAAAAATGGCATATTTCGGAATGGTTTATAACGGGCTTTATGAGATGAAATGTATTCGAAGGTCCGAATCTGCATTATTGAATACCTACATTAAATGCGTAACCAGTTATGTACAACTTTGTTTCGAAGTATGGGAGAATTTGAAGGCCAGGATTTTGATTCTTTAATTATAACACTCAAAATCTAGTTACAGTCTCATTTTGGTAGGAAACAATTGCAAGAAACTCAGCAATATCGGAGTATTTTTTGGCAGATTGGGATTGAGATTGGATATCTAAGACAACTGTGACACAGTCTGTATTCAAACGGACTATGAACTCTCTTAAAATCACTAGTATAATAATTGTGTTGTATCTTAAAAAATAATTTAATGTCCATCAGATAGATTTATAAAAAATATTGAACACGTATTTTTTATTTTTTCTTTCATTCAAATATTTAGGAACATATATTGATTTGAAATGTCGTATGACGTCACGCCGTGGTACAAAATATGCCACGGCGTCACGTAATTAGCCCCCACTCCGTAACTTTAATACGCTATATCTCAGTAGTATTTGGTAATTTCGACAAAATAGAAAATACGTGTCTGCATTTTTTTTATTACCTATAAGACGGACTAATTATTTTTCTGATTTTCATACCTTGGATATGTATTGCCCCTATTGCCACTATTTTAATGGTACGAGCGTAGTATATTGGCGTGTCAGACTTTTACCGACTAAAACCCAACCGTGTTCCTTTTCTTACCTGTGGACCAGATACCACTATCTCTTTCGAACTACCTGGGGTCATAATCTACAGTAAACATAGGTTCCTACTTTCATCGCTATTCGCTATTCCTTTGTTCTTCGTCGGGAAAATAATAAAATATTCTACGAACAATTAACTTTACATCTTATAATCAGAGAGTTATGATTGCCTTTTATTTCTTTATGTTTTATATGTTAATGTCAATTCCCTTTTATGATTCATCTTTTATGCTTCAAAGAAATGAATACTTATCTGTAAAAAGACCTTTCAGTTATTTAAATACTTAATACCTATTATTTTTAGAATTTATATAGACTTTGATTTTTCTTATAATAAGTGTCAACATCCGTAGTTAACTTCTTGGACTTTTAGTACTCTTGGTACTACTTCCTTAATTATATGACGTCATCCATGATAGATTGATCTTTAATAGATCAATATTAAAGATCGCTTGCTATTTTTTTGAGAATTCCATTCCCTTTCATTGGTTGTTGCATACATCAGTAGGATTACATTAGTCAAGGTGGTTCCTGGACTGTCTTCCCGGGATCCCGTTATTTACTTTCATCGTTTATACGCATTTTAACTATGTATCTTCCATCTGTTAGGTCTGGCTTATTTTTTAGCCAAAGACTCAGCATAGTAATAAACGTGGCAATGTTGCCATCCGTTTCGGCTAACATAATTATTATTATTTTTAATAATAAAATAATAATTGATTACGCTCAATCCTTCTCTGTACGAGAGGAGACCTGTGCCCAGCAGTGGGACGATAAAAGGTTGAGGATGATGATGATTAAAACTATTCTAACTATAACATTTTATAAAAATATTCTTAACTTTATGAATTTATTAGAAAAATCCAATTCATTTACCTGATCATTTGGGGATCGGGCTAATGACATTGTATGTATAATCATTTTCCTAACTCCTGATACCAGATTGTCTTATTAGGGCAAAGTAACTCTGTAATAACTTGATAGAAAGCAGCCACCTACATGTGGGCCCGGGCCTTCCGATCCACACCTGTTAAAATTGTATAACACTCATTAATGTCTCGTTTGGCAATCTAAAGACCGGATGTATCTTTATAGCCCGTAGTAGCAGCCTTTGACACAGTTGCATTATCAAACCATCGCCCCCGCTCGGTCAAAAAGCCTTTTAATATTGAATAAATACTCCTACAGTCCAACGTTGCAATGCCATATAACCATACTATATTAAAAAGTTACCTACTATGAACGGATTCTGTTGGATTTGGTCCTCTTGTACTTAGTTGGTTAATGATGCAGTTGCCTAATACCATGTAGGTTGACGACGGTGTCGCTGGGCGATCATCGCGTCTAGTTTTCGTCTCTAGCTCACATGGTAATTTCGACTTTATTTTTAACCTGTCTTGGTCTCTTATGATCAATACAGGTTGATGTACCGTTTTGATAATGGTAGTACATCGTCAGTGGCCACGATGTCGCAATCGACGCGTGGCTCGCTGCTTGATACTTACTAACAACGTGTCTGCATTTTATGCATAATAGTTTAACAGATAAGGTTCTGATTTGAATGCTTTTAGCTCTTTACCAAGCGAATTGTATGCTATTGTGGGGCAAAATGAAAATTTGTTGGCACGTGGGAAGAGCGCTGACGTCATTATAAAAACGAATACCATAAAACCACCTTTTGATTTAGCTTGATAAGAATGAGGTGATATTTTATCGTAAAATTAGTAAGCGTACCTTATGGTGTAGATTCTTATTAACAACTATCTCAGTAATTAAACCGAGATAAAAAAAAAAATTAAAGGGAAATACATCGTTTTATAACCAACATCAGTTATTCTCATTATAGGGGACCATGTTGTGTAATGTTCTTACTTAGGTAAAGGATGTATGGTATGCCGTACGACGATGGTAAAAAAAACCGTATAATTATGTTCTACTTGTACCTCATTATCCCAGCTTATCATGCTTTCCGAGGCACGACTAGACCAGTGCAAATATTCATATTCATGCATACAAATACTTGCGCTTGCACTGTGCGGGGATCAAACCCGCGCCGGACGCGGGCGTCCGCTACCGCTACGCCACGGAGGCTGTCAATGTTCTAATTGTACCTATACCTACTATCCTCTAACTTACGTACCATCCTATTGAACCTTATTTACTGTACATACGAACGCAGCTTAACGCAGGTTAAGCACTAGATATAACTTAATTATAAAAAAGTGTGTGTACAAAATTCTTTTTTTATAAAAAGTAAAAGAAACTAAAACTCAACTACGACAAAAAACGACGCTGAAAAAGTATAAAACAAGATTTTCAGAATACTGAACTGAACAAAGTTGCTAATGTAGTTGCAAGTAAATGTACACAGTAGACTCTACCAAGATGTCTTCGTTGTAAATTGACAATAAAGTCATACAATACTATTCTGAAGTATGCAATATTCATCATGTAGAGATAAATTTTCATGTTTGGAAAGGCGTAGTCACACGTTACATACCTATACCTACCTACTGTAGCACCTTGACAACGTGTGACTACGCTATGCACGCACTACGCATGGATCGCATGGATTTCATTATCCCCAATCAACCTTGAGCCTTAATGCTTTACATATAAAGTTGAAAATCTAATAAAGAAATCTGACAGATTGAATTAGCTTGATGTGCTGTCGTCTGTACTACACCAGAGAGTTTTAGTTTTCAAACTCTTTAAAACTGTGTCTTACAACAGGCGAGCAAATCTATGCAGTGAACTCAAAGAAGCTATGTAGTTTCTCAATCGCCATTCAAAATTGACTCGGCATAAGCTTAGCCCAACTAGCAACAAAGATTTCTCTTAAAAGTAAACATACATACTAATAGGCAAGAAAGAGCTAACAAATTACAAAAACACTAGTAAAGTGCATAGTACACAGAAACAAAAAACTTTACAGTGCTTGAATAATATTAATGTACAAGACTAGTCGTGAAGGTAATCCACTTGATTTTTTATCTCATTCGTACGTGTGTGTGATGCATGTGGTCGTCTCTTTCCTGCGGCGGCGCAGCCTCCGCCCGGACCTTTTCTTGGAAGTCTCTGCCATCCCTAGATAGATGCTTATCGGATGTGTAGTAAGTTAGTTTTCTGTTATTTCAACTTTATAACTATGTATATTTAATTTCTTTTGCGGTGGATAGTTAATTTTACGTGTTAAAGAGAATAGCTTTTTCATCTTTGTTTTTGGAAAGAAAAAGCAAGTTAGGTAATAGGTAATGATTTGCCGATTCCAATTCACTGTCTGCCACTAAAGCATAAGATTTATAGGTACAGCTAAATGCTTGCTTGTTACCTGCTAACATAGCTTCTGGGAACGGAGTTCCGTAATTTTCTCACCACGCATTCCTTTCAGTACCCATAAAACTACCTACTTCGTGCAATGACGTATTAAAATATAAATAACAAGCGAAGAAATACCGCACTTTCATCTTATGTGGTACCTGAAGTTGTTTCGGCCAGTCTACAGCAAATACACCTTACTCTAAAGCAAACAGTCCGTAATGACCCAAAATATAAGTAATTCAATGTATAAGTAACTTTAGATAATGATAGCGGTCAAAGATAAGGGGACGTTGACACCGATAACTAACTAGGTAAACTGATAAACGGTTAAATTTTAAAACACCAGCCAAGTAGATTGGCGAGCGGCTATTGCTATTTACTTATACAAAAAATGACGCACCAGTCATAATAAAAATTAATGACATATAGAAAATTGGCGGGAAATCCCACTAATGCCAAATGTATGTATTCATTGTAAGTACCATTAATGCAAGTTTTTGCTCTAAGATTGTAGCTTACCACAAATTAAATTTTAATGTAAGTAGAAAGATTAACCTTTCCTGAATGTACACATTCAGAACCTGAATTGCGAGGTAACACACCATCACGATCTGAATAATTCATAGATTGAATCATTGCTTCCAAAAATTTATTTGCTCGTCAACGTAAATAGCGCAATGAATATTGTTCAACTGTCTCACTGTGCTAGTACTATGTTCTACCGCCAGCTGTGGCAAGCACTCGGTAACCACACTGCATCAAATTCTAAAAGTGTTAGGGAAAAATATAACATGCTTTAAAAATAATTAGAATCGATTCAGTTGCTTATTCTGAACAAACTATATTCAGATTCGTATAAATTAAAAACAATGTTGTATATGTCCTTCGTTTTTAATTATAAGAAACTAGCTTTCCGGCCGCGACTTCGTCCGCGTGGAAATCGCTATTTTTGTTTTCCCTCGGGAATATTAATTTTTTCCCGAATAAAAAGTACCCTATTATTTAATCCGGACTTCTAACTTTACGTCTGCAAAATTTCAAAGTAATCGGTTTAGTAGCTACGGCGTGAAACCGGAACAAACAAAGAAACACACTCAGTTTTCGATTTATAATAATAAGTAAGGATGGTCCTGCAAAGTACAACTACAATTTATTGTAATCGAAAGTAGTTATATTGAGCAAATATAAATGGTTTATTTGCTTCATTACGTACCCAGGTACCCAAGGTATGAGCGATGAATTATCACTTACTTAATCAATGCTAATATGTCTAGTTATAGCCGTTGGCGGACAATTGTATCATAGCAACTACGAATCAAATATTATTGAGCAATATATGGCTACATCTTGGAAATAGTTTTAGTGATAAAATTAAAATACAAAAATGAAATAATTAATTTATTTTATATAATTTTTGCTTACATTGCATGTTAAAGAGTCTCCATTTAGGCATAGATGATGGTGATCCTAAAATAGACTTTTTTAGCATCACCATCATCGGAAGCGAATTCCAAGACCACCTGTGGTTATAAATGATTTGGTAGTAAAAATGATAATATGTCATCTATAAACTCTAGAATAAATTCATACATACGAATAATTAAAAAAGTCAGTTATGAGATATCCTTTCATCACTTCGTAATCGTAAACCTTTCTTGGGCTTGATTATAATCGCCAACTGTTTAAATGATACCAATCGAGATGCCTTCGATGGATAGGGCCAATAGGAGGAGGCGGCAGGAATTTCGAGAAAGTGGAGGATAATCATAATTTTAACACCCATTATCAGAACATAGATATGGTGTCGTATTCATTAAGTTGGAAATATGCGTAACGTGACTCCACTTATAATGTGAGCACCTATGTATATGACCTCGTGGACGGTCACCGACCAAATCAAGTCGGCAGTGCGACCTGTAAATGAAACTCCACACTTTCGGTTAACAGGGATAGATGGTGAGAGATCGTGCGGCGAGCTACATCAACTTTTCGAATTCAGTCATAGTGACTATGACCGTTCTGTCAAGAACGAAACGAAGAAGAAAAAAGGCGGATCTAGAGAAGATATGGATAGAAAATTATGGAATATAGTGTGACTAGGAACGTAGTGAACATGAAGATGGTGACTAAAAGGGATATGCCATAGGACGAAATAGATAAATAGATACACATACTACACATACACACACACACATACACACACACACACACACGCACACAACCCCCACACACACACCCATACACACCCCTCCCCACACACCCATACACGACCCTCCCCCCACACACACAGCACTCACAATATACTTACTACACAACATACTCTGTACCTGAAACCTACTTCAGACACCAGCTCTCACAAAGGACAAACTGTTAGCACTAGCGCTTGATCGCAATCCCGCCTGATGGTAAGCAGTGATGCGATCGTTGATGGTACTGCGCGCTAGTTTATTAGGAGCCTATTCACTCTAGCCAAAGTAAAATTGTAACTACCTTTGTGGAGAAATAAATAAATTTATTATTATTAAAAAAATATTATAATACTGCGTCGATTCCAATATTCTTAAAAATCGGGTTACGATTGTGAGAATGATGAGGAGGGATAAACCTGATCAACCCGTGCGGCTGTTATGAGTTAACTCCTAGTTAAGTCATAACAGCCGCAGGGGTTGATCAGATTTATTATGTTTACCGTAGTTGGTTTAAAGATGGGTTCTTTACATACTAGGATCGGATGGTCACCGCTGTCATTTGTGTCAGTCGTAACAAGCCCGATCAGGCAAACAATCTTACCAAGGTGAGTATGACAACAGCCAAACCCCCTCAGCATCTTTATCATGGTGTGCAAATTGGCAGTCACTCCCATTATAAATTCTGGTACTTAGTTGTATCCAGTTAAACTGAAAGACGACCCCAACATAATTGTTTGACATTATATTGTAAATTGTTTTGACATTATATTTTAGACATTATTTACCTAAGATATTTACAACTTTTGACATTCAATTAAGTAGTAACTGTTTTGACTTTGTATTTGAAATTCGTTGACATTATTTTTAAAACTGTTTGGCACTGTATATAAATTTCACTTATAATTTAAATTATATATATATATAATTTAGATGATCGCATTTATAATCCATACTAATATTATAAATGCGAAAGTAACTCTGTCTGTCTGTTACGCTTTCCCGCCTAAACCTCTCAACCGATTTTGATGAAATTTGGCACAGACAATCTTTAGACTCTGAGAAAGAACATAGGCTACCTTTTATCCCGGAATATTGGATAATCCCGAGGGAAATCTAAAAAGCGCGATATAACCGAACTCCACGCGGGCGAAGCCGCGGGCGGAAAGCTAGTTCTTTATATTTGTGTGTACGGACGACAGCAGGTCAAGCTACCCAAAATTAGATTGTAGTACCTTGATGTGCTGTCGTCTGTACATAGGTCGCATGTGTAGATATTCAACACAATATAAATTGTTTTATGGAAGAAATAAATGAAATGAAATTGGACAAATGTTAGGCAGATTATGATTGGTAATCTGAACGCGATTGCGATCGCGAAGAGATTGTCAGGTAGATGATGATTACATTGCCATCTTGATCTATTACTATCTCGTTATCATCAAAAGCCCGACCTACTGCAAGTTGAAGGTCTCTCTACCCTTCTTCCACTTCTCTCTGTATAAAGCCTTTGAGCACCAGGTCTACTTGGAGTTCAGGTCATCCTTTTTTTTTGTTGGGATGGGAAATCATCAAATGACTTCTCCCTCTCTGCGTGTCAGACTTTTACTGACTAAAACCCACCCTTGTTTCTTCACTTGCCTGTGCGACGGCCAGGGCCACGGTTTCTTGTTTAACCAACCCGCAACCCTGGCCCAGGAAGCGCCGGTCTTCGTAGACCCCGTCACGATGTGCTGACATCTCTTTGAGGTGCGCGTGAAACACAGCGCCGTCGACTTGGGCCTGGTCCTTACCGGGCGTCGAGCTGCCCACTGCTCACCGCCCGCAGGTCCGCGCCTACGGCGGCTGGTAGTTCGGTGTCGTCTCCCGACCAGGGCGTCTCCTGCGACGGCTAGTGGCGTGAGGGCGTTATTATCTCATCCTGTCGTCTCGTTTTTGCCTGCCATAAAGGACCTCATTGGGTTAGTAAGTTTGACCCATTGACTGTCTGACATGTTTCAGATGTGTGCAACCCAATTCCATTTTAGCATGGTAGCTCGCCGGGTTACGTCAGTTATCTTTGTGATGGAACGGATAGTTATCATCCATTCTAATATTATAAATGCGAAAGAAACCCTGTCTGTCTGTCTGTTACGCTTTCCCGCTTAAACATCTCAACCGATTTTGATCAAATTTGGCACAGACAATCTTTAGACCCTGAGAAAGAACATAGGCTACCTTTTATCCCGGAAAAATTGTTATTACCGAGGGAAATCTAAAAAAGCGCGATATAACCGAACTCCACGCGGGCGAAGCCGGGGGCGGAAAGCTAGTAATATATAAATATTACAGTTAATTTTTCTATACTTGGCAAAGGCTGTTCTTATTAGCTCAGTATTGTAAAATGTAGAAAGTAATGAATACACCTAGAATTCCAGTCAGATCCATATAGGAATGTTTTGTTCTACGTATTGTGACGTTATGCCGCATTCCAAAAGACTGACGGGATTGAGGAAAGCGTTTGATTGTCTGAATCCGAAACTTGGGAGACTAAACATAGAGTTGCAGCAGCTTTCTGTATGTTGGGTCCAGTTCTTTCTCCTTTCTCTAATACACTACCAGCCGTCATTCCAATAATTCCATTCCATTCTGATAATTACATAATACATAATCAGCCTATAGAGTTCCTACTGTCGAGACACCAGCCTCCTTTCGGTGAGAGGGATTGGGCCATAATCTACCACGCTGGCCCAGTGCAGGATGGTTCTGATGATTAACAAAGGTGCTGATTCTCAGCCTAATTTGAATAAATGACTTTTGATTTTTGATAACATAATCAGTCTATAAAGTGGGAACATTTTACACATTCCCACTCTTGGGACATAGGCCTCCTCTCGGTGAGAGGGAGTGGACCGTTATCCACCACGCGGGCCCAGCGCGGGTTGGTGTTCTGATGATTATTCTTTCACAATCCATTCATTGTTTATTTAGTATTTTCCTTCATATTAAGACTTTCTTCGCGACATATCCTTTATTACCATTACTCCTCCTTATTTACATAAATCATAACCGAAATAAAAAAAAAAATGGAATGTTAGTGACTAATTTTCTTCACAATATATGGAAATTTATCCTTCCTTCCTTATCTGTATGAGAGGAGACCTGTGCCCAGCAGTGGGACGATAAAAAGGTTGATCATGATATGGAAAATTTTAGTGATATGTAGAACTCACAACTGCAAAGCTTTCATCATAATTTGTGTAGGACTACACGACATAA